>CM044564.2:14286753-15004253 GCA_024416835.2 Perccottus glenii
GGAGAAAGAGGCCAATACACTGGGCCCTAGCTGAGTCGTATTTGTACAAAATATGCTTTAAGTACCTTACTGTTTCAGAAGACATATTTTTTTCCCAAACTGTTGGTAGAGTAAATTATTTTTTGCCAAGGGCCACATTAGAAAATGGTACTTTTGTGGAGGGCCAGGCCAAGACTAAAACACATTTCTTGCTTGTAGTTTTTACATGCTATATACAATATGTGCAATAAGACACCTTCACTGAGATGTTTCATTGCCTGAAATACAAGTAAGTAACAGAAAACCTTCACTTACAGTTACACACAGTTGAGAGTCCTTTCCTGCCTTCCTTCTCTGAAATCACAATGGATAAAACAGCTCAGGAGGACAAATATATGCACAACTTGGAATGAATGATTAGTCATAAAGCAACCTATACACTATATAATAAATAATCAAAAATATATTATATCGTACTTAAACTGTAAAGGTGAAAGCTTAAGCAAGAACTCATTTTGCCCAAAAGAAAGAAAAAGCATAATGTCTAAAAAATAATATCAGTTAATGACCTCATTGTCCAGAACCATTGAATGAGAAAGAGGCACTACATTTAATGAAGAAAAACATCATGAAGCTACAAAAACATCACATGACTACTGCCCACCAACACTCTTTATTGGGTGGTCACATTTATCAGTGTGTTCAAATCTACATAATAATACTTTAGATTAAAGCAACACTTTGCAACTTTTCCAGATTCTATTAAAGTTTTCTGAGTGCAACTATACTGCTGCAAAGGCTCATGTGATGTTAGAAAATGTCAGACCACCATTAAAATGACTTAATGGCTACATGTACTCACATACATTTTATGCCTTTATTGAAAGCAAACAGATGTGAGAGAGAGGGGAATGACAATTGGGCAAATGACCTTCCAAGATTTGAACTGGGTGTGGTTTTTACATATTTGGGAGTGCTCTACCAACTGAGCAACTGAGATAAAAAATGTTTAATGCTATAGATCATTATCATACAAGTCTATCAGTCCGTATTGTATTTCATTACAGTAGTTATAATAAATGTTGCTCTCAAGTCATTTTTAGCTGTAGTTAATACTGTACCACTTGGGTCTAATGAAGCTAAATGATTTTTAGAGCAATCTGGAACCAATATGTGAAGTGTTTATTCAAGCCATACTCAGAAATCTAATTATTGCCATCCATTTAGAACGCTCTCTTTTAAGATTAGCCGGCACTTAAGGTTAATGTAATGTGTGTGTCTGTGTGTGTGTGTGTGTGTGTGCGCGAGTGTGTGCGTTTGTGGCTGCAGAGTCATAACCATCTTTCTCACTCACACAATCTTTGACTAATTGAACCATATTCAATTTCCTCCAACCCTTCGTGGCCTTGGGTGTCTGAGCAGAGGACCAACATGACTCCAGCTCTAAGGCCATCACACAAAGTCATATCATTCATTCATTATTGAGATTCTCACACACTGCAGACACTCTAATCGAGTTATGTTGGATATCCAGCCATTTTTAGTTTCAAATCGTGGTGCCAAAAGTCTTAAATGCCCACAGAGATTTCTGTCTCTAGGAAAAGTTTAGGATATTTTTCTGCATGTTATATCATGTTAATGATATAACATTAACATTGTTATATAGCAGTGGTGTTCCAGCTGTAACACTGGTAAATAGAATTAATGTAAGTTGCTTTGAATAAATAGCGTCTGCTAAATGACTAAATGTAAATGTAATGACATTTTGGGATAAAGCCATACTAACTATCTCCACAAAACACATTGCCTCAGCCCTAGCAGTTCTCTCAAAACCAAAGCAGTAAAAATAGTTTAAGCTCTAGAAGTCAGCTTTTGGCCGTTCAGATACGTGCTACAAAAATAAACAGGACATAATGTTTGTCTAAGATTTAGAGCTTACATATTGATTTGAACACTTGGTGGTGCTCTGTGGTACTTTAAATTAGTCTGCAATTACACAACGGATTTTTCCGTCTACACAGTTTGTTCGTTATCTGGATTGCTTGATAAAATAGAGATTTTTAATACTCAAAATACCACAAATGCTCTTGTAACCTAGTAACATTTACCCAGTGCTGAGGTCTTTTAAGGGAACTTCAATAAGTTTTTGCTTCAGGTAATAAACAAAACTTTTCAAATCTACGCCTGAGGATGGATTTGATACATGAAACTCCCCAGATCCCTGCCAGCTTGTACTGTTCAGTCATGGATTAATGTGATTCATGCCAGTTTCTCAGCCCACTTGCAGCATGTTGGAACATAAAGCTGCATTTGTCATTTGGTGTAGACCCTCAGTCATGTGAACAGTGATGGTGTTTGTCTTGACTCATTGTTATTCTGCCACAGGTCTAAAATGACGGTCCATCTGCTTGAACATGTGAGGAGTTGTTTGCTTGGAGATTATTGTCATCTACCACGGCAGGAGAAAGTATATCTACCATCCTCTGTTACTCATGTCAACAGACTTTGGAGGCTATCAATATTCAGTCAGAAGTCATATTTAATTTGTGTATGTTATGGAAACTAGCTGCATTGTAGAAAATTGTGTAGTACATTTACATTTATTCATTTAGCAGACACTTTTATCCAAAGCGACTTACATTAAGCTTCCATTCACCAGTGTTACAGCTGGAACACCACTGGAGGCAAGGAGGGTTAAGTGTCTTGCCCAAGGACACAACAACAGTATAAACTGTGGCGAGAGCGGGAATAGAACCGCCAACCTTCCGTTATAGGACACTACACTCGCCCCAATTATGCTATGTTTTATTGTGATATTTGAAATTGCCTCAACATAACACTTTTGCATTTGTCTATATTGAAAAATGGACAATTTAGGATCCATAGAACCCATAGTGGAAACTCCAGTTTTTCCTGTTTCCTGAGTGAACATAATGAGCACTGCTGGGAGAATCACACAGAATTTTTTTATTTTTTTTAATAATCCACAATATTCAATGAAGGCTTAGAAAATGTATAAGTAGGACTGCACCATATTGGAAAAATGTGCAATATACAAAACTATTTATTTTAATTATTATTATTATTATTTTTAATATTTCAATGCTCTTTTACATAACTACTTTCATCAATATCAAAGATTATGCGTATCAAAGATTATACTAGGACAAAACCAGGTATAAACTAAGACTAAAAGTAGGAATAAACCAGGCCTAAACCAGGATGTTTTCATTTGGGCGCACCACACATTTATTTAAAGCTTTGTTTGACCAATTTTGGATGATTTTGACAGAAAAAAGTAAGTAAAAATCATTCTTTGCGATACAGATATTGCGATACAAATATTGCGATACAAATATTGCGATTGATATTGCGATAACGATAATAAATTGTGATGTGTATGTAACTCAAGAGAGACATTTTGTTGTAGTACATTATTGGCTCAAATGCATAACAGCAATAATATTTTACATTATCTTACATAAACAGCCACTAACTTAATTTTCCACTGTGACTGTATTTGCATTTTTATTCAAACACTGCTACCGAATCACAGTCTAGACTTCACTACTGACAATGTTTATTGTCAACCGGGCGAGATTGCTTTTTTCTGCAACTCACTATCATTGTATTCAATTATGATAAACGTCTGTGTATGGAGCACTCTGTAAATGTGTGTGTTTGGTCCATCTGTACAAGAGAGACAGATGAGCCCAATTAAACCAGTCAAACCACAACCATGAGGCACAAGGGAGAGATTTCTGATAGGACAGGAGAGGAGAGCATCTGTTGTTAAAAAGCACAAAACGCAGAAACAAATGCTTGGGGACGGAGAGAAAAAAAGGAACAGTGTGGGAGATACAATAGAATGAGAAGAAGAAGAAGAAGAAAGGGGACGGAGAAGGACGGGTTAGAGCCCTGAGGTCGTTCCTTTCAGCAGCACTAATTTAATTGGCTTGTTAAAGGGGATGTGGGATGCTTCCTCTTGATTGGTTGAGTGGGCAGATGAGGTCTACAGAGACAGGAAGTAACTGTATACATACACAGATGGACAGTTCTACACATAGGCCTACCACACACACTTAGGCACAATGCCATACATATATTTGAATGAGTAAATTGTTTATGTCAACACAATAAAAAACATGCACACTCTTCATTTTAAACCATCTCATTTGAGCAAGCACAAGGATTAGCTCATTCATGCATGCACTGTGTTTTATTAACGAGGACAGAGACCTAACATCTTCCTCCAGCAACTCCGACCACATCATCTGGAAGTGCAGTGTGTGGTTTAAAACCATGATGCTACTGTACAAAGGTTTGTGTGTTACGGTAGAAAGAGCTTATAGTTTGTTGACTTAAAGTGTCCGAGATCGTGCAAGCGCAGGCACACACACAGTTAGTTTGTGTGACCTATCGTCAGTCCACCCACGCTGACTGGCTCCCTACTCGTGAACGCATCCGTCCACAAACCTCCAGAATGCCTTAATTTCCCATGAGTCTCTCTGTCTCCTTGTCTGTCTTTTCTCTCCTACTTACTGTTTGATGTACTGTTTCCACTTCCTGTAAATATCTAATTCTGTCAGATCACCACATTATATGGGTCCCAGAACAGAGATTTATGTTAACGCCATCATATCTCTTAAAGTGACCTAAAACTTGAGGTAATATATATTTTTTTTTCAATTCACTCTCTGGGTAGAGCACATACAAAATCTTACTCCATTGCCTAAAGATTTCTACTGTCATGGTGCCAACCACATCCCTTTTCGCAAATCATGTTTTTAATTTCTCTGTGGAATCAGACGTATCCAGTGCTGGAACAGACATATTCTCTGTGGTGTAGACCAATGGGGGTGTCCCTTAATTATGACTTTGTGAGCATGTGATTGGCCAAAGCTTCTTGTATACTCTGAACTTTTGCATCTATTAAAATCTTTCTTGCTATTAGATGAGTAAACAGTCAAATACACTTTTTTGACAGACAATATTCAAGTCAATATTGAATATTTTTTTTCAGGGAAGAAGAGGAACCTGGATCACTCTGATTTATGTGGTCTACCACATATGTGAATGACAGTTGTGCCTATCATGTTTCCTTTGCAAGTGCAAATATAGCATTCGTGCACATGGCAGAGACTGAGCAAATACATGCACCGCTGAGCTACAAATTGAAGGTTTGGCAGGACTACAGTTTCTATAAAACAGACGGGAACCTTGACTCAACTGTGAAGGCAGGTGCAATTTGCAAAATGAGCCATTCCACTGGAAAGTACAGAGGCAGTTCAACTAATCTCACCTGATGCAGCGTCATGTTGTGACTGCAGAGGCCTCCCTTGGTGATCCAGCATCTCTGCCTCAGGATTGGATCAATCTCAGGCTGCTCGCCCCGAGAGTTGTGAGCAAAGTAGTATTACAAAAATTTATTTCAGGTCACACTGGCTTTAAAGACAACAGTAACACCTGGTCTTAAGACTGGCAAATGTATTTCCTGACCCGGAGTCCCACAGGTCATTAACTTAGAGAGTAGGTTTCCAGTTGTGGAAATAACCTGGAAATTGCCAAAAAAAATTTAGCTTCTTGTCTGTAAATGTTGATGTACATTTAATTTGAAACTAAGAACTATGCCCCCCCCCCCATAAACCCAATGAGTTTTGACCCTGTGAGGCTGCTGTCATATGTTTTTTTTTATTATACACAAGGAATGAAACTGGATCTTTCATAAATTATTCTGACCATTATGCAAATGTTTACCATAAAATTCACAGCCACTAATTCATGAAAAGATGGATGATTAAACTCTTTGACGGTTTCCAGACCATATAACTTCTCTAAATAGCTCAGTGACATGGTTTGCTCCCATTTTGTAAAAACACATCTGACTGTTTTTTGAAAATAATTTCTTAATAAGAGTGGAAACTACTGTAGCCAGTGATCGACTTTAAATTGGTTCCAGTTTTAACATTTGTCACTGTCACCTTCAGGTTAACTTCATCAGGACAACCAATAAGAGACAGCACAGCACTCACATTCTAAATAACTACACAGGAGTTATTCATTAGATTTCTGCAATACATATCCTCCTGCTGCTTCTCTGACTCTATCTAATTTATCTCATTTGTATCATTACAGACTCATTAAGGCTCTCTCTTCCGCAGTGCTGTGTATTGTGCCTGAGAAGTACTGACTGAAGAGCCTGTGAAATATTAACACCGCTGGCCTCTCGACTCACAGCTCTGGAGTTGTTACAAAGCAGAGACAGGCGAGTGGGAGGAACGGAAACCTGACACAGTATGTGAAAATACACCAACATGACGGGATTTGGGGGAAGGGGGTGACAGTTAAAAGGCATAGAAGAAGAAAGGGTGATGGGATGATCAAGGTGTAGAGAGGAAACCACATGAGAAGAATAAAACAGATGGGAATAAAAAAACAGACTGGTTTAGAAAGGAATAGAAAGCAGATGCAAAACCTCAAAGGTGAGTCACCTGCTGGTCTGTGTGTTAAATGTAAATGTCAGTAATTTAACAAGCATCACAGCAGAGGCTTTTCACCAAGCATCAAGTAGACACACGCTCATATTACTCCTTTACTGTCAGATGAAATAGTTGAAGCCCCCAAAGTGAAAAGTTCAACAGATACATCAGTGCAAGTGTGCATTACATAGGAAGGTATTTTCATGTAATCTTTCATTTTTTGACTAATTTTTATTCTGTTTTGAAATCTAGAATTCAGTGAAGGGACTATAGTGTTATCAAACTTCTGACATCTTTTTACTTGAATACTCTACTGTCCCTGAGCTTCACCGAGTTTGGTTGCAGCAGCTTTCATGTCTGAAAATCCTCACTGGTGCACAAAAAACAACATGTGTTCAGTTTTTCACTTCACAGTCCAGTGCAGAAGACGTTGGAGTGTGAAACACAGACATATCTTTGGGATATAAATTATATAGAGACATTTTGTGTTGTAATTCTTCATGAATTTGATTATACAATATTCATGTGACAAAACTTCTAAACTACTTTCAGGTGATGCCTTGTGGTTTTCTGTATTTTTCCACAAGCAGCTGCTTTGTTAGTCTCCCACTTCCATCATAGCAATTCCCCTTTTCACTTCCCCATATTGTCTTCATCTTTGCTATGATGGTAACCAAACGTACTGATTACACATGGAAAAGGAGCTGTGTATGTTCAAACAAAGGTGTGGGGTCACATTTGCGACAGGTAATTATTTTTTTCATTCCCTATTATTCTTTACTGATACGTTCATGCCAAAGAACAATGTGCCTTTATGTCTGTATAATAAGAGGCAGGAGTCCTTTTTACACTAGCTTTGTGCAGCTTTTTTTATCAAACAAAAACACTCCCCTAGGACCCTCAACTCTATCACAATAATCCACAAACAAAAACAGTGCAGTTAAGACATTCTAGGTTTTCATGTTTCCAGTTGTGATAATGAAAAGGTCAAAGCCACTTTCAGGACTAAAGAAGCCTATTAGGATAATGATATTGCTGAGTCTATGTTGATCTTTTTTTTTTTTGCTTGTGTAGACATGCCGTCACAGAGAAGGGGTTGGAGTCTTCAGGCTGACACAGCATCCTATTACAGCCTTTCTTCAGAACAATCCCTGTTGGACTGATGGCAGGCCAAAGGTATATTTAGAACTGGGGCATTATTTATTAATACATGTATAAATGGGTTAGTTTTTGTTTTTTTACCCTCTACAGCTGTGGGGAAAAATCCATGTCAAGTACATCAGATAAATGGCAGTGACCTTCTCTTATCTGTCCATTAGCACTGTGGGATAAAACCAGCCAATTGGATAAATCTCTGAGCTGGGGCTCTAATATACCATTTAGATTTGCTTTCACTTAATGGCTAGCTGTGAGAGGTTAGGGCTTTTACTTTGCTGCGTTTTGTGTGTAAGTGTGAGTTTACTCTTCAGGCAGGGGTCCAGAGCACATCTCAGGCTGCTATGGCAACCAGCCTGGCACCCCCGCTGTGGGCTCATGCCAGTACACACTCGCACTAACGCCACAAGGCTCTTCCAGTGACACACACGCGGCAGGGCACCTCCGTTTTCTGCTTAATTACACAAGGTTGGGCACAGAGGGAGCGGGGACAGGACGGGAATGGGTCCAGGATTACATAATGGAAGCATCCAGCGGGAGAACAAATTTAGCAAAATAAACAAGCATTAATTTGTGTCAGAAATGTATGTTAGGGAGCGTATTAGTAACTGACAGGATGAGTCACTTCCATTACTAATGCAGCTCATTTTAAAACTGCATTTTTGTTATTATCTCCTGCAGCTGCACTAATACATTGAACTACAATTTTCCTCTACTTTCCTCTACTGACAGCGATTTAATTTACCCTCCACATGTGGTGCGCTAATTAGACTGTTTGTTAGCTGATATGTGGGTAAACTGCCCTCGTTGCCTCTGCTATTGCCATTTTTACTGATAAAATCACAGGAGGTATAACAGGAGAGTTACTGACTAAACAATGTAATGTTTTCAAAGTGAAAGACTGTTATTATAAAGGAAGAAAAATGGAAAAGGTGTCAGTATGAAAAATCAATTCCCTGTCTGTCTCTCACTCTGGGGAGAGCTCACCTAGGCCTCAGAGCTTCAAAGTCTTTCTTTTCCATTGATGTGAGTATGAGTATGTGATCGAGTGGGATTTTGCCAAGTGTGCACACAGTATGGCCACATAAACATAAAAAATAAAAATATATTTTTTATCTTTCTATTGTACTTTTCAATACAACTTATTTCATTTAGTAATGTCATTATAATAATATAACAGATCAATCTTGAAGTCTGTGTATTTCTTACTAAGACCCACACAATAGCATCATTTCTTAGATGCTTTTACATAAAAAATTAAAAAAGAAGAAACTTTCACAAACTGTGTCAAGGAATTCACTTTGGAGTAAACGTTAACCCAGCAGCTTTAAAAACTCAAGATACACAACAGATAACACGTTACGTCCAATTCAATCAGGTTTGACTTTTGGTACGACACACAAACAAAAATATTTACATTTGCATTTTAGAAAATTAAGGTTAGCATTGGTGAATATTGTTATATATATATATTTAAAAATAAAAAACGGTAATAATCCGACTTGATCTGATCTGTTGAATTACATTTATAATCTCTTTTGTGTATCTTGTCATTTCAGAATACACACAGTTTAATAGCGACACTTTCGAGAAGGTGAGAAGGAGGCCTGAGCTGTCAATCTGTAACACATCAGCTGAGGCTCGGCCTGGCCACACTGTCCTTTTAGAAAGAACACTAAATTCAGATTCACCACCTGCCAAACCATTAGGAGAAAATGTGACTTCTCTTTATGTGCTGTGGACAACCTGCATTAGTGGAATACTGCTGCATTTAGAAACTACAGGCAAAACTATGCATCAAAATCTCTCAAGTGGAACAACAAAGACCAACCTCATTTTAATTTACTTACTCATCATAATGTCAACCAGCATCATTCATCCCTGTTCTGCCTATGTCTGCCTACAGAAAGCATCATCATCACAATTCAGTAACAAACTGTAAGTGTGTGTATACTTGAGTCTGACTATATTTGCATTTAGAAGGAAATATGCATGATTTCATGGCAGTGGAATAGGTCGCTGAGCATCCCTGTGTGTCTTTGTAGCTGCAGAGCATATGATAATTGAAGATGACTCAGTTAGACCTTTTATTTAAAAACAGAGTTAGGGAAATGGAAAACATATAACATCAGAGAATAGGAAATGAGTTTAAAGTCAGTATGAGGCTTAAGCAAGGATCTTAGGGAAGCCTGTGTCTAGAAAGCAGCATCAAAACTGTTTATTTTAGGACAAGATAAAATTGTACATAGGCTTTCTGGCGAGGTTCCCAGTTCTTAAAGCAGCTTCTGCCATGCACCTGTTGTGTTGCGTGGAAACACCCCCTCCGCACGCTCTATGTCACATTTTCAAAAGCAAGACGGTTCTGTTTATGCGGCGCGTTAAAAATAGCACAGAAAAGGGCTCCTAATTGCATTTGCAGATGTGTCGGAACATGACAGAAGCTGACAAACTCAACCTAAACTGTAAGAGTTATAGTTTATAAAATAAATGCAGCCTTTTTGGTGCTTAAACGTAAATGCTTAACCCACTTATTTCGTCACAGGAAGGAAAAATAAGACTAATCCCAAATGGCATGGCTCACATTTATTCAGCTTTCTGCATTTATAAATATAGCACAAGATAATGTATAGCTTTATTAATGGCTCAAATGCAATCACGTGTTTCTGCAGAGCCAGCAATAGAGCAATAGATCCTTCAGTGACTAATCAGAACGCATCAATTATAACGGCTTGAGTTTGCTGGTATAACAAGGTAATATACAATAACCCTAATATGAATACTCCAAATATTCATATCTGAAAGGATTTTCTTCAGTACGATTGGGATCTGGCCCATAAAAATGATAACTGTATAAAAGAATAGCCATCATATCCTGAGTAAATTCTAATCAACCTGCTCTAGTAAATGTCTGTGGCACACATTTTGTTTTCAAGCAACCAACTCCTGTGTTGATAGTGATGTAGTCTTTGTCTGACAGCAAGTTTTTGTGTCTAATCTACTGCAA
Organism: Perccottus glenii; assembly: GCA_024416835.2. Classification (NCBI taxonomy): domain Eukaryota; kingdom Metazoa; phylum Chordata; class Actinopteri; order Gobiiformes; family Odontobutidae; genus Perccottus; species Perccottus glenii. The sequence goes on from CM044564.2 coordinate 14,297,371, forward strand.
TCTGACAATCAGCAAAACGTTCACTCTAACACTACTAAACAGAAACAAAAGATGGCATAATGCTTGCCCACATTTTAGATAAACAGTTACAATTGTTCCAACAGGATTTCTATTGTGTGGAAATCGTATGACTGGCCGGGCTAAACTATCGCTCTATTCTAAAGGCATCTCACTCAACAGTTAAATAGAGCTATGATTAGTCCGCCACCCCTTTGGCCTTTTTTCAGAAATGTCACAAGTCAGGGTCAGCTACAAAACAGCACCTCTTTACCCAAGACACTAGGCCACTAAATCTAAAAATCACTTCTTAAGCATTATTTTCAAAAGAGTCTCAGTGCCATGATCACCTCCAGTGTTTAGAATCGAGTCTCCGAGCTGCCCCTCTTAAGCGCGCTGTTGTTTAACCCGTCATGCTCTAAGCTCAGATTATTATGTGACCTGGAGATCATCAGCAGCTTCTCTCGCTTGCTGTAGTCGCGCCTCGCAGCTGTGGCCGCCGACACATCCAACAAGCGCTCCCCTTGCTCCTCCCTGTCCTCCAGCCGCGTGTAACCCTTACTGCTGCCTCTGTTAACGCTGTTACTGCTGCGGCTGCTGTTGCTACGGTCGAGGCGTGGCCAGCTTGGGTGCTTCCTCTGTTCGGAATGAACACTGAGCATGCTCGGCCTGCGTTCCAAGTCCAGGGATTTGGAGTGGCTGCTGAGCATGTGCAAAGAAGAGTTGGAGCCAAAGTCGCTTCTGGCCGCTCCAGGTGAGAGCCAGCAGCCTGAGGTAGAAGAGGGGGCAGGGGACAGTGAAGAGGAGGAGATAGAGGTGGAAGAGGCAGAGTTGCTTCGGTGTAAGCCCGGCAGTTTGGACGCCTTGGCAACAGTCACTACAGGGATAGCTAAAGACTCCCTTGAGCTCAAAGGTGCTGCCCTATCATCTCGCCGCTCACCTCCTCTGTCCTCCTCAGTTATGGCCTCCATCTCTGGTTCATCAATAACACAGTTGTTGAGTTTAATAACAGGCAGGGTGAATGCAGAGATGGAGGATGTCACAATTGAACGTGCGTGGTGACCCCCTCTGTCCCCATCTCCATCCACTGACCACTGGTGGCGCACTGAATCCGAGTGAGCCAGCCCGTAACCTGGACTGTAAAACGGCCGGTCCTTATAGAGCGGCGCCAAGAGCCCAGCAAAACTACAGTCAAATTTGCCGTGGTCTGGATGTCTCTGAAAGTCTTCGTCCCCTAAAAGCACCTCCTCTTCTTCCGCAGACCCTCCTCCGGACCGGGACGAGAAGCCCAGGAGGGAGTTACGGGCCATACTGATGTTATCGCCAAAAGCCCCAACTTCTCGTGCATAGGTGCTGTTGCGGTGCTGCTGTTGCTTCTGCGCTTTCTGCCGGAGGCGATGGATGTCGATCACTGTGGAGTACATGTCCCTCATGTGGATTATCTGAAGGAAAACAGAAAAATCTATTTCTTGTATATAGACAACTGCATTAAAAATAAGACTTTGAATGAGCACGTTTTTAGTGTCAAAGGTGCACCTCAGGGCATCCCATTAGGTCCGTTATAGTTTAATGACAAGAGTTGATTTGATCATAAAGAGAAAAGATTTGTACCATAATTAATCATCTACATAAATTTAAATATTCTCTTGACGGCCCTTTAGGCTTTATATAGTATGTTTCTCACTTGGACTATTCGTTTCTCATTTGCATTACCTGAGGAGTGGAAGTGGGTGAGGGGAAGCATTAATCAAATCAAGATGATGAAGGAGAGGGCATGAGAGCAGGGAAAATATGATCAGAGGAAAATTGGAGAGATAAGAATGGAAGGAGGTAGGAAGGAATAGGATGTGCGTGTAAGATATGTAGACATGATGAATATGGATAACTGTGGTGTGCCCCTCTTGCACCCCTTTTGCAGGAAGTGACAAACTAAAATGAGGAAGGAATATGAAAACCTACTCTGTTGACTGATGTTTGTTTGAAATGGACGCTGTGTATCGTCTTACCTTTGTTTCTCTGTCTCTGTTTTCATGGAGGATGGCATTTGCACAGATGAAGATAAAGATCCCAATGCCCATCGTGAACGGTCCGAACATCTTCATCCTTTCAGAGTGACGATGCTGCTCCAGGAAGCGAGTCAGAAGGCCTGCCGTCTGCTTTGAGGTTGTATCTAAAAGGCACAAATCAAGAACTTCAAGCATGACAAGCACCTACCTCACATTTATGAATATGAAATGAACAATTGTTGCTTCCTCACCTTGTACATTATGACTTTTGTTTGAATTAGTTCTATCTCCCTCTGACACATTCTTCTTAATTTCGTTTGTCTCTTGCGTAGCAGATGTTTTGGGTTCCACAGTGTTCACTAGCTTGGATCCTTCTCTTCCTGATGTTTTGGCCGATGGCATTGTTTCCCTGTGCGGCCAGTAACCAAGTGTTGCCATACCTATCCCGATCGCCAGAATAACCAGTCCCAAGAAAAGGAAAAATCCTGAGGCAGAGTATAAGCGTAGTTGGCCTCGTACTATAACAACATCTGTTCGACGTTTCCGCTTTCTAAATAGAAACAAATACAACCATTGAAAATTGATATACATGCATTTCCTATGAAAGACTGTGCATTTGTCTTATGCATTTAGGATCCTTTGGCCTTGCTTTTCTGAATACAGCTGTCAGAAATGCACTTCGGACGTTTACCTCGGGGCAGCCTCAGGGGCAGCACTTCCCAATGTGTTTGGATTTGGACGATGAGAGCGGGAGGAGTCTTGGCGTTTTAGCTTAGCCAGGCCCGTTAGCACACCTGCAGCCGCTGTCATGTTTTACCTGTAAGGAAAAAGAGAAGGCTTATTTTATTTACTTATTTTAACACTGTTACAAATAGTTACTAGGCTTAAAAGATGTTGAGGAATTTGAGGTATTGCATCTCCTTATCACCGCAGATTGAACCAGTTTCTGAGATCACAGCTTTGTTTGTCGTTGCATTTACAAAGCTGACTTTTGAAAAGCTGTCACTTTTTTTCAGACGACGGAGAAGTCGTCACATTGTTGAGGGCTCTCTCTATGGCTGAGAAAATCTATTGAGTGTTTCACATAGGTACACATCAAGTTCAGCAATATGTACTGTTGAGTGGATCTCTGCCTTGGGGACAGCAGAGACATGAGTGTGCAGTATATTACTGTACATAATGATAAGTTTACTCCCACGTTTGTTTACTCAGTTCTCATACAGTTTCAGACCAAGGAACAAGATATTTACGGAAAAGGAAATGAACAACAGATGGGACTGAAGCGCATCCATTCAAAAGCAAACTTTTTAAGTATATATTTTTATCATAGATGAATATATTTTACATGTTGGTGCTGATATAATATTCCAAATTCAGAGCTGCTATGCCAACATAATATTCAAATGAATTTGTCTCTCGGCTCACCAGCTGCACAAACAGCTATTAATGGTTATTAAAAGGATGAGGGCTTTGAACAAACATGGGCTTATTTGGGAAGCTTTCATTTTTGGTTTAAATGCCTGTTAATCTGGGCTCACACGAACATTAGCATTGTCCTGTTTAGCACTAAGAGGATTTATCCGTTTGCTCTTGAATACCCTAGGAAACCAAAACCAAAATGGCAACTTATTATCTCACAATGTGGAGTCATTCAAATAATAGCCTCAGATTTAACGGTTTCTTGAAACAAAGAACAGGGAGACAGACTTTCTTCTTTTTTTTAAAGTTCCTGGATAGCGGGTCACAATCACAATAAATCTTCATCACTGGTTAAATAAAAATATATGAATTTAGAGGTAACAGTTCCTTGTGCATCTGTTGAGGACTGAACTTTATTAGAGCAACTATAATGGTGGCTAGAGGTCGTTCAAAATCCAAGGTAATCCTGGATTTGACTTTTACTCTATAATGAGCACTAAAAAAAGACGATAGAGCACAAGGCCAGGTTTGTTGACCAACATTAGCCCGGAAATCCTGCATATTAAGTCAAAATGTTCCCTTCACTAATGTGTCCCACCAACTGAAAGGCACTGTTATGTATGTTATGATTAAACATTTGTCTATATGCAACATTTTTATTCAAATAATGTGATAGAGAGAATAAGTTGTGTAATATTTCAAGCGTGACGCATGGTTCTGGTATCAATTATAAAATATTCTTGCTTATGACCAGATTGTGAGGCATGTGATGTAATTGTAATGCATTATTTCACTTTGATTGCAGTGTGATTGTAAGCACTTGTTGTGGAATGACATTAACAGAATGTGTATGACTGCACTGGGAAGCTTGTAATTAGCGGCACGTTCATTGTAAGGTCACAGTGAGGTTGAATTTTTATTAGCTGTGTATTTGCCTTCCAGTGAGGATAAAACAGATTTAGCATGGGAACAAAAACACACCAGTGACCCAAGTTATTCCTCTTCCCTTCCTTTCACTATTCAAGGAAATCTCTCATTCCTTCTCATCCATTCTCTCGTCTGGCTGCTAATGCATTCTGGTTGTGACCCTGAATAATTTTGTGTGTTTCCTTTACCTTCCTTGTATTACTTTCTCATCTCAACTCTCTGCTCGCTGCTTCCTCTCAGATCTATTTTTAACCCCTCTTCAGTTTTAATTTCTTTCCTGTGGTCACTTTTGCTTGTTCCTGAGAGATAACATATCTCCAAGCAATAAAAGTCTCTTTAAACATTTGAGAACAAGAAAAGACCTTTTGGTATTCAAAGTAGAGTAGAATCACATACAGTATTTTAATATATTTTCAATGTCAGTCATTTTATCAAAAATACAGCAGTGGGCTTTCAGACAGATGGTGAATCACACAAGGACTAACACAAGGTTTCTCTGTCGCTCTTTTCCAGCGCGTCAAACATTAGCCCACACATTATGTCGAGAGGAGGAGGAGGTATATCCTGGAGAAGAGGAGAGGCAATCGAAGAAATACTGAAACCAAAAAATTTAAACTGAGTACTGAAAATTTGACGTTGTTCTGTTTTGAGATGAGAGAAGACACTAAAGTGCAGAAAGGTTAGCATTAGAGAAGTGATTATATATAGATATATACTGCATACTGTATGTGTGTGTGTTATATAGCTCTGTATTTTCACAACCATCACAGTTACATTGTGTGCAGACAGTTATTTGGCTTTTTATACCTGCATACTAGATACCAGTGGTGGCCTGTTCATTTTACACCTGGGCCTTCAGTGGTGTCCTATCTGAACTAAACCATCTCCTAATACTGTCATTATAATGCCACCAACGCTACAGGTTGCACGCAGTGTTGATTTTGAAGGCAGATTTCATTCACCTTGACCTTGATTAACACATGGCTAAAATATGATTGAAAAAAAAAAGCTTCAGCATGAACATGCTCTGATGGAAGCAGGCAACCAAGAAAATGGCTCTGAACTGAAGAGAATAGACGACTAGGAATAATTTAATACAAATTAATAGAAAAAAAGATATAACATAAGTCAGTGATTCTAATATTGTTTAGGCCAGCAGAGAAGGCCTTCCTGAACCTCATGGCCTACCACTGCTAGATACATTATCTGGTATCCAGTTTATTCAATCACAAGTGAGGACTTTGCAGACTGTGCATTCACAGGGTTTCAAATGACATGCCAGGTGAAACTTAGGTGGGCTATATTTTATGCTAACCACATTGGTGCTTGTAGGTAAGTAGGTTAGCTTTATTGTCACTGTTTCTTGTTATTATTCATAGTTGCACCTTAAAGTAAACCTACACTGAAGAAGAACTTTCCAAATGAGGATGGATCTGACTCCATCAATGCTTTGGTTAACAACAGAAAAAAATCAATGTTAACTGTGAAAACCGACAAAAGCTGACAGTCACTTACTTCTCGTTTAAGTGCCATACTAATGGAACTGACTGGAGCGAGACAGAAACCAAACCAGGCCACGGCCATATGTTGCTTTAACAAGTCTGTAGAACAAGTGAGGCAGACAAAGGAATTTAAAAACAACACACTGTCCTAACAGGCGACACCCGCAGCCTAATGAGAAACCATTCAGGCCCTGACATGAAACCACTCTCCGCTGTGTGTGCTCTATGTGTGCAACGAGTGCAGCAAATTAAAGGTTCATTCTAAATAACACATGATTAATACAAAATAGATAACTTCACTATCACACAGTAAATGGTATCTTATGGGGTGTAACTTAGGTATAATGGACAACCCCCAGCACCGTATCCCACTATGGTGCACTTAATAAGCAGTTTTCTAAATCAGTGTTCAGTAAATGATGAGCCTCCCTCTGTGCGATCGACGTGATGACTAAATTGCTTTTGTTGTTTATCTTCGCACCATTAAAACAATTAAGTACTCCATGGATGTAGGAAAATTGTCACAAATATTTCTACTGTCTTCTATAGAAGATGTCACGGCGATCCCTATAGCAACAGCACGTGCAGCTTCCAGATGAAACAACGTGTTTCTATAGCAACTACCAGCTGTGCAGTTTGACAGGTATGGGAATGTAATGACAACAAAAGAAAAGTCCTAGGTACTAGGTGAAGATGGAAAGGAAAGGGAAGAAAACATGAAAGGAGGCGTGAAATACAGTTTTGAAGGGAACACAATTTGTAGCACACATTAACACATGCAAGTGCTAATTGCATTGCGTTCTCACAACCTCTACACACAGGAACATGGTGAAGAGCCCGCAGAGCTGAGAAGCCACCAAGGCAGTGAGGACTTGAAAAGAGGATAACCAAAGAAGGAGGGAGAGTTGAAATATGAAGACAGCCGGTGGCGGGAGAGAAAAAGGGTAAACAAGAATGGAGGAGGCGCTCTGATGTGTGTAACAAAACCCAGATACACTTTTTTTTTGACTCTAGAAGTGCACCGCTGACAAAGTCTCAGGTCTCAAATGACTCACTTCAATGAACTGTACTTGGAGACATCATGGAGACAGAACAGAGGAAATAGAAAAAAACACTATCTGTAAAATCCATTACGTCTCTGATTACAGTTATAGAGGCCTTATGTTTTAGATCTCCAGTAAGGTCAGTGAACAGTGATCAATAAATAATGCCTAACATTACTGAGCAGCAGCTGAACTGGACGAAAACAGCGAGACCGACTACCCCCCACTCCCTGTTGCTGCTGGAGTTAAGGTCACCTGCCATACCACTGCCAAGCTGTGAGTAAAATAAGGAGAAGTACCTCTAACACAGCAGTCTGGTGATTCTGATGTGCAGATTTTACTTTTAGCCCTAATTTTAACTGTATGACTCAGAGTTGTTGATAAATGATCTGTCTAATCTGTCTTTGACACCACTTGAACTCACAGTTGAGGAATAAAGAGAGTCTAAGGTCTAGGCCAGACTTGAACACAAAGTCAAGTACTGTGCAAATGTAGCTGGCCCTGACTGAAAAACAAGGGATTCTGTACTCTTGTACTCAGAGATCAGAGTTTTCCTAAATACTGACACAAAAAGGCAATTTCAAATTCAAAATGATGTGTTAATCATTGATATATAAAACAATATTTCTTCAAGTTGAACATGGTGACTATCCTGACCTACTACTTAGATGACACAACAAAACGTACAAATCCATAACATTTCATTTTATATGCAGAAATCTATAACACTCTACAACCGACAAATTAAGCAGCTATGTACAATTATAATATAATAGGTTATTCTGTTTGAAGATTCTGTTGCACTCAATTATCTTGCAAGGTAGCTTCCTCTTTGAAACCTTTGAAATGAAATAATTAAGATTAGTCGTGAGACTGTCCCTTAACATTTGAATTACTGCTCAAGGGAAAAATTGTAAAGCTGTTATGTCCTAAGAAATTGAAAGGACATTTTAGTGTTTTATGAATACTCGTTTTAATATCAGATTTGCAGGATTGTTCTTCATTTGTTTTTTTCTGGTTCTAGCACTGGCGGTGGCTCAGAAAGAAGACAGGGTCACCAACTAACCATAAGGTTGGCAGTTTGAACACCACAGTAGCCGTTTGTTGTTGATAAGAACTTTGGCAAAAACGCTGGACCCCAATTAGCCAGCGAGTCTTGGTTGATGCCCATGTTTTTATTTGGATTTGAAATTAAAAGACAAAACATCAGGACAAAGTGTATTCTTATCCCCCCTTCAAAAGAAAATCCCAGCCATTTATTTTACTTGACTTTTCATTAAATTGATGCTGTTTGTCTTTGAAGTGGAATTGTCTGTTTGCTCTTCCAGGAGGGTCAGAGGTCAGTGTCGGTTGTCGAGAAGAGTCCTGCACCCACACAGCAGTCACAAGATACATAATGGATAAATTATTGTATCAGAAAAATGTGAAGAGAAGTGCATAATCTTTGCAGAGTCATTGAGTTGATGCAATACAGCCATGTGTCCAAAAAAAGCTTTCAGATCCAGGTTTTTAGGTTCAAGAATCATAACCATATCTCTTTCATGTTATAACAGGCAGGGGGTGCAAAAGGTTTTTAATGTCACACAGGCTCCCTTCTCTTGAGAGGACACCAGGGACAAAGCAAAGTGAAGATACAGGAAGACTTCATCTGAACCAGCGGTCATGGGTGAGTCATATGTCTCTTGTGTTTTCCCCCTGACCTTTCTGCAACATATTTTCTGGAGCGATAAATCCCTCACGTCTTCACTATCCTGTTTGTTTTTGTTTGTCCTCATTAATGTGGCGACACATCCTGCCTCGCCGTAATGTCTCGGACCCTTCACACTTAATCAGCGCATTTGCCTCCCCCGTGATGAATTCAGAGCTGCTCCAGAGAATGAAGTTTTAATTGAATCATCAGATGTGCATGCCAGACGTGAATGTGTTTGTTTGAGTGTGCCGGAGTGGGTTTCCCTGTTGAGTGTGGAAAAGTGACTCGTTGTGTGTTTTATCTCCACATTGAGTCAGTCACCCTGCATCCACACACTTCATGAAGCACGAGCTGTCCCCACCTGCACCTTTACCAGCAGCACTGGGACTCTTGCGCTTTGTAAATTCAATTTTCAGTGTGGAGCACAAAAAGCAACAGAAAAAAGTTGAATAGTCTTTGTATTATCTTCATGCCTTCTCCTCTTTTTTAGGTTTTACTTGTTCAGAACTGCCTCCAAAGCGGAACAAAACATTAATTTGTTTCTTGTAATACATAGTTTCCAGTAAGCCTTAAATAGATAAAAAAAACTTTACACTTTATCTTATAATGTTTTGAAACATTAGAATTTCCATCTGGGGCTGTCTTCCATATACTCAGGAGACCTGGGTTTAATTCCTGCTCGGGTCATTTGCCTGATGTCATTCCCCTCTTTTTTACCTTGTTTCCTGTCTGCAAAAGGAACTAAAAAAACTTTTATCTGATAAGGTGTTAGTAATGTAAATCTTCACCATTCTAGGATCCAAATGCCTTCTGCTGTAATTTGTGATTACAGGACCTCTAGTGGTCATTGGAAAAATGTAGTAACAAAAATTGTTGCCTTTGGATTGTGCATTGTTTTTCACTGTGTGTTTTGACAACTATTTGAATATGGAGCATGTTTTCTTGACACACCAGGCAGTACCCACTAGGGGTGTGTATTGGCAAGCACTTGGCAATACAATACGTATCACGATACACATGTCACAATACGATGTATCCGAATACATCACGATACTGTATTGTAAGACAATATATTGCAATGTTTAATGGAGGAATCTGGAAAACCTCATTTTGTACATCCATAAGAGCAACAGTGTATGAAATACATTTTATTTAATTATCAAAAAAGTGAACACCAGAAATACTCAACAGTGTTTAATTTCAATTTTAAAAAGTTGGATTTTTTTTTTGTAATTTTCATTTTGGAAAAAATCGATCAGTATGAGAATCGTGTCATGAAATATCGCAATATTTTGTATTGTTTCTTACATCCCTAGTACACACAATCCTTCTAGAAGTATTAGATCTCCTGGAAAGAATGCTCCATTAATATCAGACATATGAGTGCAGGCATAATATCTACCATGCCAGTTCAACACCCGACAACCACAGCCATGATCATCACAAACATCATGCAGCTCTCTTACACTTACATTTACACTTACAGTTTTATGACCTCATATCATTGCATTGTTTCCATCTGCTAAAGGTTTCAGTGGTTGTCTGTGTACTACATTACATCTTTGTCCTTGGTGTAAAAACGACCTACCATAAGAGCATTGAAGCAGGATTATCCAGCCAGTGGCATATCTGTGAGTGGAGATTAGCTGATGTGTCGCTTGACAAGTTAATGACGCTGGAATTGAACAGCTTATTTAATTGTGTGTAATGGTGCTTGGCAGAGATGGTCGCCTTGGTTCCTCACAACAACGTAGTGTCCGTCAGAAAAACAGTGGAGTCACATTATGTTGCTTATTGTCAATTAGGAGGCCGGTTTAAGGCACTGGAAGAGCCCTTTGACCTCGCTCCAATTAAATATGACACTGATAGCATGTTCGTCCAAAAGAGGCAGCTGCGTTAAAACGACGCGCAAAAACGAATACATTATAGTGTTGTCAACTTATATCTGTAAAAAGCAGCTCTTACCTTTTTCAGAAGCCGACTTTGTGCCGTCAACGTGCCATTAGACACGAAGAGAGATCAGTCTGGAACCTGGGGGGATCGTAAAGAGCCATCATCTTCTACTTTGAAGGCTACTTCCAGGGAGATGCCATGCTGGAGTGAGAAAAAAGAAGAACGAGGACGGAGACAGCTGGGCTCCTTGTGGGATTTGGAAACAGCAGCGGCGCAGTCTTTCATACATCCGAGTAGCCTTACTAATAGAGAGCACACGGGTCCATTAGCCCAGTGAGCTCGCGTCAAACTGGAAGTAAAAAAGCGCGGAACACCTTTGAGCGCTCGGGACAATGCGGGCGCTTAAAGACCCACACGTCAAACGGAGAATCCAGAACAGCTACTAAAAGTGGTGCTGTCTGTAATTCCACAAAAATACAGCCCACTTTTTTATAATAGAAAAATACAGGGACTAAAAAGCCACTTCACGCGTAAAGCTCGCAGCCCCAGGGTCAAAACATGTCATCTCAAATCATCTTATTGGGGGATAAAAGAAACAAGTAGCCTCTAAAACGCATTATTTGCACTTTAAACAATAAAAAACTTGACGTAAGTGGTTTGGATTGAAAAAGTAGAGCGTGTTTTAATCCTCGGAGTCGTTGTGAAAGCAGTCGCGGTTGCTCCACGCTGCTCCTCCAGAGCGCTTTCTCCGCTTGTGGGAATGTGAGAGAGGGGTTTCTCTGTGCTGCGTGGACAAAGAGAGAGAAAGAGAAGGGGAGCGAGTGGAGAACAGTTTACATGCGCAGTCCATGCGTCTGTGTGTGTTTATGGAGAGGGATGGGCATTGTGCCATGCTTGGCTGCTGCTTGCATGTAAGACTGGTTCTGAGGGAAAAGCTCTGAGATGTTTTAAAGCCTTCAATTTAAATAATGCATCTCTGAGGGAGCAATGAGCAGTTGCAGGCAGTAGGCTATATACACGAATAGCATATAAGGCAGATAAAGAGAGTGTTGTGAGTGTGATTAGAGTGACATATAACTTGTAAACATGACTTGTAAATAATAACTGGCATCAGGGTTGTCATTTTTTAGCTTATTATAAAGGAAAATGTCAGATGTTCTTTTACTGCAAGCTGTAGAAGAGTGGTGTTAATAATGATGAGGTTTAGCAGAATGAAAGCGTTGTGAAGATTATGCTATTGTTCTTGTTATTACTGGTATATTTTTGATATACAGTAGATTTAGTGATGTAGTACTTGAGTCAGTCTTTTTATAAAGACTTACCATTTTGTAAAGGTCTTGGTCTTGTCTCTGTCTTGGACATCAAGGCCAACCAAGACCAAAAATGGCTATTATAATTTGTCTATTCTATTTGGGATTGATTAAAAACCTCAGTCATTTTATATTCAATTAAAATCTTGTTCTACCTGCCTCCTTCACCAAACACTAACCTCCATGAGTCTGGACTTGCTACTGCTACTGGACATGGACTCTTTAGATTTTTAACTGTTCCCTTGGATCTATTATAGTGTATTGTACACTGGATCTGGTTCGGTCTTGAACAGGTCTCGTCCTGACATGGTCTTGGTCTTGACTCAGTAGCAGAAAGTCTTGGTCTTGTTATGCACTAGTCTTGGACATGACTTGGTCTTGGTCACTGCTGGCTTGACTACAACACTAATAGAGATTGTTGGGGAGATGTATCCGATTATGATCACATTTAGACTCGCGTTAGACTTCCCAATGTTCAGATTTGACACAGTTTGAATAGCAGATGGTTGCTGTTAATAGTCCATGTAGGCAATAAGAAAAAAGTATATGTGCATAGATATGGCATGATATTAGACATAGTCATTACACAGCCATTAGTGGCTGTCTTTGTTCTTGAACAGACTTCTATTTATCTGTGCACAAAATCAGTGAAGTGTTGCAGATGTTGGCATGCATGTCATTTCCTGTATTTACATTCTGAATGTTTTCAGGGGAAAAAAATGCAACTGAAGCTGAACTGAACTACAGTAAATGAAACACTGATTTTTGGGAAACATAATTCTCTCTCTCTCTCTCTCTCTCTCTCTCTCTCTCTCTCTCTCTCTCTCTCTCTATATATATATATATATATATATATATATATATATATATATATATATCTTGTGTATGTGAGTAAGAAACTAGAGTTTGTTCAGAAGATGTTGGAGAAATGTAACAGCTTTGAGGCACAGTCGTACAGCACAGCAGAGCCACATAGTTAGCTTAGAGGCTTCCTGCGTCTGCCAACCCAGACCTCAAAGCTGACTGTGACATATCTAACCTTAACCCCGACCTAAACTCCAATTAGAACCACACACCTACTCTGCTGACTCATAAACTGGTGTGTACTGTAAGCTGCGACAATAGCAGCGTTACGCGTGCGTCTGAGCTGTTGTTGCTGTGTTTACATTCCTCAAGTGATGGAAATTAAAATACACAGAGGGAGAAAGATGGCAAGAGCGAAGTGCAAAAAGAGTGGGAGAAAAACTTAGAGAAACGCCAAACAACGACGGGCATTGTTGAGTGTTGTTTTTTGTTGTTTACAAGCCTACGCGGGATTTTGGGGTTTGCCAAATGTGTTGACTTTTGGTTATATTTATTGTAAGCAGCTGTGGGCTTTTTCAGTTGAATAATTAACAGGGAAAAGTAATTATGTTTGGGAAAGTAGAACGTGTACCAGAGAGATGGTTGTGGAGGCCAAGAGAAGGCAAATGAGTACAAACCCTGTTTTCAAAGAAATTAGGACGATATGAATTTTTAAAAATGAAGCAGTGGCATGAGGCGCTTTGCTTTGAGTAGTACAGAAATGTAGAAATACGGAGAGCTGTGAATTATGACCCCTCAGATAACACTCCATCAAGAACTATCACACGTCTAAAGCTGATGTAAGACCTCTCATATGTCTTTGGCTGCATCCACACTAAAATGTTGATTTTCATTCATTAGTGCATTATAGGAGTCACTTCTAAAAAGGCTCAGGATGCCTTCTTGTCTAAATTCCACTTTTTATTAGTCTTTGCGAATGAAGCTTCATCAATTTTGCATGTTAGCAAGTCAAGCATTCATTTTTCTCCATTAAAGTTACAATGAGAATATCAAATGAACAATTTCTCGTTACGCAGGCCTTTTTAATAATAATTCATAGTCAACCATGCATAACATTTGTATTTTTTTGGCAAAATTCATAATATCTGTCTTGTCACCACTATCAGCGCTACAACACTATCATATTTCCAAATTACAGTATAATATGTAATGTATTCAAATGTTTTAGCATTCCTTAAACTTGAGTTTGGTTTGGACTTTTAAATCACATCTGATATGAACCTTGATTCATTTGGAATTACTAAATCATTAATCATTAAGGTTGTGGGTTCAATTCCTGGGCTGGCCACTGACGGGACTATCTGTGTGGAGTATTCATGACCTACCATGTCAGTGTATGTCTCAAAGTGTTAGCCCTGTGATCATCAACTGCTGAGATAGGCTCCACCCCCTTTCCAGTTTCTTCCATTCAGTGATAATGCCTGGATTCTTTGGTCTTTCCGGAAAGTTAATTGTGGTTGTCATACACCATTAGGAGCAGCTTCTTCAATTTGTAAACCGTAATCTAAAAAATGAACTGTAGTAAGTGTTTTCTTGTCAATTATAGCAAACACATCATCAGAATTATTTATTTACACATTATATTGATATTATTATTATTTATCTGATTGGGTCAGTGCATGTTAATGAACATACATGAGACACAGCCACATGAATGTAAACAGGCCAGATTGTATAGGCTAATTTCCTTCTGTTGTCCCAACAATCACACACATTCATACACCAGTGCTGTGTCACCAGTGGCAAGGAGGGTTAAGTGTCTTGCCCAAGGACACAACGACAGTATGAACTGTGGGGAGAGCGGGAATCGAACCGCCTACCTTCAGGTTATAGAACGACAGCTCTACCACTGAGCCACTGCACCCCATTTGAGCATGTGTTTATCTAACCTAAATTCTATATGACCACAGAGCGTTAATGTGCTGTCAACATCAGTAAAACCCTAATTACAGCCCCTGTGCTCATACATTCTCCATGCTGACATGTAGGTCAATGAGCCGCAGTGTTCTCATGAGCATCTCGGCCTCCCTGCGCGCTCAATTGATTTCCAAACAACGAGTGAAAAAAGCACAGCCAACAGACTGAGGAGAAGAGTGGATAGCATCAGTGCTCATTTATTTATCTGCCTTTGTCTGCTTTGTGGAGGCTGCCGAGTTTGTTTTAAAGTCACTTGTACTCTAGTGGGGTAAACACTCTCCAGAGATAAAGGAGTTCTCTTTGAGATTATCTCTGTCTGTGCCATTTTTCATATTCATATCAGTGTCTAATGTTCAAAACTTCAGCTATATTTATTCTCTTTCTGAGATCACTTCATTATTCTTGTGGTACTTGCAGCCACGAAGCTTGAAAAGGTTCCTTGAAATCCATCCAAATGCAATCAGACAAATGTTTTCACCATTTCAAATTTTTACATTTGTAGTGCCAAGATTTACAACCAATAGGAAATGACTTCTTATGGCATGACTAATGTGTTGTCCTATTGCTTTGCTAATTTGAGTGACACTGTAGCCGCCGGAAACAGCCACATGAATCATTTTCAAAACAGCACGCCGAGATAAAATATGTTTCCTGAAGAGACCGACATCTGTCAAGACATCCCTGAGCTCGAGACACATGTTGAACACTTTGGACCCTACCTTCTTCTACAAGCGCACAAACCCACTTCCACACTCCCCCCCCTTTTTTTCCCATCACTATGGTTACAATGATGCAGGTTACCGTGGCAGCCGCGTAAACCCCCCTTCCCACACACACACACACACACACACACACACACACACACACACACACACACACAAAACATAGGCTCTTTTATCACACATTTACGCAAGCGGTGACGGGTTGGAGAGTAGTACACCGAGTTTGCTTTCAGCTATTTCTGGAAAGAGACTGTCGGTGATGTTGAACTGTCGTCATCCTGCCACTCCACCTCTGTCTGCATCACTCCACCGCTGACTAGTTGTTCTTTTGCAGCTTTTTATGGAACTTTAAGTGTAGATGTTGGTTTCCGAGGATGACACGTACATGAAGTGGTGGAAGTGGTAGCTCATTAACTTGGAAATATATTACCATTGATTAATCTTATTGACTTTCTAGAATATTGGCATTCTGTTTTATTCCATGAACAGCAAAGAAATAGCTTGACAGGTGGCTGCACTGTTGTTTTATTGGATTGACAATGGTTGTTCTACATCGCTACCATCTAGTGGCCGTGGAGTGTGATGTGTTTGTTGATGAATTTTTACAAATTACAACGAGGCTTGTGAAGAAACGGATTACATGTAACGGGATTTTGTATTCAGGACACAAAAAAGCTATTGTATCCCATTGCAATACTGAAAATAAATGATTTATTTTAAATTACAGTAAAAAAATTTTAAACAAAACTGAGGAGTACACGTTCTGTACCCTCATAACATGACTAGTGCTTATGTTTGGGTGAAATATTCCATATGACTACACTACTTGAAAAGTAGGCCATAATCATCTTGATATACCACTGAATGTTCAACCCTCTTAATCCTGACTACAACAAACTAGAAATGTGGCAACTGTTTTTTTTTCAAGACAAGCAGACATGGACAAGAAGTGCCAGCTTGGACAGAAATCAAGGTAGACATTGTGCAAGAACAACAAGGTATGAAAACAAGTAATCTGAAAAGAAATAGTGAATAAGTAAAAACTGGGAGATATTAAGCTTCTAAACCTCATTTCAGTGTGTGTGTATGTATTATGCATCAGCTCACCTGCACACAGCACTGATCCCTTTCAGGATTTAGCTATAGACTTCTTAGTCGTAATCCCCTCTTCTTCTAATCCTCGCCTCCCACCTGCAGTCACATCCACCATGCTCACTCACAACATGCTTTCACTCACCGACACAGACATGTAGCCTACTCTGGCTCATTCATGTTGTTGGACTACTGCTGCCGTTGTTGTGGAGTCACGCTCATAAAACGCCATGGACCCCTCTCGCTCAAGACTACACCCAGTGACACCTGGGTAAGGACCATAGATGATAGACTGGGATAGAGTTTTCTAGAAGGTAGCTGCTTTTAGTCAGAGCTTTCAGGGTGTTGAACACACTCAGAATTCATTTTTTAAGGAAATACACAGAAAATACACAGGAAATACACATCTATTTGAGTTCGGTGTTTCTTGATAGTCATTTAGCAGTTCAAATTCTTTCATGACTTATTTTCATTTTCTTCTATGATTGAAGTTTTTCTGTGCAATTCGACTGATTTAAAAATGTAGCACTAACAGTAAATGATTTGCTAGCCTGTGCTTTTTTCCTGTGCTTTAGGTCATGGGTTAATCTGCAGAAGGCAAACAAAGCAGTGCTCTCACAAAGATGTTTACTTGTCTCTCAGGGTATTAGCATTAGCTCAGATACATCTCTGCACTGCTCTACACTCTCTGAAGTCAGCTCAAAATAGAGTCCAGTGGTTCCCAGCGGTGGTCATGACTAAAATAAACACTGGCCTCTATAAATTACCCATCTGCCAAGCAAAGACTGACTGTCTGTGGTTTGGCTGTATGAAGGGGAAATCATTACTGTCTTGGCCGTTCCTCTCTCTTGTACAATTATAAATTATAACAGTGAATTGGCAATGGAACAATAGAGATTTGGTAACTCTGTGTTGGAATATTCATTACTGTACAAACGCAAAATAATCCAGCATTAATCATTATAGAAGTAAAATGCTTCAACTACTCATGAGATCAGTTCAAGAGCATCTTGAACTGTCCCCCAATTCGTCTGCAGGACATTATATTTAGCACCAATTATGTATCTTAATAAATAGCATACACTAAACACAAAATAGGAAGGATTTCCAGCTGATTGTAATCAGAGTTGGCCCTGCATTATATCCATCTTTAGCGGTCATCAGTGAATAGAGTTATGAATGTACTCCAGTCAATCATCATAGTTTAGCAATAATTTACAGTAATTGGGCAATTAGTTGAAAGGGGTGGCACAGCCTTAAGAGCGTGCATATCATGAATGCTGGGTCTTGTTTGTTTTCTGAGAATCTACTGCACCTATTGGTAACCTGTTTGCCACTTTGCAATAAAAAATATACTAAAAACCTGGATTATTCTGGTTAGTCACACTGTACTGCTATTATTTGGAACAATACTGTATTTTCTTCTGTGAGCTGTGAGTGGCTGAGAGCTATTTACGCAAACATGTTGCATCCATTAAACTTTTCACTTTTACTTTGGGATATAATCATAGGTATGGAATGCAAGGGGTGTCCTGATTTGTTTGGATCAATGGAAATACACAAACGTCTAGATTATTATGCTTTTAAATTGTGGAAAACAATGTAGCAACTGAACATTTGTTACAATAGTGTAAAATAACCTCAAGCATTTGTCTGTTTAAAACAAATAGGCATCACCATAGAACTCAGTAGATAGAGCTAGTAGTTCTTATACTTCCTGTTCCTGTTTCTACAACTGCCCAGAGTAGACAAAATGAGCACAGCTGGAGGAGAAGCACACTCATGTTTAAGAGCCCCCTTTCTTTCTTGAACTGAAGTTATGTAAGAAAAGTGACAGCTTCAAAAGTTTCAATGGTCATGTATATCATTGCCACTATCTTAGCTGTGAGGGAAAATGTTCATGTCTTTAAGCTGTGTTTTTAGTGAAAGTTGTATCCCATGTGGTCTGTGGAGCTTCTCTGACATCAGGTTTTGATTGGTCATTTCAGGCCGAGCAACAGGTGTAACTAATCCCATTACTAACAAGGCTGGCTGCTCAAACAAAAGCGAGCGCTGCGCAGCTGACTGGAACACAGCCCGCCATTAATGTAATTATTCACACCTGTGCTCCTCGGCCTGCTCCACCGTCAGCTGTGGGACAAGCCCTTCTACCACATTCACTGTGGACATACTGTAAAGACTTAATGATTGACCTGTCTGTATTTACCTACTATAAGAAGGAGAGGGAGCACGCAAGATTTCAAATAAACATGACAGCTTTTATGATGGTTTTAAAGTTTGATTGCTTTGAAATGGCACTTACCACAAAATTTTTTCTGTGTTGTAAATCTCTTTAATTATATCCAACATGCTTTTTAGATTCTCTTATTTGATTATCCTCTAAAGGCCTAATAAAGTTTTTATGCCCAATATACTATATGTTTTATCCACTCAAAGTCTCCACAGATACAGTAGAGAAACATCTTTTGATCTCAGGAGTCATTAGGAGTCAGTCTAAACTTATTTTTACACATTTTTATAGCTTGGTTTGTGCTGAGAGAAGTTCAGCAGATTGTTAATGGAAGCTATTTTGAAGAGATTATTTAGTATTTTGTGAATATTTACAAATACATTTTTAGCTCATTTATTCTCTACAGTAAATAATTGTCGGCACACACTTAGTTTAGTGAGATAGACTGCTCTTCTCTGCTTCTCCAAACCGATGGTGACATACTACGACACCTTCTACTATTTCTTAACAATGTTTAGGCTGCAGAAAACCCACTGTTTAAAACACACAGCAGGATTCATAGCTCACATCCAAGAAACATTATTAGTCAGTCAGTCTAATGTTGTTTACTGCTTAACATTCGTTCCCTTTTCTGTCTTGCTTCTCAGGTTGTCTTGCAGAATCTGTTGATGTGCATGGTGTGTTTCTACTCTCTCTACTACATCGTCGTCAGTCTCTGCATCGGACTGCTCAGGTGTGGACACAAACTCACACACACAGTTGGCCCAATTCTCTCCCACGGTGTTAACTTAATCTTGGCTGTGCATCATGTTTGTGCTTCTAGGGTTCATGAGATCAACAGCTTGTTGGCTCCGTTCGACTACACAACACAACCATCATGGCAGAACCCCAAATACCTGGGTGAGTAGCGGGAAGTGGTGAAGCAAACATGAGTACAGAGACCCCTCAGCTACGTATGCCCAAGCAAAGTTATCAGGAATAACAGTCCCTCTTTGACAGTGGGTAGTTAGTTACTCATTAGGAAAGTGCACGCTCAGTTTAAAACACTACAGAGCCACAGTGCAATAAATGACATTAAGTATTGAGTCCTCCCTGTGCTTTTGTTGGTCCAAAATAGGTTTCAGCCTCTGCATCACAAGAGAGACATCAGAAAATTAATGCATCAGTGTATTTCAAGTTTATTGTATTTGTCCCATTAAATGTATTTTAAAGAAACCAGCTTTCTAAATACATTCACATTCAAAACCGAACAAAGTGTGTGTCTGTGGGGTAAGTAATGTAACCTGTGCTTCATCCCTTTCAGCCCTTGTACTGTACACGTCAAATATCAGCGTGACTAACTGGAGCAACATAATTGGGTCATTGATGCATTTTTAAATGTTTGATCAGTTATGCCTGTTCTTTTTTTTGGAAATGGCTTGTCAACTACATCATTGAATACAGTGTAAGCACAGAACAGACAACAGTGCAAAAAGTGGGTTTAGAATGAATACAAAAGCATACTCAATATATTTTTCAAAAGCTGTAACATATTTGATTGCAAAGCGGTTTGTACAGCATCCACTGTATAAAGTGACAACAACATAATCACTTCTGCCCCTGTTTTTTCGCAGTTGGTGTGATCTCCACAGAAGTGACCTATTTTTTGGGAGGCTTGGTCTTCGCCTGGATTGTAGAGGAGTGGGTTTGGGATTATGCCATTACTGTCACACTGCTGCACGTCGCCATGACTGTGGCAGGTAACCCCCCCCCCACACGCAAGTAGATCAATAGACCGGAAGTGCTGATAGGATTGGGAGCCTCGTTACATAACTACATAGAACCACAAAGTCAGTGTATGGGAATCAGAAACGTATATGTGTAAACAAATACCAAACAGTTTAATAGGCAGTTTATTGTTGCATGGATTTCATTAAATGTTCAGGTGTTTCATATTTTCTTCATGTTTGTGCAGTGATGTCAGATTTTCCTTCGGCTGAGCACTGGTGGATAGCTTTGGGTGAGATCTTTTTTTTCTTAATGTTTATCACAATCATTATGTGGCCTTACCTTTGCCTAATACTGCATAAAATTGTCAATCTACATTTTTAGATTGCTAGATAGCGTTGCATAGATAGCATTAGTTAGGCTCACTCCGTACTGTCTGTACGGAGTCCGTGTTGACGTGGACAGTTGTTTTAGATTAATCCCCTTTACTCATTTATTTAATCCGTGTCCTTACAGGTTCAGGCCTGGTGATGATGATATTTGGGGGGCAGCTACTGGCCTATAAACTCTTCAGAAGCAACTTTGTCTATCCAGAGGACCTCCAGAACTTCTAAGAAAGAGAGTGGCTAAAGCTTTTAAATGAATTACAGCTTTATCCCACGTCCGGATGCCACATAGTTTGTTATCTTTCTTTAGTATGAACAGCAATAGAGGATAATTCTAGTGTTACTGTTTGAAGATTTCTCCTTGTGCAAATAATTGTCAGATGCCTAATGGGGGAAATGGGAGTCTTTTTTTGTAAGAAAGCATTATGTACAGTTTAATTTTGTTTTGTATATTTTATTAATGACATAGGCTATTGTTAAATTTATATCTAAATGGTAGTAGATATTCTTAGTTTAGATTTGAGTTGATAATCCTTCTTCCATGACTGAATGTATGAAGAGTAGATTGAAAAGGTGTGGAGTTGCCTGCAATTATCAGTGAAAATGCATTTCCAATAAATTTATAAACAAACAAGTAAAAGCAATGTGTTGAATGTGCTGTCACTGGGTGTTTCTATACATCGGAAAACATTCAGAAGGAGCCAATAAAATGAGCTTTTATTTATTTTTTGTTAAGCTTCATGGTTGAGTCTCATTTGCCGTATAGGTCACGTGGTCTCAAGCTGTTAGTGATGGGATTTATGGCTCTTTGAGGGGATCCGGATCTTCGCGATCCGTTCCTTTCAAAGAGCCGTTCAAAAGAACGGCTCTTTGGCTCTTTTTAAATATTTAGTCAGTTTTAAGAAGCCAGCTTGGGGGCATCTCAGTTTATCCTGGAAATAATCACTGGGAGGAATGATGAGGTGAGATTTGTAGTCAAATAATTAAAACTCAGATATCACACACCAATATCTGAGTTTGAATTATTCTGAAATATTGATTATTACCTCATTTGTCATGTGTGGACTATATTCCATAGGGTTGCACAAATCCTCTGCTTAGACAGTGACATCACTATTTTGGATTTACATTTAGTACAAAGTGTGTGTGTGTGTGTGTGTGTGTGTGTGTGTGTGTGTGTGTGTGTGTGTGTGTGTGTGTGTGAATTTCTGTGCAAAACAGCTTTTACTACAAACACACACAAGAACATTTTGATAGAAAACAAAATATTTAAATTAGATCAAATTAGAATAAATAAAATGGAAATGTCTACATACTACATACTATTACTACTGTAAACTTTGCAAATAGGACATCAGCCCCTTCAAGTCAATGAACAATAACAAAGTGGGCTGCAATGAAGTAGGCTACTCACGTGAAGGATGCGTGCACAACTAATAACAATATCATCAGTAGAAAGGGTCGACCTGCGCTGGGTGCGCCCCTCCCCCTATACATGTTCTGTCTGGCGGAGGAGCTCATTTGTGTGCATCTGTGTGAGACACTCACAGGAAAAAGAACGACAGAAAGGAGCTAAAATGAGCTTTTATTTATCGTTCATGTTTGCGAGCCGTTCAAAAGAACCGGTTCGTTCGCGAACGTCACAACTCTACAAGCTGTCAATTAACTTTCCCCATGCTGTCAATGTGCTTATTTGACCGCTTAGTTTCCTTTTTTATTCATTGCTAGATTAAGAGTACTTAACATTTCCTGCATTAGAAGTGTGATATAGAGCGTCTGAAATGTCTGGAAACGGATTAGTGTCCAGTATCCGCAGGTTTATACACAATGAAGAGCGGCCGAGGAGCTCCAACTCTGCGGTGAGTGCAGATGCTAACGTGTTAGCACACTTTGCCGAGTCAACACGGTGATGAAATAATGAGTAATGCACTCAGCAACGCTTAAAAAGGCAGTAGTAGCATAATTTGTAATTGGTTCGTTGTATGTAAGATTTGTTATTACTTTCAGAGAAAATTCTAATATAAATTTAAACTGTAAACCTCTGGCTTTAAGGTTGTTTTGGTCCCATTTCAAGATAACGCACAAATTTGGTTAGACCAAACATTGTGGTTATAATTTACACAAAGTTTTTCTTGCATTAGCCACATTTAGCAGGGACACACTGTACATTATCGGCTTTTTTGCTGCCATCTGGTGGTTAAAGTGGGGACTGTACCATAAGTATTTTGGCCACATCAGCCGCTGCAAAAGAATACAACTTGATAATGAAAAAAAGTTTCATTTCTCTGCATCACGTATTAAATATTTACTGTTGACAGATTATGGTAGATTTAATTTATATGCAAATAATATCTGTACACAATATTTGATTTTATGTTGCAAACTTTAAATGTACTTTGATGGAATAACGTTTTTAGACACCCTTTAAAATTTACACAATCACAAACATTTTATTTGTGTTTCAAAAGGTGTGGCTGCATTGTTTACAAGAATAACTAACATAACTAAATTCTTGACAGTTTCTGTGTCAGTTCTCAATATTGTTGGTATCAAATCAAAGTCAACAAATAACAGTGAATATGTTCACAACTGAACACAAAATAAAGAAATTATTATTATCAAATTAATATTTAGTTGTCTTGAAGACTTAATGCAATATTTGGGGTGTTCGAAAACCTTTTTTCCACCATGTATAGTCTCTATGCTTAGAACAATTGTTATTATGTTAGTGCTTTTAAATGCCAAACTGAGATGAAAGTCCAATACATTTTCTTTTCTCTCACAGAGCCCATTTGAACAGCTGCGTCTACAGATGGATGACATATTAGGAGATGAAGGAATACTGAAAGAAGTGGTCCAACGTGGAGAGGGCCCACCCGTGCCCCAAAATGCTTCAGTACTAAGTACTTATGGATGCAAATTTTAATATGTCTATGTTTCTCTATAATTTCATCATGTTGGTTTCTTACACAGTGCATTACTCTGGTTTTTTGGAGTATTCGGACCAGCCTTTTGAAACCACAACAAATGTAAAACACCCTCGAATCATGAAACTGGGGAGAGGTAGCTTACAGTACAAATAATAACCAGTGGATAGTGTTTTGAACTGATATGTAATTAAATCCCCTTCATCCATGTTGTCTTTTTGGCACAGATGTGACACTGGCAGGTTTGGAGCTGGGCCTGTTGACTATGCAGAAAGGAGAGTTCTCCCGTTTCTTATTGCAGCCACGGTACGCTTATGGGGATATGGGCTGCCCTCCGTTCATTCCTCCGTTTGCTGTTGTCCTGTATGAGGTCCATATGTTGGACTTCCTTGACTCTGGTCAAGTGGATGACTTTATTGCCTTGAGTCCGGTGAGTCAGAAACACATTGTAATTATTAATGCATCCACAAATACAACCTAACATAAGATCTACTTTAAAAAATATTATTATTATTATTTAGGAAGAGCAGAACACTGTTTCTCTGACTACATTTTTAGAAGTAGTCAACACAATACGCAGCTTTGGAAACCGGCGCTTCAAACAGAGCCGCTATGGCAATGCCAAAGATCGTTACAAAGAGGTAAAACTCAAACAAACAAAAAAATCTCCGCTCATTTCTTTCTTCTACAGTATGGTAGAGAATGAAAGGCTTTGTTTCTGGATTAATTGCATGTCCATTAGGCTTTGAAGCTTCTGGAAAATAGAGAAACAAGGATTGGAGAGGAAGAGACCATTCAGACAGCCCTACTTCCGCTCTATCTAAATCTGTCTCTCACTGAGCTCCGACTGGAAAGCCCACAAAAAGCCTTGAAATATGGCAACAAAGCCTTGGAGATAGACCGGGCCAACACAAAGGCTCTTTTCCGCTGTGGACAGGTGAGGCAGCACCACTGATAAATACCTTTCCAAACCCTTTAAGGTCTGCGACACAAAGGACGTGAATTTTTACAGTACAATACAGTGATGGCACAGACACCTATACACAGTAAACCCTTGTATGTATGTAGCATTGTCTTTGTCTTATGCAGCTTCTCTTTTACCAAAGTTCCTGTTCACGTTTTTATGCTGCTGTTCTCATGCTATAAATAACTACTATTTTATTATTCAAATGTATGTATTTTCTGTTAGGCATACCTGGAACTGCAAGAGTATGAGAGCGCACTGCAGTGCCTCATATCTGCTCAAGGCAAGAAGCCTTTTGACAGCGACATCAACAACCTTTTGAGGAAAGTGACAATGTAAGATCTTAAATTGGTCGACAAACGTTTGCAAAGAATGTGTAAAATAAAGTCTATGTTGTTTTTTTTCCAAAGCTTAAATACAGATATGTCTCCATATTGTGTGTAGGTCCTACAAAGAGAGCTTAGATAAACAGAAAGACATGTACTCAAAGATGTTCAAAAAGTGGAATAGCCCCATAAAGATGTAAGTGACAAAACAGGTGAGAAACAGTACATACTAACTGAAATGTAATTCTTTATTAGCAAACATTGTCCACATTATTAATAATAATGTTATATATTTCAGATGGCATCATGTTGAGTGAGCTGTGAGATCTATGTGTACAGTCCTTGAGTGGACAAAATGTGTATGGTCAGTGTTTTTATGTTCAGAGAGTCTATGGATATTATTACAAGACATATGTTCCTCTTTAAGTTATGGTTATAGATGATTAAATGTTAATGTTCCCTTTTCTGTTTAGCATCCAATATTTGAACAAATGCACCAATCATCACATTGTGGCTGAAATAAACCCAAACATTTATTGCAGCCATTGAACTGTCTTCTTTTTTTAAATTGCCAAACCAATTGAGCATATTAACATACAAGTTTGTTTAATAACAAAATCTAAATGCCAAATGAGGTGAGAGCCAATCTGTGGTTTGTAATGAAA
Organism: Perccottus glenii; assembly: GCA_024416835.2. Classification (NCBI taxonomy): domain Eukaryota; kingdom Metazoa; phylum Chordata; class Actinopteri; order Gobiiformes; family Odontobutidae; genus Perccottus; species Perccottus glenii. The sequence continues at coordinate 14,322,958 of CM044564.2, forward strand.
GAGACAGTCAGGATAAAGGAGGTATTGAATTGGGGAGAAGAGTGGATCAAGTGAGGAAGGGGCAGATGGTGAAGGGGAAAAGATTGACCTCTGGATAATCCGCTGGTCACAGTGTGTGTGTGTGTGTGTGTGTGCGTCAGTATTACCTCCTCTTTGCTGACGGCTAGTGGGTCAAGCTGTTTAGCAGACCCTTTGAATGGACACCGACTGCTCATGATGGCCTTCAGGTTGGCATTTCACCTTCATCTCAGGTAAGGAAACGTCTTGTCTGACAAAGCACCACCTCATTTACTGCTCCAAAATGAAAACATGGATTTAGTCAGTGGTCTACTTTGTGTAACAACCTCAAACCAGTTAATGGTGTTTCAGATTTGATTGGTGGCAAGAACACAGGTGTGAGGATTATGGCTGTGTCATTAAAACTAAGGGCATCCAAAAGGACTTCCTAAATTGTCTGCTCTCATGTGAATTGTGTGCTCATGCTCACACAATTTTCAATATAAGCTGATGTGTTAAAAAGGGAGTCCTGACCCACTGAGAAATACTGACTGCTGGATTTATTATTATTTGGCTGAGGCCAGTAGATGGCGCTCTAATGTGAAACTTTGCTCCGAGTTGTCGGCCAATCCCGTGGCAGCGCCGTGTCTGTAACCCAGCCCCTGTCCAGCGGTCCAGCCCTGCCTTGGCTTCAGACACACGGACGAAGTTGAAGAGAAAGACGAGAGCGAGTAGGACACGGAGATGACGGAGGAGGACCATTTAATGTCACAATGAATCGACGACGCAGCAGCGGAGCGATGGAAAGCCCTGACAAATAATCCACACCGCTTCACTGCATCTGGACAAAGATAATTCTGCGAGAAGTATTGGGCTGGATGCAAGCTTTGAGCGGAGCCAGAGGAACAGAGAAGTAAGAAGGAGAAAGGAGAAACATGAGTCGGCAGCTGCAGTCCCAGGGAGTGGTTTTAACTGGTTACCACAGCAACGCGGAACTACTGCCCAAAAGTGGCCCGTGCGCGCCTTGTCCTGCTGCCAACGACCCCGAGTCCAGCGCGCCCAGGTGGGCCACGCATTCATCACAAGCCATCTTTCATTTTTCCTTTCTGTAAACCTTTTTTTTAATTACCATTTTACCGAGAGCAATAACACATGTTTACATTCTCCACAGAGGTAGGCCACACGAGGTCAAAGTTCAATGTGATAGCGCTGTTTTCCCCAGTTTGAACTCACTGAGACCATTTGCACGTGTTTAACTCACAAAAATCCTACTTTACTGTATTGTCCAGCTGTGAGCAATTTATTTCCAAGTGTCTAACTCCGCCCCTGGCCTTGGCTTCTTTTTCCTGTAGCAGCACATCTAGCTCTATCAGCAGATTATTGACTTGGATAACATCTTAGATAAGAATATGCGTGTACTTCTTGTTACAAACAACTTACGCAAAAGTCTTTTCTTTACAGTTCTAGAGGTGGCAATTGGGCTCTTGATTGGGAGTGGATGGGCTCATTGTTGTGTGCTTTTTCAATCCACAAGTTTCCCCAAAAATCTTCCACTAGTACTTTTAGTGTCTTATGCAATTCTTAGGCTCATAAAAAACATTTTTCCCTTTTTTCTTTTGACCACTTTTTTGCTCAGTATCCCCATTTAAGTCACAATATATTGTACGCCCTTGTATTTGAATAATGACAGCCAAAGTGAAAGAATTGCAGCTTGGTAATAACCTTCCTGTCATCTTCTCACACTGAGATGAAGGCCTCCTGATCTCCTGTTACTCAGAAGGTAATGAATGGGAACTAATCTCATATGGAAACAACTGTACAGTAATGCACTCTTTTATTTATAACCCGGCCTGCTTGTTTATCCGGCCAGGCCTTGCATGCTGTGTCATTGGGTACATGTTTAGATCACAAACAACTCTTGTTTGACACAGCACCGGTCCAGCTGCTATACTGACACACTTGGGCCTGCGTGGATGCCACTGGGTATAGGGCATATACTGTAAGTGTGTGTGTGTGTGTGTGTGTTCCAGATGGCTCGTCTGGCTAGCTAAAAAAAAAAAGCATCATGTTACATCCAGCCTTTGTCTGGCCTCCCACAGTGGTGCGTGCGTGTCCTGTCTAAGTTGCTGTGTAGTTTTGTGGTCATTGTTTCCCCAGGTCAGGAAATGAAAGATAGTCAGACAGAAGGTTTGCCGGGCGTTGATCCAGCAGTGGACATTCGAAGCCTAAGGTTACAGCTAGGTTTACTGAGAGTTGTCTGTGCAAACCTATACATATTAGCTATACATGAATAAGGACTGGTCGTGACTATTAATTGAACTGGGTCATTGCTGAGTTTAGAGTTTTGAACTCGAGAGCGAGGGAACAGAAGCGGGCTCTGTCTCTTGCAGAGGGGCAGCTGGCACCTGTTGATCCAAACGGGAATACCATATACACACTTCCTCACTCCCCACCCTGCTCTCTTCGGTCGACTTCTTGAGCTGCCCATTGTTCACTTCCAGGCCATGAACAATTAAATAAACAGTTCTGATTTATGTCTGTCTAACAATAGTATGGTATGTGCATTAGGCAGAAATCAGAAGTGAAAAATGTTGTGCTTATATGACAGTGACATACATTTCAAACTGTGTCACTCTTAAAAAAAGACAACCTATAAGACAAGCGGCATATTTGGGATTTTTATTACATTGCATATTTACTTGTTTGAAAAAGACTTAAAATTTTGGCAAGAGTGGGGTTTTCAGTGAAAACATGGATGTTGTTGGAGGTTGTGCGTGCTGAAGAAGCCTCCACAATGTTACTCGCTCTTAAATCAATGACTGCAGGGTATTTAGAAATTGACAAACTCAAAAATCTCAGTGATGTTAGCTTGCCTAGTGCTATGTGGGTGTCCATGGTTATGCCTTTATATCTTCTCTTTTTTACAGCTCATATTTCCTAACTTTGCATTCACACTGACTCATTTTTGGTCAATGCAAATAATAGAGGTGAAACACAGGCAAGTAGTACTGAAAGCAAAGCCAAAACTGAGCACAGCGATTGGTCAGAGTCACGTCAACAATAATTGGTTTCAGGCTGCCGCTCATAATACCCCAGACTTCACTTCCCCTGCTCCTGACTCATATTTAACTCATTCGTGTTTCAGCCTGAGTGACACTCTTTCACAGTACAAGGCCTGGTTTAAACCAGTGTTTTTTTCCTTTCACACAAGGTTCTCTTTTCCTTGTCAGCAGCTCATGGCGGGTGATAAAAGCCGTGCTGATAAAAGTACAAAGAGTAGGAAGATTTGGCTGCAGGGACGGGATACTTTTGTGTGTGTGTGTTATCTGGACTGGAGTGTGCCAGGGTGAAGTGTTTGTCTTGCACAAGGGCAGCACTCCTCACCTCTGAGTGTGGGTGAAAGTTAGCAGCAGGGATCCCAGTGGTGTTGCAAGGAAAGATCTGATTCATACTGTTGCATGTCTGCATTGGGTGACAGGATTTCTGTTTTTATGTTTGGTACAACATGAGACACAAAACACTCATTAGTCTCCAACATAATTTTCCTGTCTTGGTTGCTGACTGAACTGTTAAAAATTAACACAGTCGTAAACATTGGCATAGTGGCCATTAAATCATCTAATGGAAAACAAGGAACTAGTTTCTATTATAGCCAGTCAGATTATTAAGATCCTAAATACGAAACAAATATTGGATGACTGAGTTTTGAACCGATTGCCCTAGCTTTGACTCATTATTCAAATATATTTTAATTACTAATCTATTATAGCAGATCTGTTTGATAATCATTGATTTCTGACTTTTCCCCATTTTTCAGACTGTAGCTGTGTAGAAAGCAAATCATTAACTCAAGGCTGCGTATGACCTCCAAGTGAAACAAATTTAAGAAAACTAGAAGCTTCTGTCATTCCTTATGGATCAAGACACATCCCTGACATTTTTAAAGACTAATAAGTAAAGAGAAATAAGAAAACCTTTTATTAGTTCAATTAAGGGGAAATTGCATTGGAATGTAAGCCATGAAAATATAGGAAAATGTCACAGTAAAATATGGATTATGTTACAGTTTAATACCTAATGGAGACAGGAAAAGGCACTGCTGGGAGAAAGATATGAAGAAGAAAATGGCAGGAGAGATAAGCAAGAGCAAAGTTCAGAGCAAAGTTCTGAGTGGAGGGATACAAACAGAAGGAAGAGGAGGTGTTGTTCTTTAAAATACGTCAAAGCGAATGTGTTTCTGTATTGTTATTTATTCTCTGTATATTTATGCATTAGGCCGGAACTCTGCTGTGGTATGTGGCCCTGGAATAGCATACAGTAAATCCACAGTGTAATGCTCCACTGGTAATTCCAAATTAATGAATATACCTGCATCAATATCACTTGACTTGAAAAAAACATTGTACTGAGGTTTTCATAACGGGACGTTCTGTTAGTTACCCTGGATACAACTTTTTAACAGCTACACTTGAATAAGATACAGTTGTGTCCTGCGCTGACAGCACGTTTGGATGGGTAAAATTACTCCAGGCTGGGGGTTTGTTAGAAACATGTCAACAGTCTTAACATGTTTCAGAGTGCATAAAAGAAGTGCTGCCATGTTGGGTTCATATAGACTATAGGGTGTAAAGAGAACCAGAGAAAGAATGCAGAGTGCTGCATTTATGATGAAAAGGCCAGAATGAAGTTGGCTCTTTGTGAGGTTAGCTGCTATACTTGTTGCTTCTGGTGTCCTCATTAGTGGACTGTGAAGGCATTCAACAAGCCTGTATGACACTTTGGCTGTCTTTCGTCTGACTCACTGACCTAGTTTTTAACTGTCAGAAAGGCCATATGTTATCTCTTATCTGTACTGTGCCACATTTTATGATGATGTTGGTCTATATCTGTGCGTTATTGCCCAGTATTATTTTTTTTTTTATGAGACACATGTTCAGAGTTGAAAGATGAAAAGATTTATGGAAAAGTGGTTGCATTGGTGCATTGTTTGGAATTTAGTGTAATACAGTTGGATAATCTGAAACACACTGGTCAGAACGTTACTCAGTTGTGTAAAACTATGTCAAAATAACAATCTTAGCTTGAAGTGGAACGGCAAACAGGGAAAAGACATGTTTAGTTTTGATCACATTTAGGACATTTATAATCACGTTTAATTTCTAACTCGACATTAGACTTATTTCCACTGGGGTTGTTCATAGACATAACAGCTGCCCACAGGGCTACCACACTGCACTTTTTAAAAATGTTTGTAATAAAAATGACAAATCGTTGTTTTTTGATTGCAATTACAATCCTCATCCACTATTTTCCAAACTATCTCTGCATACAGATACTGTATTCTAACTCTTATACAACGTCTTTACAGCCGCAGAGCAGGCAACTACACTGTACAGCAGAACAACAGCGATCAACAAAATGACCCAAATGGACCTGTTATTACCACCAGCTGCACAAAACCTGACCAGTCATCACCGTCCAACCCACAAAGCTCCAGGTCTCTGTTTTCCTCCAGTCCTAAACCAGGCTCCAGCCCCAGGCACAGTCCGAATTCGAGGCCCAGACTGCGACCGTCATGTATACGCTCCAACTCCCAGGTACGGCACCTTAACATTCACATCGGGCTTGCATTTAATAACTGCCTATCCAAAAGTTAAAATATCATTCAGTCAAGAACCTATAAAGCCCACATTACAGGCAGGACAAGGCCAGTTCATTTATATAGCACAAAAAGAAGAGAGAACAGTTTAAAACACAAATTATCAAAACAATTATCAACAAAATAAATCAATTAAAGCAAAAATAAAAGAAGAGTGCAGATAAAACTACTTTTATTTATACTTTTAGTTGTTAAATGCACAGTTAATCCGTTTTACGTTTTCAGCCTGGGCTTGAACAGTGTCAGAGTAGAGGCCTGTCTCACCCCTTCTGAAAGACTGCTGCAGAAAACTGAAACGCTCCCTCACCGTGTTTAGTCCTGTATCTGGGGCACCAGCAGGAGACCTGTCCCTGAGCTCCTCAGAGACCAAGAGGGTTCTACTAACATGTCAGACATCGACTTTGGCGCTGAGCCATGGAGAGCCATATACAACAGCAGAGCTGCTTTAAATTCTATCCTCTGAGAGACAGAAAGCCAGAGTAGCGACCTGAGGACAGGACTAATATGGTCATACTTTCTGGTCTTAGTCAGGACTCGAGAGTCCAGTGAGCAGACCATTGCAGTAGTCTAACCTGCTAGAGATTTTTGAGATGGTAAAAAGCTGTCGATGTTATTGCTTTAATGTGGCTGTTAAAGTTCAAGTCTGAGTCCATTATTACCCCAGATTTCTACCACTCTGTCACTGCCTCCAACAGATTATTGTGCAAGTAACGCTAAACAACAAACTCAAGTGAAAAGCAAATGCTTTTGGAATTTAAGTGGATCCCAAATAAAATCTGAAGAACTCCACACAGTAAACTTTGCCTGTAGAAACAGACATGTAAGATATTGTAAGTTATGGTTGTCTGAGCTAACTTTAAGGTCATTAAACTTAAAGATAAAGCTCTGGTATGCATTGTAACCACATGTGCAATGTACAAATAATTGTGGCCAATAGTGAATGTCAGTGGATTTTTTTCAGTTCTGAAATAGTTTGAACATACCCAAGATAACACATTTGTTTAATACAGATTACATAGTAACCAAAAAGAAAGCAAAATAATCCGAAGAATATTTTTCCCTGTGGAAGAAGCTGTCCCGCAGGTTTTGCCCACCAAAGGAACAGGTTGAGACAGGCTGTAGTTTGTACGAGATACAGTACGCGCAGGTGCAGATTTCATTTGGATTTGTATCCTGACCGAGCCGGACATGAAATGGGATCTAAGACCTGAAAGTCTTTTAAACCCTTTTCTGGTTATATAACTGCAGGACTCTCTGGATGAGTTGGAGATGGACGACTACTGGAAGGAGGTGGAGAATATCAACCGTTCAGGAGAAGGACCGGGAAGGAGAGAAGGGGAAGTGCAAGAGGAGGAACAACAGAAAGCTCCTGAAGGTAAACATCTTTGTAGACACTTTTTGTTTTGTTTTTACATTAGCTAGTTTGAATGAACTGCTACTTTCAGCTATTGATGCTAACTCACAAACAGATCATTTGACCCTAAACCACCAGCTGTTATCATTTCTCTTGTTAATGTGTAACATGCGATAATATCATTTGCATAATTCCTAGTATTTTATTGCAAGGTAATCTACAAAGAGCATGTTTTAGGATGTAGTTAGCGAGTTGAAACTTGTGTTGGTATGCAATATATTTCTGTATGAAATATTTGTCTTGTTTATAAAAACATCGTTGTTATCCTTTGAAAACATCTACTACTTCCTGCTTGTGTGTGTTTAACTTCTTCCAATCATGTGGTGTTTGAGTGCACACATAAAACCAACATGTCTTATCCTAAGATTTATTGATAAATCAGTCAGTTTCAATAAAAAAAAAAAAGTAAAGCTTTATAAGTTTTTTTCTTTCAGAAGGTGAGCAGGAGGAGGCGTGGCTGACAGAGGCGGGACTTGCGCGACTGTTTGACGACTCTCTGGTAGCTGACCAGGATCAGGTGTCAATCATCTATCCCTTATTTAATTAGTTAGACCACAGTTAAGGTTGTGTCATAGTTTATTAGTGTCATGTTCGCTCACTCTTTAAATCAACACTAGGTAACAGGCAAACATTTATTTTGCACAAACAGGATGAGGACAGCGCTGTGTTCCTCTCGACACTGACTCGAACCCAGGCGGCAGCTATAGAGCGCCGCTTGACAACGCTGCAACAGACACTGCGGCGGCGCAATCGGCAACATGTTCCTGATGTTAGAGACATATTCAGACCTCCTGAAAAGGTCAAACCACTTCATTTACTTTGTTTCTTTTTACTCTTCCACGACGTTACAAATTAATAATAAAGCTGACTAATATGAAAATAATTACTAAAAACTGTAATTAACGGTTTTAAACTCTTTGTCAGCAAAACATACTCCTTGGTGTTTTGCTACTTATTAACATTGAAAATAATGTTTAACAAAAAAGTAAATTAATAGGTGAAGTTGTGACCTTTACACTTGTGTTTCTTTGTTGTGAGCAGCAAGACAAGGAGCCAAGTAAACTCAACGGAGGAAGTGAGAACGGACAAAAAGATGTCACCTCAGCTGGTACGTGATACTGCCACTAACAGGCAAACTTAACGTGACTCAGGAAGGAAAATGCTGAGGCCCAAAATGACTTCCTTTTTAAAATACATTTAAAAGCACTCTATAAACAACTCGATCCGTTTGTGTGGTTGCTACCAAATGAACTGAAATTTTTGAGGCAGAAATATTTTGTGTCACAGAGGAACTTTGATTCCTCCTTTTTGTGACAAAAATCTGTCTATATATGGTTACGTCTCTCTGCTCTAATTGCCGATGGGGGAATTGGCAAATGGAAAACACTATTAAATGTCTGTTTCTGTGTATACCAGAGTGCACTTTACTTACATAAACTCTCCCCCTGCCTGTGTGGTTCTGTTCTCTGCAGAAATGGAGACAGAGCTGAACGTTGAAGTGGCCTTTTCAGAACAGGCGCTCAGTTACAGGGAAAATCATCAAGGTTTAAGGCTCACCTCTAGCGTAAACTCTGATGACAAACTCCCGGTGAGTCACACATGCTCAACGAAGACACACACACAACTGAACAACATGTGACCTGACACCTTGTAGCAACAATCAATAATTTAGAATAACATGCTGGATTTCTAGAAAAAAAAAAATCTTCACACAATAGAAGTTCCTTTTATTTGACACGTATTCCTACAATTTGGAAAGTAAACACATTTTGTCTGCAGGCATTTAAAATTTTCCACATGTCGGTGAAGGATCTCAGTCATCCAGGTCATATTGAAAAAGAGGGTTGAAAACATCATCTAGGGTTTTTTTCATGTACTAGGGTGTTTACTGATTATGTAGGTCTTAACTGGAGTAGGAAAGAACTTGGCAGACAAAGTTAAAAGCCAGACTAAACTGTTTTGGTCAAACTCCTAAAAAAAAGATACACAGTGGGGGGTGGGTTTGTGCATAATCATCCCCCTGGAAATCCATCAGATTTGCTTTTAATGAAAAACATTGTCTTGGAAGTATAATAAGTAAGAGAAAATCCTTGTTGAGACTTGTTTTAGCAGCACTGGTTTGTGGTTAGATACAGGAATAGTCTATAGTCTCTGCTGCCATCTGGTGGTTGTGCATCAAGTTTGAGTCTTTTTTATTTTTTATAGAACTTCAGGTTGCTCCGAGATAAAACAGGTCAGACCAGAATTGGAGATCTGTCTCCTCAGGACATGATAAAGGTAATACTCCCCTGATCCTATATTTACATTTACAAATTTACAATATATTTACATTGTTCAAAATAATAGCAGTACAATGTGACTAACCAGAATAATCCAATACTGTATATATTTATGTGTGCTCTTAGGTTCAGCGATTAGTACTAGTGGAGGTGACCGCGCTGTTTGACACTGCTGGGATAGACCTTAAAGCACATAAAGCCATCAAAATGAGGACTAAAGGTACAAAAGAAACAGATAAACTGTGTAGAATAATATTTACTCCATAGCGTACAGATAACAAGACTTGATATTTCAATTTGATATTCTTGTTTATCTACAGAAAGTGGTCTATTTGGAGTTCCCCTCACCACTATAATGGAACAAGACCAGAGACGGTGCCCTGGTTCCAAAGTGCCAATTATTCTACAAAGAGTAAGCACTACCGAGAATGAGGCAACACATTGTATTGTTAGCTGGTTATTTATTTAGAGGGTTATTTGTTGATCAAGTGCTTACTTGTTTCCCCATCTATTATTTGTAGCTTATACATCATATAGAGGAAGAAGGACTGGACACAGAGGGATTGCTACGGATTCCTGGAGCAGCCACTAGAGTTAAGGTGTGTTATTGTCTGTAACATCACACTACAGGATTTCAAGCTATATTCTATTTGATGTATTTGCCAATAGTCTCTAGTTGTAAGTGGTGGTTAAAACTATTAACATGACCCTGTCCCACACTCAGGCTCTGTGCCAGGAGCTGGAGTCCTCTTTCTACGAGGGGATGTTTCCATGGCAACACTTGAAGCAGCATGATGCCGCAAGCCTTTTGAAGCTGTTCATCAGGGAGCTTCCCCATCCGCTGCTGACTGTGGAGTACCTTAACACGTTTATTGCCGTCAACAGTATGTTAACCTAACATTCATGAGCTCATCTATTGGAATAATCGGACGCAATACTGAAGCGCCGCATATGCGTGTGTTCACAGAGCTCCCCACAAAGAAGCAGCAGCTGCAGGCTTTGAACCTCCTGGTGCTTTTGTTACCCGAGGCCAGTCGGGACACTTTGAAGGTAATCCATTTCTTGCTCTTGAGTTGTCCATTTCCTGTTTCTCTGTTGCTGAAACAAACACTTTTGCTTCTTTAGGCCTTAGTGGAGTTTTTCCAGCGCGTCATCGATCATCAGGCCAAGAATAAGATGACCCTTAACAATGTATCTGTTGTCATGGCACCCAACATCTTCATGTTTAAAGGTTTCCGGTGTAAGATCACAGAGCAACAAGAGTTCTCCATGGCAACCAGCACGGCCAACATCGTCCGGCTCCTGATTAGATACCAGAATCTACTATGGACAGTAAGAGCTAGTTTTTAGTGGTTTCTATGGTTAGTGACACAACAAATATTTTATATTTATATATTTCTATTTCCTCCAGATTCCCAAGTTCATTATGACACAGGTCAGACAACAAAACATGGAAAGTCAGCGGAAACAAAATAAGGAGAGAGCTGTGAGAAAGCTGCTGAAAAAGATAACCACTGATAAACAACCAGAAAAGACTATTCCTGAGGTATGAAATGAACTCGGACCTAGTTAATTTACAGTAATTTCTGCCCTTTGAGGACAGGATTAAAGTACACTGAACTAATAAATGAATCATGAAAAGAGGTTAGTGAATGTTCACTTCTTCCTGCTCATTTTTATCCTTTTGTCACTTATAATGGATTGCTCTAAATAGATTTATTTAATTAAATGGGGAAATGAAACACAAGTTTTGCTGTGTGTGTGTTCTGGTTCTCGATGTTGTTGACAATATTTACAGAAGCATTATTGCCATCTAGTGGTTCTGCATAGAAATGTCAGAAAAGCAATAGCTCTAATCGGGTCACATTTTGATAATATACAAAGGTTTAAATAATCTAGGAAGTTCCTCTATACAGTGCTGTAGTGTTTCCGCTTTGTAGTGCTCAGTCTTGTTGCTTTACAGCCTTTTCACTGGGCAGTTTATCAAACCTAAAAGCAGAGGAGACATTTATCAAAGTCTGCATTCTTAGGCAATGTGCTCACCAGTCAAGAGTGTGTTCCAAATAGTTGCAGTAGGATAGTGTGTCTGCTGATTAAGTTTTTTCTCTCTGTGTTTGGATTCAGGAGAACACTCAAGGGTTCATTCGGGTTCAAGCACCACAGTTTAGTAAAGTATCGATGGCAGTTCAACTGACTGAAGATTTACAGGCTGTTGATGTATTAACACGCTTTCTTAGCCAAGACAGGTAATGTTTATAAATCTGTATTCCCTGCTCACACACGCACATATAAACAATTTTGTTAAGCAGTATATCTCATTTTGTGTGTCATTCATGAATTCTTTTTGTGTCTTTACAGTTCAGTGGTAGTCAAAAAGGAAGAACTTTGTCTTTATGAAATTGGAGGAAACATCAGTAAGTCCTACTTCCTATTGCACAGCTATACTGTACTAATGTAAGCCATTAACCCTTAACACAAAACATGCTGTAAATCTAAGTCATAAGTCTTTTTGGTGGTTACTTTAGAGATGGTTGTAAACTGTAGTTTTTTTATTTATGTCTGTCCTTTTCCTGTTTATTTTTCTTCAGAGGAGAGATGTCTTGATGGTGAAACCTACATGAAAGACCTCTTCCAGCTGAACCCTATGGCAGAATGGGTCATCAAAGTAGTACAGCGATGAATTAATTCTATGTCCTGGACTGGACTGTGCGGCATTTTCAATCAGTCACTCACTGAACAGAGTCGTTAACTGCTTTTAGCTGAAAATGGACAAACTGTTTATTTTTTTTTATATTCATAGTCTTGACACTGGTTGTCAGGCAGTAAAAAGAAAATCATGTTGATATAAACTGTGTAGATCCTTTTTAACAAATTCTTATTTGCTACTACCACTGTCATTTTCAGCCGAGAGTGTTTTTCTTTTTTTTTTCTTTTAGTGGGAAACTCTTCTAACCCCTAAAATAAGATAAATCATCTTTTATACACCAACATTTGTCAAACTACTTGAACCATGTTATTATAATTTCATAATTTTACATTTGTCTGATACATAAAAAATGTGCACTGTGATTTGAGTCAAATTAAGTTTTAAGATGTCAGTAACCACTGATTGATTGACCAATTAAGTTAAATCTGGAGAATGTTGTTTCCTATATTTATTTTATTTAATACAAATGTGATGTCTTGGCACAGTTATTATCTTATGCTAGCTGCTGAAGTGTATTTTTTTATTTATTTTTTTATTTGAAATCACCACTTTTGACGTTTTATGACAATCAAGATGCTTTCAGAACAATACAATGACAACACCACTGTTTATCTATAATAAGGGCTCATTTGCACCTATGTAAACTCTGGATGTTTGAGAGTGTTGTAACATGTAGCACCCCCTCATATAGTTATTTAGAACTTGGATCTTTACATTTCCCTTTCACAAAGGTCCTTTAGCAATTTATTAAGTAATAAAGATGTAACTGCCTCTTGCGCTTTTGTCATGTGTAACTTGTTTTTCACTCACTTTTGACTGAGATTTACTCAGTGCCTTGTATTATCCTAAATGTGAATGAAAGTTTTTCAAATTATGTCTTTGTTTATTGCCTCTGAATCACTGCAAAAATGTGTAGGTATGTAAATAAAATGTAGTTATTGATTATCTGTTTGTATGGGTATTTTTCTACTGGATTTTCACAGTAACCTACTGCTTAAAGCTAGGAATTAAGCATCTAGTTATTGCTCTCTGGCAATTGCAATGGTCATTAAATTGAAGAAAACTGTCATATGTAGGCACAAAAATTTAATGCCTTTGAAGACACGGTAATGTATGTAATATATGTGTATATATTTATATATAATATATATATAATATTATAATATATATATATATAATATAATATATATATTTATATATAATATATATAATATTATAATATATATATATATATATTTATATATAATTTATATATAATATTATAATATATATATATATATATATATATATATTTATATATATATATAATATATATAAATATATATATATATTTATATATAATATATATATATATTATATATAATATATATATTATATACATGTTCTATAGGAACATGTATATATCCATGTAGCCATGTGGTAGGCTATTTTATTTATTTGTATTTCTCCTGTCTAACTTTTTTAAGCACTATTGCTGCTCAAAGTAGTTTAAAGTAAACAAGGAGTGGATTCCAGCCAAGCTCATGAACACCACTGTAAAAGGTTAAAATGTTATCTGATATGTTTTGATGTCGTGGACAAGAAATATAATTGTGGACACATTTGATTGGCTGATGGTTTTCTGTCCACAGCTGATTGGCTCCTTGTGGCCAAAGTGCGCTGTGATTGGTCAAATTACAAGAATAGGAAGTGTCCGTCAGTAGTAGGGCTTTACATGTGTAGCTAAGTAGTAACTGATGAATTTATATCAAACCTTTTGGCTTTTGCAGTTCGTCGCCTTAATTGCTTCTCTTGCGGTAGCAAGCGGGACTTAACAAATAGTATTTGGTTTGAGACATTGCACAGGCTTTGGTGTTTTTCTGCGCCGTTTGGGAGGCTATTTGACAGTAGCTTGTTAGCCAGACGTCATTTAGCCTAAACCTTGAAGCCAAACAGCCCAATTTTAAAAAAGCGACTTTCTACTCTGCTAGCGTAGCACTGCACTTTACTTACTTGACAGCTTTCTGAAAGAGACAGTTTTAAAAAACCGAGTTGTCCCGTAACGCGTACAGACTTGTTTAGCATGTAAATTTACAACTTAGTATAGTGTAGTGTAACCGAATGTTGCACGGAAGAAATAGCCGCTACAGCTAGCAGATTGTTAGCTTGCAACAATGGGGCATAAAGGTGGTTTAAAGACGGCACAGACCTTATATTGTTTGATAGTTTTTCTTATAGTCTTCACCAAAGGAGTAACAGCTGGTAAGTGCGTTTGTTTTGTTGTATCTCAGCTCTAGTGTAATGTGAGTTTAGTATTGTATAGTCCAGTTTATTTTCCAAATACCGCTTTGTGCATTTAATAAGTTTACCTACTCCTCAATAACACTTTACAGATGAAGAACAGGATGGAAATGACGAACCCCATCTTAAGGTATGGCATATGTTTACTAGCACAGTTATTATTATTTTATTTTTTTATCACTAACAGACCACTTGTTATAAATTATGAATAACAAACAAGGTACATATCATAGTACATATTGGGTCTGCTCAATTAGTTGCTTACATTGAAGTGGATGTGTAAGTTTCTTAAGCCTAGTCATGGTCTGTAAGACAAAGCACCTTATCATCATAATGTTATTATTAAAAAAGACACACTTTAATTCTCTTGTCTCAAGCCACATTCAGAATGTTTTTACTCAACTCACTGGTTTTGTGTTTTTATATTATACCCAAATAGGTTCCCTCCATGATACAGCTGTATTATTAATAATTTGTGGTATCTTCCTCACATGATTATTGTTCTTTTATGCAGTCTTATAATGAGCCTAATTCAGATGAGGAAGACCTCCGCCTGCAATCAGAATTAGTGTCCTCTGTTCACGAGGTCACAGAAGCAGAGAAACACCAAAGTGCAGAGGAACTGAATGGAGAGGAGAAGGAGGACCTGCCGTTACAGCCTCCTCCCGTCGAAGAGAAACCCAAAGAGAGTAAGAATATTGCAAGGGTACCAAGATTTTCTAATGTCATTTCCTTAAGAAAAACATGAGGAAGAAAGGCTGCTGTTGGTTTCTTTGTGTGTTAGTTTTTTTTTTTCTTGAGCAGATTTAACCACTCTGTGTAGAAGGTTAAATGCATCCTGCAAGTTTTTAGTTTGCAAAACCACATGTAGAATGATGACTAAGATCTCCGACTTCTTTATAAGATATTAAAGACAAAGTAAAATAAAAGTCACAGAGGCCCTGAAAGTCAATTCTGCTTTCATTGAAAAAAAAAAAAAAGAGTAAATTTGTTTTTATACTGTCGGCTACATTTTTCAGACTTTATATAGACACACAAAACTTTCAGTTTCAAGAGTCAAAAGCTATGTGGTTTCAGGGCAGCACCACACAGTACAAACAGTTAAACCCCATGGGAAATAAACAGCTGCCTGCACCTGTGCCTCCACTTGCACTCAGTTCACTTTACTTGGGGATTATCAGTAATGTTCCACTATGAATAAAAGCACCTTTTTATATTTCATTGTTTTTGTAATTTGCCAAATTAACATTTTTATCTTATGCAGTCCCTGTGGTGAATGGAGGAACCGCTCACGGAGAACGCTGCATCTTCCCCTTTTATTTCCAAGGGATAGAGTACTCTGATTGTACCACAGATGGACGGGGCGACGGACGGCTGTGGTGTGCTACTACCTACAACTATGATCTGGACAAAAAGTGGGGCTTCTGTGAGAGTAAGTCTTCAGTTCAAAATCAATTGTCAACTTCAATTTTTAACAATATCACTTTTGACACATGAAAGCACCATATCCCTTTTTTCTGTTTGTTTGTAAATTCAAAGATGTGATTTTAATTAGCTTGGTTACTTCTTCTTTCTTAGCGGAGGAGCAGGCCCAGCAGAGACTACAGGCAGAGGAAGCTGAGGAGCAGTATCAGACAGTCTTGAGCCTGCTTAATACCACCACAAGGAAATCCCAGAAAAGAGAGTGTGTTTTAAAATGCAACTGTTCTTTAACAATTGTAGACAAATATTTATCCACCACATTTCTTTTTAGTTGAGAGTCTTCACATGATGTTTTTTTCTCAGATTATATGAACAGCTCTTGAAAGTGGCAGAAAAGGGCCACCAGAAAGCCATGGAGAAGGTGGCTTATTCTATGCTTTTTGGGGACTACATGAACCAGAACATTACAAAAGCCAAAGAAATATTTGAAAAACTTGCTGTGGAGGGCTCACCAAAAGCTCAGACGGTACATTCTTTAGGAAAAAAACACAACAAAAACAACCTAAAGGTCAATAAGGAACAGTGATTCTCAAACTCTATACTTGTAATTTTCCACATAGGCTCTTGGCTTCCTGTATGCTGCAGGGCTTGGAGTTAATTCAAGCCAAGCTAAAGCCTTGGTTTATTATACCTTTGGAGCGCTAGGTGGAAACTTAATTGCTCATATGATTCTGGTAAGTTAATAAATCTGGTAAAAGGAACAATAATGGAAAAAAAAAATTCTAGTATTGAAGCATACCACTTTGTTTTTACTATTAGGGCTACAGATACTGGGGGGGTGTGGGGGTTCCTCAGAGCTGCGAGTCAGCGCTGACCCACTACAGGCTTGTGGCTAATCAGGGTGAGGATTTTCTTTTACACTCATTGAAATTAACATATTGTTAAACTGTGAAACTTTATGGTCATGGTGTTTCTCATTCACCTTTCCTAGTGGCAAGTGATGTGTCTCTGACTGGGGGCTCGGCAGTGCAGAGGATCAGGCTGATGGATGAGGTGGAAAATCCAGGCTCCACCAGTGGCATGCTGGAAGAGGACCTGATCCAGTACTACCAGTTTCTAGCAGAGAAGGGTGATGTGCAAGCTCAGGTGAAAGAACATGCTGCAGTAATAAACACACCAATTGTTTTATAATGAAAAAGGAAGTGTGTTGATTAAAGGTTGTAACTAATGGACGATTGACTAGAGCCTTTGTTATTGCTTATAGGTGGGACTGGGTCAGCTCCACCTGCACGGAGGACGTGGTGTAGAGCAGAATCATCAGGTTATTCATAATTTAATGTTGTAAAGCTATCAGTTAAATTGATGTTTCATTAAGTTTAATTTTGTTGGTTTCATCCACCAGAGGGCATTTGACTACTTCGTACAAGCTGCAAATGCAGGGAACACACATGCTATGGCTTTTCTTGGCAAGGTGGGTGACTGTTATGAATTATTTATTTATGTTGTTTTGCTCTCACTGTATGCAACACATTTATACTATGACTTATCTGTCTAAAGTGGTAAAAAGATAATCGGCACAAGCTTTAGTAAATTCAGATTCACCAAACAATTAAAAGAAGTAGAATCTAGTAAAGTGACTGACAGAAAGTCAAACACTTGTTGTTGCACAATACTTTCACTTACTGGGGCGGCAGTAGCTCAGTGGTAGAGCGGCCGTCCTTCAACCGGAAGGTAGTAGGTTCGATTCCCGCTCCCGCCCCACAGTTCATACTGTCGTTGTGTCCTTGGGCAAGACACTTAACCCACCTTGCCTCCAGTGTCCGTAGCACTGGTGTATGAATGTGTGCGACTGTAGAGGTGTTTGGTGTTTGGTGGTGGTAGGAGAAGGTTGAGCGCCGTTTGTATGGCAGCCCCCATCTCTGTCTGCCCCAGGTGTGAATGTGTGTGAATGGGGTGAGAAGAAGCATGATGTAAAGCGCTTTGGGTGCCCGAGAAGGGTGCAAAAATGCGCTATATAAATGCATTACTATTTACCATTTCATAACTTTGACTAATTTAAACCCTTTATATTCCCTAGATGTACTCGGAAGGCAGCGAGTATCTTCCTCAGAACAATGAGACAGCTCTAGAGTACTTTCAGAAGGCATCAGACTTGGTAAGAATGAAGTCGAACAAAGTGCTATTTGTGAAACACAGATATTTATCTCTACATTCTTGTGCATTACCTGAACCTTGTTTTAATTTATTGTCTGGTCACAAAGGGTAACCCAGTGGGACAGAGTGGACTGGGAATGGCATACTTGTATGGAAGAGGTGTCGCAGTGGTAAGCTTTTTACAGTTTCAGTTTGCATCTCGAATCTTGTTTAATATAAATATTTAAAAGTGGTATACAAATCTCAAACCAAGTCACTAGAGGGTTACACTGTTTTTGTTTAGAACTATGAACTGGCACTGAAGTATTTTCAGAAGGCGGCAGAGCAGGGCTGGGTGGATGGTCAGCTGCAGCTGGGCACCATGTACTACAGTGAGTGCTCACTCTGTTTCTGTGTGTAATGTGAAGTCTGACATGTGTTACATGTGGCTAAAAGGGTGTATAATTTCTCTTCCTTATTTCATTTGTCTTTCTGTTCCTCCTCTCTCCCTCTAGATGGTATTGGAGTGAAGCGTGACTACAAGCAGGCCCTCAAGTTCTTTAACCTTGCCTC
Source organism: Perccottus glenii (assembly GCA_024416835.2). Lineage (NCBI taxonomy): Eukaryota > Metazoa > Chordata > Actinopteri > Gobiiformes > Odontobutidae > Perccottus > Perccottus glenii. The sequence goes on from CM044564.2 coordinate 14,341,422, forward strand.
CCAAGCCGGTCACATCCTGGCCTTCTACAACCTGGCCCAGATGCACGCCACTGGGACCGGAGTGATGCGCTCCTGCCACACTGCTGTCGAGGTAACATACAAATGCTAGTGTTCACAGAATGAACACGCAAACACAAGTTTTACCCTGTGTATCCTTTGTACTTTGCAGCTCTTTAAGAACGTTTGTGAGCGTGGTCGCTGGTCAGAGCGTCTGATGACGGCGTATGGAAGTTATAAAGAGGGAGAGAGCGATGCAGCTTTGGTCCAGTACCTTGTCCTGGCTGAGCAGGGGTACGAGGTGGCTCAGAGCAATGTGGCCTTCATTTTAGACCAGAGTAAGACCCACTCTGTTCTTCACTTGTGTTTGACCGCTTTTCATTTCACGTAGACTTTTACTAGTTATTATTCATTTTATTATTTACCAGTGATAACTCAATGTCTTTATTATGAATGATTTCAATAGAAGGAGCAAATATCTTCAGCGAGAATGAGACGTACCCTCGTGCCTTGCTCCACTGGACAAGGGCTGCAGCTCAAGGTCAGTTTAATTACCTCTATGCTACATTTATGAGCATATTATTTGTACATAAACACTAAAAGTTATTTAAAAGAACATAAATGCTCTTGAGTGCAGGTTACACTGTGGCGAGAATAAAACTAGGAGACTACCACTTCTATGGTTATGGAACAGATGTGGACTATGAGACTGCTGTGATTCACTACAGACTGGCGTCAGAGCAGCAGCACAGTGCACAGGCCATGTTTAACCTGGGCTACATGCACGAGAAGGGCCTGGGCATCAAACAGGTGCAAGGAGTCTCTATTCACATGCAGCTACTTGCAGTTTGTATGAGAATTAATTTAACAATAATGTTTGTTTTGCAGGATATTCATCTAGCCAAGCGTTTCTATGACATGGCAGCTGAGGCCAGTCCTGATGCCCAGGTCCCAGTTTTTCTTGCTCTATGTAAACTGGGCCTTGTTTACACTCTAAAATACTTCCAGGATCTCAATGTAAGTATCTTCTCTCAAGTGACAATCTGACTATTAAAAAATAATTTAAAGCAGCATGAATTCAGAAAACCTAGATAACAGCAACAAACACTATACCCTTCATTTTATTTATTGCCATATAGCACAACCTTATGTCGTTAAGACCTTTAGACTGAGAACTAAAGAAACATTTAAAGCCCTTCATAACCTGGCCCCCTCCTACCTCACAAACCTTTTTCCACATTCACACACCTTCAGCTATTCTTCCGTCTTCTTCAGCCACCCTTGTGTCCATTCCACCTGCCTGTCTGTCCACCATGGGACTCCGCTCCCCAACTCTGGATCAATCTCCCACAACACATCCGTACAATATCTCTGGTTCACATCTAAAAACCTATTTGTTTGCAATAGCCTATAATACCTGATACTCATCAAAATTCTATTATGATTTCACTTTTAGCTAATGTTATTTATTTTATTTTGTGTTTATGTTGCTTATTGATATTTTTGTATATTGATATTCCTGTTCTTGTGTCATTTCTATTGTAGTATTATAATTATTATTTTCAAAAATGCAAATGCACTACTTAGTCCTTAAATTTAAAGGAAATACCTGTTTGTTGGGAGGAGGTTTGTGAAAAGCTTATTAAAATGTCTGCTGAGGACTCACTCACAAGATACTGTGTCTACAGCTGCCTACCAACATGAAGATGAACTTTATCTTCTGCCTCTGTATTTCAGCTGAAGGAGCTCGTCTCTCAGGTGGACCTGGACCAGCTCCTTGGTCCAGAGTGGGACCTCTACCTCATGACGGTCATCGCTCTGCTGTTGGGCACAGTCATCGCCTACCGTCAGCGGCAACACCAAATCATAGTGCCCCCTCGACCGCCGGCCCGGCTCCGGTCCCTGCCCCACCAGCCAGAGCAGCTCAGGACCAAGCACCAGCTGAAGCCCAGGATCAAGTCGAGACCCCCGGTCCGGCCAGAGCCCAGCAGCAAGAGCAGCAGTGAGTGGAGACCACATGGAGTATGGGCAGTAAAGGACAGACCAACGTTTCTGCCAGGCTGCCTCACAGAGCAGCTGGTGTCTGCTCAATGAGCGGCCACTAACAGACTAACAAAACTGCTCTACATCTTTTCTCAATTTAAATTAAAACAGTGTCCAAAGTACAAGGACCACACAGACTTGAATTGAGACATTCAGGATGTTGCCGAGGCATGTGTGTCCTCCCTGTGGACTTCTGAGATGTTTGAAACTAATCGTCAGTCGACATAGATGGATTCTCATTAAAAAAAAAAAATTTGGCTCACTCTGCTGTTTTGACAAAATGGCTTTAACCCTAATTTGTTCATCTAGAACTGAAAGTTGTGATGGACTTTTTTGTATGTTTGCAATCATTTTACAGTTTTTACGTTTAGAGTGAACACTATCATTGTGCATCGTCCTTCTGCATTTTTTAGTTTTTAGGTCAGTATAATTTGACTAGCCTATGTCTGAGTTCAAAATGGAATCCTTTAAGTGGTTTACTTGAAATGCTGGAATAGATGTGCAATGAATAAATGTAATTTATGCACATACATTGTGGGTTTGTGATAAAAGCTTGTTGAGTCAGAGCTCGCAAACTTTTAGAATTTGTTTTTATAGGCCTGCTGGTCATTACTTTCTGAAGGTAGCCTAATAAATCCTCTCACTTTACCCTTGTTTTTAGTGTTTGATTAAATTGTTGCAGCCTTAAAGATAGAGCCTCGATTTAAAGACTGTTAGAACATTCGAGGAAGTGGATTGGTTTTGTTATTGTATTTTATTTTTTTCCAAAAGTTCAGCTGTTGTGAGAATATCCACCCCCTCACCAAAAGTCCCTGTTGGAGCTCGTCTCGGCCCACACACTTCAGCGCCATCTGAGCCTATAACCAATGAAGCCATGTTTAGGCCATTCAGTATTTTTCCATAAAATTCTCAAATTTTATTTTGCCACATGTAGTTTTTACTTCCTTTTTGTTTTGTGCTTGAAGGAGGTTACAACTGACCAGGCAATACGTGTGCATGAAGTGTACTATTATTTAAAGATTTAATTTCTATACTTCAGGTTTTGATATTGAGAAATATGTCTTAATGGAAAGGAAGACTGTGTTTGTACCACAACATGAACAGGTTTGTAAATTAAACAATAAATTAAACAGATGTCGAACACTAGTCTTTACTTGTTTAGCCCATGTCCTGATATGTTGTGTTGCTGACATTAATTGCCCAGGCAAAAAGCTTTCAGTGGTCGTGCCACTTGTCACTCACCTTTTGAGGGTGGGAGAGACAATGCGGCCGGGCTGTGGAGTGAATTGTGCAGTTCGGGGTGACCCATTGACTGGCCTTCACACACCACTATGGAGTGGCTTTGGATCGCTGTAGCAACATGTGTGCTTGTGTCCCGCTCTATCAAAGGTAAGTGCTAGAACAAGCAGTGGGGCAGGCCGCATGAGAGCCAGAAACAACAGCCTCACAAACGGATTGTAATTATATAATACTGTTTGTTCTTGTTGAAAGTGGAATATAAAATGTAAAACTGAGTGTATGTTTTAACTACATCCTGGTGTATAATGTTGAGTTACTTCGATACTTCGATCGTAAAAAAGCAATGTCTTTTAGTCTGTATTTTACTTTAAGGTAGTGACTGGTGGTGGGAGTATGAAGAAGGAATACGGCACTACAGCAAGGAAGCCCTCAAAATGGTAGTATATAAGCCCATATACTTTGTTAATAGGCCTGTATGGATCAGTGTATAAGTAACCAATGTGATAAGATAAGAGGCAGGTTACTATTTTGTGACTTGCATCACATGGACCAGCAGGCATCCTAAGTATGTGCTAAACAAGCACACCTTTGGCACCAAAGCAGAAACAAAAGAAGCAATAGTATATTGTAATATTTAATACTCAATACTGTTATTCTGTGTCAGGAGTTTCCAGAGAAAACCCGACCAGTGAGCTTCAAGCATCCTGTGTTTGAGTGTCCAGACATGAGCCCGTCGCCCTCCGTCCCCTCGTCAGGTCTGTCCACAAGGTCCTGAGGTCACAGCTGATCAATTCCTTTACACTTCTTTTTGTTTCTGTGCAGTTGAGTTTGTGAAGGCCGCTGATATAAAGGTTATTGCAGCCTTGGGGGATTCTTTGACAGTAGGAGTTTATTCATGTTTTTCAGATTTATGGACTGCGTAATATAAAAAACCCACAGAGAAGAGTTACTTGTCTTTGTTTTGTTTAAATATTCCCTTTCAGACAGCGATAGGTGCCAATGCAACCAATGTCCTTGGAATTCCCATTGAGTTTCGCCACGTGTCTTGGAGGTAAACAGAGCGTTCAGCAACTAAACAATTTTAGTCTAAAGTGTAGAAATGCATTTTTATTTATTTATTTGCAGCATTGGAGGCTTTGGGTCATTTCAAGATGTCATTACTTTGGCAAGTAAGATGATATGATACTAATAATCTTTAAAACAGTAAAGCTGTAAACAAATCAATTCTATACAGTATTGTTCAAAAAAATAGCAGTACAATGTGACTAACCAGAATAATACAGGTTTATAGTATATTTTTTATTAAGTGGCAAATAAGTTACCAGTAGGTGCAGTAGATTCTCAGAAAACAAACAAGACCCAGCATTCATGATATGAACGCTCTTAAGGCTGTGCAATTGTGCAATTAGTTGAAAGGGGTGTGTTCAAAAAATAGCAGTGTGGCATTCAATCACTGAGGTCATCAATTTTGTGAAAAAACAGGTGTGAATCAGGTGGCCCCTATTTAAAGATGAAGCCACCAGCACTTGTTGAACATGCATTTGAAAGCCTGAGGAAAATGGGTTGTTCAAGACATTGTTCAGAAGAACAGCGTACTTTGATTAAAGTTAATTGGATTAGGGGAAAACCTATAAAGAGTTGCAAAAAATTATAGGCTGTTCAGCTAAAATGATCTCCAATGCCTTACAATGGAGAGAAAACCAGAGAGACCTGGAAGAAAACAGAAGACAACCATCAAAATGGATCAAAGAATAACCAGAATTCTATCTGTGTGGAAATGTTCTACAAGCCACCAATGAGTTTAAATATCTTGGACATTATGTCACTTGTGATCTCTCCGATGACAGAGACATGTATAGGCAGCAATGCAAGTTATATGGGCAGGCAAACATGCTCGTCCGTAAATTCTACATGTGCTCTGCCAATGTTAAAACTGCACTTTTTAGATCTTTCTGTTGCCCCTTGTATACTGCGCACTTGTGGCGTAGCTACAAGAAGAAGTCCATGCAAAAACTGTCGGTTGCCTACAATGATTCTATGAGGATGCTATTGAAGGTGCCAAGTGTAGTAGTGCAAGTGAAATGTTTGTAAATTGCGGTGTAAGAACTTGTGCAGCCACTATACGCTTCTGTATTTACTCTTTTAATTGCAGATTAATGAAATTGGCTAATTTTATAATACAAGCTCTGGTCTGTCCAGATATTAGCGCTGTGAGATTTACTTTGTTGTTTTTGTTTTTTTTTTTTGTTTTTTTGTGCTATATTTTCTTTTTTTTTATTTCTATGGACCAGTTGTTATGTGTCCCTAATACAGTTTGAATTGAAACCAGAATGACAAAGGCTCAGCCAATGATCAGCTCCAGGATGATCAAAGACAGTCTGGAGTTACCTGTAAGTACTGTGACAGTTAGAAGACGTCTGTGTGAAGCTAATCTATTTTCAAGAATCCCCCGCAAAGTCCCTCTGTTAAAAAAAAGCATGTGCAGAAGAGGTTACAATTTGCCAAAGAACACATTAACTGACCTAAAGAGAAATGGAGGAACATTTTGTGACTGATGTCACTGATGTTTGTGAGACGACCCCCAAACTCTGAATTCAAGCAAGTGAAGACAGTGAAGCAAGCATCATGATATGGGCATGTTTCTCCTACTATGGTGTTGGGCCTATTTATCGCATACCAGGGATCATGGATCAGTTAGCATTTGTCAAAATACTTGAAGAGGTCATGTTGCCTTATGTTGAAGAGGACATGCCCTTGAAATGTTTGTTTCAACAAGACAATGGCCCCAAACACACGAGTCAACAAGCAAAGTCTTGGTTCCAAACCAACAAAATTAATGTTATGGAGTGGCCGGACCTTAATCCAATTGAGAAGCAGTTTCTGAAGCAAAACCAAGAAATGTAAATGAATTGTGGAATGTTGTTAAAAAATCATGGAGTGGAATAACAGCTGAGAGGTGCCACACAGATGTGAAACAGTTTTAAAAAACTGTGGTCATACAACTAAATATTAGTTTAGTGATTCACAGGATTGCTAAATCCTAGAAACAAAAACCTTTGTACAAAATAGTTTTGAGTTTGTACAGCCAACGGCAGATACTGCTATTTTTTTTTAACACACCCCTTTCAACTAATTGCCCAATTGCACAGCCTTAAGAGTGTTCATATCATGAATGCTGGGTCTTGTTTGTTTTCTGAGAATCTACTGCACCTACTGGTAACTTGTTTGCCACTTAGCAAGAAAAATATACTAAAAACCTAGATTATTCTGGTTAGTCACATTGTACTGCTATTATTTTGAACAATACTGTACATAACCTTTGATAATCAGTTTTTTACTGTTTCAGACATCCTTAAGTTGTTTAACCCCAGTTTGCTTGGTCCTGCTCCTGGAAAGACAGTCCATGGGATGCAGGCTCATATCAGTGAAACCGGCTTCAATCTGGCAGTAACTGGACACAACACATTGTAAGGATTTGTCAGCTTGAAATGCACTCCTTTTCAGTGGCAACTCTATTCCATCATCCAGAATGATCTTTGACCCTTTTCTAGCAATCTCCCCAGCCAGACCAGGCATTTGATCGACACGCTCAGAGCTTATGAGGTAATCTAATTCTCTCTTTTTGGAAAAAAAATATTCTAGACTAAAAATGAAAGGATGCTGCAAACAGTGCCACAAGATAAGAACATTTTTCTCCCAGGGTTTAAACTTTGAGGAGGACTGGAAGCTTTTGACAATTCTCATGGGAATGAACGATGTGTGTGATTACTGCAAAGATAAGGTTTGAGATTTTCTCCCTTGAATAACATTACTCTGCACATCACTGTAGCCTTTTCAATTAATCATCAGATTTTCATGATCTTCTAGGCCCTCTTTTCAGTAAATAACTTCATTCACTACATGACTGTCTCCTTGGAGATGCTAATGAATGAGGTACAGTGACATGGTGCTTTATCTGATACATCTCCTTTTGCTGGAATTCACTACAGTGAGGCCGTTTGCTCATTTTGTGCCTCAGGTTCCTCGTATGATTGTTAATGTGGTTCAGATCCTACCGATGCAGACTCTGAGGGAGGTTCAGAAGCCCACCCCAGGGTGCCTTCTCCAGCGGTGAGACCTTTATTGCTCACATAGTTACTCAGCAAACTCCAACAGTTGTTTTAGTGTTGTTTATCTCTCTATGGTTTCAGATCTTTCTGCTCGTGTCTGATTGAGCCGGTCGCTGGTTCCCGTGAACTGAGGGAGCTGGTGGAAGTCAACATGGAGTTTCAGGTTTGGTTTGTTCTATTGAACTGAATACATGTGTTTTGATTTTATAATATATATATATATATATTTTTTTTGGGTTGTGTCAAATCTGTATGCATAGAAAAGGCTCGAGGATCTGCTCTACACTGACCGCTTCTTCCGACAAGACTTTGCTGTCGTCCTTCAGCCTTTCCTGAAGCACGCAGACCCTCCACGCCTCCCGGTAAACCGGCCTCTCTCTCCAAAGGCTACAGTAATATATCAGTGTAACATAACCATCTGCTTTCAGAGGATGAATCAGTGCGAAACTTTGCACAGTAATGTTTGAGTCATCGCAATCCTGAGTGTGACATCTGTAGCATTTGGCTTTAATAACATTAGTCACATTTCACCAGCAACAAGCTCCATCTGTAAACCTACACTATCTGTTGTTTTGTCCCCTGGCAGAACGGAAAGATTGATATGAGCTTCTTTACGCACGACTGTTTCCACTTCACTATAAAGGGACACGAGGAGCTGGCCAAGGGACTGTGGAACAACATGGTAGGCCTTTATACTGTAATGAATTCAATGTAACAAAGAATTAAAGTGCATACTGGCACTAGGATATTCAACACATGTGTAGGTACATTATATGTGAAGAATATCAAGGACACAACTCTTATGCAATCAGTAAAATGTAAATTGTATTCTAGATATGTTATTAGTAGAAAAGTCTCCATTTGGTATCTGGCAAAAAATCTGTATAAATAAATGTAAAAATGTGTAGGAAAATTAAATAAAAGAGGGCCCATAGTAGAACTCTGAGGGACTCCAAGTCAAATGTTATTTATTATTATACAGTGGGGATCAAAAGTTTGGTAAAAATATTTTATTAATGTGCATAAAGACGCCAAGAAAAGATGGAAAAATCTCCAAAAGGCATCAAATGACAGATTAGACATCCTTATAATAAGTCAAAAAAGTTAGATTTTATTTCCATCATTTACACTTTCAAAATAACAGAAAACAAAAAAATGGTGTCTGCAAAAGTTTGGGCACCAAAACAAGTTTTTTTCCTTCTACTCGTGAAATGTTCCCTGTGCCACTGGCTGCAATACAACCCCAAAACATGATCGAACCACCCCCCTGCTTAACAGTTGGACAGAGGTTCTTTTCATTAAATTCTGTGCCCTTTCTTCTCCAAACATACCTTTGATCATTCCGGCCAAAAAGTTCTATTTTAACCTCATCGGTCCACAGAACTTGTTTCCAAAATGCATCAGGCTTGTCTATATGTTCATTTGCAAACTTCAAACGCTGATTTTTTGTTGAGGACGTAGAAGAGGTTTTCTTCTGATGACTCTTCCATGAAGTCCATATTTGTACAAGTATCTCTTTATAGTGGAATAGTGTACCACAACTCCAGTGTCTGACAGATCTTTCTGGAGGGATCGTGCAGTCAAATGTGGGTTTTGACTTTTCTCACAATCCTGCGAGCCGTTCTGTCTAGGGGTGTGACGATAACCGCATCACCGCAATACCGCATTAATGAGATGCCTACAAAAGGTGGCCAAGTGAGGTCATCACCGCACATGATTTTTTTTTTTTTTTTTTGCTGAAAGTTATAGGACTGCATATGACTTCCGAGAAGTCCGTTACAGCGTCCTCTGTTAAACCAGTCCTACAGTTATTAACTGAGGATCTTTTGCTCCCAACCGATGAAGATACGGAGTTGACGCGCAACCTGAAAAAAAAAAATGGTTGGAGTCTTGAAAGACAAATATAGTGCACCTGCAACACAGCAACTATTGGCAAAGGCCTCATTCATTGACCCAAGACACAAGGACATCAACCCACAAGATGACGTTAAAGATGCGCTCCTGGAGGAGATGCTGGCAATGCCCGAAGAGCGGCGTGATATCGGGGATGGAGAAGCTGCAATGAGTGCCGCTGCGGCTGGAGAGGGAGAAGGAGAAAGTGCGCCATCTTCTCCTACAAAAAAAAAAAGAATCTTGCGGACCTGCTTGGAATGAGCACAATCCTCCAATCCGGTTTCAAAAAGAATCCGTGCAGACACTGAAGTCACAAGGTATTTGCAGGAGGAAGCCCTCGATCTGCACTCTGATCCGCTTGACTGGTGGCGGGATAATCAAGCTCGATTCCCTCTTCTGTCAAAAGTGGCAAGAAAATATATGTCTATATGCGCTACGAGCACTCCATCGGAGTGTGTATTCAGTGCGGCTGGCAACATCGTCACCCAGTTAAGATCCTCGCTGAAACCTGACAAGGTTAACATGTTGGTTTTCCTGTCACGCAACATGAAGACGGAAAAATAAAAGCAGCACGATTCACAGCGGCCCAACAGACAAACACTTGTTCACTTTTTGTTTTGTTATTTTGCACTTTAAAAAGGTTGTTCATGTTTAGCCTATATAGTTAACTATTAATATTTAGCTACAATTTAATATAAATCTTAATTTGTTTATTAGTTTACAATAGAATACTGCTTTATAATTATTAAGAAGAAAGTTTAACTTAAGCCTAATCATTAGTTAATTATTAATATTTACCATTTAGTATAACCGTCACTGTTATTTGTTTATCTGTTAATAAAGAATACTGCGTTATAATTATTCATTTTCATTGTATTCATTTCCATTACAAGCTGCATGCATTCTTGAGTGTGTGACGAGCCGCCAAGGGATTTTGTGTGTGTGTGTGTGTGTGTGTGTGTGGGGTGGGGGTCGGTTAACCGCCAAATCGCGATTCTTGTTGCTTCATCACTGCGGTAAGAAAAAATCCCATACCGTCACAGCCCTAGTTCTGATATCTTTCTTGGTCTTCCAGATCTTGCTTTAACTTCCACTGTTCCTGATGACTGCCATTTCTTAATTACATTCCGAACAGAGGATATTGGCATCTGAAAACGCTTTGCTATCTTTTTATAGTCTTCTCCTGCTTTGTGAGCGTCAACTATTTTCAGTTTCAGTTTTCTAGACAACTGCTTAGAAGAACCCATGGTGCTGATTGTTGGGGCAAGGTCAGATGAGTCTGGGCATTTAAAACTTTTGAGATTGATGCACCTGGTCTATCCAGATGATGATTGAGAACAATCCATGACACTGTCAGGTCCTAGCTTGCCAAAGGGGGCAGTACAAGTTATTAACTCTGCAGGGTGCCCAAACTTTTGCAGACACCATTTTTTTGTTTTCTGTTATTTTGAAAGTGTAAATGATGGAAATAAAATCTAACTTTTTTTGACTTATTATAAGGATGTCTAATCTGTCATTTGATGCCTTTTGGAGATTTTTCCATCTTTTCTTGGCGTCTTTATGCACATTAATAAAAAATTTTACCTGGGGTGCCCAAACTTTTGATCCCCATTGTATGTTATTTGGCTTTTTTTTGGCGGGATCTGGTGGGAAAAGTGCAGTTCTACACCCCACACATCTTTTTTAAAGCATCTGCTCAATTTCACCTTCATGCAAGAATATAATTAAAAAGAACATGAATGCACTTCTTATGCTCACTTTGTCTTCTTTAGGCAGCTGTAGGAGTGTAAACAGTAAATAATGAAACTAAAATGGCTTTTTCAACTGTGTTTTTAGAAGATTTAAATGTCAAAGAAATACAAAGAGTTATATATATATTATATTATATATTCAACATCGTCAACAATGTCTGAAAGTTAATTTTGTGACAGACACTAAACCTTCTGTTTTCGTCACAGTTTCAGCCTGAAGGTGGGAAAATGATTGTGAGCAGTTTTTCCGACCCCATCAGTCTCATCTGTCCTCCTGCGGTAAGACAATTGTCATACACACGTGGAAAAAATTGTTGGTACCCTTCGGTCAATGAAAGAAAAACTCACAATGGTCACAGAAAAAACTTTATTCTGACAAAAGTAATAATAAATAAAAATTCTATGAATGTTAACCAATGAAAGTAAGGCATTGCTTTTCAACCATGCTTCAACGGAATTAACTCATGGAACAGGCCTAGACAAAATTGTTGGTACCCCTAACTTAATATTTTGTTGCACAACCTTTTGAGGCTATCACTGCAATCAGACGACTCCTGTAACTGTCAATGAGACTTCTGCACCTCTCAGCAGGTATTTTGGCCCACTCCTCATGAGCAAACTGCTCCAGTTGTTTCCGGTTTGAAGGGTGTCTTTTCCAGACGGCATGTTTCAGCTCCTTCCAAAGATGCTCAATAGGATTGAGGTCAGGGCTCATAGAAGGCCACTTTAGAATAGTCCAATGTTTTCCTCTTAACCATTCTTGGGTGTTTTTAGCTGTGTTTTGGGTCATTGTCCTGTTGCAAGACCCATGACCTGCGACTGAGACCAAGCTGTCTGACACTGGCCAGTACATTTCTCTTTAGAATCCCTTGATAGTCTTCAGATTTCATTGTACCCTGCACAGATTCAAGACACCCTGTGCCAGATGCAGCAAAGCCTCATCCATGTTTGACAGTAGGGACAGTGTTCTTTTCTTGATATGCTTCATTTTTCCGTCTGTGAACATAGAGCTGATGTGCCTTGGCAAAAAGTTCCATTTTTGTCTCACCTGTCCATAGGACATTCTCCCAGAAGCTTTGTGGCTTGTCAACATGTAGTTTGGCATATTCCAGTCTAGCTTTTTTATGATTTGTTTTCAACAATGGTGTCCTCCTTGGTCGTCTCCCATGTAGTCCACTTTGGCTCAAACAACGACGGATGGTGCGATCTGACACTGATGTTCCTTGAGCATGGAGTTCACCTCTCTTTAGAAGTCTTTCTGGGCTCTCTTGTTACCATTTGGATTATCCCTCTTTTTGATTTGTCATCAATTTTCCTCCTTCGGCCACGTCCAGGGAGGTTGGCTACAGTCCCATGGATCTTAAATTTCTGAATAATATGTGCAACTGTAGTCACAGGAACATCTAGCTGCTTGGAGATGGTCTTATAGCCTTTACCTTTATCATGTTTGTCTATAATTTTCTTTCTATTCTCCTGCGACAACTCTTTCCTTCGCTTCCTCTGGTCCATGTCGAGTGTGGTACACACCATGTCACCAGACAACACAGTGACTACCTGAAGCCCTATAAATAGGCCCACTGACTGATTACAAGATTGTACACACCTGTGATGCTAATTAGTGCACACACCTTGAATTAACATGACCATTTGGTCACATTATTTACAGTCTTTTCTAGGGGTACCATCAATTTTGTCTTGGCCTGTTCCATGAGTTTATTTTTTTGGCATGGTTGAAAAGCAATGTCTGACTTTCATTGGTTAACATTCATAGAATTTTTATTTCTTATTACTTTTGTCAGAATAAAGTTTTTTCTGTGACCATTGTGAGTTTTTCTTTCATTGACCGAAGGGTACCAACATTTTTGTCCACGTGTTTAAGTCTTCATAAAAATAGGGCAGCACTACATAATCCGCCATTTAAAGCCCTGTAACTAGAAACTACCCAGTAGTATGTTTAAATTCATGTCATTTTAAGTATCATAGGTTTTTGTCACTGTATGTACATTAGAAAATACATCCATTCATGGTTTTAAACTATTTTCTCTTATCCTTCCAACAGGAGCACCCATATATCTTTACTCGACCAATTAATGTGAGGTCAGGCTGCAGTTCCCTTCAGTCTACCATGTCCATGATCCTCCTACTCCTTATTGGATTTGGAAATCTCATAATAATGTAGCTTTAAATTGTCATCAGTGGACCAATTCCTTAAAGAGCCAAATCATTTTTACATTGAAATGGCTACACTGAGTCAGAAGGCAACAACTGCACCATAACTATGCCAGAGCAGTTATAGTTTATCTTTTTCTAAAAAAAAGCTCTTGCTCTTCACAAGGTCAGTTTATCATTACATGATGATTCACCAGTGCTGATATCACACTCACTTCCTCCCAGGAATAAGACCATTTATCAGATTCTGCAGTTCAATAGGGCTATACTCCAGGTGCATTTGAAAAAATAAAATAAAAAAAGGTTTTGAATTCATGCAGCTTCAAATAAACAGTTACTAATCACTGCATAATGCAAGAGGTAAAATGTAACTGTCCTTGATTTGGAAGCATTCCTACATAAACAAGACTCATAAGCATTGGGCCTGTTCTTTTAATCCTCAGGCTTGTTCCTACTCCAGACCATGAAGATGTGGATTAAAATGTCTTTACAGTAAAGCGGGAACCATATCAGATTTCTATTTCCATCCTTGAGCTTACCTGTTAAAAATACATTCATATCATTCTACATTGCTCATGCGTGACCACTTTCCAATCAAACCTTCTGCAAGATCAGCTCCGATGTAAAAATAGAGAAGGGAATCTGTCATCTGTGTTACCGCTACAGGTTTTTACCACAAAGCTCTGTCTCTTACTCACACTGCTCTTCCCCAGGATTCGGAGGATGCTGTCCCACTTTCAGTCATTTCCACTGCTTATTGTAGTCCTCCATCTGTACAAAGAAGACAATGAACATAAAGTAGAACCACCATGTTATTACCGCCAACATATGGCTTTCCTATTCATGGGAGTACGTGTTATACAGTGCAAATATAGATTTATGTTTGACGAGTGTAATTAGACAAAAGTAAGGAGCAGGTGGGAGCTAAATTAAACTCATCTCAGGTTACTTGGAAATGTTCATTTAGCTTTTGAATAGAAGTGATGACTATAAAGAATGCAGTGATGATAAAAAGCTTTACTTTGAATGTATTATGTACTTATTATGGTGTTCAACAATGACAAAGACTATTAAAGAGTGATTACACCGATTGTATAGTAGATATCTGATGTGTCCCAGTTTTCCTCATTTCCTTTCAGACCTTACACCGTGCTGAATTTCAACTAGCCCTCGTCTGCTATTGTATTTTATAATTAAAGCATTCAGAGAAAACCCTCTTCATGTTTAAACAAAGCAGCCGCTGCTGGTTTATGCAGGACAAATACGAATCCGGTGCTGACGCAAATTGTTCTTTTATTGTTTCTACGCATAATGTGATCTGTGGAATATCACTGGATGAGGCACTGGGAGATTAAGCAAACAGTAGGATCTCTCCGTAGTAACAACATTTATATGATTTTCAAATGAATGCGTCAGTAACAAAAGAGAGAACCAGCCTCATTGTGCAGTTCATATAAGAGATAGATAAAGCAGAGCAAACAATAAATCTGTCCATGTAAAACAAAACACACAGCTCTTAATTTGAAATATGTTTGTAGACTAAATTAAAATTACATTCAGTTTATCTGGATGTCTTTCAAAAAATAACTGAATGCAAACAAATGCACCAGAATGAGTTTTAAGCAATGACCTCAAAGTAGGCTGTTGGTTGTGTGGTACATGGTCTACAAATGAACCACTAAGGCAACCCTTACTACTAACTATCTTAAACCAAAAAGGATATAAACACAAGAAAATGTACAGATAAATGCAAAGCATATATTTAAAGATGCTCTATGCTTGATGTCCACCCAAAATTAACTGAATCATTGAGTGGAAGAATTTATCGGAACAAATAGCCTACGGCAGTAGCTCAGTGGGTAGAGCGGCCGTCCTTCAATCGGAAGGTAGTAGGATCGATTCCCGCTCGCCCCACAGTTCATACTGTCGTTGTGTCCTTGGGCAAGACACTTAACCCACCTTGCCTCCAGTGACTGTAACACTGGTAATGTAATGTAAGTCGCTTTGGATAAAAGCGTCTGCTAAATGAATAAATGTAAATGTAAATGTAAATAACCAGACTGGAGTAAGGTCAACATGTTATTAATATAGCATACAAACAGCTAAAACTTAAAATGCACTTTTTTTGGACATTAATTAAATTGCTAAACACTCATTAGGAAACAGGATCCATCTGCCGTAGTGGTAAAACAAAGCCATAAAAAATGGAAAACTCAACCAAAATCCATTTCCCACGTTTTTATCCTCCATTCTGTTCCTCTGTTCTTTGTGTTTTTAATTGGCTTTGACTTCCTGCATTGGTCCAAAAGTCTGACCTATCAGCAAACACACTTTCTTCTTTCTTTACAAAAGGGAGACGTTTTTGGGTGTGTATTCTTTAGGCAAAACAGCTCATAAACAATATAGTTCACTAAATATAAAGGGATAATAGGAAGCGATAAAATGGGTTTATTTACTGGCAAGCACTTTGGATTCCCAGTTTGTTGACCAACATTCGCCGACCCTGGAAGTCATACACGGTGTGCCTTTAAAAAGTTGATGTCAAATATGCTTGCTGTACTGTATATGTCAGTTCTATTGTAAATACTACAAGCCTCATTTGTAGCTCATATACTTTTCTAATGTCACTAAATTTATAAAATGTGAAAATCATCTATTAAACCGTAACCTAGCAACACGTTCAAGTGGGTTAGCAAAGACATGGTGAACAAATAGTGTTGAGTGCTCAAAATTTTACTTTTAAATTAAACATGACAAACTACAAAGTCAGTTAAACATTTAGTATTTTCTATCGATGGTTTAAATCAATTCAGTGAGAGCTAAACGTGTTTGGGACTACGCCTGACAACGAGAGGTGGATATTAACTCAGGTAACTCACAGTGGCGCGTGTTTGTCCCAGTGTGATGTCACTTCCTCCGCTCGCTGCTGCTGCTATAAAAACGGCTGGTGTCGCGTTGAGGTGTCGGTGGAAAGCGCGGAGAGGACAGATACTACAGCAGGTCACCGATGCTGCGGGGGATCGTAGCTCTCCAGAAATACCGAAAGGCGGCTGAGTTTAGTTCAGAATGCGTCCATAACCGGTTTCACCAACGAAAGTGGCACTTCTGATTTTAAGCTTTGCTATTTTTCTATTCCTGGAGAGCTTTAAACGCGCCTCAATTCCCAAATATGATCGTGAGAGTGTTCATCTTGACCATACTGTCCACCAGCGGTAAGAAAGCTTATTTAAGTAATGGCACAGTATCGTTAAATGACTACTTGAAAAAAGAAAGGGTTCAGCACCAAGGACAGCGATATGTGTCTTCAGTTGCAGCGAAGATGGAAACAATTCAGCTGCACCTCGGGCACATTCAGTCCCCTGTCATTTACCCAGTCAAACAGAGAAAAGCATACTAGATGCATAAAGTAAAATATAGCAATCTATAATTATGCCTGTGTTTGTGTTTTTGCAGTTCTGTCATTGCCAGTGACTTCAGGTCAGCTGGAGAATGAAGACGTAAAGGTAAAGAATCTGTTCTTGCACAGTAATTGTACTAGTTTTGATCATTGATTAACATGCCACTGTCATATATATTTTGTATGAGCTAAGCATTTTTTTTAAATCTTGTAAAATCTCATCACTGAAAAGCATAAAAAGATATAGATATAGACATGTGGACAAATATTCCATTGAAAAATACATATTATTTTTCGTCTGTCTCGACAAATTTTAATTTGCAAGTCTAATTAGGGATTGCTGAAAAGATTCATTATGAAACAGTTTAACGTGAAGTGCTTTCACCACTGAAGGGATCATCTCTGTATGACCTTGTTTAAATCAATAGAGACCATTTTGAGAATAGATAGTTTTGACTGCAGTGCTTCAATCTCAATAGTGGTGGATCCATTTCGAGTACACAGAGACAGAGGCTTTTCTGAATGTACTGACATGGAAACGATGTATCATCTGCCACGAGAGCATACCAAACAAATGCCCTTAACTGCACTGATAAAGTGAGTTAAAATGGAGTCTGTAAATAATCATATATTTGTGTTTTTACTGAGCTATTTATTGTTACCTTTTACTACAGTGGTCTTTGGCAGCAGCTAAGAAATGAACAGTTTGACCTGTTTGTCCACTATTTTAAATTTCTTTATATTATACAGAAATTGGTTTTGATGTAGAACCTTAAAAGCACAGTGGGTGTTGGACTCTTTTTCTGATTTCCATCCAAGAGCATGAATTCTTTGAATTACTGCACTAGTTATCCAGAGGTCTGCATTAAAGAGAGTGGGAGAAGCTGAAATAAAAAAATGGAGTGAATCTGTTCCAAGTCTCCATCTCGCCTTTGGCAAGAGCAGAAAAATACTGTTTGTTCTCACAGATTTTAATTTTGTAATAGCTTCATGTTTTACAATAAACTTGCAGCAGTGGCTCAAAGCAATTAATTGACTTGATTATTTATACAGATTTATTGTTTGGTTTATAGATTTATTCTCTGTAAGACATAATACGGATATTGCAGAGGTGCTTCCTGCTTCTGAGGGAGGAAAAAAAAATCAAAGCAAACTATCTTGTAGTGTTTAATGGAGTGTTGTCTGTCTACTGGCTTGTCATTGGATAAGTTTAGTGGGAGACTGGTTTTATGGAGCCGACCTTCATTTCTGCACAAGCTTCGTTTGTCCACTAATCTTCAACTGTCTATGGTTTAAGTACTTTTAATACATGCACACTGTTTTTAATCTCACTTTTTTATCTACATGTGACTATAGCTCACTTAAAAATATACTTTTCACAACTGTAGATTTCAGTTGATGGTTTAGATGTACTTTTGGCATTTTTTTTCAGTAGCTGATTCTGTTTTGTTTGCAGGTGATGAAATGCATTGTGGAGGCGCTGGCCGATGTGCTATCAGGGCCCCACCCCATGCCTGTCAGCCAGGACTGTCTGCTCACACTCAAGACTGGTAAACAATAAATAGCGCACAATGTACAATACGTTTTACATTTACTTTTTGATTTGTCAAACCCAACACCTTGTTCCCATTTTTATTGCAGTTATTTTTTATCAAGTTATAAAATCTGGTACATAGCCTCCTGTTTACTACGCAGTGCCCACACATCTTAAGGTTAATGGATTGAAGTAGCCTCTGCTAGTAAAAAACCCTCAGCTGAGTGCTTTATACAGCTAGCACTCAGTGGAGGTTATTCAGTTACATAGTAAATTACCTTGATGCTGTCCTTGTTGTAAAAAAATCAATTGCGGCATTACTCACTGAACGTTTGTTACCGAGAGAAACTAAACACGGACAGGCTGGAAAGACAAGAATCAAAGTCAAAGAATTAAGGGGGAATGGAAAGCTAATCGAGGGGATCATGGTTTTCCCCAGGAGAGTGGACTTATATCAGAGCGTTACAGCACTGGACTTGTATTTTTTTGTGCTTGCTCTGTGCAGCATGTCATCCCTATTCAGGTCAGCAGAAAGTCCACTCTTCAGTGTTGCTGTAATTCACTGGAAGGCCCTGCTGTGGGCCAAGTGATTAATTGTGCTCTTGCTTTGAAAGCAGTAAATTTCTGGGCAATTAACCCCAATGGAGCGTTGAAAGAGATTGCTGTGTAGTGTAGAAAAGGTAGACGATAGACTGTACACCTGGTGTTTTGTGGTGGTGCTGTATCTATTGTGGTGTATTTCCCTATTTTGCAGATGACAGGCTTGTTACTATCCTTCGCCATCATAACTTTCTGAAAGAGCTGCAGGAGTTGGCTGTTCAAGGTCAGTTTGTGTGGGAACATTGCTTTCAGTAAATTAAACAGAGAACAAATAATTAATCAAAACTTTCTAATTTTAGGAGGCCAGAAGAGTGCTCAAGAAGATGTCCCTGTTCAAGTGACACTTAACCCGATTGCAGATACAGATACACCCGGTGAGTTTCTCTGCCAACAAACCTACTTTCATGAACAAAAACTATCCACACTCGGGTGCATTGTTATTGCAGTGTTTATTTCAGCAGACATTGTAACATTTATCTAATAATTATGTTAAATATGGCAGCTGTCAGAATGATGAATGATTTCTATTATGTCACACTTCTTCTCAGGAAAGCTAAAAAAAAAAAAACTACAATGGAGAGTGTTGAGATAAATGAAAACTCAGCTGATTTGCTCCACTTGAACAGCACACAAGGCTCTCAAAGTAAATGCCAGACAAACTAGGACGGCAATGTATACTGTGTTTGATGTTTGAGGGTTTGTTTGAAGGGAGTCAAACCTATTTTAGAATTGTAAATGTAACCTTCACTGCTACATCACTGAGTATATCTGGTATATTTTTTATTTATATCGCCAAAAAAACTATTTTGTCTGGATTTGTTAATAGACAACGGCATGCAGGGCTACCATACCACTCCATACTCTAAAAGACGAAAATGTCTTTGTCTTTTTGTTGTGTAAAAGCAAAAAAACTGCAGCTTACAGTTGTTATGTACAATTAATAAAAACATACATTTACACAGAAATAAGGGCTTTATATTGTCTTTGAATAATTTAAGATATTGTGATACATGTGGTTTATTTGAAATCATATAATTTTATTGATAGATAAAAAGGCTGATCTTTTTTTTTTTTTGAGAAACAGCAATCCCATTGACTGTATGACTTGACTGATGGTTTTGTTTTCACATAAAACCCATCTCGCTGAAGTGCGACACTTCTACATAACATGACCCTCACAATAAACCTTCTTTTAGCATCAATGGAAAATCAATGGCTTCTAGTAAATGATTTTTTTTCCCCTTTGTGCTGTTTCCAGATCGATCCATGTTGGAGGCTTTAGGAGGCCCTGGTGAGCGATCTATACTGTCCCAGAAGAAGGGGATGGGAAGTGAGGAGGGTGAAGAGGCGGGAAAGGTAGAAGGGTCTGAGGAGGCTGAGGAGAAAGTGCTCCATGAGAAACTGGACGATCCACAGGAGGATAGTGCAAGGAGCCTCACGCCTGAATCTGAGGAGGACTGGAGTGAGACTGAAAAAAGAAACCATGAAGATAAGAATAACGAGAAGCTTGGACACAAGAATAAGAAAGGCAAGTTCCTTTTTATAGGGTTGATATTTAAATGAATAAAGGTTAAACAGTGTGCATTTTGTTGCAGGTGACAAGAGAGGACTAAAGACTGTAGAGGATTCAATAGTGTTATAATAATACAACACTATAAAGATAACTTAAAGACTGTAAGAATGTAGGGATGATTAACATTAAAATCTATCTACCCTCTACAAGTCTAGTTCACAATCTATCTAGACTAGACTGTCTAGTGTTTGTTAATAAGCTAACTGCTAATGAGCTAGCTAGCTTCCTTGTTTAGCAGAGTTAAACTGACTAACCTCCTTTTTTTTTAATAGGATATAAAATAATTTTTTTAATGAATTGTGAGTAGTTTTCTTAATTTTCTTACTGTAATTCTATACATTTTTTACAACTTAATATATTGTCATGTGAAAGAATAATACATGGATTAATTAATATTAAGTTAGCTAAACAGATAGCTAACTGACAAGCTGTGTTTACTAGAACAGATGCAGAAAATTAATAGAATCAAAGTAAGAAAGTTAAGAAAACTACTCAAAACTAATTTAAAATGTATTTTATATTGTGTTTTATTTTATTTTGGTCATTCAAACACACCTACCCCTATCTATTTTAACAAAACAAAACAATTATAATAAGTTACTTTTCCAAACAGATTAATAAAAAAAAAATACAAGCACATATTAAAAAAGTGAACAAACAAACATAACAGCAATATGCCACAATACCATTTAATTAAAATTGTGCTCTAAATGAAGATTTTTTTTTTCAGTTAAATTCTGTATAGAAAGAAAAAAGTTGCCTGAAAACATGTATAGGCTATTTATTTAGACTATTGCACCCACTCAGCACTCATTTATTACTCCCTCGTAATAAAAGGCATCAGAGCAAATTAAAAGATGCGTCGAAGCTGACCAAAGGCAGACTTAAGGCGCATATGTCGAATAGAAGCTGTGGATGAAACGTGCCTCCATCAGAGGGGCTGGGTGATTGATGGGGATGCTTCCATCTGCATGATGAATTGGGACCTCCCCACTGGGACTTGGGGCCAACATGGCTGGCATACTGACAGCACACTTAGAAAAATGATTAAAGCTCTCTGTGTCCTAGAATTCAAATGAGCTGGGTGCGTGCTTACAGCAGGAGCCCTTCTCTAGCTAACTCTAAACATGCATAAATCAGAAAGGTTGTCAGAAATTAGCTTTAGCTCTCTCAAGAGGCCCCACAGATTTCCATAGAAACAGAGAGAGGCTTTAACTACAACAAAATATGTATTTTTTTTCTGCAAAAGAAAACCTCTGCCAAGTTAGATGATTGCTGCAACCTCGCAGTTACGTTCCAAAAAGTGCAGCTTGCTGTAATGTAGGCAAGGCTGCCAGCTGGCACAAAACTTTTCATTATGAGGAGTGGTGTGCTGCTGATGTTAAGGAGTGTTGTGCTCGAGACAACACCTTCCTTCCTTATTCACCATATTATCATTTTTTAATTCTCCAGGTTCTGAACAAAATAAAAAAAGAGATTCAACCAGAAACAAGTCAAAAGAAGAAGAGGAGAAAGAGGAGAAGGATAAGCAGTCTAGTTTTCAAGCGCATAAACAAGAAGATAATGAAGGAGAGGTGAAGAGAAGCGGCCTGAAACTATGGAGCAAGAGGGCTAAGGGTTTACAGATGAAGAAGAAAGCAGCGGAGAAGGAGACTCCGCAGGAGGAAGTGCCACATCATTCAAAGGAAGTTACCAACGAAAACAAAAAGGCTGAGAAGAGAAGTGACCCGCAGAGGAGTCTGGAGGAGAAAGAGCTGCAGATGATTGCCAGGGGAACACCAGAAGAGAGGAAGGGCTCGGATGAGGAAGGCAGCGGCAGCCGGAAGGTAACAGTGCCATCTTTTTTCAAAAATAACAATGACTTTAAAAATGATTCTTCTTTATGCTGTATCTGCCTTGTTATTTTGAAATTGGTGCTTGAGCAAAAGTTGATTTTTTTATTTTAATTGAGATTAGTTGTCTGAAATTATGTTAAAATGAGAAGCTGACAAATTTCTGACATTTAAAATTGATGTGATGTGTCCCAAAGCCTCATGAGAATTGAGGATTTAGAATATTTTTGTGTTTTACTGGGGCTGCTGATGTCTGTTTCTCGATTGTTGCTTTATTTAACCTAAACATCTAAGATGTTTTCTTAACATAATGTACCAAACCTAGAGCAGGCACAGACTGGTCCGGAGTATTTTTAGAGCTTTTGTAAGAACCATTTGCAGATACAGTCTGTGCTTGTTTGCTCTCTCCTCATTTATGCACCTCTCTCTGCTCGCTGTCCCCTCATTAAACCCACAGGAGCCAGAGATTGAAAGTCTGGCAACCATTGAGTCGGAGCTGGAAAGTGTCGCCCAGAAACTCCATGAGCTCAGCGAGGCCGATAGGAGACAGAAACGAGGGTGACACCGCGTCCTCCTCTTGGTCTGACCAGATCCAGCCTGTGAATAAGTGATAAGGTCCTTTGTCTTTGGCTGTTATCTTGAGGATGCACTGAGGCTCCACTCTGCTGCAGCCTCCCTGTGACACGTAGATTAGCATAAAACAGATGCTAGCCTTTACAGTAAACAATCATAGAGACAGTAAGGTTCTTAACGCAATATCTCTGTTAGTGAAGGATAACAGATGCGTTTTTTTTATTTTCAGACTAATTTTTGTTCTGCAAGTCTTTCCTGCTTTTAACGCCGCTAATTAACTCATGTCAGAGGTTTAAACAAAGCTGTCAAAGTAAGGTTACACACAATAACAGCATGTAAACATGTAAAAAGCTTGATTCTTTAATGGAAGATTAGATGCTTAATTGTTGTAGGTACAGTTGATTCATCAGAACAAGGCAATAAGCAATCATTTTAGAAAATACAGTATGTGGCTGGATCGTATTCAAAACTGTATTGACTTTAATTACAAAAATAAATTCAATAGTTTGTCTGGGAATGTGTGTGAATTATTTTTTTTTTTAAACCCACAAAAAACATTTAACAGTAGGCTTCTTTTAATCTTTTAATCTCACTGCCGAAACAAACAAGTCAGTGTTTGTTTGTTGGTTAAAGACCATGAATCATCGCTGGCACATGCTCGGCTTATACAATATAAACAAAGACATGTTATTGAATATTTTTAGTCATCCACATTATGTTGTTTTTTTATTATTAAAGAGAAATAACTAGTGCAGGTTGAGTCATCCTGGGGAAGGTTTTTAAGTTGGAGTCTGCTTCTACACACTGTTGTGTAAAAGCTATGACCAAAACACTGTCTGTAGTATCATCTGACAAATACAGAGAGCCTTAGAGAACAAGTGAAGGCAACAGGCCAGAATACGGTATTTCAGCACAAAGAGCTGTGGGTAACTGGAAGATGTTATAAAATATGCATAAAGGGCACCAGATGGCGTCATTCAACTGCTTCAGTCCATCTTTTGAAAAGGTGAGCGGAGTCAGAGTGGACAGATTTCTATTTTCAGTCTGGAACATTTCGTTATTTCAATAAAAAACAGTCAACAAAGATAGAATGGGGTCAGGTGTATTATCAGACATGTCTTAATTAGTTCTGGCGTAATATTAGTTTAGCCTGTAAACAAATTAACAGGACTAATGCTGACTTGACAGCCTTCCATATTTTCAGCTTAAGAACTTTCTTGACAACACCATGTGGTGAACCACTTATAATCCTGAATGCTTTTTTGTAAAATGCAAGTCATTTTCTTTGCTTTTACAAAGTGTATTGTATAAAATCTTTCTCAAATGTGTTTATTTCTGATGATTTAGGTTTACTGTTGATGTATAGGAATATGATATTATGAAATTTATGAAAATGAATGAATGAATAATTAGGATCTCAAATCACCAGAAAATCTGACACAGACATGGTTTTGTCCATGTCAGTACATAACACCAAATAAGTAAATGAACTTTAAAGTTAATATGATTTGATAATTTAAAAAAAAATAACAATGAAAGTGTGTTTGTATAAAAAATATAACATTTTATTTCCAGCTACAAAGTGAAACATGTAACATTCTTGTCACACTTCTCAATAAAATAGTACAAAATACTGTTGACAAAAATACACTATTGATACATTTTAAAGCACAGGACAAATTCTGCTTTTAAATTAACTTAAACTGTACAAATATTTACAACATTTACACAACAATACAAAGGAATGAAATGTTAATTCTTCCAGTCTTTTTTTTTGTCTATTTTTGTACAAAATAGACACTTTGTTTCTATAGGTTTCTTCTTTCTGACCTGAATCAGTAATAGTCAACATGTTTTTTTTTTATCTTTTTCTCAGTGCCGTGGCAAAGCCCACTGTGTTCAACATCTAACCCCAGAAACTGAGCATGCTGCCGTCTTTCTCATCCACATGCCGCATGGGCGGAAACTCTGACCTTTCCTCCAATGTGAGCATAGTGACCAGCTCAGATGCACAAACAAGGCTAACATTCAAACATACACATGCACACACACAAGGACACATTCAGACCTGTTTGGACAGGGGGGGCTCTAGCCCGCTGTGGTCTGCCTGCTCGCTATACAGCTGCTTTGGGTTTACAGGTCTGGTCTGGAATTGGAGGGTGGGGAAGCTATTAGACACCTCATTTAGAGGGTCATAGTTTAGATAAGTTTTCAAAAAGCCATACAGTGGAGGAAAAGCTGGCAGTAGGTTTGTCAAAAGTAGAATTTATAGTGCAGGAATCTCATGGAGCTGCTATGCAACCCTCTGTCTGAGTTCTATTTGGCTGGAAAAACTCCAGCTGTACAAGACGTACAGACACTATAATAGTGTCTGGGCTACTTTTACAATAAAAAAATGTCAACATAACACTTATATACTGAGCTGCAAGAATGAGATGTTTGGTTTCAAGTCATAAGCTGCCATTGTCCCTCATTGGCTCACGCAATGTCTCCAATCATCTTCTTGTAATACATGGACTCGAAGATGTCATTCTCCCCGGGGCAGTTGTTGTGGCAGGCGCAGGACTTGATAAACATCATGTGCTTCTTCATGACCTGTCCGTCGGGGCATTTGAACTCCATGGGCAGGGTGGTGGTCCTGTGTGGGGTGCAGCAGCGACCGTCCAGGCAAACGCCACAGAACTTGGGCCTGTAGGACTTGGTTGTGGTGCAACCGGAAATCTCAAACTTCATTGGCTTGGAGACTCTTGGAGTACGGATGCACTTTTTCCCTTTCTGTAAAAGAGCAAGAGGGAATGTTAGTAAGCATTCCGGGGCTATTTGGGTGCTTCATATTTCTTTAAACGGTGTTGCATAAGTACTCACCCTGATGCTCTGTTCCATCTGCCATTCACAAGGCCGCACCATGCACAGTCTGGTCTGTTTCTCCAAGCGGCATTCCCTGTTGTCATTGGTAACTCTTGTGGAGATTCCCAAGCCGCATGACTTTGAGCAAGCACTCCATTCAGTAGTCTGGACCAGGCAGTTCTCCCTCATCTGTGAGAAATCTGGGCCATAGCTCTCCTCCATTGTGTAAGCTGCAAACAAAGAGGAAAACTCCTAATTAGGAAACCTATTTGAATTATTTGCAAATTTCTGCGAGATTACTATCTATGACAGGATTTAAAATTAACTCACCAGGCAAAACAGAGCCCATGAAGGTTTGTTGGTAAGGTGAGTCGCAAACCCATTCTTCACAGCAATTTCCTTGCACTTTGACTCGTCTTGGCATGGGGCAGTCAGGACTAGGAAGCCGCACGTCCACGGAGCAAAGCGGGACGCAACCGATAGCACCATCCAGGCAGGTACACTGGTACTTGCAGCTACTTTGGAAGGTCTCCCCACTCTTGTAGACCATTCCTCCGAACACACAAGTGGCCCCATCTCTGGCTGTTAGGGTGAACAGTATGGGTCAGTCATTGTTGTTCGCATTGAAAATGTAGGATTGGTTTAACTTTTTGAAAATCTTCAAGGCTTACCTGTGCAGACACCGATTCGTCTATTGATGGGAGCTCCAAAATCACAGAAAAGGCTTTTGTGGGGATCGCAAACGTCCTTCTCGGTGCAAAGTTCGCCCATTTGTTTGGCACACACCCGGCAGCACCCGCAACCATCCAAAACAAGGCTCACACCAGGGAGACACCGCGGAGGCGTGGAGGGGCATGAGCACTGGCCGCTGCACTCCTGGCCAACAGCCTGAACATTGAAAAACACACACACTCAGTTTCATTGAAATAAACATAAAAACTGGATAAAAACCTCTTCTAAACTATCTTATTATAAAACCAGTGTTTTAGCTTACCATGTATGAGAGCATGATGCATAGGAAAGACACCAAAATCATTTTCCTCATTCCAGCAATCATCTTGTCGTCTCTTCAAATCTTCCTTAAACTTTGTTGAGAAAGTCTTCAAATAATCTCTTAGTTTGAGCTTGAGAAACCTCTTCTGATCAAGTCGATCTCTTGTCTCGTGTAGTCGTGTAGCGTTTCTCTGCTGCTCCTGTCAGTCTTTTCCCTCGGTCTTGGTGAAAGCTAGAGTTTAGCTTCAGTAGAGAAGTTGTTCTGAGTTGTGAGTGGGGAGCAGCGCTGCCTTTATACCCACTGGCCTTTGTTGCACGTCACTGGGGGCTGAATGGAGAGCCAGCCCTGGACAAACATGGAAATACTTGGCATTCTTTCCTCGCTTCCTGACCCCCACTCCAGACATCCCACATTCCAGCTGTCTGAAAGCAAGGCTCTGCCGCTCTGCCAAACAACACCGTCTCTCTCCCATTACAGCTTTCATCTGCAATGGGAGGTTAAGTCTGGTTAGAGGCTTGGGACCCCACACTGGGAATTCCTGAATACTGACTTCACAAACAGACCAGCCGGTACCTATAAATATTAATAATAAAAAAAAAAGAAGAAAGGGAGAAAGTGGTACTGTTCAAAAACAAAGCAAAAAAGGGTTGTATTATTAGTAGATTGCTATAAAATGCAAAAACATGCCTTCATTAAAAGCTGTAGATGTGTAATAATATGTGGTGAACACTTTCGACCCACAACAGCATTCCTTAACTTTGGGTTCAAAGGCGCACACACAGCCTCTAAGTAAGAAAAACAGTGGTTGGAGAAAGGAAATTCATTAACTTTAGCTGGTTATCTATCAACGTGCACGCTCCACAGACTTGGCAGCTACCGCCACTGCTGTGTTGTAACTGCGCCTACTGTACTCATGCGGTAATGTCTGGGACATGTACTAGCATTTTTGGACACTGACATCAGCTGCTTACAGTAGCAGCAGTGTGCAGACGCAGATAGAAGGCAATGAAACCACAAACATCTGAACGTAATGTGTGGATCCTGTAGTTGCAGGAAAACTATGCTTTGTTTTGGAAATGTTAGTGCACTGCATCATTGCTTCTTTAATGAATCTTCAGATTTTTGTAAAGCATTTTATCCCATTACCCCTTACCTGTTCCCTGATCTATCCTAACTAAAATGAATAAAATAATTAAGTAAAAAGTACAATATAACAGGCATTTACATTTTATTTACTCAATAATACAGGATGCTACAAGTAGTAGAATAGCTGGACCTGCCCTACACACTCACTTACAAAGTGAAATATGTCTGGGATCCCTTTCCTTCACAGCCATCACAGTCTTTAGGCAATGATTGGTTGTTTGTCCATACAAATACGTCCAGAGAGAGTGTATTCTGTGTTTGTTATTGCTCCCTGGATACCCAACTTAAAGTATCAGGATGGCAGGTCAGGCTACTATCAGATAAAAAGATGTAATTTCTATTAAAATACTTCAATGCACTCCTGCTCATATGCACTTTCCTAGGTCACAAATTCTCATGCTATTCATTTGTTTTGATTCATGTAATTATTAATGGCTATGGCAAGAATCAATTTACCTGACTCAAAATTGAATCCATTTGCAATACGTGAGGCTTATTGCAGAGACTTTCAGCATCCAGTAATGTTGAAACATCCAATTATGTTTTTTTTTTTTTTTTTGCAATGGAATGGGAATGTTGTGTGCAATGTAATTTATCTACTGTCAGCTGTTTGATGGTCCTGATGGTTTGCTGAGTAACCGGACCTCAGTGGTATGCAGGCAGGTATTAAAGGAACAAAGACTAAACTCTCTCATTCAGCCACATTTCCTGGATGTTTGCTGATTGCAGTATTAGGCCGCTTTATTACTTCCTGAAAACATTTTTCAGAGGATTCCACTAATAGCCACCACAGTCACATACCTTAATGGATTCAGGGATTTAGTTTTACAATTGAAGACATTTTGACAAATCTTGATTATAATCTTTAGTCCAAGATTATAATCTTTAATCTTTAGTACGAGGCTCATGAAGACATGCCGTAAAGATGTTAATTGAACAAAAACAGCATGTTTTCACCTGCTTAATGAAGTTTAGTCTTTGACAAACTTGAAAAGGCCAGGTGTGCCATGTCCCTGGCTAGGCTTATTTTACTACATCAAACCCGAGAGTGGTGGATTGCAGGAAAAAGGCGAGACGGAGGTTTGTGTATTTTTTTGAAAGAAGGATCACACACCAGGCCAGACTCTTATGAAAGACGGCCCTGCTCCTTCTCCAGCCAGCAAATCGGAAATGAAAAACTCCCAGAGAAACCTGCAGATGGAGGAATGTGAGTGAGAAGCCAGCAGACTGGGCTGTTACTACAGGAAGTCTCCCCATATAAGGCTGTCTGCTCTTTCCCTAATATGGATATGTTCTCTTGATGCTGGCTCAGTAAAGTAGGCTCTACTATTAGACAAAATGAGAGAAAAAAAAAAAGCAGTGAGCAGCAAAAGTCCTGTCAGTCATTACAGCCTCAGGACATAAACAGGAGCTCAGTGATATCTGAAGGAAACAGCTTGATAAAGGAAAGTGCAGCAAAACACATAATGTTTTTATTGGACTCGCACCATTTGTTTTGGGCTACATTGATGTTGTCAAATATGTTTTAAGGAATGTCTTTGCCGATAAACTAAAGGCTTGTTGAGGGCCACTGTTAAGTATGTTATACATATACTACATACGGATAGGACACACGCAAAGTCACACGTCTGACACATTGATGCGATGAAAGAAGAAGCTGGAGAAACAGTCAATTTGTAGGAATGTAGTAAGACATTCGAACTTAGAAATATTAGGGAAATATAGCAATAAGCAAAACATGGATGGAATTTGGGGGATTATCTGGAGAACTATATAATGACAATATAATAAATGAAAATTTATTATTTCTAATTTTGTTTAACATGTTTAACTCAACTTTATTTGATTTAAAAGGCAAACAATACGGCGAATTAGAAAATGATTAAAAGAGGGTTACTAATAATGATATAAATGTGCAATGATACATGTGTTTATTTAGTGTGCTGTCAGACTTGAGGGGCTGTCAGTCATAGAGTTTTCTGTTCTGAATATCAGCAATTGTGTGAATGTTATGCACGCCAAAGGAAACATATCTCAGTGTGCAGCAGGCCTTAGATAAAGTATGTCAAGGCTATAAGACATGGTGTTTATCTAGAATAGGAACAGTGGGTGAAAATCGTGCAATACAGTGTCAACATTTCAGCACTGCACATACAGTTTAAGTAAGATACATATGACGTTTTCTACCAAATATATGTTAACTACAGAACTTGTTAAATAAAGATGAATTTAGTTCTAATACTGATTTGAGTGTCAAAAACACACAGATTCATTTAGTTATGCTTTATTGCAAAGGCCTATTGTAAATTCTGTCAAGCTGGTTTAACGTTTACATATTTAACAAGGGTTCCTTTTGTGAAGCCAGGAAACACTGATGTAAATAGCAGCCTATCAACTTGTTGCAGTGATAATCTGTCTGGCATCTCAGTTGGAAACATAGCAACAATATGAGTATAACACATCAACCGAATAGGCAGCAGTAACAGAGCAGGATCAGTCTCAGTAACCCACTGACATCACACTGCTGCTGCTCTATTGTTTCCACATTGTTCTTCTCAATTTAAACTAACCACTAACACCTTTCAGCCTCAACAATGGAATAAACTAATAAGTGCTGCTTGTAATTTAACTCTGTGGCATTTAAGGCAGTGTTATTCCAGGTGAGGGATTTACGCAGTAGCAGTTTTCTAGTTTTAGCATCATTACCTCACTGTCTTGTCAGCTGGGAGGTTTCCAACTATAGTACGTGTGGAGACCTTTAGAGTATGACAAGGCCAGGTTTTCTTTTTGCCTGTTTCAAGTGTCAACACTATCCCAATTTAAACCATCCTCAGTCAAGTAAATGACCTCAAACACGTTTTGTATGCAGTTCCATCACTCCATGTGTAGTTAGGTCTGATGATGTCACATCTAGATGCAGTCACATTTTTATTCCTGAATGGTCTGGGACATCTTCAGCTTTTTCCACATTTTCCCAAGCAGACAATGTCCACATTGAGTAAACCTTTCCTGTTCCTTGAAGGCTAAACAGGAAGATCAACTAAAAAAAAAAAAAAAAAAAAAAAGATGGTCAGTGAGCTGTGCAGAACAGTATGTCCTGACATTTTTAGCACATACTGGTTCTAAAATTATCTGGCTTATTTGCTTTTGTGTTCTTTTCATTTTGTTTATAGCAACATGTGTGTTAGCAAAGAACAACTCTTTGATTCTAACCCAATACCTTTAATAAATGTACAGTACATATAATAAAGTTATGCATGTGTTTAAGTCAATGAACAATGTCATCCCAAACTGGACCCACAATAGTAGCTCGTAAGTTGACTATGTGTGTATGTTTAATATGTAGAAATAAACCCATGTTTTTCCCAATCTGAACCTACATTAAAAAAAGATTTGGTTATTAGCCTCAGTTTGACAGCTAAGTTAAGTTGTTAGTGGCTACTTGCTAAAATAGTTGTAAATAATTAGCTTCTAATTGAACATCTTTTCAATTCTGTCTCAAAAATCTTTACTAGATATAAATATATTTCAGGTATGTATAATATATATAGTTAAAAAAAAAACTCTTCCCAAACTGGGCCCACATTAAAAACCATCTGTTTTTTTTGCCAATGTTTACTCAGTTTGTTAGCTAAGTTGCTACTTGCTAAAATAATAAATGGTTAGCGTTGGTTGAACTTCTTAGTGATGGGTCGTTCGCGAGTGAGCCGGCTCTTTTAAGTGAACGATGGGGGCCGGCTCACATATCTAAAGAGCCGACTCTTTTTTAAAAAAAATATAGCTTATAGTAATTAAACCATTATGTAATAATAAAATATTGAATTATTTTATTTTAGTAAAAAAAATACTAATAATCCAATGAACACAAAAATATAATTATTTAGGCTTCATTTGTTTCAACTGTTTATTCCTGACAATCATACACGCGGTGTCAGACAATGATATTAGAAGGGAGGGCTGAACGCGCCGGTTCTACGCACAACCTACACCGCCGGTTTATGCGAACTGTGCACCCAACTGTGAAGCTAGAGGAGCTTTGAGAAACTAGTGAAGGTGGTGGAGCACCTGGAGCCAGCACCTCCACATTTGGAGATGTATTCACTCAAGTAGGCCTACTCCGCAACCCATAGCAACCCAGTCTTCAATAAAGGACCAGTTTATGCAAAAGTCAATGTCTGTAGCGAAAAAAGGCCTAATTGATATTCCATTGGCAAAATGTTTGAAATGCATTGCCATAATGATTAATAGAATTATTATTTTTTTTATAACAAATTAATGCATCTTTAACGAAATTGTGAGACATTGTGAGTATGATTTCATTTAATAATTTAATTAGAACTGTTTTTACATGTAATGCAGTCAAAGTCATAGTTAAAACATTTATTATTCAAAGAGCCGTTTGTGAGCCAAAAGAGCCGGCTCTTTTAAGTGAGCTGAGTCAAATGAGCCGGCTCATGAAAAAGAGCCGGATAGCCCATCACTAGAACTTCTCTTTGATTCTGATCTAAAACTTTTACTAGAAGTAAATATAATTCAAATATGTATAAGATGTATAAAAATATTTCCAAACTGGGCCCACATTAAAAAACAGTCTGGTTGCAAGCCTACCTTCACTCAATCGTCCATTACACTTAATTCCATTAGCGGTAGCTGGCAGCCTATTCGAGGAATGTTCCATGGTTTTTAGCCTTCAAACCGTCCATCCATAGACCACTGTGTAAACTGAACATGAAACCAGGATCAAAATGATTTCCCTGCGTGCACATTTATGCAGCTTTGAACTTCTGGAGAGAGTGCAGCAGAGGGTAAGAGTAGAACCACATAAACAGGCGGGAAACGTGCTAAAGCTAATAGGGCTTCTAAGGGTGTTTTGGAAAAAGTAAGCTGCTCCTTGCCTTTCTAGTTCTGCAAAAACACTTTAAAGGGGAAACATAGTGATCTTTTGACATTTTACAGCAGACAAGTGACTGGTCATTTACTTGTGAGATCAAAGACTTGGAAACTGTTTGAAATAATCTGCCTATGAAAAGACAAGCGGTGGAAACTAATAATGGGAGCCTGGGATGATTTGCTGAGATTTAACAATGGGGTTGGTGGACAGATGGACTTTCAAGATGGAAACAGTGTCTATTTAAAGCCCAGAATGGGAGAAACGGGATTGGAAACATGCATGAGATCCAATCTTTTGCAGGCACAGCTCATAAGAAATAGTTGGGTTTAGCATTACCTAGGCTAATGGGTTGAGATAATATATTGACTGTGGGAGGCCAAAGGGGCATATTTGGACTTTGAATCACATATTTTTGGTCAAACTTTCTCATAAATCATTCAAAGGAGAATGCACTCAGGGTAGACTTGCAGGTAAAAAATAGAATTTGGACAGATTCAAGAAGATATTAGTTTTGATGGGTGACTGAACTGTCAGTAAAAAAAAGAAGAGTGGAAACTAGGCTATTCAAAACCTGTGTCCCGGAAAGTGTTTAGACTATACACACTGATGAGAATTTGGGCTGTTTCTCTTTCAACAAACAACAATGAGGTAATCTCAGCGCCAGATTGTGGAAGCCACACACGTGGATGTGGAAGTCCGGTGGTCTTAAATTAAACAGACCCATGTGGGCCCAGCACAGCCTCTGTTCTGTTTCACTGACCTCTGAGCTGGAGGTCTACAAGTGTTCTAAAAATAGATTAGTTTATGTTCTTTTTTATTTTTATGACTAGATGTTGTTTGTCAAATCAATTTTCCAATTAATTTAATTATTAACCATATGTTTTTGTGACTGAAGAGTCAACAAAGGCTACTGTATTTTTTCTAGAAACTGGCTGAATGTTCATCTAAACATCAGTGAATAGATCTTAGTTGAAGACTAAAAAGGACAGGTGATGGGATGTGTTTGTTTACAATCAATTGCCAAGATATCCTGCATATTCCATCTGTCATAATGTGAGGTCTATTTTAGGGTCATGGACTCTGACCCTAGAGCTGACCTCCGCAGCAAATATAGTCCATTCTGCCACAACATATTCAACTGCACATAGAAAGACAGTTTGTTCAAACCTCATTTAATTAGAAGAAGACTTTTTTTATATATATATAATAATAAAAATGCTTTTTATGTTTGTACAAGGTTTTCTTCAAACCTTGATTAAACTATCCAGCACAAGACTTTGATCCAAAAACCTACAGACCTATATTTCTAAGCTGTACAAAGATCTAGTTGAGATTAATTGGTTGATCAAACATTAGTAGGCCATGGGTGTCAGGTGTCAGGTGCAAAACCAAGCTACTTACCTGAGTGTTTTTGCAGTCTAAATGCAAAACTGGCCTAGACACTTCCTGACTCCAGTCTTGCAATGTTTGTGTGCATTTCCCTAAATGTCAGACATTTGCTTGCGTGGGCATACAAGCCACTTTACAAGTCAAGGAGGAAGAAGAAGGCCAAAAAAGCAAGTGCAAACAAATCATCCCCATACTCTATCGATTTAAAAAAGCACACAGTGTTTTTAAGAACATTGAAGACAAATGTTTTAGATTAGATTCTGAGGCTAAAATTATGCAGCGCTTTTTTCACATTCCTGTGGTTTCGTGTAAAGAGTAGAGTTTCCAACATATAATCGCCAACAGCAGGACAGTTTGTTAAGCGGAGATGTACAAGGCTGTTTCGCCTCGTCTAATCTGTAGTCATTTTAGAAGAGAACATACTTTTCACTACAAACCATTTATCATTTTCTTGGCCTGAACTTACCAGCTCCTCAGTTCTTAGCATGACAACAAACTGACTTCAATTTTCCACTTTCATGAGTACAACATCATTGTTTACACACCTTGTGGCCTGGTAAATCAAACTTAATGTTCACTAATATTTGAAAGAAAACATTTCCACGCTCAATGGCTGTCTGAACATAAAATCTTCAAATATATATTCTTTCATTTTCTCAGGCCACCACTTCCTTGCAGGAATGTCAGCTTCCCTCTATTAGCTTGGCGCACGACCACATACCTTAGCTAATTAGCTTCCTGAAAAAGCCTTGGGTAAAAACATCAACTTTAATCACACACGCATGCTTTGTCTCATTGGCTGCCAAGGTAAATGTTACTCCAAGCCGAGGAAAAAAATACATTTTGCTTTGTGGGTTTCTGCTCCTCAGACAGGTGTTGAAAGGTTGTGATGTGTTGTGATCCAGGTCATCTTAATGTTCTTCAAAATCAAACAGATGAATGTTTTTTGTATTATTAGGCTTTAAAGGGCCTTTCATTCTGCACTCTGAAGTTGCTTGTTATGTCAAAGCTGAACATGTGTTTACTGTCTGTTTTCTCTACAGGACAGTTAGTTACTGGCTGTCAGTGGGGGGACTGGGCTCTGTTATGGCTGGACTGCTTTTACTGTGCTCTGTGTTGGTTTGCAGTCATAAACACAGTGTACCTGCTGTGCACTGACTGTCTAGTTTCTAAATGTTTAGCAGCTGCCAACCAGTAAACACAACAGGTTTCATCTGCTTCACAGATTCAAAGGATTACTGTGTTGAATGCTGAAAACAGAAGAAAACATTTCCATCCATACGAGGATGTGAGTTGTATTGTGTAAAATGCAGAGGTTTTAGTACTTCCTACAAACTAAGCACTGCTGGAAGAGAAGTACACTCACATTTTTTTTGGAACATGTAAAAATGCATGAAAACATTAGACTTTAATATCTGGTCTGTGACACAGAACCATCAGGGAAGATTTCCACAGAAAGTGTTTGCAAAGAGCAAGTACTTTCGATGAAAACCTGGTCGGTGATTGGATGAACCTCCTGTCAGTAACTTTTATTTTATCCAGTCAGACCATATTGTTTATATTAGTAATGGTATCTTCAATCCTAAATCACACCAATATCTGCTAGTGCTGCCACATTATTGGTCCAAACCAGCAGCCGTTCAAATGAAACAGCTTTGACGAGAGTGGTACAAGATGGATTTTAGAGAGTTTTTGTACTGACAAATCTTGCGAGATTCCAGCTGCAGCACAAGGTAAGGACATTTATTTAATGATCAATTAATTTAGTTAATTTAACTAATTATAGAGGAAGTGGCTTAAAATGACAGGTAGCAACATGAGGTGTTTTGGAAAACCTTTTAACAGCTATACTACTACTGATAATAATAATGAATAAAAATACAATTATATATTTCTTGTAATAGAAATGAGTATGTTATGTTGCTTATGTGGGACTACAAATTACTCTACGTGCACATTTCTTACAACAGTATTAATCTAAAGTATTTCTAATAACCAATTGCCAGGTCATCAAAACAAAAACTTCCCAAACCAACAGCATGGATATCTCTTGTTAATGAGTAACTTCCGATTCAAGACAGTCAGTGTGAACAGTGGAAAACATACCCCTGTCTGTCTGAGCAGACATACGTAGGTAAGAGAAACATGTGAAAGTTGGGTCGTCTGCACTGGCTTTGACAGGGAACTGAGCGATGACTCCTTCCTGCGTCATCACTTCCTCCTCACTTTGCTGTTGAATCCACATTGGGATTCTCACGCAGCAGGAATATTCCATGTTGTTGTCAAGAAGATGATGGGAGCATATTCTCCACTGTTTGTTTGGAGAGGTATTGGAATCTGCCAGGTAAATCACCTTCTGGCAGCAAAAAACAAGGAACCCTACTTGCAAGGTGAAATTTATTGTCATAGGAGAAAGTGTTATCTCAGCTATATCTATTTTAACTGAAAACATTGTCAAGCAGTGGTGGAAAAACGTTTTGGACACCCTTAAAAGTTTTACTTTACAAAAAATAAACTTTTTTGTTTTTCAAAAGTTGTGGCTGCATTTGACAGACACAAATAAATACAAATTATATATTTGTGTTTACAAGTAAAACTAACAAAACTCAATTCTTGACAGTGGGTTGTCAGTTCTCAACATTGTAGGTATCAAAGTCAACAAATAATGTGTTCAAAACTGAACAAAAAATAAATAAATCACATTATCAAATTAATAGTTAGTAGTCTTAAAGATTTGTAGAGTGGTTATATTTGGGGTGTCCATGAACGTTTTTTCAACCACTGTATTAAGAAAAAGAACAGTGTTGTTATCCACAGCAGTATGGTAAGAGTGTAAGAGCCGCTTTTAACAAGGTAAAAAGGACAAGTGAGTGAAAACAAGGCTTCAGGCAACCCTTCGAGCAGATATAGGGTCAGATAGCCACCAGACGTACAGGCAAACAGGGTGTAGGCTGCAGAGTGACCTTGCAGGCCTCAGACAGAAGGAGGGAGGCCTATGTTCCAGACTCTCAGACAGACAGGGAGGGGTCCTGCTATAGCCACTGTGCAGAAATGGCATATCTGGAAGCAATTAAAGCAGATGGGAAACCCTGTGCGGACCATTTTATATACTGCACAGCATAATTCTATCACGCATTAATTGAGAACAGTGTTCCCAATGAGTATTTGCTCACCAAACCACCAGTCACAGGCACACAGTCCATTATTCCATCATCGTCACACAAAGCAGCGGCTCACGTTTCTCACAGTTTGCACTATTGTTTTTAATCCTTTCTTCCTTGTGTTTACGTTCACACACCTAGTCAAAAGGAAAAACCTTGAAGAGTAATATTTTCACAGCTGTTTATAAGGGAACAGACCTCTCCACACTAATCTTTCACCTATGCTTCATTCCCATTCGTCATCTGAAAAGTGTGTCACCTTACGCTGCGTTCAGCATAACTCCATCAAAGGGCAGATCTACTGTTGACCTCAAATGTTCTCTTGGAGCACGAGCTGGTTTTAACTCTGACATGCCAAAGGTCCAACTGTGTTTCATTGGTAAAGCCAGTGCTCCAGCAGCGATGAGAGCCGCTCAGTGCACACTTTCCTAATAGGATCTTTTTGTGGTTTGAACGCTGTTCTTTCACATCAGTATTTTTCAGTGCCAGTCTAAGGAGAAAGACACAGGCTGCCTTTTATGTTTAAATGCCACACACATTATTTTTGATTTATAAATGGATGCTATTAGACTAATAAAGTACTCGTATTTAATGACACATGGTCTGTAGACAAATGCAGAGGGATGGGGTTGTTTTAGATCACAAGCAAAATTGAAATATTGGATTTTACATAAAATGATACATGAGCGTTTTTGTAACTGAGGCAGTATAAGTACAGTATCTGTTATCACTACAGTAGTTTGAAAAACCTTTAAACAGTGCTTCTGTTGTGCTTTGAATTGAAGTCAACAGGGGTGGTGCGGTGGGGTGGACAAGCAAGGCAATAATCTGGTGCCCAAAGGTGGAAGGAGGATCCAATGATAGTTAATTACACAAATCCTTATTTTTGATTCATGACATCCATAACATAAAGGTGACCCTGTGGCTTACCTGGTAGAGCACATGCCACATAAAGTGACCTGGGTTCAAATCCTGGATCGAGTCAGGATCGGTCAGTTTTGTTCCATATGGCCTACATTTCCTGTAATTACCCTATACTGTTACCATCTAATAAATGGTGAAAGATGCAAAATACCTGAATTTTTTTTTTTAATGTAGTCCTGTCAAATTTAACGCTTTAATAACACGTTTTAATAACACAAATTACTTTTAACGCCTGTACAGCTCCACCACAAATAAACTTTTATCTAACTAAATGGATAGCTACTGCACATAGGTCAGTTCTTTTCAGCTATTTATTTTATCTTTCAGTTTGACAGGTAGTTGAGTTTAACATTTTATGCTTTCAGCATATTTATTTTAGAATGCTTTTCTGGATAGTGTTATAACAGTGGGAATAAACTATTTTTGTTTATTCTGACCTCTTGTCTAATAAGTAATGTAAAAACTGCAAAATATGCTTTTAAAAGTACATTTATAACAAATATATAAATATAAGATAAATTTGCGATTAATCGTGAATTAACTATAGACAATTATGCAATTAATTGTAATTAAATATTTTAATCGTTTGACAATCCTAGTATAATGATAATATAGCTACTACTACTATATTTATTGTATATAATCTATATATTAGTTATTAATCAATTTAATACATTTAAGGCCTCTATAATGAGAATTGAATGTGCTTGGACTTCCTGCTTGGGGCCTTTGGAGTAGAAACACCTCTGTAGTCAACACTGTTTAGTTAACCTTACAATGTTTCAATTACCATAGAAGCACACATTGTCGGCCACAGCTACAAAGATCAGTATTCGTATATCTAACCCCCAACTGCTGCATGGACATCATTTCAGAGCTATTTTCCCAGCTGTATCCAGTCTTCCTTAGTTTATAAATCCATCCACTCGAGCAGCATTCAGAGGCGATGACGCAGGAGCGAACCATTACTCCGGTATCTGTCAAGTCAACAACATACAACTGGGATTCTTCACAATCGATGTAATCCATTCTGTATATATTACCAAATAAAACAAATTGGACACTAGAAGATTGCATCAAAGTCTTACATTTTTCCACCTCTTTTAATGCTGCTGAGATCACTGTTATCTTTGAAGCTGTAAAAGTCTGGCTGGACTTTTATGACTTCTTCTTCATATATTAAAATGATTTTGTGGAAACATTCTATATAACTTTTACAGCTCTGGATCGTTCAGTGTTCAACTTGGACGTCTGCTGGCTCCATACCGTGCCACTGAGCAGTTCAACATGTATGACCGTGGTCCCTTGTGAGGTCTCACTTACACCGACATTAGAATGATTGAAGGGTGCGACAGTTATGTAACCGTAAGGTGCCGTGTGATGTTGTGAATATAAAGACTGTTCCACAAGAGACAGCCTTTATGGGGCACTCTGGCAGCTGGGTGTTTGGTGATCGCATGTCAATATGCAATCTGTCTCAGTAGACCATTCCCGACTCCCTCTGCTTCCAACACATTCTTTCCTTTTAGTCTTGAAATGGTCACTTTACTTCATTAGCCGTTTAGTTTCCAGGCCTTTTTATTTTCCACATATTCTTTCAGATTACATTTTTAGCTTAGTTTACCATTCTCTACATCCAGTGTTTGCTAAGAACTAGCTCTTTGACTAGGGTGACCAGATTTTCAAAACTCTTTATTTTATGAACAGGACAGCACTCAATAATAATTACTTAATGAAAAATGCTGGGCAAAATATACCACCAATAACACTAAACAAAATCTTAACTGATTGCATTGACTAACATTTTTTTATTAAAGGGCTATTAACATGTTACAAGCATGTGCTTTCCTAAAAGCAAATTGTTGTACTGTTCATCTTTAGTGGAAGGAGCCACTAAGATCAATGGTACTTAATGGTCCTCTGGGAATGTGTCCCAGTCTTTTGCAGTCCTTCTCCTAAACAAATGTACAAATATTGCTTACAGACAGAGGGAAGCTGGTTTACAGATTTACATTCTATAGGACCATAGGTAGCCAAAAGAGATTCTCAAAAGAGATTCCCACTGAATGCTTCTAAATTGACGGTGACTATTACATTTGGTTTGGCTTCAGTGGCTAAGGTGCGCATTACAGCTGCTTTAGGCCACAACTCAGGTGGTAGAGCGGTCGTCTTATACCCGGAAGGTTGGCATCTCTTGCTAACTACTATTGCCTTGTATGTTGTGTGTTTAGTAAAGCTGTAGCTGTAGACCAGTTTTAAAATATTGGTTCAGTAGAGCAATTATGTCAAAATTACTTAAAATATATAACAAAATCACATTTGGCTAACAATCATT
This sequence comes from Perccottus glenii, assembly GCA_024416835.2. Classification (NCBI taxonomy): domain Eukaryota; kingdom Metazoa; phylum Chordata; class Actinopteri; order Gobiiformes; family Odontobutidae; genus Perccottus; species Perccottus glenii. The sequence continues at coordinate 14,381,819 of CM044564.2, forward strand.
TGCTTTGGTATCTGCTTCAGCTATCTGTGCTTTTGATGCTAACTGCTAACCCCAAGTAAGCTAGTGGGGCATTCATGTGGTCCCCGGGAAGTTAGAAAGTTAGGTTCTTCCACCTTTGATGTGTTCATGTGATTTCAGCTTATGAAATCGGAAAACAACAAGGAAGGTGGACGCTAAGACAAAAATGTGATAATGTTATTTTTATTAGCCTATATTTAAAGCGGCACTTGCAGGTCTGGCAGTTTCTTTGCTGTTTTAGTGTGGATTTTTCCCTACAGAGCTTTCCCTACAGCTTCGGTGTAATGTTAAAAATCACTGTCGTAAAAACTCACTGGTGACAAGTGTCTCCCCGCCCTTCTCTCTTCCCCCCGTTTTACCAGGAGCAACGGTTTTCTCTGCCATGATAAATATTTGAGACTGACTTGTGTTTAGTGTTGTTAAGCAATTTGTTTCTCGAGAGACCCAAGACTCTCGCGAGACCTCACAACAGGTCGCCGCCATAGATTGTTTATAAAGTGGATGTTATCCGCCCATTGGTCCCCTATTTCCGATATTGTCATTACGACAGGGCAATAAAATGGCCGTTACATCCGTGCTTTTCCGTTTATACTCCATAGTAAAACAATAGTTTTTAGATAGCATAAATGGACAGAGTTGTCACGTAGTAAAAACTCAGCTCTAGAGACCAGAGCCATCTTTTGTACCAGGATGTAAACATGAGTTTTATACTTGTAAAGTCGCCATTGGGTTTCTCCTTATATTTCCGCTTTTGGAGCCTGCCCTCTGGTGGACGGAGGTATATCGCTGTAAAATCGCCGTATGGCGGCGCCCTTACACGAGGATCATTTTAGAGGTTCCATGGGAGAGGCTTGGTCGCCGCCTGGTCTCTGACTGATTCTTGCAAGGCTGTTTTTTTCTCTAACAGGCCCCATCCACCACAAAATAAGTCATTAAGACATCACTATATTAATGTGAAAATCCTACTATATTAATTGAGTTATACACTCAAAGTATCAATTAATAGACTATTAGGTGACTAGCGGTAAAAAAATAAGAAGTTAGTTTACATAACATATGTTGAAATATCGGATCATATAAATAAATAAACTTTGTATATAGCCTATATGGACAAAACACTAGTCGTACTATTATATTATCAAGTTATTAATGTGCAAAACAGTTCTTAAATTACTTATATTACTAAAATGTTTTTCCTCCGCAATGTTGATGATGCAAATAATGTCAACACAGTATGTCAAGCGAACCTCGACTCACCCGGGTTTCCGAGCTGTTGATTCAACTTGAGCAGGCTTTTCTGTGCATTTTCAAGTTCAAACTCTGCGCTAGCATACAAGAGTTGGCTACACTGTTTAGAAAAAATATATAAGCAGTGTAGGTTTTTCTTTTTCTCCAGTTTCACGGAGAACGCAACCTGGTACTAGTTGAAATTGATGTTTTGTCTGCTTTTGTCTGCTTTTTGACTTCACCTCTGCTTCTCAAGGTAACGATTCCCAGGTATGTTGTTCTCCCGACTTATGGCCATGTGCTTTAGCGTGCCTGGCTCATGCAGCCTCTCCTGACTCAGTGTGTTTGTGCAGGTGTGGGACATTCAGGACACACCGCCCTGTAGAGTCTGTTTGAGGGGCTTTTTCAGAGAAGCCTACCCCGCAGTATTAAAAAGGGGCCGCCTAGATGTGGCATTTAGTGGGACAGCCCAGAAAAGGCATTTCCTCAGGTTACTGGAAATGGAGCAGAAAAAGGTTTGAAAGTGAACACATAATAACCACAAACGTTCTAGTGACAGCTCAAGGATAGACACTTGACCTTTAGAAGCTGTTTTCCTGAATTGTGATTGCTCAAGATGCAGGAATATTAAAGATGTAGTACAATAACCTTTTGTACTTATGCATTCTTACCATGTTAACATAATTAGTGGCTCATTGTTGAACTTTCAAACTTTTGCATGTATAGTTTGTTTGATTTTATTTTCCTTCCTATTTGAAAAGGGAACTCAAGCTGCCGGTAGAGGTGCAACGGTTGTGTGAATGGCCGTTTATGATATGTGCTAACCTGTAAAACACTGGTGATGTGTCTAAGGTGTTCCTACTTATATAATGAGACCTAGTTTACTGTAATTTATAAACCTGCACATGCCTGGGAAAAAAAATGTTATCAAATCTTAAAAGTGACTTCCCCCAACTTTCATGGTTGTTGGCACACGTCGCCACCCTCTACACTAGTGAGCATCTGTCTTCCCCAGTGTCAAGACACATTTGCTTTGATTATCACAGGTGCATTACCTCAGAGGTCACAGTTCTGACCCTTCAAGATAAAAGATCAATAAATCTAAATACATGCGAAATAACTGAACATGCCTAACTAAATAAAAATATATATATTAAAGAAAAGGGCCACATCCCGCAAAAGTTTCAACATTTTAACTAGAGGAAAAATGCATGATCCTTTTTAGGCCATTCAGCTAGGGTTACATTTCAAATGGCAAGAACGCATTGGTCATTACTAGTGGTAATAACAGACTCGTACTTTTATGGTCAAGAGGGGCAGACTCACTTCATTTTGCACAAAGTTTAAGGAATAATAAATTCCTTTGGTTTGGCTGAACAGATCCATCCACTATTGAAATGATCAGAACAGAGATGAATAAAAGAAAAAGTGTGGTTGTTGACTTTGTGATTGGTCAGAAAAACAATAAACTAGAGGACAACATTTCAAGGGCAAGAAATGCAAAACAACACATGCACAATGACATTTATCTTGTTACTGAATCTGGTGAAAGTGCACCAAATATAAATAGTCAGGATTCCTGTTTTTTCAATCAGACAAATGCATTAACATACCAGAGCAAAGTCGCTCATGTAGAAGAAAATCCTCTGTCTGGATTGGCCTAATAGACTGTGAATTCAAAAACAGCCCTGTTGGCTTCCAAGGGCTGATTTGTGTCCAATAGCCATTTATCTGTAACTCCTCAAATTAACAACCAACCATAGGACTGGTGGCATTCACACAAGCTCAGCGTTTATAATTTTACCCCTGCGCTAGGTTCCACTTTAAAGATTGCGAGTTTTGGCAGCAGCTTAAAATGAGCACATGGTCAATGAACCATACTGTTGCCGTATTGATACAAACACAGATGCACACACCCACAGTACACTGCTCTTCCACATCGCAGTGAACTAGGTTGAGAAATGTGAAAGAAAACAAACAGGATTCCAGAGAGGTGCGGTGTGGCGTGAGGCTGCTGGACTGAGACACAAAGAGAGGCCTGTTCGTGCTGTACAGGAGCATTCCTGCTAACAGAACAGGCTCTGGGACACTGTTGACCTAAGCTACTTTAGAATGTTTATGCAATAGCTTTTGACCACTTGATTAAAAATATCGTTTGATGCTGAAGCGGCTGTGTCCCAAAGAAGGGCAGTTTAGACTGGTCTGGACGGAACTAAAGTCCGCCCCATTAAAAGGAGAACTCTACTGAAGGCAACAACTGTTGGCATGAGTTGGTAAGCCACAGCTGGACAGCTGATGAGCATCCAAGCTGTCTGGCATTGACTTCATAATTATATAAGGTAAAATCTACCGAAAAATGTGTCAATCCTTTGACTTAAATAAACAGTTTCAATCTTAGCTGTTTGCTTTTCACAGTGTTCACTTTACTGTATGTCTGTCATTGCACAGTTCAAATATGTCAAGGGTCTAAGACAAGAAAAATTGGTGAGACCAGATGCTTGAGATTGGGAACTTGATTTGCCAAGAAAAATGCAGTGTAGCGATGTGAATGTGACCCACTCTCCTCCATCAGCTAATACAAATGCCCTTGAGCACTTTTCTTAATGTTCAAATTACTCTGGTGGAGTTGGCCAGTCGACCAACAGAAGAAGGCTGTGGTCGCACTGGGCAGCTGCCAGTTCCAAATATGTGTAAGTCTGTACGTGTGAAGCGTGGTGTCGATGAAAGACAGCATGTGTGCTTGGCAGGGTTCGAATTACAAAGTGGCTTTCGGGGGAGCCCTATTTTCCGATCCTCCCTGACTGACTTTAACGCTTTCGGTGCATGTTAGGGCATTTAAAACAATAGGTTTACAGTAAACCTATTGTTTACTTAGTAAACTGTTTACTATAAAACGCAAGCGTCAGTCAGTGTTGTCAGTGTTGTCAGTGTTAGGGCAAACAGCTCTGTCCACGGCTCTGAATCAACCGCGCTTAGGCTTACATTATGCAAATCATGATAAAAAAAACAGAGTAACTCGCATAACAATCATAAAAAAATACATCAATATTAAATAGGATTAGGGCCAATCCTCACAAACGCACAGATCAAGTAAGTAATTCCATGATTCTTACCTCGGCGAGCAACAGGTTTTTTGCCTCCATGCATACTGTACATCCTAACTTCTGATTTTTGGAATAGAGCCATGTATTCCTGATTCTCCACTCACTCCATTGCTTTGTTGTCCAGTTGAAAGGTGTTGCATGATCGCCTGGTCCGCTGCAGGTCGCAGCGGTGGTTTCTGGCGCCAAAGTCTTGCTATCCTCGGTGCTGGTGCTGTCACTAGCAGCAACTTTTAGCAGGATGCAAGCTAGTTGTAGCTGGTGCGCTGTCATCACTCCTCTTCGTTTGTTTTATAAATCCAAATTGACTGAGGTTTGGCTGCTTTCTTTTGACATTCTTATTAGTATCCACAGAGTGTTCCAAAAAACGAATAAAGTATGTTTTGAACTTGAAGTTAAGCTAACATGCAAATACCAACTCAGTGAGAAGTTCAAGTAGTGACGTAAACGTGGTAATTTCAGTGCAGCGCCGCCACGCATGGATGGTCACAGCAGGAGACACAGCGGAAAATAGTGTTCGGAAATAGTAATGTAATGAGCGAATAAACACACAACATTGACACATTTTTAATATCATCATTTATTTCAGGAACCTTAATGTACAGAAAATCAAAATCTATATGCGACACATAAAATGGACAGTGTTTTAGAGCTCCCCCTAAATGTCTCAAAGTAGGCTTTCAGGGGAGCCCAGGTCCTTTTCAGGGGAGCCGAGCTCCCCTTAGCTCCCCCGTAATTCGAACCCTGAGTGCTTGGCAAATATTACCAGGAGAAATTAGGAGAAATAAGAGCAAATGTCTGTATTGAGGTTGTTTGATGTGGGAGCAGACTTTGTCTTTGAGGGCCGGATTGAACTGGTTGAAGAACAGAAAGAAGGGTGGAATTAGCTGACTTTAGCATGCATCTGCGAGTTAAATGAAAAGCAGACACCTGTCAAATATTAGCTGTCTTTCCCTACGTGAGAGACAACAAAATGTTTATTCTAAAAAACCTATCTGAGCTTGATTCTCAACAATGTGTGCCACTAATTCTTTATGATGTTCTGTGGTACGTTACTAGTATTTAGTGTTAGCATCCCTAGCTATATAGATTGTTGATAGTGTAGCATTGCACTATAATTATTGTACTGTTTTTGGTTCTAAACAAATTGTCATTTAAAGCTCTGTAGAACATTTACAGGATGAAAAGAAGAAAAGACAAAGCTATGGTGTGGGCTAACTTCAGTGTCACGACAAGAAATTTTACTCTGCACCTTTATGTCCTTTTGTAGGATGAGTACATAAAAACTCAAACCTCAAAAAAATCTTGATTTAGTGTCACTTATTTAAATTTGCAGCTAATAATGTCAGTCGTTATCTCTTTATCCCAGCTAACCTAAGCTATGCAGAAACAAGTGAACATAAATGGCAGGTAGAAAATGGAAACGTCTCGAGTCCCTGGTGCAAAAACATGACGAACATATCATATCACTGTGAGTAAACGTTTGTGACAGCAAGCTGTGTTTGCTGTGACGATTTCACTCATCGTCCACTACAACCCCACCCATCAACCCCTGTTAACCTTTGACCCTCCCCTGCCTGCCCAAACACAGCCTTAGAAACTCTTCATACTCCTCTGGCTCTGGTAACTGTCAAAGGTGATTTCAGGAAGGATTCACTTTGTATATAGCCCCTTTAATTTTGAACACAACTTTGGTGAACATACTGTTTGAAATGCACCTTCAGATAAAATGTGAGTAAACAATTGGGGTAGGTTTCAGTATGGGCTGATATTTGTGCCACTAGAAACTGAAAATGTTGTGCTCAAACTGAATCTGAATTGCTTAAATTAAATGAATGGTTTTTAAAAACTGAATTTAAAAAGTGTAATCTGAAACCAAATGCATTGGTTTGTAAATTAATTGCAGTAAAATTATTTTTTTAATGAATTTATATTTTTCAATTAAATTAGTTTGCTTTGGAACTGCTTTTCCTGAGTTTTAACCACTTGCCACAGGTTGTTTTTTTATTACGTGGGTTAAAAGTTTTACATATTGCATCAGTTATATTTAGGTGGAACGATTTTGTTAAAAAAAAAAGTTATGTATTTTAATATTATCAAACATCTGGCACTTCAGCCAGGGCTCTTTTAATTGAAGAATGGTCTCCCATTCGGAAACCATTTTATTTATTTATTTTTGTAAAGTAATACAAAGCAGAATGATATAATGATCTCAGCACTACAGGTGCTTCCTGCAGTGAGTCGACTGAATGTCACGTGCTGCTGAGGAGCGGGGGTGTACTGATGAGGACTGAGGGAAAGGAGAAAGGAGTGTGCGAAAATCAAAGTGACAGTAGGAAAAGAAGCAACATTTGGATGCAATTTAATAATTGTGTAAACACAAAGGCAGAATTAAGGCGTCATATCAAGCAATTTATTAAAAGTACAACTTTACCTCAGTACACAGGATGTATTGAATAATTTATGGGATATATGGATAATATTTATGGAGCGGCAGTAGCTCAGTGGGTAGAGCGGCCTTCCTTCGACCGGCGGGTGGGCGGTTCGATCCTCGCTCGAAACATCCCAAAACATCATAACATCCCGCTCTCCCACACATACTGTCGTTGTGTCCTTGGACAAGACACTTAACCTACGTTGCCTCCAGTGAGTGTTCTGTAACACTGGTAAATAGTTTAATCTATGTAAAGCGCTTTGAGTGCCTACTTCAGTAGGTGGAAAAGTGCTATATAAAAATAAAGATTATTATTATATACGGCATGTGTAAACAATAAACAACCTATTAAGTCAAAACAGCACTATATTTGTCTGAATTTTAAAGGTGTAAGTGGTAAAATGAAGAGACCTTTTAAAGTGGAGCACAAAAAGCCGTTCACTGATGGTGGGATTGTAAGAGGCTATGACCGCGATGGATGAAATTTTATCCAGGGCCCATTTAAGTATGTTCAGAAGCAGACAGACAGATGAACAGCTAAATGAGTCCATAAGAGTAAACCTGAGGCTACACCTCTGTTGACTCCATCAGTGCCAGTCATGTGACTAAAAACACAAGTATCTGTGCATTTGGAATTGCATTGTTTAGTTTGGACAGCATTTATGTTTTTATTTATTAGTGTGGGATACCCAGGAAAGAAATGCATATACATGACAAAATGCACAGCAGATTTTTTGTTATGTTTTATTAAAATGAGTTGTGTAGACCAATATTTTGTAAACGTTCAGGGTTCAGGGTGAGTTCAGTGTTGAAATAAGCTATGAGAATAAATGTTACAAACATGAGTAGCTCTCTGCCATTTTCATTTTGTAAAAGTAGCTCTCTATAAGAGAAGGAGATTGGACACCCCTGTCTTTGACAGTAACAATATTGACAATTTGGCTCAAGCCAATTATTTCAAAACATTTAGTATCAACAATACTCTCATTTTTTTAAGGTGTAATTTATAGTCTGGGTAGAAATGAAGGGGAAAAGAAAGTCGATGTAGTACGTGCAGAAGACCAATGCCAGTAAACACTAGAAAATCATGTAGCTTTAGCTCCCTAATTACCTGAAATTATGCACTTTGGATAGGAAGCCGTCTAGCTTATGCTCATGGCATGTTTATCCTGCTTTATCCAGCTCCTTCATGTGCAATAGCAGGAACTTTAAGGCTACAGCCAAGGGGCTCTTGTCGAAGCGTGACAAACAGCCACAATTTATTACCAACCATTTTGGCGAGTAAGAATCAAATAGCAAATGTCCCAACCGAGAGACAGGCCCCGGAATCAAATATTTACCACTATGTAACAATAACAGAGCTGCAGTTTGGTGAGGTTGTAACACTAGTGTTTGTGTGCATGTGTGTGTGGTCTGACCAGTGGCCACATCCTCCCCGAGCATCAACATGGCCACCTAGGATACACCCATTCATTGCTGGTTTGCCTCCCTGCCTTCTGTGTCCATTCTTTACTCCCCTGTTCCCACCGACCTGCCTCAAAGTATCAGCTTATGACGTCTTCTGCGTTGAACAATGTCACTATAGTTTGCTCTTTTGCATTTTTCTTAGTGGTTACATCCCCCTAAACACATAGACCCCTATAGGAGATTATTTGTAGAGGACAAACCAGAATGGCATTTGCCCAGTACACAGGCAAGGCATCTTTTTTATAGCTATTGTTTTGTATTGTAACAATGTTTATATTGTAAATTCACTGAGGTAGACATACTTTATGGTTCTGAAAAGTCATTAACACAAATCAATCTCCTACTGCAGGTCAAAGGTAGTTTAACTTAAGGTGAGAACTTAAACCACAGGCTAAATTACAGGGTGCACAGCGTTAGGAACAAGTTGCCACGGGAGATTGGAAATAATACGTCCAATAGAAAAGATAGGACTCCTTTTTTCAACCCCATAGTGGAAAAGGTTTCTCACACAGGAGCCCACCCAGGTTCATAAAAATATAGTGGTGTGGTTTTGTACTTCCATATTTTATAAAACCAGCTAGGAGACAGAAATAAAAAGGATAAAGCTGAACAGATTACACCACTACTTGGTGTGCCATTCCTGCAGGTTCTGCTCCATACAGTTATTCAAATAGACTGAGTGGTCTTTATGGTCTGAGGATATCTAATGCTTAAGTGGTTTATATATTTTCATGTTCATTGCAGAAGTTTGTCAGTGTTAAATCAATTTGAATATAAAGTAATTACAAGTTAGCTTCTAGGCTGCAACAATGCCCTGGTTAGCTTGTTCTCCAAAACTTTAGCCTGTGAAATTGTGGGAAACATTAAAGGTAGGCCTTTGTACACAAATATTTTTTAAGTAATGATGAAAGAAAAAAGACACCAAAAGCATTGCAGAATATATATATATATATATATATATATATATATATATATATATATATATATATATATACATCTACAGCATTTTTCTGCAATCTGTATTTAACTATTTTCTTCCTTTGTTTACATGGGAGAGACAGTTTTGTGTTTAGCTCTCAGCCAATTACAGCTCACAGGAGAAAAAAAAACCCAAAGCTAATCTGATGGGAGCTAGGATTTATTTACACACGTGGACAAAAATGTTGGTACCCTTCGGTCAATGAAAGAAAAACTCACAATGGCCACAGAAAAAACTTTATTCTGACAAAAGTAATAATTAATAAAAATTCTATGAATGTTAACCACTGAAAGTCAGACATTGCTTTTTAACCATGCTTAAACAGAATTATTTTAAAAAATAAACTCGTGGAACAGGCCTAGACAAAATTGATGGTACCCCATGAAAAGACTGTAAATAATGTGACCAAATGGACATGTTAATTCAAGGTGTGTGCACTAATTAGCATCACAGGTGTGTACAATCTTGTAATGAGTCAGTGGGCCTATTTAAAGGGCTTCAGGTAGTCACTGTGTTGTCTGGTGACATGGTGTGTACCACACTCAACATGGACCAGAGGAAGAGAAGGAAAGAGTTGTCGCAGGAGAATAGAAAGAAAATTATAGACAAGCATGATAAAGGTAAAGGCTATAAGACCATCTCCAAGCAGCTAGATGTTCCTGTGACTACAGTTGCACATATTATTCAGAAATTTAGGATCCATGGGACTGTAGCCAACCTCCTGGACGTGGCAGGAGGAAAATTGATGACAAATCAAAGAGACGGATAATCCGAATGGTAACAAGAGAGCCCAGAAAGACTTCTAAAGAGATCCAAGGTGAACTCCATGCTCAAGGAACATCAGTGTCAGATCGCACCATCCGTTGTTGTTTGAGCCAAAGTGGACTACATGGGAGACGACCAAGGAGGACACCATTGTTGAAAACAAATCATAAAAAGCTAGACTGGAATATGCCAAACTACATGTTGACAAGCCACAAAGCTTCTGGGAGAATGTCCTATGGACAGATGAGACAAAAATGGAACTTTTGCCAAGGCACATCAGCTCTATGTTCACAGACGGAAAAATGAAACATATCAAGAAAAGAACACTGTCCCTACTGTCAAACATGGAGGAGGCTCTGTTATGTTCTGGGGCTGTTTGCTGCATCTGGCACAGGGTGTCTTGAATCTGTGCAGGGTACAATGAAATCTGAAGACTATCAAGGGATTCTAGAGAGAAATGTGCTGGCCAGTGTCAGACAGCTTGGTCTCAGTCGCAGGCCATGGGTCTTGCAACAGGACAATGACCCAAAACACAGCAAAAACACCCAAGAATGGTTAAGAGGAAAACATTGGACTATTCTAAAGTGGCCTTCTATGAGCCCTGACCTCAATCCTATTGAGCATCTTTGGAAGGAGCTGAAACATGCCGTCTGGAAAAGACACCCTTCAAACCGGAAACAACTGGAGCAGTTTGCTCATGAGGAGTGGGCTAAAATACCTGCTGAGAGGTGCAGAAGTCTCATTGACAGTTACAGGAATCGTCTGATTGCAGTGATAGCCTCAAAAGGTTGTGCAACAAAATATTAAGTTAGGGGTACCAACAATTTTGTCCAGGCCTGTTCCATGAGTTTATTTTTTAAAATAATTCCGTTGAAGCATGGTTAAAAGCAATGTCTGACTTTCATTGGTTAACATTCATAGAATTTTTATTTATTATTACTTTTGTCAGAATAAAGTTTTTTCTGTGACCATTGTGAGTTTTTCTTCAATTGACCGAAGGGTACCAACATTTTTGTCCACGTGTGTAAAACCTGGATTTAACTTTTGCTGATGAGCACAAGAAGAAAAGATGGAGCCAGGTTTTGTGTTGATGTTCTATTGTGCCTTTCACAGAAATAGTCAATGTAAATGTGTAGATGAATACAGGCAAACAAATAACAATGACTGTAGTTAAAGATGGGTCTCTCTGTGACTGTGACTCCAAACTGTATGCCATCTTTACGGTCTGTTTATAACTTGGACCAGAATCAAATTGTACCTACCGCACCTTTAATTGGCCTGACAGCAGGGTTAAATCAAATACAAACATGTTAACAAGAGCGGATAACCCTCTTTACAGCGCACTGTTCGACAATATAATAAATGCTCTTTATCAACATAACATCACACGTAAATCCGTTATCCCCACTCTTAGCCAGTATATTAAGTAGTTAACTTACTATAAAGATTTTATGGTAATCTTAATTGAAATCCAAGTTATTTATCTTTCAACAACGTGTTCGAAGTAAACAGGTGAACTAGCTTGAAATGGCAGGTGAGTGCAGTGGTTTTTACTCAGTGAGGAACATCCTGTCACATACCTGAGAACTACTTCCTCTTCAGAAAACATCAATATTTACCAGAATACACCATGGCCAGTAAATCAAAACCCCAAAGGCCGCTAGCTTGCTTTTTGGTTCTGGTGCCAGCTAGTGTCTTATGTGTGTTTCCCAAGCAGTGCCTCATCTTTATTTATGATTTTTTTTTCATATAAATTATTTTTCTCAGCGAGGCTTGCCACAGAAAACACATTTTGACAGCAAACTCTTTGCATACTTGCTGCTGGACTCTAGCTGGACTCCAAAGTAAAGTTTACATTCCTGTGCTGTTGCAAGGAATGCTGCCCTCTGGGGCCTTGGATATGACTACAAAGTCCGGGACTACTGATGGATGCTGGGATGCAAGTAAGTGCTCATGTATAGGTTTAAGTTTTTGTTTGTACATTAATACTCTTAACTTTAATTACTTCCTTTATATGACACAAGGGCCCTCTATCTTACAAGCCTTTAAGCCCTCCCCCTAAACCTTTTCTTATGTTGATTGGTTAGATGGACAACTGTGTCATAATTAGCCAAGCAAGTGAAAAAGCACAATGGGGCTACTTTTAAAAATATTATAACAATGAGAACAAATCATTGTTATTTATAAATTTTCTACTGATTATCATTTACAATCACAAATAATCAAAGGAAGGCCCCTTCTTGTGAGGGATTATTACCTGACCCACAGCGCAAATGAGTGAAGGACATTTTCTCTTCATTGCTGAAGGGAGACTGAACAAGTACATCCAGAACAGACTGGACTCTGAGTAAATTACCAACAGGAGCCATCGGGTCTAATTTACTGAAGGACCACGCACTTTACTGGCTGTAATAAAAGTCTAATGGAGTTTGATGCTGATTACTGTCAATGCCAATGTGTTGTTTGTCCTTTAATGGTACAGCATAGCCAGTGTAGACAGACGTTCTGGTAGTAAGTACTGGGGATAATATATTGTATGCCACTGGGCTTCGACTAGATCTTCTTATAAAATGTAAGGAACTTCTATGCTATTTAAAGTAATGTAACACTGCCTCCTGCTGGTCACAAAGCTTTTAAAATTCATAAAATCAACAAGAAAACGTAAAGTGAAAAAGCAAAGACTAACATCACCCATATCCCGAAAGGTCTGTAAAAGAATATATAATATTCATTTTGTAGCTTATCATTTATTTGTACACAGCACTTTTTCTAGGTCCCTCAACCCAAGACTTTTGATAAAAGGCAGCCACGCTTTTTTTATTTTTGACCAGTCTGGAGAAAATGAGCTCAAGTGTCAGCTGTGTGCTGTGTGAGTGGTCCAGCTTGGAAAACCCTTTCTGGGGGTTGCTAATGAAAGGGAGAATTAACAGCCACTTGAATGTTTTCTAATGACGCATCTGAAAAGCAGTGAGGTCAGTGTTGGCCCAGAAACTTTCTCCACTTTTTCTACATCACAGGAGGCCGACATGGCAGGTCCCTGCAGTGAGTCCAGGTCATTATTTGTGCTTTTCCACATAACTATATGAAAACTGTGTACATCTCAGACCAGACCTACAAACAGTATGCTATACTTTTCAACAAAAGCCCACAATTGCTTCTTCTTGGAACATTAAGTATTTATGTATTGTTAACATTTGAGCTCTTTATTGTCAGAGTGTTTAAGATTAATGACGTACTGCATTGTAAAATCCACTGCTAACAGCTGAGTTAGAGTCCTTGCAACAGAAGAATGGCACAATTCTGAACAAAACAGTGCAATAACTATGCACTTGCCGTTCATACTTTCCTGTTGCTGTGACGTTTTTTATTCAGAAGGAAAGTCCTGCTCAGCTTTTCACAGCAACATGCTACTTTCTCTGTTAGTACAGTCTGCCCAAAAATAATCCTTTGCCCTACTGACGCCCAGTTCAACCTGTTCCCTGCCAGTGGGATAAAGCCCTGCTGCCTCACTCGGCCAAGGAAACTTTGTGCTTTGTGCGTCACAGCAGTCTGCTACTTCCACATCTTCATCCAAAAGCAACACTGTCTGCGCTCACATGGAGGAACTAACTGCCGTCTGCTTCCTGGTCTCACTACAGCCTCAAAACTATTTCCGTTAGTCTAGGAGGTAAACAGGGTGATGACATATGACTTCACAACACATTTTATTTCTTTAATTTGAGAAATATTGTTTGTGGCAGGTAAGCTGTATGCCTGTTTGTTCAGTTTTACGTCTACAGTACAGCAGGTTTCAGTGCAGAGCTACAAATACATTATGTCAGTGCTCATCAATCGCAACCGAAAAAGGCTAATGTATCCCATGGGCCAGATTGTACTCTTTGGCGGGCCTGTTTTGGCCCATGGGCCATACGTTGTGCAGTCTCACTTTCTACAAAACAAAATCTAGAAATCAATTTGACTAGACTGGACTTCATCACCAAAGTAAAATATATCCTAAGATTTACTAGTTTGTAACACTCGCATGATTTACCTTTCACAGCATTGGTAACACCTCTCCCTTTGTCCTGGTTTGTTTGGTTTGTTATGATCTGATCATTTCATTTAAACTGAATAACTATATGGTGTTAAACTTCATAATAATTAATGGAGATGCTTGGGAGAAGGATTTTGACATTGTGATATAAGAATAGAACCAAAAATAAAACAGCCCTTAATATTTGTGCCAGGTTCTTTATTTGGCAGATATTTTTTTTAAAGATTGTATTGTACATGTACATCTGGGGTAAATAGTAGAAAATAGTTCTCACTGTAAATGATAAGAGTTCCAGAGGTAGTGTTAAGATCTGTAGTAGGTTGGACAGTAACATCTTTTGACTGCAGACAGAAAGTACAGTGCAAGTTCTTTGGCTGACAAAAGAGAAGACTAGGCACATAAGAAATAAAGTAATGCTTCTACCGATATGGTTTTAGTAACCGAGTACCTGAAAAGCAGTCTCAAGTCAAGGCCATGAACATTTGCCAGACATTTCTTCAAAAAACAACTATGACTTGATTATGAATATTTACAAGATGCACCAGTGTCATTTTATATCATCAGCCCAGACAAGAGCTCTAAGATAACAAAGAGAAATGCTTAACTTTCTTTCAATGTCATGGCATTTGCTTTAAAGCAATTGGCTGGTATTTAAATGTTACGATAACCCTTCAGAACCATTACAGTAACTCTTCACTACCTTCAGTTTTTTGAGACAAAATTGCTACTTTATATTTGTTACCTTAAGGTACAAATAAAAAATAAAAAGTAAAAAACTGGGATGACATCATTACAGTGACAAAATAACTATAATGCAAAACTGATTTTGAACAATTACATGTTATATATATTGTGTATTTGATTAAAAATTTAGTAGCTGTGTAATTAAACAATATTAGCTTAACACATCTAACAGCCACAAAGCAGCTGGAAATTATTCTTTATTATAGAACATTCATTTTAACATGGAACTGTTGCTACTCAATAGACATGACAGTTGTTTGTAGCTTCTACTAAAAATGATCAATGCTGTCCCATAGAGCCTAATTGTTGCAGTTAAGCCACCAGAACTGGTATGCTGGAGTGTCAAGAGTCCAATCAACATGGACTGCAATATAAATGTAGAATAAAATCCATAACAGTGGCAGTCTTAAGTGATTCTCATTATAGGGCAGACTGGAGAGATGCTACATCCTTTGTCCAGGCCTTTGTCAAAGCAGGAGGAAACAGGAGAATGGCCTCATACTTTTAAAGCTCCCCAGATGATCAGTCCTATGACAACAGCGACTACTGCCAGAATGATCAACAGGATGCAGATCTTCTTCCGCGAGCTCCCCTGAGGGCATAAAAGCACATAGCACTCGTCAACTTGATGAAACGCTAAACAACACAGTCAGAATTTTAATAAGCGTGTGGGGTTGTATTTAATCTCATATTCTGGTCCCTGGTGCATTTCTTTCAGGCTAAATGATGGTTTGAAATGACTCACACACACACAGCACCAATGAGATCATCGTGTGACTCAGATGTTTCTTTTTTTACTTCAGGGCTCTCAGTCATACTTACCTAAGCATGCAGGCTCAGAAGTTTGTTACGCAGGTTTATCCTTGGAAAGGTGCACCAAGAATTATTGTGCTTTATAAATGTCACGACAAGGACATTTGCAACAAATAGTGATTGTAAATTTAGCCAGAAAAATATGTTTTTACACTTTCAACTTAAAATGTAATACTCCCAAAACTACACCCTGAGGAACACCTGATCAACAATTACTTTTAACTTTCTGATTTTGCCTTTAATGAGTAGAAGCAGCAGACATAAAGAAAATGTGTGCGAGGATAAAGAGAACTGAAAACTCACTACACTTAGGAGTCCAAAGGTTTTGTGTGTTATCAAGCGTGGCACCCTGAGCTAAAATACATATGACCTTTGTGTATGTTATGTAAGCAACTTTAAAAAGCCCTTACACTAATCTTTGAGTAACATCAAGTTTAGATTTGGAGTTTTGAAATGCACCTATATGAATATTACAAATATAAATATGGCACACACCTGATAAACACCATAAATGTCTCTTCTTTGCTTCCCACAGCTTCTGATTTATTTTACAAATGGTACATTTGTGTTGCCTTTTACCTGGTATTCCGAGGCACGCGACAGGTGCTGTGTGCCACTCTGGACATTCACATGGGTTGTCTCCACATTGGCCTCTATACTGTCTGCAAACACACAGAAGACAGGCAGTGGCTCAACACAGGTGGGTGTATTTGTTCTGTCAGGACCGTGTGAGCACATAGTACACAATACACACAAGGTTCATCGGGTTTAGCACTTACGTCAGTGTCCTTGATTAAACATGGTGGAAAATGTATATAAAATTACTTTATTCTTCGTGGTAATGTTGCCATAAGTTTGTGAACTGTCTCATAAGGACAGTGATGATAATCTTATGTTTGCTGTCTGTCTGCTTTGTTCACACTGTTGATCTAACTACCAACCAATCATGCAAATATTTATTTAACATTCAAAAAACATTGCACTGGAATAGAATCAAAGACTTTTGCCAAAGGTTAATGCTCCTACATTTTATGCTGAAGCTTTTACATAATACAAACATGAAAGGTTTACATTGAGTTCTGGACATTTTCTGCAAAACTGCTGTTAACACATGGCATTGATGTGTCTCAAAGTATCCAAAATGTTCGGAAATGTGTGCAAACTGTTGATTTAGCAGGAGATTCTAATGTGATGTAGTGTTCCTTGTCGCTCTGATAAGCTCGGTGCACCTTTTCTATAAAAGAGAGTTTTTCATCCTCTTCTTAACAGAAACCCATCAATAAGGCTTTAAATTGGCATATTTTGATCATTCCGAGGCTGTGAATTTTATGATACTCACTCAAGTGCAGGCTTACATCTGTTTAGTTGAGCAAAAACGTATAAAAACTGTAAACACGCACTACTCACCGATCATGTCCCCTTGCTCATGGACCATCACCCCCAGGTCTTTGAAGATGTCATTAATGTCTACAATGTCAGACTATACAAACAAAAATGAAATAGTTATTGAAGTAAAGCAGTTTCATCATTTTGTTTTTAAGAATATTATAACAGACTTTATATTTGCACCTCCAACTGTCTGATGGCCTGCTCTCGCTCCTCGATTAGTCTCAAGTCTTCTTCAGTGATGGCCTCAGCCTCCACCTGGACTTGGGTCTCACTACTACAACATTTATGATATTACCAATAAAAATGTCTCAAAAAGATTAAAACTAGACAGGTATACTGGACATACCTTGAGAAAGTAGGCACAGTTCCAAAGCTGTCATCAGGCTGACCTCCCTGGTAAAGAAAATAAGTACAAAGAAATATGTTTCACAATTTACTCACTACAAAGATTATAAATATATTTTATGGTAGGGTATGTAGTTGTTTTGTTCAACACTATACTGCAATATTTTACACAATACACATTTAATTTAGAAGCAGTCATTCATTCTCCTTTGTCAAGTATTTATAGCATTAAGAACTGTTCCTTCTTATCCGCACAAACACACCCGATAGGGATACTTTTTCTGCCACTTCTTATCAGCTTCTTATCAAATTATGATACTTTTTTCTGTACAGTGAAAGAGGCAGAGTTGCAAAGCAAGCAGGCTGCCCCGTGAGAAATGGGGTCTAAAAACACTCAAAAACTATAAAAGGACTCAATGTGTAGCAATGTATGCAAAGCTGCACCGTGTACTAAATAAATTAACCTGTGAAAAACTGAACTGGAGAATCTACACTTTGACCTCTTATTCTCCGAAACCTCACTCGCCTGAACAAATATTTGTCTACAGTGAAAAAAAGTAAAACTGACCTACCGAAAGTCTGGAGCTGGCTCGGACTCGTGCCACATACTCTCTCCCCTTATTGGCTGCCAGGCGCTGGGTTTTCTGAAATTCATTCAATGCTGTGGAGAAGTCGTTCAGAAGGCGATCTTTTTGAAGTTTCCTTTGTCGCTGTAAGATACACAGAACATAGATTATTACTGAGCACAGGGCTGGGTAATATGATCTCAAATCATAAATAACAGGATTAATTGAAACTTTTTACTGCATTTGTGATTGATGAGTACTTTTTTATTTATTTTTTTGGCAACAACTTCCCTCAGTAGAAATTGGACCAATTATTAACATTTATCAAAAAAAAATGGAAGGGCTAGAAAATTAAGATGGCTGTCCAGAGGGCTGTTGCTGGAGGCCGGTTGAACAAACTCAGAGTTGCAGAGTAAGTCCTGAGTTGATAAAACCAAAGAAATACAAACTGGGTAACTTTGTGTTAATCTGTGGTCAACTCTGGTTAAAAACTCTCTCAAGTCAGGTTTAAAACCCTCAACCAATGATTACTGGGTGTGAACAGCCAATAGCATTTAACCTGGAGGAAAAGTGGGCGGGGCTTTTTCTGCAGAGAAACAGGAAGCAACATGGTCATATCCAAAAACAGGAAAAACAGAAAGTAGTTGGCTGTTCAAATGTGTTTTAAGTTTCAAGATGGTAATTTTAATTGAGTCATACTGAGGATTAAAAACTCATGTCCTATTATTTAATGATAATTCACATATTTGTAAACTGTTTTATTATTATTATTATTATTATTATTATTATAACAAAACTGTAGGAGAAATTTCTTAAAAATATGAAAAAGATGAATAAATAATATTTTTTTAATATAAATTAGGTGTAATCAAAATATATTTAAATAAATAACAGCTTTCAAAGCGTAATAAATGCCCTCTTCATTGTTTCTGTGCAGAGTTTAATAAACGTATATCATCTGAACCAAAATAAAAATAAAGGTAAGGGCAAGAAAAAAATTATCTCAAAGTTTTATCAGTGTTAGAGCGGCCGTCCTTCGACCGTAACAACCCAAAACATCATAACATCCCGCTCTCCCCCACATACTGTTGTTGTGTCCTTGGGCAAGACACAGAAACCCACTCAAAACTAAACCACTTTCTGGAGCCAGAACACTCAGAGTTAGCTCAAACTAAACCAGAACTTACATGGATTAAAACCTAAACCGGTTTGAGCAACAGGCCTCTGTACCAAAAATGTATAAGAATAACATGTTTTTTTTGAGCAGCATTTTGCTACTTCCTGTGTATAGCCGACAGTCAATTGCCATCTAGAACCAGCTGCTACATCATTGTTTTCACTGAGGATGCAATCTTTACAAATTACAAAAAAGCAGGTAGGACAATAAAATAAAATAAAAACCTTTAACCCGGATTCTAAAGTTAGAGTTTTGGGTTAGGGTTAATTTGAGTCATTTTTAAATGCATCCTTTTACTCTACTGTGGCACCATTGGAGGTAAAATAGTTTTTTTAAAAAGTACCTGGTCAGGACCAACAGGGAGTGCAGTAAATGCCTTGATCTGTTTGTCAGTCTCTTTGGCAAGATGATTCCCTTGCTGTTGTTTCTGTTGCCTGTCAAAAATAAAATTATATATATTTTTTACAGATATTCACTAACAAAATAATTAAAAGTGATAATAATGTTCATAGGCTTACAGGGTTAGTCTCAGCTGGCTGTTGTCCTGTTCTGTTCCCAAAATAGACACCGTCCTTTGTAGCTCAGAGGCTGATAATAAAGAGAGGACGCTTGTTTACACTTAAATTCCCAGCATGCACACTCACAGATAATGTTGCAGCACTAATTGAGGCATTAAGGGTAAAATTAAAGAACAGATGGATTACTCAGCAGTGTCAGCTTCTGGATGTTGAAGCTGATGCTGTTAACCAAAGCAATGGGATCCTCAGGAGACCCAGCTTGGTAGGCCATAATGGACAACTGAGAAGGAACACAAATAACACCAACTTTGTATTTGTAACAAACAATTCAAACATAAACACATTTTGCTTACTGCCATGTAATAAATGTGCTTTGTGTTATCTGTCTGGGATACTTCCAAAAGCTTGGCTACTATTGGTAGGGGTCTTTCATCATTTTGAGGGATAAAGAAGAAATAACTCATTCCCAGAGAGGCACACATTTGTTTATATGGACAAAAGCACTGTTAAAAGCCCTGTAAATAATGTACAATTGTAGTCTGAGATCAAGCTTGTCCACTTTTCATAAGGTCTACTTAAGCCTAGTCATGCTCACTTCCTGTAGTCAAGGAGGCTCCAGAAAATAGTCAGTAGGCTACTACCGACCAACTAAACCATTTTAAAATGGTAGAACACAAACTGAATCAGTCTCGGGGCTTTATTTAGTTCTCGTGTCAATAAACCGAGCTGTGGCACTTTTTTTTTACACCAGTGTGTTTGAGTTTGTGAAGGTGTCAGGGAGAAAAGTGCGGGAACCACCACAACATAGTCATTACAAGAAACTACTGTACAGCCACAAATACTGGTGATTTAATAAGACTGTTTGAGTAAGTTTTCTTCTGCTGTTAAGTCGAACAGGAAGTAGCCTACATACGTTACAATCACAGTCGCCTTACGCTTTTGGTTGATTTCTCTTCCCCTCTCACACAACAAAACAGTGTCAGCCCTTCTGTTGTCGGTAGGGAGGTGTGTTATAATATTGTACTATTGTCGAGCGTAACAATACTTACAATTTTGTGTCGTGGCCTGTGTAAAAGTTTACCTTTCTTGTAACTCGCAGCAGCGGAGATGTGTTTCCTGATTGTGTGCCACTCCCCCGTCACGTGACCATCACACCCCTGCTTCTGGGATTCTGCGTGGGTCACGCAAGACGGAACATTTTTGAGGTCAGAAAAAACATAATCTGTTGGGAATATGTTAAGGTTGAGGATATTTAAAATACAGAATCTTGCACGGTTCAAAATATTGTATTAATACATAATCTCACTTATTTCTTTTGGACTCCTTTCATACACAACAGCACGCCCCTGCAATGCTTTTCTGCTCAAATGCTTTAAAAAAATAGAGATGTGACTTACAATTTGTAAAGTTACCACCAGATGCCACCAAAGAGTCATATTACATTACATACAGGATATTCCATTACACATACTCTGCAACATTAAATAATTACATAGAATTTAAATCTAAAGAAGGCAGAGCAGTGAGTGGGCTACAAACAATAGATGCTTAGTATTTTTTTAATTGAAGGTCTGACACTTTTCCCCAAACTATAAAACAAATGATTATTAGACCCGAGCCGGTGATAACCGGAAGGGTCTATTATTTCTGATAGCGTCCGTTATTATTATTATTATTCTTCTTCTACTCTTTGAGGGTAAATTTGACCCCCTGAACATGCACGAAAACTCAGGAAACTTTGCCCAAAATTCAAGCCCGGCGAAAAATTTATAGAAATGAAGTCCGCAAGAAAAAATATGAAAAAATGACTCAGTGGCGACCCCTGGAAAAGTCAAAATACATTGGGCCTAAGGAAAGTGAAAGTAACTTTTTTCCAACGTAGAAAAATGAAACTTGGTGCATCCATAGGACACCTCAGGGCAAATATAAAAGTCTATGACAGCCACACCCTAAACTCAACAGGAAGTCCGCCGTATGGGGTGGAACGCGCGCCACTAAAATCGCACTCCTCGCAAAATGATTCAACTCATCGTATTTTTATCTAAATGGCCCCAAATTTGGTGAGTATCATCTAGACACGTGTGTCAACCAAAGTTATAACTTTGTTGTAGATATCTTATCGGGGATGGGTGTGGCAAGCCTGTAACGAGGCGGCCATTTTTGTGAAAATAAAATGTCTCTTAACTGTAAAACGCCTTCTCGGATCAAGTCGGACCCAAAGGCGTTTGTGCACATTCATGACCTGAACACAAAAATATGTAAATAAAAGGGTTATCTTTAGAAATGGCTCTCCAGCGCCCCCTACAAACTTATAATGGGAGCCAAGAATTTAGTTTGTCATAGAGACTTCAAATTTGGTACACACATCTCTTATGTCATGACGAACATAAAAGCCAATGACAACCACCCCCTATCTATAAATGTGTTGCCATAGCAATGTCACAAAAATGTGAAAAAAGTCAATGGGAAGTGAAAATTTTAGTTTGTCGTAAGCAAATGAAATTTGGTACACACATCCAGTATGGGCTTATGAACAAAAAAGCCAATGGTGACCACCCCCTATCTATAAATGTGTTGCCATAGCAACGCCCCAAATATGTGGACAAAGTCAATGGGAAGTGAAAATTTTAGTTTGTCGTAAGCAAATGAAACTTGGTACACACATCCAGTATGGGCTTATGAACAAAAAAGCCAATGGTGACCACACCCTATCATACACGGAGCCATTTTGAATTGAATATCTGATTTGCCTTAGAATACACCTCTCTTTTAAAAAACAGTACTTTGTTTTTCTCGCCTTAGCCCAAGCATAATCTATTATTTTCAAAAGTTCAGACAGCTCCCAGGAAAACCAGGGATTGTGGAGACCTTTAACTCTAAATTACAAGGTGGTGTAGCAGGCCCCAGCAGTAGCACAGGCCCGAGGTGATGAAGCAGGATCCAGCCAGAAGAAGATTCAAGCAGTAGCACAGGCCTGGTTATTTGACATTACTGTGAAGTTTACGCTTTAAAGCACAAAATGCAATCCTCCGAGTACATGATTCCCCGCGGTCTCAAGGGAGGCGAGGGTCTTTATCGCCGCTTGCGGCTTTAATTTTATTTATAACTGATACTTTAGTTATTTCCTGATATTAAATACAGTTGACAGGTCTCATAAACAGTGCACCTAGCGCCGCAGTTACTCTGATTTAAGACAGTGCTCTGTTAGATCATCATTTTAACTATATACAACTTTAGTGTGTGACCCAAGAGTGTTGCCAATGAGGTTTAAAGTGTCCTCTGATTTTGTTATGTCATCACAGTTTGGCCTTTGAAGGTTCATAGAGTGTAATTAAACACAGTTAAAAGTGTACATCTGCACATAAGCTTGTCCACAGTTGACCCTTAGCCTATGTTTCTTAAACAGCTCGTGAAGTTTAAACTCATGTTTGTGACACATCCATATTAGTTTTACATTGACAGTGCAGTCCAAACCCTGTGCTTTCAGGACAGTCTTGAGGTAAAATCAGACTCTATCCTCTTAAATAACATATTTTATAGTTTTAGTTTTGAAGTTATGCTCAAAATTTAATTAGTAAAAGTTGGTAAGAGACATCAGAATGTATTCTTCATTCAGGTGACTGACTATTTTTATATATTATCTTTATTGATTGAATATTGAGTTTTCTAGCTTTGTACCTGGAAAATGCTTTGTGTACAAAGTTTAATCTGGGTAAGATCCACTTACAAAACATCACATTATCACATATTTACTTTGGGGGGTTAGCTGAGGTCAGAACATAGAGATGGCTGAAAGTACATAAGTCTTGTATGTGTGTGATTAGTCTGGCAGAGAAGTCCCAGCACCAGAGTCATGCTGCGTCCAGTGGTCCTCGGCCTAATCTTGGCTTGTGCTGTGTCCTTCAGCAGCGGGGCTGTAATTCTGGACAATGGCGCTCCCATTTTGTGGGCCAATACAATTGCTGTGTTAACAGAGTTTCCTGTAACAAATGGTGTCTTGAATCCTGACCCCTGGCACTACCTTCACCGCATGAGTTTCTACCGGGTGCTGATAGGTGGTACAGACCCATACATGGGAAGCATGGGGACAGGGCCTACAGAAAGCCCAATATGGGGACTCCCTCTGCAGCTTGGATGGATGCTAACCTCAGGTAGGATGAAAATGTTTATTTTAATTTTAATAGCAAAATCCTTGAGTTATTTTCTCAAAAAACGTTTGGTTGCTAGTGAATATGCTTAAAGCATTCCAATTGTTTTTGAAGGTCGTCTTGCTGACCCAACTGGTGCCACAACCTGTGGGTTACAAACCGGAGACACTATGTGTATTTCTCCTAACAGTTGGTGGGGATGTAAGTATGACACGTGTGTATAATTCACACTGACTCACATACTCAGAGCAATCTCCTTCCTTGCCATCTTCAGGTGTGAACTACTTCAGCTCTGTCCTGCCCTTTGTGTCTGCTGCACAACAAAACATGCTGGGACAAGGCATTGCCGTACGTGTGTAATAGATGAATAATCATTATTTTTACATGAATACACAGATGTCTGTGACAATATAAGACATGGGTGTGACTGTCGCTGTGGTTGTTAATAATTCCTAGGTGCAGATGCAGATACCCGAAGGAGTAGAAGGCTACTGTACTACCTATGACACATGTAAAGCAAGCTACCCAGATGCCATTAATAACTGGGATGCCTTTTTTACAGTATGTAAAATAATTGCTTTGATTTTTCACAAATTTTCTAGTTATTGCACAGCCAGAACAACCAAGGTTTTACATTTTGTATGTGGTTTTGTAGTTTTTAATGTTCTGTGTGTGTTTTTAAGGGTCTCAAAAATGCTAATGATTCTCCACTGCCTGAAAATGAGAAGAAAGATGCCCTCCTTGGTCTATACTGGAAAGCACTGTTGGCTTCAACTTATGCCTCCTCAGCATGTCAGGACAAGTAGGCTGTCAACAGAGACAATAGTTGGTCAGTCTTTCCAGTTGTCTTTACCTTCATCAGTTCTGCTTTCTTATAGGCAGAGTGCCTACTCCTCTGTAGAGAAGTCATTTGCTCTGAGCTGGCTGAATGCAGGAGAGTATGTAGCAGCAGCTCATTTTCATTCCAATTTAGACAAAGCTGCAAAGTTCATGGTTCCACTCCCAAGCCGTATTCTGCAGGTACAGACCTATACCCTTCCATTATCCATTTACATCATGAGCTGTTGTGCATTTATTTGACCTTCTCTTATTTGTCATAAATAAATATAATATATTATGTCCAGGAGAGTGATAGTGCACCTAACATACCTGACCTAACTGCAGAGGAGAACCACTCTTTGTACATATTCTCCTGGATGAAAAGTGTGGACAGTCTCCTGGGTAAGGAAAATTTATCTCATGACAAAATATGCTTAAAATTGCAATAATATTATGATTTGTCATTATATGCTGCGGTTTCAGGTGGAACCCTGGTGCGCATGTGGCAGAGCGCCATGTGTTCAGTTACCACTCGAGAGAAAGGTAGAGAAATGTTGGAGCAGTTGCTGCTTAATCCCAGCTACGCCACCAGCAGTTTTCTGTCCATCGTCACATCAATGTCCACGAGCTGCTAAGACTCATTCATAAAACTAGATTATGTAGTAACAATAAAGTAGCACCAGAACAGAGGACAGTGTGTACCCTTTTGCATTTAAGTTTACAAAAAAGTAAGTTACATTGTAATTTGAAGGATACTGTTGGAAGCAACAAGAAAAAACCTTTCCAGTAAATTCCCCTTTATTAAGAAGTTCTGTTTGTTTTTTATGTATTTCAACAACAATTTTTTTAATGCCAAAGTAAGGGAAAAATAATTGCCCTTTTTAAATACTGTAGCATTCCCTTGTGGTTAAATAGCGTCAATGCTACATTTGTTTTACAATGGCTAAAGTTTTGTCAGGAATATTCTAAAACACTTTCAATAAACCGTTTCCACTCTAACAATCAGCTAATTAACATGAGATGCAACTCTGACTATTACCATTTGTGTTTACTTTACTGTGGACTGAAAAAAGTCTAATACATTTCTGTTATTAAAAACAGCCATAGCAGAGATTTGTGGAAAAGGGTGTTTATTTTGAACACAAAACATAACATTACATTAACAAAATACAACATATACCCCAGACCACGGTGTCGCAGTGACTGCATCATATGACAACAACACCAAGGACATTTTACAATGGAAGAAACCAACCCTCTGCATGGTTTTGATAACACTATGCTAGTTGATGATTGTCTGTGGAAAAACAAGATCTGATACAAATTCACAAAACAAATCACTCAGAGATGAGCTATGCGTATGAAATGTTGTCAAAGTTTGATTTTGAGAACAAACTTTAATCAGATATTGACATAAATGTAAACTAGCCAAAATACATATTCACATAAAAGACAGGCTCCTACAATTTTACACAATGCAGGAAACAAGAGTCTGAATACTACTGCTTCAAAATAATGGTCAAAACAGTAGATTAACAAAAGTTTGTGTGTGTGTTGAAGTGGTGTTCACATTGAGTTACAGAAAGAACAGAAAAACAGTTACGGGGGAAAAGATGAAAAATGTTACCATACACCAAAAGGAATGAAAGTTGTTTTATGGCACAATTTACTCTTGGCGTTAGACATAAATATCTCCAAACCTGGGAAAATGTGTGACTGATGACATAGCTACAGTAACAGTGAGCCTGTCCAGATACGAAATAGGAACGTCCGTGTGAAGTCTAAACACGGGAGGGGAGAGCTTTAAACAAACATTAGTCAAAAGCACTCTGCTTCGGCCCACTGTAGATTACAAGCAGAGAAAACACTTAGGCAAATAGAAGAAATGTGAAAAAACAAACAAACATGCACCATCCAGATTTCCTACAGATTAGAACACTGTATGTTTGTATTCATGGAACAGCATTGATCTTGCTTTGGCTATTTCTTTTTTTGCCGTTTGCTGAGTGGTGAGGTAGAGAAATAACTCAATGTCTGGACGACTTTGCGCGTTGATGGCATCTGGAGTGTTGCTTGTCCAAAGGAGAGGTAGAAGATCTCACACAGGAAATAACCCTGAGCCTGCTAATGCACTGGAGTCGACGTGTGTAAGAGTGTGTCTGTACCTGTGTGTGTCCAGCTCTGTAGGCTTCAAAGCTGTTCCTAAAGCGTGGCCATGTCGGACTGTTACATACAATATACAGTAGATATGTACAAATATACACAGTATATATGTACGCAGCTGTTATGCTTCTCCAAAAGCTGAGGCCTTGTCTTTTAACAGGTCCAGACACAAGTGACAGCTCCAGCTCCCTGTAAAGAAAGAGAAGACTCTGTAAGAAAGGAGTTTTATTCAGCAGGTCTTTTCAAAATATAGAAAATGCTCAATGCATAATGCAAGATACATAGAGTATTGTGCAAAAGTTATAGTTAGCATTGGTAGGTGTGAAAAAATGCAGCAAAGTAAGAATGCTTTCAAAGATATACAGTTAGTAATTCCAAACATACAACCAATATTTGTATTACAATTATTTACACCTGCCAAAAACGATTGCACATTAATGTATAGTATTAGGCAAATGATGTGTAAAACCAAGGAGAGTGTCTTGTACCTTCAGGAGGTAGCGTCATTGGAGGCTTCAGGCAGTACATGTGATATCCTCTGTCACAGTCGTCACAGAAAAGCAACTGGTCCTGCAAGAGTACAAAATAAATAGTATTGCCTTCCAGATACAAAATGTGTAAATTTGTTAGAGTAAATTAATGGTGACATTGTGGTTGCATCCCCAAAGAAGTTTTAAAAAATCTAACCAAATGCACTTGAACTCTTTTTAACTAGCTATTGCAGAGGATCTCCGCCCTAGTATATTCGTAATGAACTTTGATTGTGCTGTTGTTTTTATGTAACCTTTAATAGATATTTATTTGCACTTCATTGTTATTTTTTCCAAAGTTGTTAAAAAAAATATATTTTCTCTATATGTTCATTGTATTTATTTTATTTATTGAATTAAATAAAATAATGAATTGAAAAGGAATGAAATAATTTATTTTGAAGATAGTGACCTTTTCCTGGTTTACTCTTTATTTTTCCATGACAGAATGACCATAATGAATCACTGAATCCTCCTTTTATGCACATTTCAAAAAAGTGTTTGTTAAATGGTGATATGGCTACCACTTTACAATAAGGACTCAATTATAAAGGGTTTGTAGATGGTTTAGAAATTTGTCATTATTAACTGGTAGACAGTTTGAGTGATAGATATCAAGTCTGGAGGGGGCGACATAGGCGACAAGAAAAAATAATAGAGAGGGCTGGTTCAACTATAGGTATTCGTTTGGAGACTGGTTGAAGCAGTGGAGCGACACACAACAGGACAGATGCTATACTGAACAACATGGACCATCCCCTGCATTAGGCTTTTGAACAACAGAGAGGAGCCAGTGGACGTCTGAGATCAGTGAGGTGCAGGACAGAACGCCACAAGACCTCTATCTTCCAGACTGCCATAAGATTCACTCAATCAATTTGTATATTGCAGATGAAGTCTGACTAAACCAATCAGGAGTGAGACCTAACAACCAAATTTCCACTTGAGGATTAATAAAATTATTAATAAATTAATAAAACTTGATATGAAGCTAAAAAGGTAAAGGTAGATGTATTTTGTAAAGTGTTCTAAGAGTTTGTTAATGGCTCACAAACTGATTCTCACCTATCTATACTCAATTAAAAACATGAACAGTCTGTGAATCATTTGTATTTGATCCCTCATTGTAAGGTGGTACCCAATGATCTGATTACACACCAAGAAGAACCTTTGTGCATATTTTTCAAACTTACATCGTTCTCTGATGTGCCGCAGAGAGTGCACGACTTGCACTCGATGCATTGCCACTGGTAAGTCCTCACCGCCTGCATCATGTTTTCTGTGAACTGCAGACACGAGGGGTGGCCTGTGAGTGGACAAGACACAGAACACAGGAGTAAAATAGTTAGTAACAGCTACGGACAAATATATTGTAAAGTTAGACAATATGTGGAAACCACATTCGTTTTTAAGGCAGCTGTAATTACATCAATGATCTGTGAAGAAGTGTAGGAAAACACTAACAGAAAACACAGCTGGCTAATATTTTATCATCTTCACGTAGAATTACTCAGACATGTCTAATAAAACAATATTTTAGTAGTCATAATTTGTCTTCATGTTGCCTGTCCCAATAAGATTTATCCTGTTTAATATTTCCCCGCTTCATCACAACACTGTCAGCGTCCCGTGCTCACATATATCTTCATAGCCTTGCTTTCAATGGGCTATCAATGAGCCATAATCAACAATGAGTTGATTTATTTCAAGACTGGGAAAGAAGCCAGAAATCGCATCCTGTCAGACTCGGGAGGGTAGAAAACATGAGCTGAGTGGAATTTAAAGAGATGTTTAGGGCTTTGGGAAGCATGGTTGGTTTTACAGATAGTCTTATTACCAGCAGCAGGAAGTAGGATAAGGATTTATTTACAGTGAATGATATGAAAAATAAAAGTTTTTTTGTAAAGACAATATGGAGCTGTGGAAAACTGATGATGCTTACCTTTTAGCTACACTTCCTGTTTTTCAGCAGAATCAGATTCCAGTTGCAGTTTTGTAATTAGTTTTTCAAAGTCCTACTATGAGCTCTTTCACTTTAACAATAATCAACATTCAATCTCTGATTGAAAAATTTACATAAAAAGTCGCAAAAGTATTTTGGATTCAAGTTTGTATTCGAGTTCAAAGAAAATCTTTTCACTTTCAAGGTGAACTTCTATATATAGTCCACACAGTGAAACATCAAATAGAAATTCTCTTATGTCCCAAAAAAGTCTTCTTTAGCAGCTCTCAGCCACAACTTGGTCCTCAGTGTCTGAAAACAAAATGTCTTCCAGCATCACATCTTCAAAGCCGTGAAATGTAGAGGTTTCACTGTCTGATCCACCGCCGAACAATTCTTCCAGAGGCCTCTTTCCGTGTTTCTTCACTCCTCCTCTTCCAGCTACCACGAAAACATCAGCATCAGAGCAACACAGACAAGGCCACAATCTCCTGTAGCTCTAACTAACTATTG
Organism: Perccottus glenii; assembly: GCA_024416835.2. NCBI lineage: Eukaryota > Metazoa > Chordata > Actinopteri > Gobiiformes > Odontobutidae > Perccottus > Perccottus glenii. Next base: position 14,411,510 of record CM044564.2, read on the forward strand.
TAGCAAGAAAGTACAGCACTGTAGAATGACTGATCCTACTTTCTAAGTGCACAAGGTGGCTAGGCTTTTTTTTTTTTTTTCGCTGGGAAATCCAGCAGCGGCTATTTTGGTGGGGTTGGAAAACTGAGGGAAAGGAAACCAAAGTGAATGAATGAATGCATCTTGTAGAAAGTCCTTTTGATGGTAAGGCTGATGTGGAGAAGCATGCACAACGGAAGCAAGCAGCAGACCTCATGAATGTATGATGTATGAACGATTATAGTTGAGTATGTGTTGCTTAAATAATAATGTAATGGCTCATTGATAACCCATTGATAACAGAAGAAATGTCAACACCATTATCACATTTTCATCAGCTTGGCTTTAGAGAAGAACAATTTATTTGCGGGTAGGCTTTTCTGGTTATAGGGTTGCTATTTACTGTTGTTGGATACTTTCATTAGGTGCAAAGCATAATTTTTATGTTTAATGAGATCTCTTTGTATCTGTTTAAGGAGCAAAAAGTGTCCCAGTTTTGAGGTTTGGAAAAGTGGTCACCCTAAGCTAAATTACTTAGCTTGATCTTGACTCATAGCTTCTCAGCAGACAACAGAAAAGATCCTTTGGTTAGCTAGTCTAAGGTAACAGTAGTCTACCTTAAATAATTTAAAATTTTGTTGTTAATATTAACGTTATGTTAATAATATAACTTTTAATATAAGCTACACCTCAGTTCATGTGTCTTAAAATTATTTGCAGTAGCTAGCAATGTGTTAAATGGGTAGGCTATTCATATTAAGAGGCTAGCCAACTAAGCACAGAACTAACAATTAGCGCTACTCTGAGTATTAGAGCTATTCCATAAATGATCAAGTTTGACTTAGTTATTTTCACTTCATGTTCATAGGGATTTTTTGTATTTTTGGTAGACAAATAGACAATAAAAAAAAATCATTTGCACAGTAGGCTATGTTGCATATGAAGTGTTCTACATACTAAAAACCAACTCACCAGAGCGTCCACAGTCTGAGCAGGACACCAGCTCTTCCGCCTGGCCCGTCTTCCTGTTGGAGTCCTGGTCTCCCAAACAGAAGTCACAGTAGTCGTTGGGGATGATGACACCATCTGGGCCTATTTGAGCTGTTTGTAAAGACACACATTTTAGGACCCACTGTCTGTAGCTAAACAGACACTGCTCATGGATTACTGAGGTTAATGTCTGATTATGACCTTGCAGTTACAGTATGTTTGTATAAATAGTGTGTAGAAACATCTTACGTTTGTGGTTGTCTGAACTCTGTGGGGGTGATGGAGCCATTTCTGGTTCCTTCTCCTCCTCTCCCTCCTCTTCTGCCAGATGAGTGTGTGCGTAGTGGTAGCTCAGGCCAGGACGGTTCTTGTAGCGCTTCCCACAAACTGGAAATCACACAAAACGTGAACAGAAAGATTAAGAGGAAAGAACTTGAATGACATGATTTAGTGATGTCAGTAATAATCAGTATATATTTCAAGTCATCCACTACAGTTTAATGCACTCCATCTAAAATATTATCGCCTTAAAACATTTGTAAAACTAATTTATACAAATTGTATATTTTGAGATTTATTTTTATATAGTTGCAAAAAAAAAAAAATACTATATGATGTAAGTTGTTAATAGGAATCTGTAAAATAAGCTATAAAAACATAAAGCTATCAAACTAATTTGTAAGTACATAAGCATAGCCAGTTAATCTAATAATCATAAATACTTGGATAAAATATATATGTCAATATATTTTATCCAAGTATTTATGATTATTATTATTATTATCTGATTGGCACAGGCCAACAACATAAGGTTAGAGCTTAAGGAAACATCATATATTCATGTTATTTTTCTGTAAAAAAAAAAAAATCTGTATTAAAAACATGTTTGTACCAGAATATAATTATTATAGTTTTGTGAAATCTCGTTGTACTGTCTTTGGGGCAAATGCATGTGAGCTGTAGCCATCATGGAAGCTCTTCCCCACTCAAAACTGTTTCTGTCTGAATACAAAGAGTAGTTCCTCCTATTGTGCTGAGTGGCTTCTACAATGGCTATATCACAGCTGTTAACCAGAGAAACATGCTAAGCTGGTGCTTAATATTTACTTTGTGGCATGCCCTGCAAAGAGCAGGCATTAATTACGCAGAACAGCGTTAGTATCATGCAATGCCTGGATTGAGTAAAGGATGTCTGCACTAGCAAAAAGCATTAAAAGCACTAGACATGTCAATAAAGGATTAGCATTCAGTCAGCCATTCCCACACCAGATGTCTAAGAGCAGAGCCAAGTCATATAGACAGTTCATGGAGCACCTAGAAAGACAAGATGGCGACAGTTTCAGATACCTTCTTCAGCCCTTTTTGAGTTATGCTTTTGTTTGTATCTATCTGGAACAGAGAAAGACACAGAAGCAAAAAACGATAAAAGAAAAAAAACAGAACAAGACACAAAATGAGGATGAGGTACATTTGTTTGACATAGCAAACAGCTTTTTCTATCCAACTCCAGGGACCCCAGTCCAAACTGTAATAACTAGCATGCAACTAGGGTCTGGATTAGCAGCAAAACGTTCTTCATGCTGCAAAGGACTAAATATAAGAGAAGAGGGCTGTCACTGAAAGATACAAGAAAATTATGTGCTTTGTAAATCTGATGCTCGGGAATGTTGAACTGACAGGGAGAGAGAGGTTTTCAGGCAGATATATTTGGCTCTGGCACAAGTCAGAGTGGGAGACCTAATTAGGGTTTTTTAGGATGTAACATTTAAACATCACATGAAGACAATTCTCTTACTGTCACAGACGTAGGGTTTGTCCTGATCATCGTTGTTAACTGCTTCGGCCCTCCTACGACTCGATCCTCTGTTCTGAAAAGGTAACACACGCACACACACACACACTGATTGATCTTATTCCCACAAAAAAATTAAACCTGCAAGAGTCTAAAGACTGAAATACGCACTTTATTTGATAAAACATCTGACACACTCACTTTTCCTCTGTTCCTGTTTTTTCTCTTTGGAGTATCCAGTTCAAAGTCTTCATCGTCAGGGAAAGCGTCTCCATTTTCCTCGGCTTCTAATACTCTCTAAAAGAATAGACACAAAATACAATGTATCAAGTATATACATAGTACGTGTATTCTTTTATTAAAATATATATTCTTTGATATTGTTTTCTTCTTCAGTCAAATTTCTACTGTAAACAACCTTTGTGTTTATTAACTGATGAACGTTTAAAACTATAGTTCTGTAATAGAAATTGTAAATATTAAGTGAGAAGTTGGAACAAGATTGAACAGTTGAAGCAGGAAACCATTGTTTGAGTTTTAAACAAAGTGCATTTCTTCATGTAGCTGTCAAATGTATCCTAACTTTGGCCTGATTTTTGAAAACCATATACAAATAATGGACCGTGTCCAGTTGCCAATACTGAAGAGAGGATTCTCTCCATGAAGCCTGGGTTCTATTAAATCACACTCAAAGCGTATCACAACAGATGCGCAATGTATTTTTCTAATGTAACAATATTTTTTAAAGATATACTTTTCCATTGCCAGCTCATATGAGTGGCATTACAACTCATCGGTTCACTATTCCTTCTACTGTTTATAGCATAAACTGTAACCTACAGTTATTGTAGCTATGATTATGTCCAAAATACAATGTATCTCAAATGTTGTCTAAGTATATGCAATCATTTTTTTTGTACTGTTTTTGTTTGTTGTTGCTATTGGAATCATTAGCACTCAACCTGTTTTACATAACCTACCTGTATTTCCAACATGGTCTCCTCCTCCTTGCTCAAGTTGCTCTTTTTCTCCAGCAGGTTGTCCCCCCTGAGGAGGGCTTCCAAAGCCGTAGCCTCCCCTGGGGGCCCCTCCCGCTTAGGGGCCAGCTCCGCTTCTGAAGAGGTCACAACAGCACAGGATAAAAGGGGGGGGAGGATAAGAAAAAAGCATGGGCTGTTTAAATGAGTGGCAGTATTCAAAGGGTCTTGACACAAAAATGTGAAAACATACACATTTTTATTCACATATGCTTTTAATTGCAGCTTTCTTTGTGTGGGTTGAGGGAAAATACAGTGCTGCCTATGTCCGTATGTGAATGTGGGCGAGCTGTGGTGTCTTTACCTCCTCAGACTGTGATTCTAATAAAAGCATACATGCTGAATTGATGTTGCATCAACATAGCAACCATGTCAGAATTCAAACCTACTTTATTCTTTTACCTCCTTTTTCTCATATTGTTGCCTTAAACCCTACCACAACATCTCAACCTCCTCCTATTCATCCTTCCTTCCTCCATTTCCCTTTCTACCTTTGATTTCTTTCATTGCTTTCCTCAGTTACTTTGACACAGTGGCAAAGACCTTCCTTGATGTCTCCAGGGCAAAGGGGTTTGACATAAGTGAAGCCTAATGCTTTACTAGCAAAGAAAAAAAACATACCATTTCATTCTGAATGGCCACTAAATGAGAAACATATTGTTGTATTGGTGCTTTTTTGTAAGCCCAATGGCACCATTACACAGTGTGTTAAAAGTTGGTTTGAGGCAAATTAGCTGCTAACAAACACCACAGAGGGAAAATAAAATAGAAAAACACATCTTTAAAACAAGGCCTGCTTTCAAATGATGTCAACGTAAGCCTGCGACAGAACGTCTGTGTATCTTCACAGGCAGATAAACCTCTCTCTGCTCAGGAAGCATTAAATAAACATAAAGCGTTTCCAAAAAAAACCCCGAGAGGGGAGCACTTGCATTCCTCTGTCGTGTTATGATAGATATCTGGGCCAAACTGCAGAATGAGATCTCTGAAAAACAAAACTCTTTTACCCATATAGCTACTTTCCACTGGATCTAACTACATGCTTTGGTTGGTTAGTCCTGGGTATTTTTTCTCCATTTTTTAAAGAGTGTCCCAGTCAAAGTTGAATTGGTGGAAAGCTCTTGAGTATTATATTACGTCTGGAAGACATAGACAGGGTAACAATACTGTGGCAGAGCAGAAACAAAGACTGTCCTATAGTTTACCCCTTATCAGGTTCCTGGGGCATTCCTTTTCTATAAAAAAATCCCCTTGCCAGCAAACACACACATATGCATGCATGGATACACACATGCTTCCAACTCATAAGACTCACTTACATTCAAATGCCTCATGGACAAATGATTATAGAGGCCCATTTAGGGTCTGTAATAGAGAGGGCTGTTTGGAGCCAAACACTGAGAGCAGGCATTGAGTCGGGACAGAGAATGAACCTAGAGACCTGGCCAAGAGAGACGGACTAACCAGAGCCATATGGTCAGATAGTGAACATTAATGCCACTCACCACGCCTCAAACCCATTTGTTCTTTTATTGTGTAGCTGACTGTACAATAGCTCAAACTACAAGTTTAATTGTTTTTAATCTGATAGAGCCTTTTTTGTAGCTTTTGTTGGATGCATTAAATCTGCCGATGAGCACTTGTTCATCGCCAATTTTTTAAATATAAATTCTATGAAGGACTTGAACTTATTAGATACACTTTTACAATCATGTGTTTGCTCTTTCAAAAATAACAGTCTGCCAATCAGAATTTAGAGGAAAATACCATCATACCCAGAATAAACTGCCTTTGGACAGACACAACTTGAAACATACAACCAATCAGAGAAATACAAGACTGCACAAAGCCTGCCCCATTTTAGATAAACAAATATGATTGGTCAGCTTGTATTGATTCAGCTCAAAATAGAGTTTATTGGGAGACTTATTGGTCAGGCTAGTCTGCAGATGAGTGGCTAATTTAAGAACAAAGAGGCTAGCTGTGACTATAGACAGCAAAAGCGGACAGGACAAGACAGACCTGACTGATTCCCCAGGAGCTAAGGAGGAGGAGACAGTGCTTCCCTGAGATTGGACATCAATCCTAGACAATTACATCTAACTGGATACTTCCTTTCTGCTGCAGTTGAACTGATTCCAGTGGATAATTCCATCTAGCATATTTTCGTTCTTTGTTTTGCCCAACTATTTGAGTTATTTTGTGCATTAGAGAGAATTTCAACCACATACAGTATATGGAGTGGCCCGGTTTTATTGCTAGACTATTTACATTTTGTCACCCTTTCTTCTCATCAAATAATCTTTGAAATAAAGGATTAACCCATTCATTAGCTTTTTTCTAAACTGGTAACTGTAGGATTAATAGCGTATACAACCTTATGTATTACAACTCAGTATGTGACAATAGCCTGGATTCATTATTCTTATGTCCAGTGGTGCATACAGTATTAAGGCGATGTGTTGAATGTGTTACCTAATCGGAGCTCGCACAGTCGGAGCTGGGGATCGAGGGGAGGGTGGAGTCGTCTCTTCTTTCTCCAGCACCGAGCTGGATAGGTGTACATCTGTCCCGCCGCCTGGCCTGGACACACACAGGGAAACAGGCACACATGAAGGGTTTTAACAACCAGTATAGGAAACAAAACATTTAAACAAAACGTGCCTTCAGTCATTTCCACAGACTCACAGTGGACTGGCATTTCATTCATCTCATTTTCATTGAACATGCTGATATGTTTTCTGGTTAGACCCAACAGCTCATTACAATGGACTGATGGGTTTATTTGACTAACAAAATGTTTCCCATGTCAAATACATATTGATTCAGGTTTGTACTAGGAAATGTGTTACGAGCAACAACATTGTAGACATAATAATGTTTTCCATGATATTTTAGATTTGGCTTTGAATCTCCTGTTCTACACGACAGAAAACAACTAACAACATCTATGTTACAAACCAAGAATAAGTGCATATAATGTAAGCTAAGCCTGCCACAAAGTATAGGGTGTGTCTCCAAGGGCTTTGCATTCAAGATGGAGCAGAATGCTATTTGTGTCCAGCTCAGTAAAACGCAGATTGTTCCCTTCGGCTAAAAAGGCGACCCAGATGTGCATTTTGAAGATAAATCAGCAAGTGGTAGCTGCTTGCGTGTTCTTTTATCCACATGTGGGCAGTTTTCTCCTAATAAAAGTGGGAGTGGTGGCATATAATATGGGCAAAGATATACAGTATTTCTGTGAACAGAAATGAGATGTTTTCAGACCTGGCTGGCGGTGCCTTTTCTCCATCCAGATGTAACAGTTGTTTTGTGCCACTCCAGTCTGGGAGTCGAGGAAGGGCATCCGAACGCTGCGCTCGGCACAGAGACGGGCATTGTAACTGCGGCAGTGTTCGATGGCCTCCCTGTAGAACTGATCACCGAGTCTACAAAACAGAGAGTAATGTTACAGGTTTAACGGTGTAAAAGAGAAGCCTATTATTTGTAATGTTCCCATTTATGCCAGTCACTCCTGCAATAACAGCTAAATTGATTTAACATCTGGGCTGAACTGGGACAAAATCTGATGTTAAACTTCCCTGCAAGGCAAATTATGGTCTCGTTTTGAACATTGTCGCTATGATTCTGCCTTGTGTGTACTGACTCATTGCTGTTAATGTCATCTCCTTTTTATGGTTAATGACTATACAATGTCCGAGGCAGCTGAGGACTTCAAATCAAGTAAGACTGCCTACCCCTTGCTTCATTCAAAGAAAACAGAGCCGATAGAAACAGACTGAGAGGTTTGCATACATCATCTATGAGAATGATGAGGATTTGCTATATGTCCGGCAGTCGTTTAGGTTTAGTTTTTGCAGTCTGCAGAGTCTTTGCACAGAAATGTAAAGAATGCCAAGCTGGACAAAGACCACAAGAAGGGTTGCTCTGGTCACCGTCAATCTCACAAAGATGTGCAGTGTTTGAACGTGGAGAGAAGGGAGGGTGGGTGGAGGAGGTAGAAAGGAGCAGAAGGATTTCCTCTTCCAAAATGGAGAGAAGACGCCATTACAAAACTTAGATGTAACAGTTCTATTTCACTTTGAAATGACTCGGACGTCACCAAAGAAAATAAAGAAAACAACACATTTGTTTTGGCAGTTGCTACTGATGAGCTAAGGTTAAACTGGACACTGTTTCTGCAGCAATGACACCTAAAAGCAACATGTACGAGCTAGCATTATTTTTGCATGTCCACAAAATGTCACAGAACTCGGAATTACAAGGCACTGTAGCATTTACGTCATTGCAACAAACAGAAAAACAAAAAATCAAACACATACATAAATAGATAAATGGAAACTGTATTTAAGTGTGCCAACATTGTAATTATTTAGGATGCATTTAGGCTAGTTAAAAAAGTAAAATATGTTTTTTAAATCCAGATAAAATACTTGTTCCTGTTAATCCAACTGAAAGATTTAGTGACACATAGGCATACATTAAAAACTGTAAGCAGATATTTCAAGAGACAAATCAAGTGTTTTTCCAGAGTTTGCAGTGGTACTTCAACATTCTTCACGCTAAAGTGTATATGTTTAACTGAGGGTTGTTTGTCTAAAGAAATGAGTAATGCAGCTGTTTTTTCCACTTTGAGCCAAACCTTAACTCACAGTGATCCGGTCCAATCTAAACCTGTCACATTCCTAGAAATAAATCTCTGTTGTCACTGACTGTGGCCTGTGTGCTTAGATCTCAAACCATTCCTCCTTCTTCTTTTTGGATATCATTCCATATTGCCGCTACGTTTCTGCTCTATCTCTGTATAACGTCCTGGGGCAGCTGCGTAAACCCTTACATAAGTGTGTGTGTGTGTGTGTCTGCTTGTCCTGTTTGCCTGTGTGCCATCACTGTCTGTTTGAAATGGAGTAAGGTTAAAAGGAAGACCATCTGTCCATAGATCCGTGTCCTGAGACATCCACCCCTCGACCGGAATCATGCATTGTACTCCAATTTTTTTCCATTCAGTCTGCTGTACGTCTGATCCTAATGACGCTTATGTAAGTTTTGTACACAAAAGAACACACTTCTCTTCCTGGATACTGATGGAATCTGCAGTTGCTGTGTGGTTTGTGCATGTGCGTTTTTTTTTTTCTGCTACTGTCATCATCTCAATTGCTCCCATACTGGTACAAAGCACCTCTGTGTGATGTGGTCAATGTTATAGGCTCCAGGAGACATGATTTACTCATTTTGGACAGAAGCTTCTCACAGGTGCCCATGAATGATTCATCACAGCCACAGGAAGACCTCATTGGACAGCTGAGGAGGCGCTAATTTAATTCACACTGCGCTCCAAAAAGCCAGCGGGGTCGCACATGTACGACACCAAAGACCCGGTTTTCAGACAGTCCCCAAAGCTTACTGGACATTATGAATATTCAAACTTTAGCTTAATCGTTTTAGGAGAACAGAGGGGCAGAGGAAGCTCTATTGTTGAGGCTTTCTTTTGATGCCTGCTGTCAGTCATTCTCAATCACTTACAAATGTATCTTTTATAATTGAAAAACCAACTGCTCATTATTATAATCATTGTCCTTTGTGGTTTTACATCTCAGAAATTTCAACAAATGGATATGATGTGTAGATGTTTGTGGCTTGCTTTGTGATAGTCCTTTGATAACTTTGACCTTTTGGCTTTAACCGTCACTTTAGCCGGTTCAGTCAGTGAAAGTTACTTCTGAGCCTTGTATTTCTTCATAATTTTGAGCAAAAGAAGGTTTGGCAAAATAATCCAAACATCAATAGTTCAGTTCCACCTTAAATTCCACATTTCTGAATATATTGTACTATTATATGAAAATTTTACAGCCTCGTCTTTGAAGCAGGTTGTAAAATTACATTCTGAGCTAATACTGCGCTTTACACACTGCAGCAGCGTCTCTTCACACAGGGGACCATTTGTAATGTAATATGACCTCATGCTTCAATGGGTCTGTGATAAAGGAAAATTGTACAGGCAGAAAACATGGGATCTCTAACAGAACAATACAATATGGATGTATCATGGACGCATTCCAGCTTCAGCACATGAATACTGATGCTCGTCTTTGTGGCATTTTCGAGCCACGGTTATGGGTGAAGCAGAAGAATCAAAGAGAGGAGGAGGAGTCAAGGAGGCAAACTGGGAGGGAAGAGGAGGGGTCTGACATGTCCCGGGGCACACGTGTTCCTTTTCAAATCCTGTCACAATTATTTTCTCTCTGGTTTGTACGCACACACACACACGCACACACACACACACACACACACACACACACACACACACACACACACACACACACACACACACACACACACACACACACACACGTACAAACGGACACATAATAGGACTGAAAGGTGGTTAGGGGGGAGGACAGAGTGGTAGGGCAATAGAGGAGAAGGAAAACGTATTCAGATCCAGCTGTTGTTTTAGGGGGAAGAAGGTGAACATGAAGAGAATGATAAGTCAGACAAATAGAAATATTGTCTGGGGAAATTTCTTTGTACAACGAGGCCAAGGTTTACAACAATATGGCATTTCACTCTTTCAAATAAGGATGAACTGTTACTGTCACTTTAAGGAGAAATAAGTGACTTTTGTCCAGCCAAACCCATTTTACTTTCCTCCATCAAAGGGAAATTCATAATCACAACAACTGTTTCTTCATCTCTGATTGGTTTTCATTTTGCATTCATTGGTACTGCCCACTGGAATGTATTTTTGTAATCAACTACATCAAGTATGTACAATATAATAAAAACATTTACACCAAACTTGTTTACCTAACACATACAGCTAGCATGCTGCTTCCTCTTGGTCCAGCATTGTTTGTATTTGCAGAAACAGCCTTTTTGCTGAATTCTCACTTTTTATTTGATAAATGGGGTAAGGATTTTTTGTTTGTTTGTTTGAGCAGTCAGACTGGGACACACATGGTACTGACTGAGGATTCTAACAGTGAAATCTGCAATGTGTTTCTAGAGATTTGTGCCCCAAGAGACTAGCTATACACAGTAAAATTGAGGCACACAAGTGATTTTAATAATACATTTGTGCATATATCATTTTATACATAGGCAATTTATGTTGACCTGTCTGTCAATAACAATTCTCAAAACAATGCCACAACAATCTATTTTATAAAGAATGTGCTATATGCTTGTCTGCTTACAAAGAAAATTATATTGTAATATTCCATATGTTTTTAATCTTTATTGGCAAATGAATGATTCAGCTAAATGAATAAATGTAAATGTAAATGAGCTCAGATGTAGTCAGTTATTTTTGGACCCCCCAATGTCCACTTGGTGCCTTATAGGCAATTGCCCGGTATGCCTACCCTCTTGCAACGCCTCTGGACTGAATATATTCAAACAAAAACATAGCGCCTACTTCTTCTTTGATGTGAAAGAAGTTTTGTTGATGCAAAAGAATACAATACACCACTCCTTTTCAAACACACAGCACAGAAACAAAAAGTCCAAAACATGTCCCAATTTGAAAAAAAAAAAAAAAAACCAGTCGGTGCACCTTATGAACATTTAATTTCTTGTGCTGGAAATCCTGAACATACACCTCCCCTCCCTCCCCTTCTCCCTCTCCGTTTAGTCCATACAGACAAAGCCCCCATTCCCTTGTACCAAAGGGTGTAGTTGTATAAACGTATGCAGTAAATGCAGCCAGACAGACAACCCCCCCCAGAAAAAATACACCGTCCCACCACTCCATCACTCACTCTCCCCCCTCTCTCTCACGCAAATTGGGGGAGGGGCGGCCGTGGCGTGGCTGCTGCACAGTTGCATCCAACAAACACAATGAAAATACACATTCCCCCCTCCCGCACCACCTCCAATCTCCAACATCTCTGCTACGTTTTCCCCAAATCCTTTTGTAAACAGACGCAAACCTTTCACCACCTGAGCTCTCATTAAAGCTGAATATTGAAAGAGCTCATGTCTTTCAATACGTCTCCTTTCACGTCTGACAAATATACAGTATGTGCAAAAAGATGTAACTCTAGACAGCCATGTTGTTAATTTAATAAGTGACATGACCAGTCAATGTTATTACTTCATTGCACCCAAACAACTGTAGTGCAACACGCATTAAAGCCTGTATATGTGTGTAAAGATGCATGGATATCCCTATGTTGTGATAATACCAGCTTATTCATGTTTAGTAAATGTATTTGAAGGACTAAAAAACAGTCTCTTTGTATCCCCTTTCATTTCTGGACACCAAATAACGTACAATCATAAAAGTCAATGCAAGAATTCAAAATGCGTTGGGGGGTTTTAGAGAGAGTAAGAGCTAGCTGCTGGAAATGAGGGGCAGATGGGGTTCCCTCCCTCACTCTCTCCTTGTGTCCCATCACAATCATATGATCCTGACTTGCTTTCTATCTACCTCTGTCTCAACAGATGGAGCCCAGAGAATACTGGGACAATTCTAATCTTCTGCTCTGTAAATGCAACACACACACATGCATATAAATATATGTATGGACCTGAATCTGTTGTGTGATAAGCACACTCCGACACTATGTTACACTCCACAAATCTATGTATGACACAAACAGTTCACCCTGTGGCATTAAGTGTCCTTTAATGTAACAGAAACTAGTGAGAACAATAAGGATCACGTTCACATTGGTGCTACATATTTACTAAACTTTCAGAATCACATTTCCTTGTATCTTCTAATTACTTGGCAATTGTATCTATTGCTGATGTGTTTTCTGCGGTTGCCCATGCCTTTTATAAAGGTCTGAGGTGAAAGTTATGGTCGCCTTCAATGGAGAGCATAAAGGTTTTTCTGGCGTTGCAAGTCAAAGGCTAATGAACATTTAGTCAATATTTCTGCAGCCATAATTTTTGTGCCTTATGAGCAGTGCACACAGCAGCGTAATTCAGCAGGTTTCCTCTACATGCGGAATAATCATATACAATAACGCGTCTGTTCTGCATTGTAAATTCAATTGACAGTGGCAGTGCTGCGCAAAAAGCCGTCGTCGCTGAATCAATGTGCGCTTTGTGTCGTTGTTATTACATGAATTTATCAGTGTAAAATGACCCGTGTGGTTTCAACAAGGAGTCCAGGAAGCAAATTTTAAGTGTAGCCTTGTAAAAACTAACTTTGGTCCACGTAAAACCATGTGTGCATGTGAGTGAGAGTACACATTTGTACCGGGGTTTGTAGATATAAAAACCCTGAAAGAGTTAATACACTGCACGATACCACAAACAGCAGACAAGACGTAAGATCAGCGTCTGTGCAAAGCAAAGCGATAAACGATAATGTCATATGAATGCATTTTCCCATTCTGCTGTTGCGGCGTCAATTCAATCAATTCAACAAAAATAAATATTACTTACGATTGCAAAGGATTATGAATGACAGTCGCCATTTTCCTGCTGGACTGTAACGTAATATTCCAAATCTCGGTGTAGTTTGGGACCCTTGCGAAGAAAAAAAAACCACAACAGCCAATGCGCTCCTGTCCACTTTGTGCCCCCTTCCAATACAACAGCAGCACCGAGAAAGTGGGCGTGGAATCAGTGAAAGCTGTCAAAATCAATGTCCCACCAATCCCACTATATATTATCTCTTAAAGGAAATGTGATTACTCTTTTTGTCAAATTATCATACCTTTCATTCACTGATACGTACTTTATTTTTATTATCACTGGTTATCCCTGCGTAAGATATTACAAATATCTAACAACTATTGCAATTAATATACATAAATGAAACAGTTGCATAAATAAAATGCAATTCATTAAGTCCATATTTTTATTTTTACGCAAAACAAACGAAAAAGTCTACAATAAAGAGCGCGACACATTTACAACAATGAGCCAATCTATTGCTACAACGTCACATGCATTTGTTGACAGTCAGCCAATGAGTGGCACCTGGGGGCGGGACAATATGGCGAAAACTTAACAGCAGCTAGCTCACGAGGCAGTAAAACTTTTGCTTTTATCACTAAAACAAGAAAGTAAAGGGTAAACACGTGTACGGGCAGATGTATTTATGGTGATATTGAATTATTTATATGGTATACACCCATTCCAAACCGACTATGTAGCTGTATAGAAAACATTAGCCAGGAAAGATAACAGTTTGCTAACTAAGCTAACAGTAAACATGCAAAACCAATAGCCTCTCACACACTAAACTGGTGAAAACTGCTTAATCACTGACACTGTTATGAAGAGGTGGAACTGGAGAGATGGACAGCGGCCACACAGGAGACATGGTGGTCCTCAGCGCCAGGGCTGGTACAGAGGTAACCAGCAGAGACAGGACAACCAGGGGTAGGTTATTTTTACTTTCTATATTTATACAACATAGGAGAAGCTATTCTCTTACTCTTTGCCATTGTGCTCAAAGGAAGAGTGTTTTTATTACAGGTATGGCAATAATGATGTTCCATCTCCCAGGAGAAATGACAGTGAATCTGCTTCTTCCTCATCTGTGACTTCTTCGTCCTCTGCATCCAGCAGCGCAGCTCCAGGTACGGTACCTTGAAAATAGTTGATTGCCATGCTGAAAAAGAAAATAAAAGCAGTTGTTTTTCTTTTGTCAGAGCTGCCCGGTTTCTACTTTGACGTAGAGAAAAACCGGTACTTCCGTCTTTTGCCGGGCCACAACAACTGTAACCCTCTGACCAGGGAGCAGCTGCTGGAGAAGGAGAGAGAGAAACAAAGGAAGACGAGTCTGGTTGAAGATAAAAACCCCAGAAAAGTAAGCATTATGGGCAAGGGAAAAAGCTTTTTCTTTGATGCAGTGTACGAGTAATTACACAATCTGTTACTATTTCACCAGAAAGCTCCAAGAGCGGGACTGAACATGTCCTTGCTGCTACAGAAGAAACAATGTGGTGTGTTTTCAAGCAAATCCTACTGCAGGTACACTGTCACACATGAAATAATACATACAATATTATTTTGATATCGAGCTAATTTAGTGCAAACAGTTGTGTGTGTGTATAGTGTTGTTTTTACACAACCTCACAGTAATGCAGTTTTGTTTTTTGTGAATAGTGTTGTCTGCAATCTGTAATAGCTACTATGGTTACTGTATCTGTCCAGGTTGGTCCATGAGGTGAAGGTTTGTGGAATGAGACGACACAAACTGGACGTCCTTAGCACTGACAACAGTAGTCCGAATACAGACAATTTTAGACTAATAGTGGTAAGAACACTCCTTATTTCCACTGCACAAACCTCAAATTTAAGAACAGAAAGTTTAAATTTACATCCATGTCTAACCTGGTCCTAGGGTGACTCATCTTGCGAGCGAGTGTTCACTGTCAATGACGTCTCGCATGGTGGGCAAAGTATGGCATCATGAACTTCAGCAGCAGCAGTCAGGGCTCTCTGAACGTAGAAATGTGTGACAATCTTTTCTTTACAAACCGTAAGGTGAGACATGTCACTTTGATACGCTTTCATTTCTGTTGCTCAAAACTAGTGATACTAATTTTGTGTGTTTATAGGTGAACTCAGTGTGCTGGGCCTCAGTCAACTACCCAGACTCTCATGTCTTGTATCCTTCCTTTTTTAGAGTTGTTACGTTATATCTCTATCATAAAAAGCTTCTCAGTTTTCATTCTTTGACTGAATATGTGTCAGATTGTGCCTGGTGGGAGCAGCAGACACCCCTGGCTGTGTTAGTTTACTCCCTGCCTCTCTTTATAGTAACTTAAACCAAGGTAAGATGAATACCAATATGTCTCTAATAATGTTGTTTAGAATTATAGGTATGTCCACAGTGCACATTCGTTTTAATATATTTTTTTCCTTTATTCCTCAGATCAGCCAGGGATGTTGTGTAGTTTCAAAATAGCCACAGCCTGGTCATGTGCGTGGTGTCTTAACCCCCAATTTGACAAAACCTTCAGCACCGGTGAGTTCAAATGTGTCCGCAGTATTTTCAAATCTACGTTAGTATAATCATCAGGCAAATGTAGATGAGTTTTAGATCGTTGTTTTGGCTTGTGTCGACAGGCCTGTCTCGCAGGATAATACTAAAAGATGCGGAGAATGGGAGAACACAGACATACAGTGTTGCCAGTGACGTCTTGGCTCAACAGTTCGCCCTGAAGGTAAGTTATCTGTAACGAAAAAGATATTAATGAATGTCTGTGTCTGCTTTAAGGAGGATGTACAATAGTATTTGTATCTAAGGATGACAAAAAAGTGTCGGCAAACACTAAAATACAACGCTTTCTTCTCCCCAGGCCCCTGTGCTGTTTAATGGCTGCAGATCTGGGGAAATCTTCAGCTTTGATCTCCGACAACGCAGTCGGAAAGGACAGAGCTGGAAGGTTAGTCGCTTCTATCAAGAGTCGGCCATTACATCAATTCGACTTCTGCAAGATGAGAACTACTTGCTGGCCGCTGACATGCTGGGCCAGGTCAGCCTGTCTATCTTATTTTAACTGAATACTCATCATACTAAATATTATTGAGCTTATGCTTGTGTTTTATTAATCCTAGATAAAGCTGTGGGATGTGAGAGTGTCAAAGCCAGTGCAGCAATACAAAGAGCATTACAATGAGCATGCCTACCTTCCAATCCACGTCAGTGAACCGGAGGGGCTTATGTTGGCAGGTATAACGGAACATTTAATACTACTGAGAGTCACTTTGTTTACCTAAACGTGTCTGTACCAGCAAACTAGCCCTGTAGAAGTTCTACTGTGGTTGCATAGTGTGTGTGCCATTTTTGGATGCATGCTCTCCAACAGAGTTCAGAAATACTGTGTTCCACACATTTATTTGGCAATAGCCCGCCCATGAGCCATCCAGAAATACACATTATCCGAAACTCCATACAACACAATCAAAAGAATGTCTACCTCAACACTAGCAACACCTCCTGATCACACCTTTGGGACTTGAATAGGTAATTAAAATATTATAGAGCACAGTGCCACACTGTGGACGGACATACAAACAAATTAACAACATTAAAATGGCTCCAACAATGTCCATCATATTCTAATCAAGATCAATTAGTGACTTTAAACCTGTCATTACACCATGTTACTACTGGATTATGAGTAGAAAAATAAGATTTACACTTGCTTTTCCACAGTGGGTCAGGATTGCTACACGAGGATATGGAGCCTAAAGGATGGGCACCTCCTGAGGACAATCCCGTCACCGCACCCAGCAGCAAACGATTCGATACCAAGCATTGTCTTCTCTTCCAATCTGGGAGGTTGCAAGGGGCTTCCTGGCTTACTGATGGCAGTCAAAAATGACTTGTTCTATTTCCCATACAACACAGACTATCAAGACATTGCAGAGAAAAAAACAGATTTTTAATTAGAAACAGAAATGACTCTCTTTACACCTTATCTGTAAAGATAATTAATAAGGCCAAAAGACTTAAAAGATCTTTGAAGAGACTGAGGCAACATTTCAAAGTATCTCAGGGGAAAAGCATTTGCTTACATGTGCCAAATTTTAAAATAAACATCCATGTACCACTGTAATCTCTTTTACTTAATATTATATAGTTAAGGTGTTGAAGATGTAGCTTAAGAGAATTCTAGAAATTAATTTAACTGCATTTTATCAAGTGATGAATGAATGACACATAATACAAAGTAGACATATTGATACCTGCTGTTTAATACATATTGTATAAGCATACATGGAGTGGATTGTTTTACATAATACCCATATTTACTTATTTTACACAGGAATGTCTGATGTATAGACCTTTGTCCATATAGACCTATTTACCTGTACATCAGACATCTCCAGTCTCAGTCAGTATGGCTGTTTAGATGACTACAGTCAGATCTCACAACCCAAGCAAAAATGTTAATAGTGTCATATGTCATTCAATTAACAGGTTAATAGTCATATTTTCTAACTATGATATTATGAACTATGAGTAAGCATTACTCCACTAAATATGATTTTGAGGGACCAGCCTCAATAGTCAGTCAAGTTTACCATACTTCTTCTTTTGACAGTTACCAGTTGTTCTTTCACCCCGTCTGATTTTTCTTAAGTTTCTTTTTTTTTTTTCAAAACAAGCATGTCAATTCCCTTTTAGACTTTTACGTTTCCAAACAGAGGAGTTTGTAATTTAAGTCACACGACAGCATTATTAAGGCTGTTCTCATCTACCCAATCAAGCAACCACAAAATGTAAGCGATGATATAAGTACCCAAGTAATTATAAAAAATTGGAATGCATCTCTGCTACCTTACATCAGTAATTGATTCCTCTTAGCTAAAAGAGAGGCAAGGAAGCTTAAAGACAAGAGAAAAAACACTGCAGTTCTCCCTGAATTCAAATTATTTACCTGATATCATTCAGTACTTATTAACATTTTAAATAACTTACTGAATGTTTATTATGAACTATAAATAGTGCGTCTGAGGGATTGTCATAATTTGAAAGCAAAAAACAGAACTTTAAGCACAAGCATACAGTATACACTTATGTATGACTTGTTATATGTTCAAGTTTGACTTAAGGTTTTCACAGTGTAAAACATAGGCATATAATAGTGAAAGGACTGAAGTGACGTGATGACACAAAAATAAAAAGTCTACCTGCCATAAAATGCCGCTCAAATCCTACAGGTAAACAAAACTATGTCAGTTTCTCAAACGTGGCCAATTCTTTCACTCGTGGCTCCTGCTAGAGATCTCCAGGCTTCTGGTTGCATCCTTTGCACACCCTGACCAGGTGGTCCCAGCCACGGGAAGGCACAGTGCGGCGTTCCTGCGAGCACTCGTCACATACGCCCTGACCGCAGGCGCGACAGTGGTGGATGGACAGACGAGGAGAGAACTCCCTCTGACACTCGCAGCAGGAGTGAATGTCCTGATCTGGGACCCAATATGTGGGGCGAGCAGCATCTTTAACTAAACCTGGAGAAAAAGAGAGAAAACAGTGATAATAAGGGAATATCTATCCAGGATTAAACAGTGACACTTCCATTCGCTGCTACAAAGAAAACCTTAGCACTGTCAATAGACTGCAAAGCATTACTCTTTTTGAATAAATCTTTATTTGTTTAAAAAAGTTGACAAATTTGACTCTTACCGAGAGGTATATCAATAGCACCAACTACAACTCCAAAAGTGTTCTGAACGGCTTCCCCAACCTTCCTGGCTATCAAAGTACCACCCTCCTCCTCCAAGGCAGCATCCAACAACTCTACACAGACAAAGCATTTATATTACACATAGAATACAAAATCTTGTGCTTATGTAAATGAAAACAGAAGAGGTCTTAGTGTATATACCAGTTGGGATACCCCTGTTTTGAAAACATGCGTCACAGACTCGGACAGGATCAAGGCCCCAGCCCCTCTCTGGGACCGGCCTGGTTTTTGAGGAGCAGGCGTCACAGAAGCCCTCTCCGCAGGCCCGGCAGTGGTGCTTTGTGTCATTAGGCTGAAACTCTTCCTTGCATTTATGACAATTCTACAGAACACAAAATCACAACAGGACAGGTAAATAAATACAAAATAATTCTGGTGCTGGTGATGACTTATTTCTGTACACACTAATATAAGCGAGTTTGGTTTCCAGTAGGCAGGAGCAATCTGGTCTGTCAGCCAGGAGGTGACAGCTTTGGCGGGCTTGACGCTGAGTTCAGAAACTGACTGAGAAATGTATTTCACTCCATCCAGCAACCTCTGAGCGGCGTTGTTGTTGTCTTTCAAAAAGCCATCTGACTGAAAAGAGGTGCCAAAAACACAATCACTTATCTCTATTAGGAACTTTACCTTTATCTCCCACAAGTATGTTTAAGTAAAATCTATGCTAGGTTATTCTGCTGTGGTCTTACCCCTGGCCAGATGTGCTGTATCTCTGTTCTAACCACTGTTTCTACTGGATCCTGGTTTCCATACCAGTACTGCCTACTTCTGTAGATTACCCCACAATTGGGGCACTCTATTACATATCTGGGTGGGGGTAAAAACAAACATTATATAATAAATGTAAACCTGGAGAGGCTCTTTATCTAAATGCTCGTGTTGTCCAATACTTACCCAGACCAAGCATAGATGGCCAGGCCAAACCATGGGGAGTCAGACGACGCTGTTGTTTTGGGTACAACTATAACCTCTTTCCCTCCTTCGTAGCACGCCTAAAAGTACAATGTAGATACTCTGAGTCAAGGAGGCCTCATTGAGTATATGCAGAAAATATGGCAAAGTGAATTGATACTCACCTTGCATGTGTAAATGCGGTTGTCATACTGTGCGGAGTAGCGGCAGCGTTGTTTTGCCTCATGCTCAAGTGCTTCCTTTAAGTGATTCATGCTACTCTTGCAGCCAGAACTAAAAGTCAAGACATGACATGTAACTATTTGTCATTTTGTTGATAAATAAAAAGTTATTTGAGTAACTTAATTAATCAGTGCAATAAAATGTTATGGGTGAAAAGAAGTAGGACAATAGGCTGGACAATATATCTCAAATTTATTGTCACTGCGATATTATCAATTGCAATATTTGCATCACAAAGATTGACTTATATTGCAAAAAACAATACTCTTCCATTTGATAGACTTTTAATTTCTGTCAAAATCATTTGCACATTTTTCCAATATTGTGTGGTGCAGCCCTAATAAAAAACGGGACATGAATTTCAATTTCTGTCTTGTGTTATGAGAGACACATACCCACAGCTGAGACAGATGCTGGAGCAAGTAAAGTACTCGTCCGGAAAGAAGGAGTTACTTGTCATGTGTTCATCTGGAATCTCCCCATTGAAGCACTCACTTAAGGCCTGGAATGAAGCAAGGTTGGGTTAGTATAAAAGAGGAAAGTGCCAACATTTCCAGTTCACTCTTTATTAAAATTATTAATAAAATTACCTGTAAAGCCTTGAAGATAACACTGGCAGAACGAGGAGAGCGGGTAGTGTTGTTATCCAGCTGCTGCTCCAGATTGTCGCAAGAGACCACTGAAGTCTGTAGGAGGGTTGTACGTCCTTGTTCCCCGATATTGGACAGAGCTGAAGGCTTCAGGAAATAGGCCCAACTTCCTAAAGCGCTCCTGAAGCAGACGATCAGCTGATTCTGACGGTTTATCTGAAAAATAACAAAGACAACTTATAAGCACACAATACTTATTTACACTATAAAATTTAGATTTGATTTGATTTGACTTACCTGATCCTAGCAGCTTGGTGTGGACAGTCTCATGGAAAATAATCACAGCAGGGCCTAAAGTGGACAATGGGACATCGAGACCACAGCGAGCCGTAGTGGCCTTCAGCTCCCTGGTGAAATGCTTCAAGTAAGCATCTGATGCATCTCCGAGGAACTTAAAGAGATCGTCATGCAGACGGTCGGCGTGAGTTCGATAGATGACAATATCTGAAATAGCAAGGACTTTAAGCAAGAGGCGAGTTCGCTGGCCCTGATTTGCTCCTGGGAAAAACAGATTAAAAATGTTAATTGAAGGGTATATGTGTTGAATTAGAGTATATGAAATACAGAGTAGACTTTACCAGCTCCGAGCAGGCCTTCTGTATCGATTACTACCACGTGGTGAGCAGGGTCCATTGCAGCCCAAACTCCAACGGTGCATGAATCTTGGGTGGGGGACGTTTTGAAAACTTCTCGTCCGAGGAAGAATGTGTGATTGAGGGTGTGCGACTTGCCCTCGCCAGTGTTTCCAAAGATGGAGACCACTTTGAGGAGCTCGTCTGGTCTGCAGCCCAATCTGCTGACAAAATCCTCCTCGTCTTTTACCTAAGAAATTTGACAAAGATCATGACGCTACAAAAAACATACTTCACAAGAAAATGCAAAAAATAATATCTGGCACTTACGTGCATCTCCTCCTTGTCATCAACTAACAGAAAGCTGCAGACTTTCTCTAAAGTGGCTTTCAGCATCTCCATCTCTGCCTCACCAGTGTTGTTCTCTTGAGGACTTTTAGCAGGAGGGTAGGATGTCAGAGGGTGCTTTTTCTTATTCACTCCACCATGGGTGCGTTTCTGGCAGTCCGGACACAGGTTGATCTTACATCCCTGGCACCTTACTACAGCTCTGAGTCGTCCATTGTTACAACTCCCATTGCCTTTGCAGGAGTCACAAAAAGGAACGTGGCCCGGTGCGATTCTAACCCGGTCGTGATTCCTCATCCGTTCCTGGCGATGAAGCTCCAATTCACAGCGCGTGCACTGCAGGCTGCCGCATTCGTCACATTCGAACGCCGCTTCGTCTGAGCCCCCGCAGGCGTAACTCTCCTGACAAACTAGGATTGTGTTCATTCCTTTATCTACAGCTGGACCTTGACCACTCATTTTCAAACTTGACAGGTCAGGTCAACAGATAAACGATGACCACGAAATGACAATGACAGAAAAATAGTGCAACTGTGGTCAAAAGTAAAAAAAAAAAAAAAACTAAAACACAATTATGACACAACTTTTATTTAAAAAATGAGGTATTTGTAACTGAAAACTTAACTTTTGACCAAGCACAGATGAAATGAAACTATAGGAACAGTTTTCTGCTTATTGTTAATTAAGACAATGTGTTAATGACTGTAACTTAAAAAATAACAGTTGTAAACAGTTGGCACAACAATTGGCTAGCGAAAATTAGCCGCTCAAATCCCTTGTCATATATTAAAGCTGTGGTTTATTTCGCTATGACAAGACATGAAAATAGTAATACACGTGTTGGAAGACATAAATAGCTCATGTGTTATTGACTACAACAACAGACAGAGTTTTGAAGTGACAAACAACCTTAATTTAAGTCGACTGACCTAGCAGTGTCAACCAGTCCGACGGGACGACGGCTGCTAGTTAAGTAAAAAACTGCCACGACAACAGTCTAAAAGTGAAAATGTCTACGGTCCAACAATATACCGCCTCGTGGGACACTAACGCTGGAAACGAAGTTGGCTAGTGCGGCTTTTTGTGTCGCAGACCCATGGATTTGTTGTTTGTTGTGATCAGCTTGTTTTTATTCAGAGGTCAAAAGTCTTGACGGCGCAATGCATCTCGGGAGATGAAGTTTTTCTGTGTTTTGTTGAGAGCCCAACATTGGTCCCTTTAATGTAATTCTGTTCATACGTTTACTGTGCGTAGAGTAGAGAGTATTTATTATTTGTTTTAATTGTAGTTGAAACTATCACTAGTTAATAAACTAGCAACTATAAATAACGATTCCCACAATGCTTTGCATCTTCCAGCTGCTAAAGGGTGCACTTGAATTAACAACCTGCGTACTCTGACAGTTTTAAAACGCACAAAAATAGAAATGTAATTATATAAATTTTAATGACCTCCATTGTAGTATGTTTTGAACGTATCTGTATGTTTATTTAAGTTTTAGGGGTTTATACAATTACTGTTTAACATTAGATTTCCTTTATGTACAGATAAACTATGTCTATGAGGCGCGCCTCTGTGAGAAACAAACACTCGGTTGGTTACTTGGTTTGGAGTAAACATGTTACAGTTTATTGTAATTTTACTAGATAACGTTCAAACAAATTGAAATAGCTTTAATCGTTTAAAAAAACGTCCCCGTTGCTTTTTCAAATAAGCTAAATACCTAAGCTAACGGTTCATTTTAATAAGCTCATGACCTTGCAAGTTTCTGGATGATAGCTCAGTGCTAGCCTTTTGTTGCTAACTAGCTTTTCAAATGTTTGTCTATTAAAGTAGTCTTAGCTTACCTTTTTGCAGTATTTACGATGGAAAACGAAACCTTTACTGACATAGATGGCAAAGCTATATCTTTGGACTGCCAGAATCACTCAAGCTTTTGCAGAGAATACACTGTGAGTTCCCCCAAAGTCTCCATCTGGAAAGTGATGGTTTACACCTGCTCTGTGTGGCTTTTGGCTTACTCTGTATTTTTCTTCACACAGGTAAGATAATGCTTCACTAACCCTCATCAGACCCCCTTCTATCAGTGTTTTTAAACACTGGCCTACATGCTATTGTGCATCTGTGTATTGTAGATGTATTGTAGCACCCTTTATGTGAATCTGTTTTCCCTGTTTAGAATACAACTGTTCTGTCCATGGCTATCCTCGTCACTCTGCTGGGGATGATGCTTCATATCCACTTTGTGAAGGTTGACCACGAGTCCCTGCTGGTCATCGGCTCTTTAGGCATTCAAGTGTCCTATAGCTATGCCTCAGGTCGTGAAACCACCGCTTTCATTGAGATGAGCAAGATCAAGGACATTGTCATCAATGAAGCCGTTTATATGGTATTCCTGACTATATGGTTTATTACTTATACGTTTGTTTCTACACATTATAACTATTATCTGTTGATAGAAAATGGCTGAATTATGATCAATGTTATTTTTATGTCAGCATCAGATCATCTATTATCTGTGTGTGTTGCTGAAGGAGCCATCAGACCGGAATGCAGTATCAGGTGTTGTGCCATTGTTTCAGGTGAGAAAAAAAAAGAAAAATAATTGCTGCTCACACAATAAGTTAGTGTATGTATATTTATGATTTACTATTTAATATATTTGTTTTCTAAATTTTGTTTTATTTCAGAGTTCAAAGCCAAGACTGAACTGCTTGGTAAAAGTTTACAAAAGCTGTCAGGAGATCCTTTCCAAGTGCTCGTGACTTAGAGCTAAGTTATTTGTGCAGCCTGTTCAGGCTATGCAGCATTCTTCTCTAGCGTATTTTTAGTGCATTTCACTATTAGTATTTTATCTAATTTTATTTATATCACCTGGGAATTTCCAATGTGTTTATGGAAAAACATGTGCACAGCGAAAGAGGGTGTCATCTTTAATTTTATATTCATTTAAACCTAGTCATTCCTTTTAACTTTTGACCATTAATAGTCAAAGAGAATTTGGAGTTATCTGTGTATTAGGAGTCACCATTTTTATTAAAACCTGTTTTTTTGTATTTTTAATAAACCTTAAAAAAAAACTTGAGCTTCTTTCTTCTACTGTAGGGGGCAGCACCACCTTGATTTTTGCCTTCTTAAAAAAATATATATATATTTTTCTTTTTTTATCCTACTCTCAAACTGTGGCGTTGACGTTGCTGGTTTATCAAGTTGTCCATAATATAAGTTAAACAAAAAATAATTACACTGATTTGAGCAAGAAAAAATAAAATAAAAACGCCTAACCCTCAAATATATTTTCATTTCCTTGTAGAGACAACCTATTGTCTGTCTGACACGTTTACCTGGTGAAGTCATGCTGTGTGACAGTGACAGTTGATTTATGAGACCAGTTTCCCAAATGTTATTAAAGGTTACAGCATTCGATGACAATAATAAGAGCATGTGATATGTGGCATCATGTCTGAGTCTCAGTAAGCCTTTTTGCAGATAAATGATACTTCTCGTAGTTTGTTCACAACCCTTAGCCATTGAAAACATGCTATAATTCATAACCTTTTTGCTAAATTCTTATGTCAAAGTGTAATTTTCTCACAAGAAAACACAATATCCATTTAAATTAATTATGGTGTTAAGTTAACTGTGTCTTAAAAGTTATGCGTGCCATATCTCACAGTTTTAAGACTCATGTTTCTTCTGTGTTCAGCTGATGTTTTCCCTCCAGGCCTTGCTTTTATTTCCATCAGTGACAGTTCCCGCTGACCATCTGCAGCTCCTGCTTAGGCCTACATGTGAACTGCTGCTCCTCTGGCCAACAAAACAAGCGGTGGGGTGTGATTTTCACGCAGCTAGGCGAGAAGAGTGGCCCTCTGACAGCATAATGGCCCTGTCCTGAAGGTGCGAAGGTACTCGGGCCTGGGACCTACTGGGAGTGACACCTCGAGGTGTCACAACACGCCTCATAAAACGGGGACCCCCCTGTGTGTAAATCATAGGTGGTGTAGGGTTTCACCAGGGCACCCACAGACTTTTTTTGTCAGGGGTGTGGACTGGCTTTGTAATTAAAATTATTAAGCTTTCTAAAAGACCTATTATTAGACTTGAACAATGCGCTTCAGCTAAGACATTTTTCCTGTCTTTGCCTGGCACATTCAGTTACTTTCACTTCCAGTTGCTGCTTCATTCATCCAATATTCCAAGAAATATTCAGTTTTATTTTAAGTAAACGTGGGTAAACATGAATTGTGATTTTTTAAATATTGCAATAACCTTTTTGATTTGCAATGTTACCTTTTGACTGAGTACAAGTTGAATTGAATCACTTTTCATAAAAAAATATTTTTGAGGCCAAGAAATTAACTCTAATTTTACAGGTGAGACTTGTTATCTTCATTTGACAGCCTACAGTGCTCTGATTCTATTATTTATGCTGTTTCCAGTTTTCTGGTCACAGTGTGGCTAGAGCCCATCCCAGCAGCTTTGGGGTGTGAAGTGGGGTACACCCAGGACCATGGGCAGTTAATCACAGGACTGACACTTAGAGACAAAGACAGCCATTCACTCTCACATTCATTCTCTATGGGCAATATTTTTTAGAGTGATCAATTCACCTACACATGCATGTCTTAGGATGGTGATAGGAAGCTGGAGCACCCAGAGGGAACCCATGGTAACACATGGAGGACATGCAGACTCCACAAACAAAGGCTGGCCTAAAGAAAGGTCTATACTTATGAACTAATTTATTTCAGGAAAGACTCTTTTTGTCTAATAAGCTTTTCCCCTAACTTCATTGGCTGCTCGGGTACAGCTATGTACAAAGTTCAAACCCTGCAGTGAGTTCCAACCCCGGCCAACTCGAACATCCTCAGCCAAAGCTGGCCTTTCTGTGAGGAGTCTGCATTTCCTGCCTGTGTTACTGTGGGTTCTCTCCGGGTACTTCGGCTTCCTCCCACAGCCCAAAGACATGTATAGTGTCTGTATAGTGAATGTATAGTTCAATTGGCAACTCTAAAGTGTGAGAATGAATGTGAGAGTCAGCCCTGCGACTAACTGGCCATTGTCCAGGATGTACCCCCCTCAGGCCCAAAGCTGCTGGAATAGGCTCTAATCACCCGCAACCCCTCAGGGTCAAAGAGGGTGGTAGAGAATGAATAAATTAACAATCCTTCATCAAAAATAAATGTAATATTACATGCCGCTTATTGTGCAGCAGCCCTAACGCGTACCACATACATACATAGACACTTTGCCTGTCAGCATAATTGACCAAAGAGAGCTTTAAATCTTTGTTAGATATTTGGAGTTCTTCCCTCTGTATAAAGCCCTTTGTATAAAGGAATCTTGTGTGAGAAATCTTGGACTAGGGAGAGGAGGCTCACTAGGGATCCCCGCCGAGATCGGGAGGAAACTTTTAACCTCCTGTTGAGTGCTAACACACCCACTCAGATGCATTGTAACATCATTGTAATAACATTCTTGTAATGTGATTGCAATGCATTTAGAAGTTCAAGAGATAAGTGAGCGCATAGCTGTGTATTTAATAACAACAACAAGGTACATACTCCTCCCTGGCACATTTCAAGGCAATTTAGTGGAAAGCAAGAGATCAAGTGTGTTGCTTTTGTTCGGGTGAATAGGGCACAGGGTAACAGGTGCTGACTGAAGGGAGTGAGCGTATTGTTTGGAAAGTGTGTCGGTTTATGTACTCTTCCTCCCAGCGCGTACAAGCAGGTGTAACTTGATGTCAGTTTGGATTTGAATCTCAAAAAAAAAGGGCCTCCCTTCTTACGGGTAATGCTCTTCTGGTTTAGACTAAATATACAGAGATGGATTGGACTGAATATTCTCCATGTAGTTCATTTGTATATATCGGATTTGTGTATAGCTTAATATTCCAGATTAGGTTCAAACTGATGATAACAGATCAATGTAATGATGTGGGGAATAAAGATAGAACTAATTAAACCTTCTGGAAGTAACTTAATCAACTCACACTTACAAGTAAAGTATTTGAAGAAAAGGGTTTTGATTTCAATACAACAGAAAACACACGTCATTTCCAAACATTTGCTAAGACTTTGTAGTAATGGTAACGTTACACCCTAACTGACCTATTGTGATTAAAATGACAACAGTGCAGCCAACAAAATGGAAAGAAATAGCATAATTTTAATCATAAGAGTTTCATTTTTGAGAATTGTAAAAGTAAGACACGAGTATCCAGAGTGTAGAATGTGTAAAAAGCTCTACAAAGTGAACAAAGAGCATTAATAGAATACCCAATAGGTTTTCTGTTGTTTTTTGGCCTGCACTCTTTTGCCTGTCCAAACACAACCTGACACTTTTGACCCTGGAAAGCTATCCTCCATTTTTTTTATCTGTCTCAGTCAGTTTAAATGTAAATCTCTTTTTTTTTTTTAAGGGGGAAACAAACGAAGACTCCGAGGCCACGCCCCTTCAGCGTCACCTGGTTTACGTGAGGAGAATGGGAGAACTTCAAGTTAAACCTGCTGGCAGCAGATAAGACAGAGCAGGAGAAGGAGCCTGCTCTACTGGTCCGCCGGGTGGACGAGCAAACACACATCCGCTTGTTCTGTTTGACTTTAGACAAAAGAGCCTCGCTGTTGTAACACTGCAGTCCTCCCATTCAGAGCTAACCCTGCCTAAAAGTGCTTTCATTGACCTCAACAAGCCATTTTATCTCCACTTTATTATGTGTTTGTGTCTATTAAGCACTCCTTATGACTCCCCCATCAGTCATATACTATATGTGTTGACAGCTTTTTTTTTTCACTTTAAACGGTGCCACTAAGTCTGTCTCTCGGTTGAACGTGACCAATGATTGAGTCAGAAATGATGTGGTCTGCCTATAGACATTAAAGCAGCAAATAAAAACGGCCCATTAATTAAGAGCCTACATTGAGAAATCTTGAGTTAACTCTCATCTCAAGAGGCCTGTCAACAGTGTATGAGGTCACGACAGAGCTGTTTTGGAAGTGGCTGATAATAGACAGGCATGCACAGCTACGAGTTTGGAGCTCTGTAATCAGCTGTTGCCAAGATGTGAATTTTGGAGTTTCGTCGACAACCCCCATAGACGCATGCCAGTGGCACGTGGCTCACACGCCAAGTGATATCACACTGAAGAGATAATAGGCAAGATTAGGGACAGAGCATATGAATGAGGAGAAAATACTATTGTTATGCATTGTTTAGTCAATCAGTTGATTTTAATTTGGCAACAAGGAAACATAGCTTTACCAATCGCATTGTGGGAGTTGGTGTTTACAGTAGAATAAGCTATGTCATATACAGTATTATTATTAACAAGGGCCACCAACACTGGTGTTTTTTTAAGAGGCTTCAGCAGACTGGACTCCGCTCTCACATCCTTATAGCCTTTTATCAGTGCGTAATGGTGGTGCTGTCATCCTTCATCACTGCGTGCTCTGCTGCAGACAGGAAGGATCTGCATTGGGAAAAAACAGCCCCTCTTCCCTGGAACTTTTACATTAGCTGGTGCAGGAACATTTTCAAATCATTGTTTGGTACTTCTTGTTTCACTGTTAATGATGGCAGCCGGAGGGGGGCCTTGCATTTAACAACTGCTGTCCAACTTTCACACAGTTCCAATGAGCCCAAATTGATTTGGTGTAGTACACTAAAGTTAAGACACTCCCTCGCTTTTAGTAGTTGCTGTGTTTTGGTGTTAATGCTCTAATCTCAACTGTAAACCTCTCTGAGCCAAACAGACAACATCAAAAAAGCCTCCTAACTATTGCAGTGTTGACAGAGAATAAATTAACAGTGTTTGCTAAAACCTGTACACCATGTCCCGCAGAGCTATCGGTATATAAGTATATCCACTGTTTGAACTGTGTGTAAGCCTTTGAACATATTTTTATCTTATATATCAGGGGCGCAGTGGCTCAGGTGCTATAACTGGAAGGTTGGCAGTTCAATTCCCGCTCCACCCAGTTCATACTGTCCTTGTGTCCTTGGGCAAGACGCTTCAGAATGTTTGGTGGTGGTCGGAAAGTCTGTCTCTCCGTCAGTCTGCCCCAGGGCATTTTGAAACAGTTGACTAACTAACCTGCCCTTTGAAAACTACTATTTAAGGCCCAAAGGTGATTAAAAGAGACTTTACTACTACTTTACTTGAACTGTGATAGTTCTCAACTGGTGGGTTGCGACCCAAAAGTGGGTCATGGACCCATTTTGAGCGGCTTGGACTTTTTCTGGTGCTTATATTTTGAAGGGGACTTTCATGCAGCGGAGTGCCGTTTACTCTCCTTAACAGTAGGTGACGATAATGCCCTGTAATGCTAAAGACATCCACCATTTCACAGCCTAGACGAAGACCCAAAAAGTTTGTTTTCATATGCTAATGTAACCTGACTCCGCCAGATAGAACTACTCACAGAACATATTCTGTTTCACAGAACCATCTGGGAAGGCTCCCGTTGAACTTTGTTTTAGCCAAGATCATAGTAAAGGTTAATTTGACATAACCACAGATGGCAGATATAAAGAAACAACAAACCACTGTAACAGTAACAGTTTTTGCAAAGTGAGTCTGCGAACAAAAGGAAGTTAACTAACACTTAAATGGGAAATGAAACAAGGTCGTTGGCCGATGAAGGGGGCGTGTATGTATTTAGGATATGCCAAAGCCAGTAGAAATAGAGCACAAACATCTTTTCCTTCCACAAAATCCTTTAGTGCCACATTTATAGCGTTAGTGTAGCCATGTTGATAACAAAGACGAGAAGAGGACACTTAAACCCGCCTTTTCCTGTGTGTGCTGCCACATTGGTCACAAGAGCCCATGGTTTGACTCAAGTTTTTGGCTTGGTGCAATACAAGATGGATTTACCCGAGTTTGGAAACTCCCAAATCTTGCAAGAATCCAGCTGCGGCGCAAGATTAACGCTAATGCCGCAATATACAGATTATATGCAATATACGCAAGTACAACATTGGGAACTAAATGAGAAATGGATTTTCTTACTTTGAGGACAAAGGAGAACAAAAACCTCAGTGTGTTTGTAGGGTTTCTGGCTAAAACTGCTGCAGAACTGACTATTCTTAGCTACACACGTGGACAAAATGTTGGTACCCTTCAGTCAATGAAAGAAAAACTCACAATGGTCCCAGAAAAAACTTTATTCTGACAAAAGTAATAATAAATAAAAATTCTATGAATGTTAACCAATGAAAGTCAGACATTGCTTTTCAACCATGCTATTTATTTTTAAAAATAAACTCATGGAACAGGCCTAGACAAAATTGTTGGTACCCCTAACTTAATATTTTATTGCACAACCTTTTGAGGCTATCACTGCAATCAGACGATTCCTGTAACTGTCAATGAGACTTCTGCACCTCTCAGCAGGTATTTTGGTCCACTCCTCATGAGCAAACTGCTCCAGTTGT
Organism: Perccottus glenii; assembly: GCA_024416835.2. Taxonomy (NCBI): domain Eukaryota; kingdom Metazoa; phylum Chordata; class Actinopteri; order Gobiiformes; family Odontobutidae; genus Perccottus; species Perccottus glenii. The sequence goes on from CM044564.2 coordinate 14,442,659, forward strand.
TTCCGGTTTGAAGGGTGTCTTTTCCAGGCGACATGTTTCAGCTCCTTCCAAAGATGCTCAATAGGATTGAGGTCAGGGCTCATAGAAGGCCACTTTAGAATAGTCCAATGTTTTCTTCTTAACCATTCTTGGGTGTTTTGCTGTGTTTTGGGTCATTGTCCTGTTGCAAGACCCATGACCTGCCTGAGACCAAGCTGTATATATATAAATATATATATATATATATATATATATATATATATATATATATATATATATATATATATATATATATACATATATATATATACATATATATATATATATATATATATATATATATATATATATATATATATATATATATATATATATATACATATATATATATATATATGAATGTGTAAGAATGTTTAGTGAGTGTATGTGGTGATAGTCGGAGAGGCCGTAGGCGCAAAATGGCTGCCACGTCTCTGTCAGTCTGCCCCAGGGCGTCTGTGGCTACAGTTGTAACTTACCATCACCAGTGTGACTGTGTATGAATGAAAAATGGACGGCCTGTAAGTGCTTTGAGTCTCTTGGTCCCTCGGGACATAAGCGCAATATAAATCCAATCCATTATTATTATTGCTAATAATAATAATGATGAAAATGCTCTTTTTGAGTTAAAATGAAATATTTCCCTCTAGTATTATCTACTGATCATTTTTGGTTTATCATTAAAGTTGTTTTTTGTGTTCAGTTGGCTGTTGGGTCCCAAAGCCAGACCAGTTCAGAACCACTGTATGTAATGTATGCCTTTTACTGTGTGTTACAAGCTGGACTTAATATGCAGGTTTTCCAGGAAAATGCTGGTAAACAAACCAGGCCTCACTTTTAGTCTGTCATATAACTTTCTCTTTCTTTGGTGAACTCTGCTTGACTAAGAGCTAAAAACTCCCTTTCCATGTAAACTCTGTAACGTTGGAATAACAGGCAGGAGGAAGCTGTTTTTAGATACATTCACCTCCACACTGTTATTGGACTGTGGAGATTTAAATTGTATGACAAACCATTTTTTATAGAGTAGACGGGAGAGGAGAGAGACACTAGGCACCTGAGTGGGAATTGAACCCAGGCCTCCCAAGTATATGTTACGCACTTGTTACCAGTTGAGATGCCAAGCCCCAACAAACCTTTTTTTATGCATATCTTTAACTAGCTGCTAGCAATACTCACCACAGCTAGATTTGTGAATGACCATGACTGTTCTTTATCCCCAACGTTAACATTATTCCACATAGTGGCCACAACCTCATTTTGTCAACTTCTACAGCTTTCCTGGTTTATGGATTTAGCTAGCATCATACTCTTTTTGTACATAAATCTTTACTTGAAATAAATTCTGCAGTCAGTTTATAGAGAGGTTACATTGGTAACTAATGTCTTTAGAAAAGTAGGGATCGTTCTTTGGACAGGTACACCCACATGTCCCCCCTTGGCTGCCACTCCCTTCTGACAGAGTGGGACAGAACAGCCTGAGTAATCCGATTTACTTTACCGTGAGTAACCGCACACTCACTCTCGAAATGACAAGTCTAGACAAACCTTATCAGTTGTCCAGAACTCGACAGAAACAGGCCATTGTCATGTACCCATTACACTATACAGTACATTGTGAGCACATTGTGTGTACATTGTGAGTACATTGAGTGTTGGGATTTACTGTGTATGCTTGTGTGTAGGTACATACATAACTGGGTATATAAATATAGTGGGTCTTTCATCATACTTATTTTCTTATTGTTCAAAGAATTTTGAGACGTAACCACCCCCATCTCTGAGAAGCCACTGTGAGAACACCTTACCCCTTTGCTTCCCAGACACACCCAAGACACAGGCCCGTGTCCAATCAAATTAACAGGCTTCCTACATGCAAATGTAAACATGAAGAACTGTCACACCGTCGAACCCCCCTGGCCCTCTCAAATCATTTAACGTTTTCATTTCCCCATCCATCTTCTAGTGGATTAAGATGCCGTTTTAATAAACAACAAAACTTGGCACAAGGCACCTGCATGACTTTATTGTTTACAGTGCTCACCTGTATTCAAAAATAGCATGTTGTAATTGTCAACACTGTCTGTCTGTCTGTACAGGAGACTTCTATATTGTGTTTTTTTAATAAACAACCAGTGTGTATCTGACACTTCAAAATGACATCATTTCACAGCCACCAATTTAACATTCTTTCACTTGGCCTGGCCCCAGAACACTCAAAACAAATAGTCGTTGAATTCAGAGGATGGTCTGCACACTCTACTCTGCCTCGACGGTGCAGTTGTTTATTGCCCATCTTACAGAGAATAAAAGTGTTGAATGTGTTGTGTTTACAGTAGGAAGTCTGTGAGAAAACATTTGAGTGAGTCATTCACACTTGAGTCAGAATCTCATTAATGGTCTGATTGTTCTCTTTGTGGCTGGTATAGTCAGCCAAATATAAGACTCTTGCAAGAAAAGGTGACATCAAAATAGATTGGATTTGTACATAGCATTTGTAATAAAGTCTATATCACAATGTAAATCCTCGCTTTACACAAAACATTGAATACTGAAATGGTTCAGTATCGTGTGGTACAACTGTAACGTTTACAGTAAATACAGACAAGGTGATGTCATTTGTTTCCTGATCTTGGTGGTGCATGTCCACATATTACACTTGTATATTATTGAGTGCATCAATGTGAATGGAGACATGCATTTATTACACACAGGCCACTCTTCTGTTTTTACACTACAAATGTACAGTTTTCACAATTCAGCCTCAATGAACAAAGTTGTCCCATAATGGGAGCTCAGACGGGCCTCTTGTTGTGCTAATGGACTCTGGGCGCTAAACACTTGTCTAATCTCAAAGAGGGGGCTGCTTTGAAGCCATTGTGTCCCACCTGAGTACTGCAAACATTCACATTCAAACTTCAGAGTTTAGGTCCCGGTGTGCCTTGTAGTGCCTGTGAACACTGACTGCTGACTTTGCAGACGTTTAGACATTTGCATATAATCTCTGACTTTACTGAGAGAACGGCTTTGCAGATTCAAGTACAGTAAATTTAGTGATGTTTTTAACCATTACACAAAAGAAGAAAAAAAAACTGTTGTTGCCTTTAGGCACAGTGACAGCCAGGGACAGTTGCCACTGACAACTCCACACCGAAACTGACAGTTTATGTTTTGACAGAGTGAAACAAGGCTTACTCAATAAAGCTCTCTGACTAGATGGCTTTTGTTCTTTTTCAGTGGAACAGAGTTAATTACAAAGGACAAAAGAAAACATTATAGAATCTCCTGAAAATGTAAGTATTGTTTTATTTGAGTCTGTTAATACCACCTCAGATAATTTCACACTTGACACAGTTTAGGCAGAAATACATTTCATTAACATTAACAACAATATATTTTTTTCCCTCAGTGTGCGCTTTCAAAGCCTTCTCCACAACACAACAGTTTAAACTGCCACTTTAAGTGACCGAGGAGCTGCGGCGGCAAGCCAAAAAGCCTTTGTCCCGAGCCAGGCAGACCTGTCGGTACACCTGCTGATTCCCAGGACTGCTTGCCAATCTACCACTAATAAGTGAAACCCAAAGAGAGCGAAACTGGCACAGAGCCAGAGGAAGAGTTGGATCACTACAACTGACACTGAGAGCAGGAGATCCTGAGAGGAGCAGGAGGAGGACCAAAGCTCAGCACTCATTAAAAAAATACATGACTAACCGCTCACTCATGGGAACCAAAAACCTGTCCAACATGGCCATTCTGATTGCTCAATGAGTGTACCAATATGTTCAAAGTGAATGGCCCCATGCACTAACATCTGTGTTTTTGCCCCTGGAATTCAGTGGAAAGAAGCTATCAATCAGAGAAGACACTTGAGAGAAAAATGATTCAGTCTGGTTGTAGAGATCAGTGGCTGCTGCATTCTAAGATGTTGATAGCCATGACATTGCTGACCTTCACCTTCCCTCGTGCAAAAGCTGAGCTTGAGACCCACTCAACAAAGACAATAAGCTCTGTGGGAGGCCTTTTGCACCCCCGTGCATCAGCTACACAAGACTTTTCCTTAAATGCTCTCTTATACATTCGTGCCTTCAAGCTTGTATATTCACAATCTCAAAGGCAGTGTTTGACTAATTTTATTTCTTCCTATTGAGTAAACAACTGTCACTTCACAGTGTAGAAAAGAACATGTGAAACAGATTTAGCTGGCGTTTATAGTCTTGTGTGTTTTATATTAATAAAGAACTGTTTTGATCACGTTACTGTTTATCAAACTAACTCCTGACCAATCTTTCCTTGTGATCCATATCTGTTACCTACTGTTTCTTGAAAGGCTCATCAAAGGTCACAACCTGTGTGGACGGTGTCACATGACCAAACACAAACTCCCCTCACTGACCTCTCCATTAGAGGTCGGGCCACACTGATAACAGCCGTTCAGGCAAGAGCGGTGTGATGAACTGCACTCTGACTAATGCCGAACAGACTGTAGATGTTTTGGACTATGTCTGTGACTCATCTTCACTGACCCAGAACTGACAGATCTGTGGTTTCTTACTGTTTTGACTGTTTATTTTCATTTAATATGGGACTAATAGGTTTTATGTACCTAAATGGTCCAGAAGCATTGCTGCTGTTCATTCTTAATCAATGCCTTTGACTGTCAAATGTAAAGGCTTTTGTCTCATCCCTGTGACCGTCAGACAGCATTCAGTCCCAGCATGGTAGGGCCTCCCCCAGCTCATGTGTATTGCATTAGAATTGGATTGACTTGAGGCTTAGCGGGAAGTCAGAGGTTATTTATCATGACTATGGAAGATGAGGGGGTTTAGGAAAAGTATCTGGAATGGCCACGTCAAGTGCTTTGACTTCTCGGGATTTTCTGACAAAAAAAACATTTCAAAAACTCTTCCCTGAATGTAAACCAGCTCCAATATCAGATGAGATGTGATTCAATGATCCAAAAATAAACGCAATTCAGCAGATCAAATTTGAATTTAATTTATTTGTACTGGGTCAAACACCCCCAATATGTAAAAACATACAGGTTAGAGAAGAGATTAGTGGAACTAATACAAAGATTGACAACAGTTGTGTGCAGTAACTGAATACAATGCAATTCATCAAAACACAGTACTGTTTTAACAAACAGTATACATTATAAAGACTTCCACAAGAAGCATAGTAAAGCCCTGCACAGGGTCTTCACATATGAATATATCTGTACATTCACCAGACATTAACATAACAAAACATGTTTTTTTCCCTTACATTATAGTAGATGTGATTTTGTGTTTTCTAAATCTGTGCACAGTGAGATAAAAGGTGTATTGAACACACAAACAATGGGCAGTGAGCTGAAAGTCCTACAGTCAGGCCGGCTGTGATACTGGGAGGGAGCACATCGTGGAAGTCAGGACTCCTGCAGAGCACACTTTTTCAAATGCAGATTGATGAGATACAGAACAAAAAGACCACTGCTTCCTTGTCACCTTATACCTCAAACAAGAAGGTTCCTGTGCCAACCAGGATTTTTCAACAAGGAAACATTTGTTTTTAATTTGTCCCAAACAAACCATCTTCATAAAGTCAGCTGATCAGGCAGGCTAATAGAGCTGTTAGTTGATTAAGTGAAGTGGTATAAATCATGCGAGGTTTTCACACACAGCCTTGTGTTTATGGTCACTTCGTACAAATAAACTGGTAGAGATGAATGGCAAAAGACAACAGGAAAGTAGCAAATGCCCATCTACCCTACCAGTGTAAGGCACTGGTAGGGTAGATTTCATTAGACACTGCAATTGGTTAGAGAGCCAGCCAGGCAAATCTTCAGTATTTACATAGTGGCGTCTTCCTCAATTGCTCGATATGGACTTGCACTGAATGAAATTAATAAGTACATGATGGGCATTGTTTCACATACAAACATTTTAATATAATCGACTGTGAAACCTGACTCTGGCTCTTAATGAGCTAGAGTCCTCGCAGTGCACATTCCCAATGTACCATTTGGCATCCCAAGCCAAGAAATGACAGGGAATGGTGCTCAATTGTTACAATAACAACCATGATAATGAGCTTAAGTCAAATATTTGAATAAATAAAAGTATCCTCATTCCACAGTATCCACAATCAATTCAGACGAAGCTGGAAAAAGCTTTTGTGCGTCTGTCAGAGAACCTCCTCTTCTTGCTCTTGCGTGCTTTGTTTTTAATGGCAGCAAAGATGGCTGCATCAAATGCTTCCTTGAGGTTTTTTTGTGTGAGTGACGAACACTCTATATAGTCTGTAGCTCTGATCTTGTCTGCCATGCTCTTGGCCCTGGAGCTGAGAACTGGAGTAACCTTGGAGCGGTCCAAATTTATGAGAACGTTCACATCCAACAGGAGGTCCGACTGAGTTCCCACAAGAACAATTGGGGAAGATGGGTTGTAAGCCCTAATCTCTGGAATCCACTTTTTAGTGACGTTGTGAAACGATAAAGGGTTAACCATACTGAAGCACAGGAGAAAGACATCGGTTTGCCCATAGGAAAGTGCCCGAAATTCATCAAACTCCTCCTAAACAAAAAGGAAGAGAAAAAAACAGAGATTAGTGAGAGTTGAATTTAAGTGAAAGGGGCTGACACACTATAGCATCAGAAAACATCATCTATTAACACGAAGAGTGAAACCTAGTTACTCAATCACATGAAGCAAGATGCAGACTAGAAGTTACACAGTTTAGTAAAATACCACAAATTCATTACCACATGCTTTTGTGTATTTAGTGGTGCTTCTACATTTTAGAAATTGTAGTGCTCTTGAAGAATCCATAATGATATGATGAAATAACAACATAGAAAACTGGGTAATTTATGACAAATGTCTTACTTGTCCAGCAGTGTCCAGTAGCTGAACTTTGACTGGAGAGCCCTCTACTTGCACCTGACCTGTTAGGAAAAGAAAAATACTGGTTTAAATTAGTTCACTTTTAAAGAAGCAATTCAATTAGCATCATTTTTTTTTGTAAAGGTATGAGCATGTTACATAAAAAGTGGTGATGACTTACCAGAGAAGACGTCAAAGCCTGTCTGCTTATACTCAGCTGGATAGCCATTACAAGTGTAGCTGACTACCATACTGGTCTTCCCAACTGCTGGGTCACCACCAGCATACAGCTGATCGCACCGGGGTCCAGTTCATCCTCCCGGGTCAGCTCGCACGCGGAGGGGACTCGGGACTCGTGGTAAAAGTAATCCATTTGAGGTGGCATGTCGAGCCACACGTTCTGCTCCAAAAAACAAACACCCTTTATCTCCCAAAGTGTACGTGAATATTGAGTTAGAACCTAGCAAGCGGTCTGTCCGGTTGCCTCACATCCTCTGACTGACATGAGGCATGTGTGGGATAGGACGTTTTTAGGGCAGCTGTGCTCTCAGACAGGTTTTGATTTGCATAGACACTCCCACAAAAAAGAGAACTCAGTAATACAAAGTATACCCTACGTCTACCACTTCACCAGAATTGGTCGAAATTAAACTAGCCTACATGTAAATGCACTATTCGTGTTACAAATAGTAGGATATAATTGGCTATACGTTATAACAATAAAAAATACCCTGACACTTTTTTGCATAGTTGCTTATGATCATACGACAATAATTGTATCACTTAGTTATTAGACATTTTGAGCCTCTTAAAGTTTTATTTTGAATCCCTTGCGCCCCCTGGTGGCAAACATAAACAGAACACTACAGCGGCGTGAGCCTGGTCACGTGGTTCTCGTGTCACCTGACTGAGCCCACCCCGTGTTGTTGTGTAGACGGAAGCTATGCTAGCTAAAACACTAAGATTAAATTGCTTAAAATTAATACCCTAGTGGTTTTCGCGCTGTCAAGTGATAATATAGCATGCTCGTTTTGTTTAACTGAAATGCTCACATTGCCTTATTCGTTTTGTTCAATTTTAGTGCGTTGCCTTTGTAAAAGCTAAACTAGCTTGGTCTGTTTAGCCATGTTTTAGGTTTCATTGCTCCACTGATGCTGAAAAGAATTAGGGACGTGACTGTAAGTTGTTTTTTGTAAATTTATAAAAGGTTACATTGCGCCATGGCTTCCATTTTGGACGAGTATGAAGACTCCCAAAACACCAGGCAAGGTGCACAGCAGCATAACCGCCTGTCAAACACTAACATCGGAATAACTCATTCAGGTAGGTTTATCATCAATCTGGCCTTTTGTGGGTGAAGAAAGTAAACATTGGATCCTCATGTGTCGAAATACTGCGTTTAATGATGTATTGGTAATCATTTACGTCAGGTTTTGTGAATGTGAGACTCGAAGAAGAGAAACCGATTTTTAACAAACAGAGGATTGATTTTACACCACCTGAGAAGATAAACCATCTTGCAGTCTGTAACAATCAGCTGTGTATGAGTCTGGGAAAGGACATCCTGCTGAGGCAAGTTGCACATACCATATGCACTATTCACTAAACTGCTGTAATCACTGGCGTTTGAATGGTTTTGATTGGACTATGACTATGTCAATGTCAATCAGTGGGATTAGTACTCATTATGTATTGAGTGTTTACCATTGAAAGTTCAGAAAGAGCTGTTACACATTGCTAAAAGTTTTAAAAGATAAGAGTGTATGCTTTTATTGCAGAATTGACTTGGCCAAACCAGATCAACTTAATCAGATCGAATTAGGGAGGAAGGATGACAGCAAAGTTCACAAACTTTTCCTAGACCCCACAGGTAAGAAAATCCAACATTGGAAACTAAAAGTAATGTGAAATCAACGACGATCAACCATCATATCACAGTTTTACTTTACTCTGAAGGAGCATTGCTTTGTAAAAGATTTGTGTTAACATCTATTACATGTTCACAATGTTTAATCCTGCTGCTAGTGTAAGTTCTGAACTAGAAACCTGGTCCAACACATCACTGTGACAGTTTCATGGTCATATGTTAACCTCCCTATATCCTTCATATTTTTCTCTGCAGGCTCCCATCTGTTAATTAGCCTGAGCACCAGTGAGTGTCTGTACCTCAACAGGAACACCCAGAAGGTGCGCAGTTTGTCCCGTTGGAGAGGCCACCTCATCGAGAGTGTGGGCTGGAACAAGCAGCTGGGAAATGATACAAACACAGGACCCATTCTGGTTGGCACCAGCCAAGGCATTATCTTTGAGGCTGAGATCTCTGCGAATGAGGGCAGCCTTTTCAACAATAATGCTGATCAGTATTTCAGACAGGTCAGGAAAAATTTCTCTTCATTTAAGATTGATCTTTTTCTTGTTTTATTTCACTCACCTACAAGCCCATTGTATTAGATATGTGCATTTATACACAATGACGTACGTTTGTCATTTTTGCACCTTAGCTCATAAGCTGTGACTTATGTTTCTTTTTAATGTAGCAGTACAATGTTCATCTTCTAATGCAGATTCACTCCTTGGAGGAGGATGGAAAGCCAGCACCAGTCTGCTGCTTAGAAATCGAGCGGGGCTGGGATAACAAGCACTTTGTCATTGCCACCACACGCAAGCGGCTGTTTCAGTTCGTTGGTAAAGTAGCTGAAGGGTCGGAGCAGCAAGGCTTTAGTTCAATCTTTTCCCAAAACCAAGATCTGCTCCCGAGTTTCCAAGAATTCCCTGTCAACATGGGCTACAGTGAAATCACCTTTTATACCTCTAAACTTCGAACGTCCCCTAAAGCATTTGCCTGGATGATGGGTAATGGAGTGCTTTACGGTCAGCTGGACAGTGTCAGGCCTGATTCGTTGCTGAGTGATGTACAGGTAATAAAAATGTTTGGTAAAAACTTGATTGTTTATTTCAATTTCTATTGGTTCTTCTATTGGCCTATATACATAAACTTATTTATGGTCTTTGTTATTAGGTATGGGAGTACACGCCAGATATTGACCTCGGCTTCAATAAGCCCATCTCCATCGTGCTGACACAGTTTCACTTTCTGTTGTTGCTCCATGACCGGGTGAAGGCCATCTGTACTCTAAATGGGCAGGCGGTATACGAGGATGTGTTCCCAGATAAATTTGGCTCACTCAAGAAGATGATTAAAGACCCAGTTGGTGGATTGGTCTGGATCTATACTGAGAAAGCAGTCTTCCGGTATCACATACAGCGCGAGTCAAGAGACGTCTGGCAAATGTACATGAGTATGAATAAATTTGACTTGGCCAAAGAGTACTGCCGCGATCGGCCTGAGTGCATGGACATGGTACTGGCTAAAGAGGCTGAGCACTGGTTCCAGAATAAGCGATACATTGAAAGTGCTAAATGCTATGCCTTAACACAGAATTACTTTGAAGAAATTGCACTAAAGTTCATTGAAGCCAAACAAGAGGATGCCCTGAAGGAGTTCTTATTGAAGAAGCTGAATAATTTAAAACAGAGTGAGAGGACACAGATTACCTTGCTGGTCACCTGGCTAGCAGAGCTCTACCTTAACCGACTTGGCCAGCTAGAGAGCGATGGGAACACTGTCATCTTCCAGGAAATCCGTGATGAGTTTAGGCAATTCTTGAGCAACTCCAAGCATAAGGAGTGCCTCTTCAACAACCGCAGCACCATATATGACCTGCTGGCCAGCCACGGCAATGTTGATGACATGGTTTACTTCTCTGTTGTCATGCAGGACTACGAGAGGGTGATCTCGCACTACTGCCAACATGATGACTACAGTGCAGCTCTGGTTGTTCTGTCCAAGCACTGCGATGAAAAGCTTTTCTACAAGTTCTCCCCTGTTCTCATGCAGCACATTCCCAAAAAAGTTGTAGACGCCTGGATTCAGATGGGCAAGCGACTGGACCCAAAGAAGCTCATCCCAGCTTTGATGAACTATAGCCAAATGGGTAGCTCCCAGCAGATTGGTGAAACAATACGCTATATGGAGTTCTGTGTGTACGAGTTAACTGTGACCGAGGAGGCCATTCACAATTACCTTCTGTCTCTGTATGCAAAGTACAAGCCTGACTCTCTTCTCTGGTATCTGGAGCAGGCTGGGACACATACTTCAGATATCCACTATGATCTAAAATATGCCCTCAGGTTGTGTGCAGAACATGGCTACCTAAAGGCATGTGTGTTGGTTTATAAAATTATGGAGCTCTATGAGGAGGCGGTGGACCTTGCTTTAAAAGTAAGCCAGTATGTTTTAGTGTAAAGTGTATACACGTTAAAATGCATATATAACCTACCTTTGTCAAATTCTATTGTTTCTGTTGTTAAATAGGTGGATGTAGACTTGGCTAAATCTTGTGCAGATCTGCCTGAGGATGACGAGGAACTGAGAAAAAAACTCTGGCTGAAGATTGCTAAGCATGTAGTCCAAGAAGAAAAAGATGTGAAGAAGGCCATGAACTGTCTGTCAAGCTGCAACCTCCTCAAAATTGAAGACATCTTGCCCTTCTTTCCAGATTTTGTCACAATTGACCACTTTAAGGTCTATATATTGTTCCTTTCCTTGTTTTTAGAAAAATGTAGCACATGATTTGCCACATTCCCAGGTTCATGCTTACGTCACTATTTATCTTGTCTTTACCATGGTAAAGGAAGCCATCTGCGGTTCTTTAGAAGAGTACAACCAACACATTGAAGAGCTCAAACAAGAAATGGAGGAGGCCACAGAGAGTGCTAAGCGCATCAGAGAAGACATCCAGGAAATGAGAAACAAGTACGGTGTGGTGGATTCCCAAGAAAAGTGTGCTTCTTGTGATTTCCCTCTACTCAACCGACCCTTTTATCTGTTTTTGTGTGGACACATGTTCCACTATGACTGCTTGTTTCAGGTAACTGTCAATACACCCCTATCTAATTTATCTACAATATAACTAATTGCATTTAATTGTAGTTAATTAATAGTAACAACTTCCTTTCCTTAATAGGAAGTGACTCCTCACCTTTCAGTATACAAGCAGAGTCGTGTGGAAGACTTGCAGAAAAAGCTGGCTGCCACCACGCAGTGCTCTAAGTCCCGTCACCGCCCAGCTCCTAAAGAAGAAGGAGACACTTCCAGTTTGGGAAAGGGGAATGCAGGCACAAGTCGAGAGCAAATCAAATCAGACATTGATGATATAATTGCATCTGAATGTGTTTACTGTGGAGAACTGATGATCAAGTCCATTGACAAGCCTTTTATTGATCCAGAAAAATTTGAGGAAGAGAATTCCAGCTGGCTATAAATCTCTCATTGTCACTGTAGACCGTTACCTACCATGCTTACAACATCTATACATCTGCACTATTCCTATACATGTTTACCTGCTGATTGTGCCTACAGCTGAACATTTGCTTCTTTGCTTTGCTCAATATCAAGCTTTAAATATATCTGAGGTTATGTATGTAGACATAGAGGAGGATGTACAATTAACAAACATCTGTACGTGTGACTGGACTTCTAACTTTGTTGGCTATATTATGTTACATAAACTTGCATAACACACTTAAGTTGTCTTGGGAACTGCAATTGTTTTATTCCTGATAACGTAACATTTAAATTATATCACATCTGTTATTATTTTAACAAGGGATATTAAAATGTTTGGGTACTTGAAGAAAAATTTGTAAATGTATTATATTGTTATTAGCTGTAGGTGAATTTAAACTATGGTTGTACTGAATAGTTGTTTTGGATTATGATAGCCAATGTCCTCCAGTGCTTGTTAAAGTACGGCTCCAGAGAAAAGCAGTAAATAAGCTGAGAGCGTTTTAATATATTTCTAAATCTAAAATAAAAAATTCTAAATATTTAATAACTTTAGTGGACGCTTTGCCAAATACGGAGTTCCCATCGGATTACGTAAGACGTAGCTCGGGATCTTCGCAGCAGGCAGACATTGTTAATCGAAATCGGAAACACATCAACATAACATATCAATCATCCATTCACATCTTAATCTGCTATTAATGATGTGACTTGGGTTCATTCTATAAAGTGTGGTCTTTCGTCTAGGTAAATTAAGTCGTCTGGTTGGTTGAAGGAAACACCGAAGCGTGTGCCTCTCTATCTGTAATTGATTAAACGGGCTGCTCCTTGCTGTAACCTCGCCATGGCGTCGTGTCTCTGCTCTCTCAGTAACAGAAAGTGGCCGCCTCTCTGCTGTTGCTGCCGACTCAAAGCTCACGGACTCGCTCGGCGCCTCAAACCGCCATTTTGGAGTCAGAGAACTGAGAGTCGGCAGCAGCGACGAGAGAGACGAAAAGGGGGATACGGGGTCGAGGTGAGAGCCTCCTTGGTGGTTGTTATGGCGAAGGAGCAAGGGGGAAGATGGCCGGGAGGGAGAAAGAATTAAAACATGGGGATGAATCGTTCGCAAGGCAACCGGGCGCCCGCTACGGTCTGCGGCAATGCTACGGGAGGCACGGGCCTTGTTCCCGCAACACCACTAGCGAAATTTAAAAATGCTAATAAACGATCGTATCTTAGTATATTATTGAGATAGGGAGGTGGTGGCCTTAAAGAGACAGGGCCGATCTGAATACTTCATATTAATGGTGTGAGAGGACGTATGTGTCAAAACGCCTCAATATTTGATAAGCTAGCTTTATAGGTGTAAAGCTTCATCAGGAAGATAGCGAGCAGAATAGAAATACTAAAACTGTGTCTATTTTGAAAATAAATTCTAACGCTAGATAATTTCACATTACTTCTTAAACCTGTACAGTGTCATTAAACAGCACCTTGACCCCTTCTATCCTTGAACATTGCTAGCGTTGAGTGCTCCCAGCGCCTAGCAGCTAACTATCGCTAGCTCGCTAAGCTAAATGCTCCAATCAAAGTTAGCATTAGCTTGGGAATCCTGCTTAGTTATTGTTGCCCTAGGTTGCTAGCTAGATAATCTCGCAAGATGAAACAAATACATTTCGTTATTGTTGTTCATTATTTTAACAAAGTAGCTTGTTGCAATCATTCCACCATGTATGAATATGAACTCACTCAAGTTTAGTAATTTCCAAACATAGACGGCTTATCAATGCCTGTAAAATTTATCCTGTTTCATAAATAAAGTAAAATAAATAATATATATATTTAACTAAATTTAAAATAAAATACAGAAAAAGATAAACATTGTTACTTACTACAATGCAATAATTCTGTTGAAAACCAACCAATTTAAATGTGACAAACATAGAAGGGTACATAAGCACTGAGGTCTATATCTTATTTTTCACCCAAAAAAAAGGTAAAACATCAACTCATGAATTTATATAACCATTATTGCCCCAAAATATATTGATGTATATATACTCCACAGAATTGATCACTAATATAACAATGAACTAATCTGATGCACCTGGATGTCGACTATAAAAATCATGTTTTTTGTTTTGTACAGTTTTTCACTTTTATGCATTCTTGGACCAAGCACAATGACATCCTGTTCTGAGAAGGTATGTCCACTGTTTATACTGTATACAGTTCACCACCTGCTATTTTCCCTGTTGCATGGGTGATTGGCATCATGGTATTTGACTTTATACATACTTAAGTCAAAAGCAAATACTTGTAACATAATAAAACCATTGTAATGCTCCTCTGTGAGCCATACAACAAACTGGTCTTTTCTTTCCCATAGTAAAAGATACTGCCCTGTGGGGTAGAGGTGTCTCTGCCGTATGGCGTCAGGGCACGGTGGCCGGTTGGAGGTTGAGCCATCAGGGACCTCTGGCCTGGCCAAACCTCTCTACCTGCAGCGCCTGGAAAGATCACTGAAGTTAGACACTTTCCTGCGACAGACAGCAACAGTTTTCAACAGAAACATTACCAGGTACAATTTAGAATGTCTCTATTTACAAAGCATGTATGTCGAATTTGATGTTCACAACTGTTGTCCATGTTTCAGTGACGATAGTGATGACAGTGATTGTGCACTGGATACAGGACTATCCCTGGACTCCACTAGTCCACACACAACACTGACAGTGAAAAGTGAACCTTGTGATCAAGGTGATGTGTTGTCAGAGGGTAAACCCATTAATGGGGTTCTCCTGCAAGGAAAAGGTAAGAAGTATTGTGTTATGATATTTTTGTTGACTTTATTATAAACAACATTTTTAGAATTCATTTATATACATTTTTGGCTTATGGGTATTTTTGTTCTCTTTATAGACCAAAAGGCTGATAACGCAAGCCTCTACAATTTCTCCAAGTTAAAGAAGAACAGGAAATGGCTCAAGGTGTTGTACATAGTTGATTCCATATTAGATTTCACGGCCTCATGTTTCTTCTTTAGTCATGTTTTCTTGTGTCTCCTGTAGAGTATACTGTTAAGTGATGACACTACAGACTCGGACACCGACTCGGATGACTCTGACTTCTGTCTGTCTCGGGAGGAGTTGCACGATATGCTGAGGTTACACCGATACACCAGGCAGCATCAGAGCAAGTTCCACTCTGACCGTGAGGTACAAACACATACACAAAAACACAAATACATCTCTCAGATATATCTATCTGCAAATGCACTTTACATGTATTTTGCTTTCATCTGTGCAGCTTCATCAGTATCAGTATTATAGCACTGGACTCCTCTCCACTCATGACCCATTCTATGAGCAGCAACGCCACCTACTGGGCCCAAAGAAGAAGAAAATTAAAGATGAGAAAAAATTCAAGAGTAAGTTGAAAACAGACCTTCAGAACTTTTTAGACTAAAATCCAAAACTTTAAAAGAAATCTACTGAAGCCAAAACAATTAATTCTGATTTTTTTCTGTAGCCAAGTTGAAAAAGGTAAAGAAGAAGAAGAAACGTGGAGAAGGAGACTTTTTGGATGATGAGAGGCCATATGTCACCAAGATCTTTGCAAAGTTTTCCCATGATGCTCCCCTGCCCGTGGTAAAGAAGAAACATTTGACTGTCGAGCAACTGAATGCACGACGACGCAAGCTCTGGCTCACCATTGCCAAAAAAGAGATCCCTAAAGTTAGTATGACATAAGCAATTACATATTTTTACTAGAACTATACTGTTCATTATGTGGAATTTTATTATTATTATTATTATTATTATTATTATTATTATTATTATTATCTTTTGTTTCAGACTTTCAAACAGAAAACCTCTGCCAAAAACCTAGTGTTTACTAATGCTAAAAAGGTAATGTATACACTTTTCTTGCAAATATTGTTTAAAATTTTTTTACGTAACATGTGTGATCTAAAACACTGCCCAGGGTATTTGACCCTTTTTTCCCCCCTTTGCTGCAGTTGGCTCATCAATGCATGCGAGAGGTCAGGCGTGCAGCAATACAGGCCCAGAAGAATTGTAAGGAGACCTTACCCCGGGCACGCCGCCTTACTAAGGAGATGATGCTTTATTGGAAAAAATATGACAAAGTGGAAAAAGAGCACAGGAAGAGAGCAGAGAAGGAAGCTCTGGAACAACGTAAACTAGATGAAGAGATGAGAGAGGTACCTCTTGGTTTAGAGGCTTTGTCTTCACTGAGTAATCTCTAAAAAAAAAAACATAGCTCTGTGACAATTTGGGGTGATGGAAATTGTCTTCTCTCTCTATCAGGCCAAGCGGCAGCAGCGCAAACTGAATTTCCTCATCACTCAGACAGAGTTATATGCCCACTTCATGAGTGGAAAGGCCAGCATGGGTGGGCCAGGTGGAGACGCAGCTCAGGAGGAGATTCTGAGAAAACTAGACGACAACGCTACACAGAGACAGATAGACATTGGAGGAGGTGTCATGGTCAACATAGGGCAAGAAGATTATGGTATGACTAACCACTAACCCATGTAAATTAAAGATGGGTTTTCTTCACTTTGCTGTTTTATATATTATGTTTTATGTACTAGAGGTAATATTTAATAAATTGTGTATCATAAATGCGTTATAAAACAGGTGCCTTATTTTTTGCATTTATGTTTTTCCAGACAGTGAATACTACAAGTCCCAAGCTCTTAGGAACGCTAAAGAGGCCTTCCAGATTCATCAACAAAAAGTAAACCGATTTAATCCTTGCATAAAGGTTACAACTATAATGCACTTTGTCTTGTTTCCTACTGTGAAATCCTTCTCTCCAGACACGAATGTTTGATGAAGAGGCTAAAGATAGCCGCAGTGCCTCTCTACATGCCGCTGGGACATCATCTTTAGGTGTTGCCTCTGGATTTGGAGAGAGCTACAGCCTGTCCAACCCATCCATTCAGGCCGGTGAAGACATTCCTCAGCCCACCATTTTCAACGGCAAACTGAAGGGGTACCAACTCAAGGGCATGAACTGGCTGGCCAACCTCTATGAACAGGTACATTTTTTTAAGTCACAGATTGTAAATCTCTTTTTTTTGTCTGAATAAAACAAACCCAAACAAATTGGGTTTGTAATTTGTGTGTTCATCTTCATAGGGGATCAATGGAATCCTGGCAGATGAGATGGGACTGGGAAAGACAGTACAAAGTATTGCTCTCTTGGCACATTTAGCTGAGGTGAGAGCAAGCCGTAGGCCATCAGGTTCATTTTGTGAAACATTTATTTGTCTTTGTCATTGTTGGTGACTCTCAAAAACCTGACATAGCCATTTTTTTGTGCACCTGCAGTTTTTCCTAGTTCCTCACCATGCACCCGGCGGTCTCTGCAGCTGTTGGAATTTTCAATTCAATTTTCTCTTTGATTCTTTTAGTCTGTGAGGAATACAGTGGAAATGTCCGAGTTTTAGCTTTTATCACTGACAGGAAGTTGGGGAGTCTCTTTAGGGCTTCCTGTTTTTGGGTGCTGATGCATTCACATACCAAAATACCACCTGTTGTGGCGACTGACAATGTATTCTTATGTTTCTGTTCCCACAAAGAGAGACAACATCTGGGGTCCGTTTCTGATCATCTCTCCTGCGTCCACACTCAACAACTGGCATCAGGAGTTCTCTCGCTTTGTGCCCAAATTCAAGGTGAGAAGTGAGCGGAAACGGAAGCATCTGTGTCAGCGTATCATTTCATTAGGGGGCAGTGTTGTTGCATATATTAACTCCTGTCTACAGTGTTGAAACAGCGGTGTTAACTTAAAAAAATCTAGACAGCGGCCTTGAATTTGACCTGTTGTAAATGATTAAACCTTCTTGTGCACACATAGTAAGTAAGTAAGTACATTTTATTTATATAGCACCTTTCACAGATATAAATCACAAAGTGCTTTACAAAGTGCAATAAAAGAACAATAAAACTATGAGAATAAAAATTAAAACCACAAAATATTAAAAACATAAAAGCCCAATCAACTAAAAGCTTGTTTAAATAAAAGTGTCTTCAGCTGCTTTTTAAAAGAATCAACAGAAACGTCCACTCGCAGTGACAGGGGCAGGGCGTTCCAGAGTCTGGGGGCAACTGCTTGGAAAGACCGGTCTCCCAGAGTTTTAAAAACATAAAACATACACATGTAGCTGTCTTGTTTTTAGTACTCAAATATTTTTTCGGCCAGTTTGGCAATAAATCAGTGCCATTATGCTTAGCTAATGAGGTGTGAAAAGAGCCTATTACACAATTTGAAGATAAACTTCCTGAACACTTAAAGCAAGGCCGATGGCAAACAATAGAATATCAGTGTATGGCGAGTGATGTAATATTGTGTAAACCATTAGTTTACACTCTCAACTCATGAACCAAAGTAACAATCCATGTACGGTATTATATTTTCCATGCCATATAACTCTGTAAATGTAAGCACTTTTATATCGTCTGAACATTGCACAGTCAATTTAGATTTCCATTACTTTTTGTTGCTTCAGGTGCTGCCATATTGGGGAAATCCCCATGACCGAAAAGTGATTCGAAAGTTTTGGAGTCAAGTAAGGATTAGATGATATTCACTTATATCATACATCATTCTATTTTATGGATTTGTGTATTTATGTGTCTTTTGTATTGTGTTCAGAAAACGCTTTACACACAAAATGCACCATTCCACGTTGTCATCACGAGCTACCAGTTGGTGGTCCAAGATGTCAAGTACTTCCAGAGGGTCAAGTGGCAGTACATGGTTCTGGATGAAGCTCAGGCACTTAAGAGCAGCTCGAGGTAAAGACAAATACAGCCCTAACCGTTAAGAACCCTTATTCATAAATCAATATCATACTAACCTAAACATTCCAGGTGTTCATCATGCTGTACAATTTGTTTCTTGCATGTTAGAATGACATTTAAGATGCTTAAATAAGCTATTAAATAAGGGAAGTTAATTATCATTCCCAGACTTCTTGTACTGTTTTTTTGTATTATATTGGTAGAGAAAAAGACTGAAAAAACAGTCTTTTTGTTACAGTCTTGCCATAGTTTCTAAATGGACATTTATCTTGAAATGTGAAAAGAAATTTATTATATATACGTTAAAGTTATTTGGTTGCTAAATTGCGCATCCAGTCACAACTTCTCTCTCTGTTTTCAGTGTTCGTTGGAAAATCCTCTTGCAGTTTCAGTGTCGGAACAGGCTGCTGCTCACCGGGACTCCTATTCAAAATACCATGGCAGAGGTAAGCTGTGTGTGTGACTGCACTTGTGTGTTAAGGTCTAAGTTTTGACAACTACATGTTTTCCCCTTTCAGCTGTGGGCCCTGCTGCACTTTATCATGCCGACGCTGTTTGATTCCCATGAAGAGTTCAACGAATGGTTTTCCAAGGACATTGAGAGCCATGCCGAAAACAAGTCAACCATTGATGAGAGTACGTACATCACCCCATAAGACCCAGAAGATGTTTTTGCACAAATTGTACAAATTACAATTGTACAGTTTTAATGTTAATACTATGTTTTAGATCAGCTATCCAGACTGCACATGATTCTGAAGCCTTTTATGCTGCGCAGGATTAAGAAGGATGTGGAAAACGAGCTCTCTGACAAGGTAAACAAGGGAGTCTTTGATTTATTATTACTTAATAACAGTAAGTACTCTTAAGAGCTAACAAACAGCCAAGACATAATAACTGCTAACTGTATTTGCATTAAATACGAAAAACTAAACAAGCTTCCACTAAAACAAAACAGAAAAAACTGAGGTTCCTTGTAAAAATGTTTTCTCTCAGTAGGCATACTTTATCAGTGTCACACAACTGTAAATCATTCCACCGCTATTTAAACTTTCCCTCTTACTCCAGCTGTCTCCCTGTGACACAGAAGGTGTTGTAATAAGTCTGTGAGTGATGCATGTGCTGGCAGATCCTCTTGACAGATGAACCCGCTCTTTCTCTCACTGTCAAACACGCATTCATTTTTCTTTTTATTCTCTGGGGGAGTCTCAATAGATAAGTGGCAGAGTCCCCTCATCTGTCCTCTCACACCCATTCTGTTCTGCAAGCCCACTTCCTTTTCCTTCTTTGCAGTTGTTGGTTCGCTCCCATTTGGTTAGCAGTTCAGTGCCAGCTGAAGTTCACTTGGGGTTCATATTTTTTAGAGTGCAAGTGCGTTAAAGGCTGATAGGGCTGAAGAAGTTTCAGACCGAGAATGAAGCAATAATGAATGTGTGCTTACATTAGCTGAATTTATGACAGCCAGTGTTTGCATTACTTCATCTGAGAGATTATTACCAAATAGTCAGTTATTGGCCTATGATGTAGGTCACATTGTGACATTTTCCAAAGAATAAATTGTTGTGTATGTTGGGTCTAAAGATCTAAAATGGCTGTATGATGGGGCCCTGCTCATGCTGTTGTTGTGTCCTTGGGCAAGACACTTAACCCTTCTTGCCTCCAGTGACACAGCACTGGTGTATGAATGCGTGAGTTTTTTGGGACAACAAATGGAAATTAGCCTAAGGCTACAATCTGGCATGTTTACATTCTTGTGGCTGTGTCTCATATATGTTCAATAACATGCACTGTCCCAATCAAATAAAAAAATAAATAAAAAAATGTAGAAATAACACCTATGTTCTTATCTGACTATTTCCTATGTGGCACGGTTAAAGCTTTATTTCTAATTCCCACAGGCGTTTGAATCTGTTGCTGTCCTCTTTTGCAGATTGAGATCCTGACATATTGCCAGCTGACGTCTCGGCAGAGGTTGCTCTACAAAGCCTTGAGAAACAAGATATCTATTGAGGACCTGCTGCAGTCTTCTATGGGATCTTCCCAGCAGGCTCATAGCACCACGTCTTCACTCATGAACCTGGTCATGCAGTTCAGGAAGGTACATAAAAACCTGTGCCCTTCATCATCACACTGATAACATACTCCCAAACTGGTATTTATGTGTCCATATTGTATTTTCTCCAGGTGTGCAACCATCCTGACTTGTTTGAGCGCCAGGAGACGCGATCGCCTTTTCACATGTCCATCAAACCTTATTTCATGTCCAAGTTCATGTACCGCCATGGCCTTATTAATGCTCACACACAGGCCAGGGACAAGTAAGTGCCGTCAAAATCATTAGTTTTGTCTATGGGCACACTTTCTGTGTTTGTTTCAAGTTAAACTATCACAACATGAATGAGGTGCATTCTGAATGACTGTAAAAGTGCAATTACATGAGGATGTATGTTTATCTAGGAATTGCTTAAGTGTTCTACCCTTAATTATAGCCATTATTGTGAGATTAGTGAAGACTTTTGAAGAGATTTAAAGTCCTATTGAGACTGTTCTTTTCCTGCTCTCATTATGTCATTGATGTCTCCCTCTGCCTTTTCCACAGAATCCTTCATGTGCTGCTGTCTCCTTTCTCTCCAGATCACATCCAGCAGTCTTTATTTCACAGAAAAGGTGCAAAAATATGATTTTGTTTTTAACTGTACATAAAACTCCCTGCACTCCCACACCTTAGTTTCACCCCACTTTTTTATCCTTTATTTTGATATATATGTTGAGAGAAATGTGTAATATATGTAGTATACATATCCTTCTATCCTTACTATTTTCTCTCACCATCTTCATTCTGTTTTGTCTCCCCAGGTGACGATAAAGGAAGCTGTTTCTCTTTCCTGCGATTTATTGATGTGTCACCTGCTGAGATGTCCAACCTAATGCTTCAAGGCACCTTAATCAGGTTTGGTTCACACCTGCTGCTGTCTGTTGTAAGGACATTAAATAAAGCAGGTTGGGGAGATAGGCAGTCCCAACTCAACAAAACATGTCAGCTACCAACAGTTTCACACATCCTTTGAGAAGCTCCAAAGAATAACAAACATGCTATGAGTGTAAATTCCTTTTGTGATTTGTCTTCTCTCTTCCAGATGGTTAGCTCTTTTTCTGTCACTGAAAGCTGCGTACAGGCTCTACTACCAGCGCCTGTTTGGGTTTGAAGAAGAGGAAGTCGGAGACAGAAGAGGCACCAGTGGGAATTTACCCCCGGGGAACAGTAGTCTGTCTTGTAAGGACTTGATTCTGTGGTTGAACAGACCCACCGCCTTTCCCAACATGCACAGCAGCCCTGTCCTCCAGGTAAGAAAACGTAAATCTGTTAACCTATCTTTTTGTACTTCATGATGGATAGCTGTAGTTCCGGTAGCGAGGCGTGCGGTGCTGACTGTACGAGAGCATCAGTCAATGTTTGGCCACATGAACAATGTCTGCCTGGGGCTTCTTCTGTATCCTCTGGGATCATGCATGCAACTTTATCTTCCTCTTGTCCTGTGACACAGCAACACTATGTTTTCTTCTTCTACTTCTGTCTTCGGGGCCTGCACACACCAGGGCTCATTTATATGTCAGCATAAAGGAAAAGCTGTGAGAATTAAATATAAATAAAACACATTTACTTTATAACTGGATAGAGCCAGTTCTCAAATATAAAAAAGAAGCCATTATAGACATTTTTATATTTCTGAAATAAATTTAATTCAATTTTCAAAGCATATACATTAATTTAAGTTTTTAAGAGTGTGTGAATCAATAGTGGAATTAATTAGTTAGTCCTGCTATTTTTATAAAACCACTATCCTGTATGTACTAGAGATTTTTTATTTTGCAAGTATAGCTAGCCAGCCATCAATATTTTCTTTTTAGTAGGTACTCTACAAAAAATTGGTCTGGTTCCTGTGGATTTGAGTTGTATTTCCCAGGGGGCAAAACCAACAGATTAAGTAGATTAAACCACTGCTTCCAGACACACATCCAAACAGAGAAACAGCCCAACCATTTTAGATTTTTAATTTTTAATTTTTATGATTGGTCAACAAGAGTGAAAATTGCTGTGCAGGGAAGGCATCTCAGGCCCATCTCTTACTATGTCAATGGGAATGGATGGCCGGACTTCTAGAAAACAACTATGTTAGCATTTATATCAGAATCCATTGCAATAATTTTTAATATATTGACATTGTGGCCAATAAAATACAGTATATTTTGTAAAATACAAGATTTTTGCTAACTACAGCCCTAAAATTGCTTAATGAAATTAAACTGTAATACCAAACTGTAATCAAGAAATACACACTGAGTCGTGCAGCTGCTGAGCGTCTTGTTTTCTCCCCCGGAGTGGCCTAAGGAACTTTGGTAATGGAGAGTAACTTAAGACACCTGAAGAGCTAATGTGTGTGCTGCTTAACCACGTTGACCTCGCACTCCCACACTCCAGCTTCTAGAACTTACTCCCACTTTTTTCTGTTTGCCAAAGACTTTCAGCTCCTCATTTTTCTTTTGAAGCAGTGAGGCTGGTAAACTGTGCTGCTCTCTCTGCTCGTCTCTCTTTCTTTGGCTCTGTGGGCTGATAGTGTGGTCAGTATTGCAGCATTTTTAGTTGAAGCAATTCTACATTTAATTTAACCAGAGCAGGCTTAAATATTTTAAATCTATTCACTTGTGTGTTGTAATAAAGCCCTTTTCTTGGCATCAAGCCATTTATTAACACATGATATCTTCTTTTGAGAGGCCTTTCATTTTTATCTTTCTTGAAAGATAGACACAAAAAAACTGTCAAAACAGTAGAGTGGTCACACATGTTCCTTTTCCTTAGTTGCATATGGATGGCGAGGTTTTTGTAGCATTCTACCTATAGATGGCGCTGTGCATCTACCATTATGGTCTTAAAACACATACTGCACCTACTACTGCATTATCCTTTAATAATTCATGGTTATCTATATAAAGGGGTGACCCTCAGCAGTAATGTTAATGCCTCAAATGTACAGAACCATGTATGTCAGGCCTTCTAGAAGTAGAGTTTTGTTGAGATTACATGATTTATGGAGATATACCAAATCTTATAAACTAAGTAATCCTACATTTTACATAATGTGTGATGCTTTTGGCTGAAGGAGCCAGAACTGTTTGGAAAGTTGAGAGTTGCACTCTGTGGGCATCTATGAACTGCTTTAAAAAGGTATCTCATATTGTACATGGGTCTGAACATGGTACTGAAATGTAATGTATGCAAATGTGTATGTTTCAGGATTTGGTGTTTACAGCCTTCAGACCGGGTCTCATTGGACACACCGGTGTGACCGTCCACAGCCGGTCCTCCACCACTTCCACACTACGACCGTGCCAACCCACGCTGCCACCCAAGTTCCTACTCGCCGCCACGCCCAGGGTACGTCTCTGTGTTTTTGTTTAAGCCTCCCAGTGTCTCACTAAGTTCTCCTGGGTGGTCGTGGAAAAGGGAAGGAGAAGCTCCGTGTCCAGTCTGCTTTTGTCCAACCACAACAATGAGCAGGTCTTATCTGTAAAGTGTGTGTGTGGTTGGGGAAGTGGGGCTGACCACAGTGGCTTCCAGCTACATTTAAAACAAACAGAGGGTCTAAAAAAGGGCTTCTTGCTGTGGTTACCCACCAGTAGTTAAGTTTCCTCCAATACATACACAAACATACAGAAGTTGCTGATTCAGTGAAAGCAGGCATTATTCAGGCTTTGCTTTGCTTTTACAATCATGTCTGCAGTATTCTGGACTCCTGTTAAAAATATTATCTTTCTACTTGGTTACCTAGGTGACAGCAGTTCCCATGGAGCGTTATTGTAACGACCGCAGTGCTGAAAATGAGTGGCGAGTGATGCGAAATGGAGGCGGGACAATCTTCAAACAGTGTTTTCTGTACGGCTCTCCCGAACTGGCTTCAGAATGGTGCACAAGGGCCAATTCCTTCTACCCACAATGCCCTGGGGGGATCATGGCCATCAGCCCTCGACATGGATGGTCTTTCATTCGCATACCAGGTAAGGAGAAGAGGTGTTAGTCAAAGTTCATAAAAATACAGGTACTGAAAACAGTAAACTGTAAAGGTGAGATTTACATTTTACAGGTACATTCTTATTTTATCACGGCTGCACCTACTGGGGAATAGACTGTATAGTTCTGTCCCTAAAACATATTTAGTGACTTAAAAGGACCCACCTAAAAGAAACAATATGTTCTATGCTATGTTTAAAATATTCTGTACAATGTCTTTAAACAGACTTTTTTGACTTGGAAGTAAAGACGTTCTTTGGATCTGTTTTAAAGCTTTTAATTTTAGTCCACAGTGGTATCAGATATACTACACTGACTCATTGTTTAAAAATGAAAGCAAAATATGCGTCATTACAGGATTCACCAAACGTCAGATGTAGTCAAGTAGAGAAAGCAGCACAATATTACAAATCAGTGTTAAATAATCATAACGCACAAAGGAGGCCTTCTATGTGACATGTTTATATGTCCCTTAAACAATCATCATAACCCTCTTTTAATCTTCTTTCTGTGATATTGGTGACATTTTCCCATCCCATCTCCGTTAGCCTTATGCTTCACCAGCGGCACAGCCAAAGGACGAGCCACTGTCCCCTATTTACTGTATGGTCTGTCCTGGCATTTCAGAAAAAAAGCTAACCAGCTTCTAGTCAAAAAGCACATGGCTAATGTGCATAAATAAGTGTCCCCTTAAAAAGCGTAAAAAGTGAAAGTAACATTCTTATTACTTGCTTGGTCTGGTTTGTTTTTTGACTTGGAGTACAGTGTAGAGCCGTGGGAGAGTGTGGTGTAGGGTCAGCAGGACATCACCAGGCACATCACCTTCCTCCCTGTAGGTCTGTCCGTCTGCCAAACCTCTGACCTCTCACAATCTAGCAGAGATAAAGAGCCCCTGCAGAAATTCACTCTCATAAACACATCCCTTTAAACATACTTTCCACTGAGGTGCCAGTACGTTATTGTCCGTGCAGGTGGGTGTACGTGTGCAATTTATCAAAAAGGGCCCGGCTTACTGAGTTAGGGGTCAGGAGGAGCCCAGTGGGAGCTGATTTGCTGCCAGCGTTTTAGTAACTGATGGATGTTGAAGCTGACAGAGGTCGGTAGAGTTTTACAGACAATGCTTCCCTCCTCTGTACCTTTGATAAACTGTCTCTGCAGTTGATGGAGTTAAACTTTCAAAGGTCTAACAACAGATACAACCAGATTTTGTAAACAAGCTTAACATGGTGACTACCAATCAATTATATCCACACCTCCAATTTCCAGTACAGAATTTTACACTTAACCCTGTTCAATGTAAGGTTTTGATCCAGGTATTCTACTAGGGTGGCTATCATTTCAGACATCTAATTAGAAGAAGTATATGTGCTCACGATTGTCTCTTTTTGAAGCACAGTTCACTCACAGTCCCACTAAAATTACTATTTTGGCAATTCACCAATTTAACCTAGTTTTTAAAACATAAGCTAGATTCCCATGTTAGCTTAGAAGTGTGGTCTTAGCATGCACTAAGAACAGTGCAAACAAACAAAATAATTGGTATAGTTTTTTCACATTGAGTCTGTGTTGCAAATTGTAACTTTGGAATTATTTCTCCCCTTTTTTTTTGTGAAATGGTTTGTGCATGAAAGTGAGAAACTAAACAAGTATTTGTGTGTCTGTGTGAGAACAGTCTGCAAGCTCTTGTGAAGTCCAACGGCCGCAGACAAAGCGAGGAAGTTTAACTGCTGCTCATTGTTCGGCCTCTTGGTTAGGTAACCCTTACAGATGCTCTGTGTGTTCGTCCGTTCAGTAAAGTGCACTGCTCTTACATTTGTCTTTCACTTTACTCCGCACCGTCTCCCACGCTCACTTCTCCTTGGTCTCACCCGCCCGTCTCGCTCGCAAACCAATCAGCTGTCCGACTTCATCCCGTCTGGTCTCCCGCTTGTTTCTCAGCCCGGGCAGGAAGGAAGTGACCCAACACTCCGGCACCCGTTCCTCCACTGAACACATTGTTGCCACATCAAGGCCCAGATATGTACAGTAGCTGGGCTCAAGTTTCCCAGCGTCCCTCTCCTCTGCGCTCCCAGCCCCACACCTCTCAGAACAAATGCCACAGCTGAATGACTGTTTGTTTTGAGCACTATGGCGTGAGTATGGCTTTGGGCTGGTATCGACGGAGGAATCTAATCAGACTTATTAAGAATCAGGCCACAGAGGAGGAAAAAACAACTATGGCTGAAGCATCTTAGGCTCTTGGAGGTCTTTTAAAATCCCAGCCCACATTCATAACATCTTGTTTGGTGGTTATCTCACTGAAAAATAAGCCACTGAAGCCACTAGGTCGCGACAGTAGCAGCAGTTTTGGCACTAATTACAGGTTTGCGGTTGCCTCTCCTTCCCGGTCCTGAAACAAATGTTACATTTTAGGCCCAAAGACAATTTGTGTCAATTTTAAAAAAATCACTTTGAAAGGGTAGGTTTATTTGCAGAACATTCCTGGGTTGAACCTACACTGCAATCTGTGTGGCTACTGCGCAGTTATGTTTAATTAAAAAGAATGTCCACCAAATAATGGCTTTCTCACTGTCTTTTTCTAGCTCTCGTGTGAGAAAGACACATTTGAAAGAACAGGAAGAGAACGTTGAAACAATGGTTTATAAATTTACCAGAGATGTTTTATTTTTTTTTAATCATTGTTATATACTAAGAATAAATGTATTTGCGAAAAGTGAAGTAGGGCTCTGCCGAGAAGCACCCATCAGTCTGTGGGAAATGCAGTTGTGCCTTCCTGCTCCTTCAAAAAGAAACCACGCTCTCCAGCAAAATGGCAGGAAGCTTCCCCCGGGCTTCTGATAGACGGGCACAAAACAACACAGACGTCCAGCCTCACCACATCACCGCCTGTCTCTGCCCAGCACTGCACTTAAACTGGCACCGACCACCGTCTGCGCAATTCAGCACTTTCTTCGTTGTGCCAGTTAAAAAAAAAAAAAAAACCTTATCCAGCCATGTATGCTGAGATGTTTGGGTTTCCTATTGTAATTTATGCCACTAACACACAAGACTGAAGAGGAGACATTAACCACTTTTTTTTATATTGAGATGTAATGTGTAATGTGTAGCTCATCTTGACTCTGGGCCAAAAAGCTTTCATCTGCGGTGTGCGTCGAGTCAGTGTTGGCCAGTGCTGACTGGTCGTCATTTATCTTAATGACAGAGTTCGCAGTGGGATATTGCGGTGTGATGAGGGTTTTCTGGTGAAAGTTGAAGCACTCATCAGACTGTCTGTCTCTTCCAATGCTTAACAGCTCATTGAGAACCGTGACAAGTACTGATTTTGGTCTCTACTTGAGGTGAAATGGTGAAGCATGTGCCATCCTTTCCTCTTTGTTTCACCTCCTTAGCATCTGTCTCCCAGCTCTTTTGTTAATAGCTGTGAGGAAATTAAATTTAAGTCCACTTTTATCAATACATGAAGCAGTAGCAGCAAAGTAGCGGCGGGCTAATATTTCCATCAGCAGCAACAATGAACAAGTGTTGGCCATTGACTTATTGATTGCACAGTGTAATGTATCATTATACAGTGAGGGGCTTCGATCGTGGCTTCGACCTGTTCTCTGGCCACCCATCTGTCTCTCTTTCTCACATAACCGTCCATCCATCTTCACTCAGCATTCTGCCATGTCTCTTTTCACCAACTCCTCTGTTTTAATGTGTATGGCCTAGATGTCAAAATGTCTCAGTATTTTGTTGCATATAACAGAGCCAAATAACAGTCAAGTTCAGATTTCTTTTTATCTCTGTATCACAGTTAGGGCCTTTTTTGTCAATGTTATTCAAAATTCTGTGAATTGGAATATTAGAAATGACACTTTATACATTATGTTCAGCGTAAGCCTGGCATTTCTGGTTCCTGATTTGAAAAAAAGTTGACAAATGTTTTACAATGTATTATTTATTTTCATGAATACCTGGAAGGTAATTGGGTAAACCCCATGTGAGTAATTTTTTCAGAACAATGCCATGTAGTTTACAAAGCAACATCATAACAGTGGCATTCTTGTCAACCTAAAACAAGCCCATAACTGCTATTACTCCCACACTTTTGGTCCAAACAAGCCGTGTTTCAGTTGAAATCACATTGCTCTAAGAGGGACAGATGGATTTCTGTGAAAATGTGTCCACGCTAAATGAATCAAAAGGTTTTCATTTCACTGACCAAATAATCGAATCCGAGCACAAAGGCTGCACAATATAGTGCAAATTTATCTCAATCTCAACAACTGCCTGAACTGCAAATGAAAGACATTCACACTTTAAATGCCAACTTAAGAGTGCTTTCCGTATACTCTTAGTATACAAAAGGAGACATTCAAATCATAAAGTTAACACAAAATACAACACATGCAGCCCTATCTAGCACTAAGACTTTTAGTATGATAACATAATGTGTAAGCCTTGTAGGGTTTGGCACCAACCGCTTTTGAGGCAAAGGGGAACAGGACAGAACAGAAGATCGCAGCGGCGTATTAATGAAATTAGATACTCCCCAACCAACTGTAGTTGTTTAGGGAGTATCAGGCGCCAGGCACCGGGGCTGGGCCGGGGTTAATTAGCTGGCAGCAGGCCTCTAATTGGGTCAGGACCGTGTCAGGCCCCTGGCTCTGGCCCTACAGGGATTGGATTACACCATTGGGGAGGAGGGGGCACAGACAGTGAAAGGGGGAAGCATAGGGAGAAATGTAATTGGGATGGAGCAAGGGATGCGGATGGAGTTGGAGGGTACAGAGGATGCGAGAGGAGGAACACCGGTAGAGGTTAATCTGCCAGCAGGAGGCATAGGACAGGAGGAGACAGTGAGGACGCTCCTGAGCGGGATTGGATTTAGGCAGCAGGGGGGTGCGCTGTGGAAAAAAGGGGGCAGGGCAGGTTGGGAAGCTTGGTATGTGTATCCATAGCGACAGCAGGGTAGTGCTACACCACAAGGGATTTGCTTGTGGTTTTTTTTGTGACAGGCTGTTATTGCAGTCTGTATTGCCCTCATCGTGTATGATGGCAATTTTTGGTGTTCTGTGACGTAAGGCTTCAGTTGTTGTTTTTATGATATATTACAAAAACAACCTTCTATTAACTTGTCCTGAGTGAGTGCATTTTTTGTTAAACACTCTCAATCCTGAATGCATCCTCAAATCGATCAAACAGGATGCTTTCGGGTGTAGTTTGGTACAAATGTTATGAAGTCAATCACAATTTGACTGCTTTTTTTGTGTCAAAAGGCAAACCAGCATATTTTTTTTTTCACAACTTTTTTTGCAGGGATTACTAAAAAACATACATTTAAAAACTATTAGTTCCCTCTAGATGTACACTACCCAATACTACATTCCTTCTGACCCAACATAGAATTTTAAAAGGGGTGATTTAGAGTCCACTGTGGCTACATGTATGTATGACTCATCATATTCAAACCCCTTAAGCCCTCTATAATGTACGGTTACTACACTGAGTTCACATTTATGCCACACACAGCTTATAATGTAAGCCATAAGTGTTACGTTGGATTGAGACAGACCACCAGAGGCCTTCCAAAATTGCAATTATTCATTTTCTTGGCTTGGGCTTTTTTGGGGTATGGCAGCGATATTTAGAATCAGGGATTTTTAGTATGCAGTTGTAAATGTTTTGAACTTGACCACTTCTGTCTGCATAAGCCTCACACACGGGGTTTGGATAGTTGCATGGTAGGATTTATGAAAAAAGTGTTGTCATTTAGGCAATTAGTTTTTGTTTTTTTATTTTTTATTTTTGTCCTTTTTCATAAGTTCCTTAGAGATTCAGAAAATTTGAAACACAACCTACCTGATATTGGCTTTAACCGGTCAACATGTCATGAGTGTTTGCGGGCTTAGCTCTAATCTGATAAACAGAAACAGATTGTCGGCAGTGGTTGAGCAATATTGCCTTATATGAGCATTTGCAAATTTGCCAAGCAGCACTTCTCATCTGGTTGGCTGGCAGCGATGTCTGTGGTGTTGGGTGATGGTTGCCATTGACTGACTGGTTAGACTGGCACCAGCGGCGAGGAGGCCCCTGTCTGATGGTGACCACAACATGGCTGCCGCCGCCACCATCACTAGGGCTAATACAACCGCACAGAGACACCACAAACAAACTCTTTTTCTCTGTCTGCATCACTTTTGTATCTGCTCCCATCTAACTCTCTCCCTTTCTCCTTTTTTTTTTTTTTTGGGATCCATTTTCTTGACGCCAAGGCCAATTATAGGTCTTTGATGGTGGGATACAGTGTTTGCATTTCGAAGAGCTTGTGGTGTGTTGGTTTTTTTCATACACACAAGTTTCAAACCACAGTGATTTAACAACTGCATACCAGATGAAAAGCAAGCATATGGCCACTCTGCTTCAGGTTCAGTTTAGTCTTTGACGATTTGCTCTATGTCTACTAAATTTGTTGAAATGTGAATTCAAGGTCTGTCAACAGTCTTCTGGGGTTAGTTTGGAAAATAACGATGTGATGTGAGTGCGTAAATTTGACTTTGAGTGGCAGCCATTGAATACAAATGCTAGATATAGCTGCCGAGGGCAAAACAAAAGTCAAATGTGTGACTACATGTTCAGGTTTTCTGAACAGAAGTGAATGCGACAGGCTGACCACGCCCCACTGACCCGAAGGTGTCCCCAGAGTGTTTCTTCTGTTCGTCTGTTCTATTTAGTTTCTCTTTAACACCTCTACAGTGCCTGACCTTCGGGTTGGGCTTAAACCGAAAGGTCACAAGTCAGGGTTCAAGCCAAGTACTCATTAGCATTGAATGTTCATGGGGAATATTGGAGAATGAGTCAGCTGCTTTGGTGGGCATAATTTAGCATTTTTACATTATTTCTGGCAAAAGCAGGACATAAGGATTTTAGTGATAAGCCTTGACTATGTTTCTAGTACCGTACTTTAAAATTTCTTGTACTTGTACTTCTCAAGCTGCTCTGGAGCTGCATCAGCATTAGACCACACCACACAAGGAAAAAATAGGTTTTCCTTAAATGCAATATGGCTACTTTTGGCATTTATGTAAAAAAAAAAAATCAAAACAAAATTGAATTCATTCTATTCATCACGTGGTAAAAAGTCTAATTCTCTGTGTTAGAAAGACATAGAACTTCTATCTAAGCCATAGTTTCAACATTTTAGTTTTGATTATAATTTTAACCCTCTTGCTCACATTGACAAAGAAAGGAAATATGAATTGGAAATATTTATACGCCTAGGGTTTCAGGGCTTGGGAAAAGTGTTGTGCGCTGGACGTCCAAGCCTAAACTGTCCCATTGGAACTCTGAAAACCCTGGCCTGACCTCTTCACCTGACCCTGACCTGGCCTTAGGTTCCCCCACACCGCTCGGGTCACCACTCTTTGGTCAAACTCCATAGTGTTCCTGTCACCCGGGTTGACAGCAACCCCTGTTTTTTTCCCATTTGTCAATTGTGCAAGCTGACGTTTTTTCCTCATCAGCTGGACTCTAAGGGGACTTCAACAACACAGTCCTGGTGCAGTCACTTCATGTGCTGCCAGTGACTAGGACCAACTGCTGCGCTAATTTGTTCCTCTTTTGTGCTTTTGCGTGGAATGGAGTGGACATGGCCTTTTCTCACAGTTTCCCTCTCATTCCCGCTCATTCAATTCAGTCAATATGGGTGCATGCCGTATGTAAACAGTCAACAGATTAGCGACTCATCCCTGTGCTGATTCTCTGTGGTGGTCCTTTTACAGACTCATATCAAAGGCTTGTATTGATCAGAGTCAAAGCCCCAGAGAGAGGGCTTCTCTAGAAGGCCTTATTTTTACTTGTCTCTTTCTCTTCTAGATAAAGATAGCCTGATCACTGAGAGTGGGAAACTGCACACACTGGACATCCTGCTAAGTCGACTGAAGGCCCAAGGACACAGGGTTCTCATTTACTCCCAAATGACCCGGATGATAGACCTACTGGAGGTATTAACACACACAATTTAATAACATGTCAACATACCTAAATCACAAAGTGTACAGAACATAGTGATCATTGTCATTTTGGACAATATAACAAACACCACAAGCAGAAAGTGACAATCTTATATTTTTGTTCCATATACTATTTTAAATGAATTGATTCTGACAGAAAAAATGCACCAGAATGTGATATATGTATCATTATAATAATGCTCTAATTATGATCCCCTCCAACACACCTTAATCTGTCATTTGCATAAGTCCTTGTGGATCTGTGTGAGTTGAACTGCTCTGCCTTCAATGGCGTAGTATTGAGCCCCTGTGTTTGTAATCAGCTGGCCTGTCCCTCGTTAATACTCTCATTAGATGGCTAATTAACAGGTCAGGACTAATTAGAGGAGTCTCATCTGCAGGGTAGGCAGCCAGATGGGAGGGAGGATAGTGAAGAGAGGTGAGAAGAGGAGAGATGAGTGGTAAGGGAGTGGTACAAGGCTCACCATTAGACAGAAATGAATCAAATAAAAGAAAAAGAAGGTTTGGTAAAGTTCATACCACAGGAAAACCAGCTGGTTATTATGTGTTAACAGCTTTAGTCAAATACTCTATTGTTACTGCTGTATTTGTTGCAAACATTACTATGGAGCCAAGAGCCTCTGGCATGATGTCATTGGGAATTCCTTCCTGTTCACACGCTTTGCAAATCATGTGGAGGCAGATGGACCCAGCCCAGGTGGTCAGAAGCTGCCTTCCTGTGTGTGTCTGGAAGCAGTAAGATTGTGTGTGTAAAGACGTAATAAAGTTCATTAATGGTTCTGTAAAGTGACCTCATACAGAATCTCTGACTGCGTCTTAATTGAAATCACATCTTCATCCACTTTTCCTTGACTGTGTTATATCCCTGACTGAATAAATCTCCTGCAGATGGAATTGATTTCCTGAACATGGGCACTGCACTGAGAGAAAGAGTGAAGGCGAGGCCGATGCTAATCTCTGTCATTAGTTTCATTGTTTTTTTCGCCACTTGGCTGCTGGCTCTTCTGGTGACATCACGTCGTTGGGTGAAGGATCGTCGAGATCCGGGAAGCCTGCAGAAAAATAACAGGGCTAGCTTTCTTTGGCAGCAGCTATTAGTTGCGCAGGAGCACCTTTTTAATGTGAGTCTGAGGCTTACATCGGTGAGCAGGGGGATACCTCCTTTGGCTTATTTGTACCATAGCCCAAAAAATCAGGAAACAATTCTATTAGGAATCAAAGATGTGCAGTGTAGACTAAATAAGCTGTCAATTCTCTTTTTTTACATTAAATCCAACATAAAATGTGATCTAGTGATTGGTCCAAGATGCTCTATATTTGGTGAGATAAAATGTTGCCCAAGCATTGGCATTGTTTGATTTTTAGGTTTCTTAAGAGCTGTAATAAACCCACTGTTTGGTTGGGAACAAACTGTTTCTTGACTCAAAAGCAGCATTCACATTATAATAAAAGAATGTACCTCGGAGGCTGTTTTATGTTCAGGAAGTTGAAAACAAACGGGCAGCCACTGCTACTATGTTTTTCGAGATTTTTTTCCCCACATATATTTTTAAGTGCC
Organism: Perccottus glenii; assembly: GCA_024416835.2. NCBI lineage: Eukaryota > Metazoa > Chordata > Actinopteri > Gobiiformes > Odontobutidae > Perccottus > Perccottus glenii. Next base: position 14,477,345 of record CM044564.2, read on the forward strand.
AACTGGACTTGACGTAGAGTTTGAATGGTACATTCAGAACAAAACATTCAACTGGAAGCAGGAAATTTAATTGGACAAATGTTGGTTCTTCATGCCTCGAATAATTCTCCCATGTATGTTTAATGCGCTGATCGTATTGCACTGCGATAATAAGCTGCTGGCACTAAAAAGATAAACAATGTATCCAATGTAGAGTTACACCTTGATTTATAACATGTGCAACATAACCCTGTACAAAGTCAATAGGAAGTTCAGAAGTGAACAGACTCATTTGTGAATAACAACACAACACACACAAGGAAAGTGTTAGGTGTTGAAGTATGGAGAACTTCCAGGCCAGAGATCAACAAACACAACTAGGGAAAGTTTTTTCTTAAAACTTTTTGGGGCTTCTATATCTTAAACCTAATTTGAGGTTAGCAGCATTTTTGGCTGACATTGCTAATGGCCCCCTAATGTAGTGTTCACTCGGAGCAGATGGGGCTGCTGGGAAAACAGCAAGGGCAGAAAGACTGAGACCTCAGGAGGGTCATTTGTGCAGTCAATGGGTGCGGGAGGTCACTAAAAACATAGTGTCAGATTGTTGTTAGCATCGGTAATGGCAGCGCGAGGTGAGTTGTGATGTGTGCCGCTAATCGCTTCTGACGTGACGGTAGGACCAGGGAGGTTAAAGGGTTAAAAGAGATCAATGTGCTGAATCATCATCAATTGGCCCCAGCAATTCCACACACTCAACATAGTGCAGCGAGCGGATTGAGGAAGATATAGTATCAAATTCTGCATTTCACAATGTCCGTTTGGGTTTGGAGTGAGGTTTTAGCTGTGCAGAAGAAATGTGGGATTTTTTATACCCTGGACTGAAAAGTTGCTGAAATCTCTGTTTGTATGTTTAGATTTTTGGAACTCTGTAAATCTGCAGGGCTTTTTCATTCCTTAGAGAAAAAAATACATATTATTGCATATTTGAGAACTTACTGTGTTGCATCCTTTAAACAAAACCTCAGTACAATACAAATCCACTATCTTTTCAAAAAATAAGCCACTTTTGTTATCTGCAAGTATTGAAAATCCCATTTGTAGCTGTAATTTTTTTTCACAATACTATTTTCTTTTTTTTAGGAGTACATGGTGTATCGTAAGCACACATACATGCGTCTGGATGGATCCTCCAAGATTTCCGAGCGACGGGACATGGTGGCCGACTTTCAGAGGAGGTTGGTGAAAACATATAACTCACTCCGTTCTCTATTAGGTATTAGAAAACATCACACAGATTACACTGATACATCTGATTGTCCTTGAAAATGGCCTGGTTCAAATTAGTGCTTTGAGGCTCCACTGTTATTGTTGCAGAGAGTGAAGGTAGAAAGTTTATTGAAATAGCTGTATTGTACATGACTTCTGGAATGTAACAGATTTTTAAACTCCCAGGCCTCTCTTTTTAAACTTTTATTGACTCATAGCAACAAGTGCAATTTTTACAGAATATGGTGGGATTTTGGTGCCGGGTATGGCAGGGTTAAGTTGTACAATTTTGAATGTCTCTTTTCTTTGCACAGGGCGGACATTTTTGTTTTTTTGCTGAGTACAAGAGCTGGAGGGCTTGGTATTAACCTGACTGCTGCTGACACTGTAAGTAATAAAGTTGTTCACATCCACATTAATGCGTTCCCTTTATTATCCCCATAAAATCCCCCCAAACTGGAGACTATAGCATGTTTTTGCTAGGAGGAGAACATGCAAACTCCACAGAAAGGCTCGGTAGTCAAACTCTGGACCTTCTTGTTGTGAGGCGACACACTTTTAGACATTCTAATAAGGACCAAGCCCATGTAATTGGCAAGGATAGATGTTTTTTTTTTTTTTTTATTGAGCAACAGTCATGTTATCAATGTACAACTAAAAACAAGTAAACTAACATTTAAGTGTTATTTGGCCATACATACCCATTCACCTTTTGAAATGGGTCTGGAATGCCTTCACAGTTATTCACAATTATCACTTGGTATAAATCCTGTCAAACCAATTGTAAATAACTATTTATCTAAAATAGGACGGGCACGTGGCAGAGTGGTTAGCACTCCTGCCTCACAGCAAGAAGGTCGTGAGTTCAAAACCAGGCCGACTCAAACATTCTCGGCCGACTCTGGTCTTTCTGTGAGGAGTCTGCATGTCCTCCACGTGTTACTGTGGGTTCTCTCCGGGTACTCCGGCTTCCTCCCACCGTCCAAAGACATGCATGTATAGGTTAATTGGCAAATCTAAAGTGTCCCTAGTGAATGAATGTGAGAGTGAATGGTTGTTTACCCCGCCTCAGGCCCAAAGCTGCTGGGATAGGCTTCAGTCACCCGCGACCCCTAACGGGACTAAGCGGTAGAAAATGAATGAATGAATATTCCAATGGCGTCCAGTGGCAGTTTATTCTGCTTCCGTTGGCACTGACTCCTGGAAATCAAACTAGAATCCACAGAAAGTTAGACTGGCCAGGGTGGTATGAGTCTGAATAACCACTTGTTTTCTGTTCACACAACACAATATTTTTAAATAAAAATGTTGGAATCATATTTGTATGTTCCGAGAGTAGTGTGGACGCCATGTGAAACTGCTGCTAAAACATGTAGTTAAAAGTAGGTTAAAAATCAACTTCAGGATTGCTAATGTGTTGACGTAATCCCGATCATAGTGTGTCTGTGTTTACACAGTAAGATGGTGAACATGCTTATATGAATGCCCTCTTTGTTTTTATGAACATCCCGCAACATAATCTTCCCATTGTGTCCCCTGAGCCCCCGTTCAAGGGAGATTAGCTTCTCTGACAATGACTTTCGAGTGAGTGCTAAACACAGGACATCTGTCGGGCTAAAGGGCACATCAGGAAGGACAGCACTGCCCTGTGATTATTCTCAACACTCACAGCGTATGCTTCGTGTCAAAACTGAATGTTGTCATAAATGTTAATGGCTAGTCTGCTTTATGAATCCCCGCAGGTGATTTTCTACGACAGTGACTGGAACCCCACAGTAGACCAGCAGGCGATGGACAGAGCTCACAGGCTGGGCCAGACCAAGCAGGTCACAGTGTATCGTCTCATCTGCCAGGGCACCATCGAGGAGAGAATACTGCAGCGCGCCAAGGAAAAGAGTGAGGTAGGGGGTACATTCATGCATCTTTTTATTTGGAAATTTGGTCAAAATGAAGCTTGTTTTCAACTGTCAAAATACAAATTGTCTTTGTACCAAGATTCAAAGGGTGGTAATCTCTGGAGGCAACTTTAAACCAGACACGCTCAAACCCAAAGAGGTGGTCAGCCTGCTTTTGGATGACGACGAACTGGAGAAGAAATGTGAGATTTTTGATAAACACATTCCTATCTTGTTTGGATGTAATTGGAATTGAAAGTGTAAATGTTTTGTGTCCTGTAGTGCGTCAGAGACAAGAAGAGAAGAGGCTAATAGAGGAGAGCAGCAAAGTGAAGGAGCGCAAAAGGAAGAGGGACAAATATGCCGAGAAGGTACAAGCAACAATGAAAGAAACATAATGGAAGAATTAGATGGTTAAAGAAAGCAGCTGTGACAAAATAAGATTATACAGGAATCTTGAAATGAATCTTGTTAGAAATCTTGTCAAATTTAGTCAAAGGGTCAAGAGTTCAACAAAATCATTGCAGATCATCCTCTAGGGGTTATACCAGATTGCATGACAGCCTGGCCACATAATTATCCAGTCATTCTGCTTCAGTGGTGGACAGACCACGACTATACACATGTGCATTAAATGTCTACTTCTTTTTTGTCAGAAGAAGAACGAAGAGACGGAGATTAAGAAGAAAAAGGAACTGAACCTTGTTATTTCCCATGCACCATCGGCCGACAACTCCAACCTCTCTGCAGACGGAGACGACTCGTTCCTCAGTGTTGAGATGGACTCTGCCATGCCCAGTCCTTTTAGTGAGGTAAGATCTGCTTAGATACAACCCTTGTTATTAAAAAGGAATAAAAGAGGTGGTTTATCTGTCAATTCACTTTGGGGAAAAAGAACGGGTTAAATTTCTATCCTCGATTTTGTGCTTAGAATTTTTCCTTTTTTCTAATTGCTTATCTACTTTTCCTTTTTGGTCACGTAATCTCTCTCTGACGTGACTTTCTTTCACTCACTTCCTTCTCTTGTTGCTCCTTTTACTGTCCCGTTGTGATGATTATACCTCGACTGTACCAGCCCAGTTCCCATGTCCGCTCCAGTGCTGACCTCCGGCCTATGTGTGTGTCTGTGTGTGCCCCTCTGTGTGGTCAGATCTCCCTCAGCAGTGAGCTCCAGCCCGGATCTCTGCCGCCGGACCCTGACGTGGACGAGAGCAGCAGTGACATGTTGGTCATAGTGGACGACCCGGTTTCCTCTGCACCGCCGTCCCGGGCCACAAACTCCCCCGCTTCAGTGTCTGGCTCTGTCTCAGACAACATGAATGGTGAGCATAGAGCTGTCTTTTTATTTTTATTTATATAATTTTATTTTTTTATACACATTTTAACTAAATCTAAAAAAAAAAAAAACACATGAACAGAACACAAAGAACAAACAAATACAGCTAAGCACAAGAAAATGTCCACAACCAGTCCACAACCACTACGAAGAACTGTCCCCTCCTGGAGTGTAAGGTGGAGGTCCCTACTCCATTGGAAACAATTCCAGGACAAGTCTGTGCCAGTTCGATTTTGTGGGGGATCTATCGCTAATCCAAGACAGGAAAATGTTTCTCTTGTGCAGAACAGTCATTCATTTCTATGACATTTAGTGAGATGTTTTACCATCTAAAGTTAGGACTTTTGCATCACCCTCGTTTAATTAACATGCTAACAACTGAAACAGAAAAAGAAACCAAACATGGAATCAATTTATTGCTAAAACTGCTTGGTTTTAACAGTTTTAGCTGCTAACTAGCATTACTACAATAGAAAAATGTTTTAGAAAGCTAATCAGAGCATTATCTTACACATCCTTGTATTTAGAAGCAAAATGTAATGTTATTAAATTGGATTTCTACAAACGTAATATATTTCTTCTAACTTATATTCTATTATGTGCAATCAAAATTAAAGACAAAAGCCAGACAATAAAATATTTTGACTGACTAGCTGGATAGTCAGACTACAGTTTGCTCAGATATCTGATTGGCTTTACCTTCTATTTTTCAAAAGCCAAAATTGTAAGTTATAATTATAGATAATATGTGTTTATGGAATATTGCTGGCCAATAAATGAAGCATGTTGATGGTAGGATAAGGCATCATTTTCTCCTCTTTTCTTATAATTATAATTAATATTCCATCTGTCAGCTACGTCCCTAAAGCACCTCCCATTTTGCCCCAGTTAAATGTTCAAGTTGGACAGTTTTAAATATTTTAAAAATTGTTATATGGAATATATTTAATACATTTTATCTGCACAGCTGGCCTCCATTTTAAACCATGCCAAATCAAACTTAACCTGCATGTCATCTGAGATAGTAATATTGTGCTTGGGAACAGAAACTAGCATGTCTTCCATGTAGGTCATCACGCCAAACAGAAGTCTGGGTTGTTATGGTCCCCCTGCTCAGTGTGTTTTCATAGGCTTGTGTCCATAAAGACAGCAGCCTGTTATCTCACGTGTACAGCAATAGGCTTTATTAGATTTGTGAGGCTTTTTTGGCCCGGCCTGCATGTTTTAGTACATCTTGGCCCCAAGGAGCCACATAAACACTGAATGTATAGTTCATATGGCATCTATATCAGTGATTTGGAGGAGTTGCAGTGCAGTAATCCCTTCTAAATGCATGCTGTTTTCAAAGCCACTGGGAGTATGGCTGCCATGTTAAGAGGCTCCTGTCACAGATTATTGATGGACCATGCTAACCAGACCTTGTGAGCTAGTATTTGTGTAAAAACAGATGATATTTTAATGAAAGGTTTAGAAAACAGGATATAGGTTAAAATGAGGCAGCAATCCTGAAACTTGGACTTGCAAATGAAAAAGGAGGAAAAGTGAGATTAGAGCCTGGTTCTGGGCCGCAGAGTGAGTTTTTAAGGGTTTTCATCTGTGTCTGGGTGTGAGTGATAGGGCATGCTGTGCACCACTGCTTTTGGATGGAAACATGCAAAAGAAACCAACAAGGAGACTAGAAAGAGAGGAGGAGGAAGTGGAGGATTAGGCAAATGACCAGGCACAGGCTCCAATTCTGCAAACTGTACAAAAAGTGGGCTCAGCATTTCTGCATTTGTCTTGATTGTGCGCTGAGGAAAATGATGTGTAAAGAATGATGTGTACAATTAGTATAAACTAGCACAGCAGGCCTTTGAGAGGCTCTGTTACTGCCAAGCCAGACTGAACCTTTCTCAGCAGTCTGTTTCATTCTTGTAAATGCTCTGAGGTCAAATTCTTTGTATTAAACTTCATCTCAACACAAAACTGTCAAAAGAACAATGAAGTAACAATGGAGATGATGACACATATATTTTTTCCTTCAGGTGTTTGTGGCTCAGACACCATCAGCCCTGGCAGAGGAAGGTCTGGTCGCAGTCGGGGGCGGCCCAAAGGGTCTGGAGGCGGGGCCAAGTCTGGAGGGAAAGGTCGTGGTCGAAAGTCGACTGCGGGGAGTGCAGCGGCGATGGCAGGTGCTATGGCTGGAGCGGCGGCCGCTTCTGCTGCTGCGTACGCTGCTTATGGATACAGTGTTTCTAAAGGTGAGGAGATGCTTTTAAAGGGTTTTGTGATGTTAATAATGGAATAAAAAGTGCATGTCAACTATACAACACAGGGAGAGCGCCATGTGTTCACCACCATGTAGTTTAAATTGGCCATGTGTGGAATAACAAGGATTTCCACAGTTTTAAGATTAACTAAATTTTTAAACAAAGCCTTTTATAGTATTTTCATAATTATCATATTGAGGAAAAAAAAAACAAGGATAGTTTAGTATTATAGGTTGATCAAAAAAATAATGTTCTGGGGTTATATAAAAGAACAGAAAGCAGTCTTATAAAAGCCATACAAAAATGCATACATTCTATGTAATAAACACATTGGCCTTAGTAGCAGACACACCAGGCCTGTGTCCTTGCTCCTGTCTGCTTCTCCAAACTAGGAGTGTGCTGGAAATGAGCTACTGTTGGCAATAAGTCACCTATCCCTCGAGTATCTTATAGACCCTCTTTTACAAAATACTTCAACAATTACATTTTAATACTACAACATATTTAAAAACTCATAACCTCTCACTTTTACCTCCTGTAGTACGTAAACTTGATTATATCTATTTTTCCAGGCGGCCTGCCTGCATCCACCCCCCAGCAGCCTTCCCTGGGCCGATCCGGTACCAGCCCAGCCTTCAACCCCAGCAGGAGCTCCTCGCCCCAGGCCAAAGGTGGCAGCTCCACTCCGAGCCCTCACAAACAGCACCTGACCCACAGCCACCACCATCATCATCATCACCACCATCACAGTGGAAGCCACACTGGAGTGGTCAGGAAGGGCAAGGGTCCCGCCGCTCCTGGGACGCGATAACACATTCTCACCCACGCTGCTCAAAACAAAACACATTTTTGCCTGAGAATAAGTGACCTATTCTCACTGTGAATGACAAACATGTGACACAGAAAGCAGTATCGAAAGTAGCTGCGGACCACATAAGGCCTGTTACACCATGCAGCCCTTATCAGACACCGCTTTTCTCTTCTTGAATTTTAGTGTCCGGAATTTTGGACAAAATCTGCCTTCAGTATTTTCTGTTTACGATGTTCAGAAGACCTCTCTTTTGAGTTAGACTGCTTGTAGCTTAAAAGGGCTTGAATTTCTCACCAAGTTTTCTGTCAAATGCACTGGGCCTTGTCTTCCGTTTCCATTATTACTACCTGTCCGTGTATATTAGGTTATTTAAATGTTCTGTAAATTTTGCTCAATTGGTAAATATTTGTCAATGTGTACGTGACCCACCCAAGACGTAACCAAACCGACTAGCTTTTCTATAAAAGCTCTTATTTTTCTACAAACAATGCCAATACCCATAACAAAGCAGGTCTTATAATTAAAAAGAAATGTAATGCAGTTCAATGGGAATGATTATATATTTTTGTCCAATGATGTACAAATTCTATTCCAAAAAATAAATAGGCCTGACTGGTAATGCTGCTAAATTAATGTAATAATTCTGATTTAATTATAGGTTTGCTTAATTTATTTGTGTTCAAATTCTGAATGGTTTATAATTGTGAACCACTTATCCGCCTGTATGTAATTGTTTCAGAAGACATGCCGTTCTTGTGCTGAGGAGACTGTGGTTCTCTTCAATGTCATAGATATTTTAGAAAAAGACTCTCCTAAGTTGAGTACATGTTTGTTTGTTTTGTTTTTGTTTTTTTGTGTGTTAATAGTGTGATCAAAATACAACGTTCCATACTTATGTATATAATAGTAAGGATGACATTTCCTCTGGCTTTGCCCACATTCAACCATCTATTTTTATAGGTTACGTGTACATAAGAATTAATGCATTTAGCATTTTACTAACGGGGGAGCCAACTGAAATTAAAGAGTGCTGAATCGGTGAGTCTTGTTCTGTGTTGTTTTTCTTTGGTCATTTTAAATGCTTTTATTCAAATTCTGTGTCTGAGTAGAAAGCTTAGTTTTTACTCCATGGGGTGCAGCTTTTATAGTGGTAAATTAATATATGATCATAAATATAATGTAAGTGCTACCACAGAGCTATTGTTTTAGCATTTTTATGGTTTTGGGCAACATGTTTAAAGTTGTGGGTAAGATTTTCTACCACCCACTTGCTCATTTATTCCTGAGACTTTGTAAATTGGTAACATATTGACATTCATATCAAAACTTCTATTACTTCATATCAAAAAGGTTATGTGGCAGAACTTTTTGAGAGCAGGCAGTGTTGGATACATAAGCACTTTAAATAAAATCTAGGCCATATTACAACATTGTACTTTGAACTGTACAAAAGGGCAAAAAGTGTCAACAGGCTGAAGTGCACCTGAATTGATGGATGTTTGGAGGATTGGTGCGCGGCCAGTAGGATTTCATGTATAAATGCGTCAACATGTTCTCAGTGGCGCTCCCTGACATGACCTCGGTGCAGACTTGTAAACACAGGACTTCCAGGTCTGAGCTCGCTCCGGCCTTGTTGTTACACAAGTGCTTGCACCTAGGATAGATTCAAGTGCTGAAACGTATCCAAGTACAGGATGATCCAGCCAATTCCTGGGAGGGTCCAATAGTAAATGTGTGTCCCATGGGCCAGCTCCAAAATTTGGAATCACAGCTTTATCTGGATAATACTGCCAAGTAGAAAAATCTGATAGAAACCATGGACAGATGTTTTAGCAACGTTATCTGGGAAACTGTAGAGAACAGATTTTGGATAGATGCCCAGGCCTTGTGCTCTAATGCAGTTTGATATAGCATGCACGTTCCTCAAAGTTAAGGAAAAAAGTCCAGCATTTATTATAAACAAGGCCTTCCAAGTTTAAATTTTATGAACTTTGCTGCGACACAGCTTATTAGGTCACTGCATATTAAGAGCCTTTGGAGATGTGTCCATTTCCAAGAGGCCTTTTAGATGTATTTGGTTTATAGCATTCTTTAAAAGAGGAGAGAAGAAAGAGAGCACATAGACAGCAAAGTCATTTTTTAAAATTTTTTATTGGCTTTCGCTTTTACAGTGGACAGTATTTAAGTTACATTTAAAAATTAAAAGCATTTAATTGGCAAACAGATTCCACTAGAACAGTACCACATGAATGGACGGAATCTGAACTATTCAAGAACCATTCATGCACCAAACAGAACTGGAGATGTTACAGTAGAGCACAATGTTTTAGGGTCATCCTTTTAGTAAAACCACCTACACCAGACTTCAAAATAATATCCCCCTCACCTGTAGTGTTTTGAAAGATTTAATACACAATTGATGGTGCAAATATTTCACATCAAGTACAACAGTAGATGAAGATGGTTAGCATGAATGTTGACATGCCTCAGTGTTCTATACTTATTTAGCGTTGCTAATGAGGGTACGAGCAACTGGGCCGAACAGGAAGGAAACCTTGCTAAGGGCTGCTGCCTCGATGGAGAACAGGTGGTGGTCTTCCACATGCGGGCACCTGGTCCTCATGAACTCAGCCAGCCGGAGCAGGTACTCCAGGTTGAAGCCGGTCTTCCCTCTGCACAGCACTATCTGGGTGCCAATCTCCTCTGCACTGGCAGGCCCCAGGTAGAGCTGGTTGTCAGAGGTAAATGTAGACCAGAGCCTGAACAGGAGACTGGCCCTCACCCTCGGGGAAGAAGTCCACCATTTTAGTCACGTAGCCGCCGCACATCGTCTCGCGCACGTTCAGGTACTTCAGGGACTCCTCAACCTGGGAGCCTGTGACCTCAAACGCCACACCCCATGTGCTTGCCTGAAAATACAGAAGACTATTTAATACCCTGAAAACAACACAGTTATGTTGCATCTGCTGTAGTAAATAAACCAATGTTTTCCAAATTTGAGCCACAAAATTTTAAATTAAATTTTTTATTATTTTTTGATGCAATCCAAATCTAGTTAACAGTGGCCTCGCCCCACTTCTTGGAAAACGCTGGTTTAGATCTGCAACCGGAAGTAGAGCCATTTACTTACGTCATCGTCTTCTATCAACGTCACCACTCTTCCAGGCTGCGGGGAGAGAAGGGGGAGGAAAATAGGTCACGTACATTTGCCTCATTTTAAGTTTAAACCAACAATGTTAAACAAAAGCACGACCAAAGCAAACATGATAAAACTTACCAACTCGTCGTTTCCGCGGTGGAAGTTGTCTCCGTGCCAGAAACGCCTCTTGTAGCCTGTAATATAGCCGACCTTGCTCCTCTTGTACTTAAAGTCAGGCTTCCACACCAGTGACCCGTACCCGAAGATCCACAGGCTGCTCTTCGCTGCGATAATATCTTGAGGCTTCATAATAACTTGATGGTGGTGTTGACGATGGATTGATGAAATAGGTTGTCAATTGGCCTATGCTAACGGCTAAGGTAACTAGCTCTTCTTTCGCCGGTCCAGTCGCCGTTGGACCGGTTGGCTCGCTGGGATACCGCGGGGGGTATCGGAGCCCAACTGCTTGGCAGTTGATAGGATGGAATAACGCGGTTGGTTTTGCCGTGCATGATGCATTGCCATTGCATTATAGGTGCCGCATTATGATTAGAAATCCATGGCAGCCGGTGCGGCCTTCAGTTCAACAAAGAAATTAACTAATGGTCAGGGCCAGCTGCCTAGCCAGCCTTAGGTGATGTAAAGCTAAATACACAAACTGTTATAAAAACTAAACGAGTAATAACCGCGTTTGATCAGATTACAGCTCACTTTCGCCAGAATAGCGACGACCGCCGTTTGACGTTGTTCCCGATAACATGGCGAAGCGACCGGACTGGTATTTATAAGGTCTAGACCCATGGGCGGATCCTGCGCGGCGGTTAGACCAATAGTATTTGAAAGTAAGAGGTCGTTTGGCGAATCAGGATTTGGTGCGCTGAATAAGGCAGTGCTTAACATCAAACTCACAACACTATTGGCTCGGGCGTTGCATGAGGCGTGGAACCACGTCTAAATGTGATTGGCCCACAGACCGCCAATCAAACTGACTCTGATTGTGATTGGTTTATTCTGTTGTCAATCTCCGGCATACGCCATGGCTGATGCAATTTCTCTCTAGGTTTCAGGCAGGGCCTTCCAGGCACCAGCAACATACCAAGGCATTGCATCAGATTCAGAAAAGGTCAGAGTCCAAAGAGGCTTCCTGACATCCAAATAACAAAAGTTAAATAACACCTGTCTTCAAAGTTAAACATAGAAAACATAAATTAATACAAACGTGATATTAGTTGATACAACCATGCAAAGCTCCTAAAAGATATGAGTCTTGACGTGGGAGGCTTATTAATGTTTTATAAGGGTAGAAGTATGTGAATGTTTGTAGCCTAATGTTGGCCCCACAGCTCACATACCTAATAGCTAACATGACTGGGATGCTTTTCCTTCTCTTTTCCATATAGGGAGAAAAGTATTTTTGTATTCAAACTTGCTCCAGAATGCCACACAGACATGTGTTCATTGTCCAGCAGGGGGCCAGGGGGGTGGGGGTGGAGGTGAGCAGGGCAAAGATACAATATGTCTTTCATTAGCATCCTGTGTATAATTCCTGGGATCTATTGCCAAACAGTTTCAGGACATACTTATCTTGGCATGTGAAACCTGATCAAATGTATGAATATGCCCACCACCAGAGGCTCATCTGCGCTCAATACTTAGATTATCTATAAATAGCTGGCATTATCTGCCTAGATAAGAGGCCGAACAACTGTATCAGCTCTTCATAAATCTAAAGCGCCACACAATGTATGGCTGTTTTAGTGACCTGGGAATGATACAGGTCCTTCAGCCTGCAGGCACAGCGTCTCAGAACAGCTTCCATTATAGGCCTTCTTATCTCCTGCGTCACCTGTTTCTCTCTTGTTTGACCATAAATTCTCCAAGACACCAAGAATTTTCCCCAGAAGGAATTCTGTTTCCTTAGAAATGATATTCTACATTTAGTGTGGTCCAAACAATTTTAGCAAGTAAACTTGTGGTAAAACTGCAAAAAAACATAGATTTTTACAAAACCTGAACCAGACAAAGCCACAAGTACATTGCCACAGGACTTGTGGATAGAGCATATACACACATAAAGATGTATTTTCATCCAAAACACAAAACTTTCTTTACTGTTTCTGTGGATTTACTGCTCTGTCTTGGTAATAACATGGCATGTTTCAGAGTCTATGAAAACCCCAGAAAGCAAGAATAATCAATTGTTAAATTAGTTGACAATTATTTTAATGATTTATTATAATTGATTAAACCTATTAGTTTTTGCAGTTCTAGTCCAAAGACGTGGAGATGAATTGGTGAATTTATTAAATTTTTGATTTATTTAAGAAAATAAAAGGGAAACAATGCATATTAATGAACATTAAAACAAATGTAAATATGCCAGATTATAGCCCTAGGCTAATTTCCATCTGCAGACCCCCTGGCAGATAGATGTTACACAAAAAAAACGAAAGAGAGAAATACATAACACAATAAGGACAAGTACAGACACCCCAATACAACAAAGTCAATATTATTTTATACAACAAAAAAAAGAGAAAGTTAAATAATAGACAGAACAAAAACATAAATATGATTTACAATTACATCTGTACTGCGCTCACTCTACGTAGGTACACAAGTCTAAGTATAAATTATAGATATTGCACAGGCACATCTGAACGGGAGCACAGTCACCTCTGACAGAGGCTCGCGTTACTCTTGAACCAGTTCCACTAAGAGATTTCTGTTTGATGAACTCATTCAACGGGGGAGGAGCCAAACCATGAGTAGCTTTGTAAATCAAACAGGCAGATTTAAATCTTTAAAAATTTGAGAGGCTTAATAAACTAACATTTAAATTGAAATTGCAGATAGTGAGTGTATGTGAGTGTGTGTGTCTGAAGTGTTAACTCTGCGATTAAGGGTGCACCCTTCTGCATCCCCAAAGCCGCTTTGATAGACTCCTGTTTCTTGCGACCCACAACAGAATGAACAGTAGAAGATGAATGAAAGAAAAAAAGGCAATAGAATACAAGCAGAGAGAAAATGTATATTGCATGTTAATAAAAAAATTCTTATGGCTTTTGGACATTTGGACCTCAATTGTACTTTTGTTGTATACTGAACACTTTTCTGTGGGTGGGTTTCTTACTGACACCTAGTGTTAATTAACAAGACAACTTCACAAACAGATCTAAAGATAAACCATCATGTAAACCCAGTATGCAGATCCTAATGGGGTTTTTGTTGACTTAAAGGCATTCATAGTCAAGACACTATAGATCAACTCTTAATATAATATTTGAAATAGCCAAAAGCTTTTATTGTTAAATATTGTTTAATTCTCCATTTAAATAATTCGGAACGTAATCTCACATCCACTTTCCGTGTTTTCATTAATCACACTCGTCCTCACATTTTCCCTCTTCTGTCTTTGCTGTTATAATTCTAACTGCAGTGTTTGTCACGCGCACATTTGTTGTGAGATTGTTTCCTGAAAAGCTGTGTCATCTAAGAGCACAAGTGAAGACTGAAGAAAACCATTCGTGAGAATAGCACTTGGCCTGCACCGGCATGTTCTGCGTTTTTTAATCAGAGAGGAAACAGGAACTGATGTCACTAGGTCACAAACAGGATGCTGTGATTATAACACAATGAAAATGCCCGGCCATGCTATGGAGACCCAGAGGCCAAAGAGCAGCGTCTGAGTGGTACAAGTGTGAATAGAATAAGTGTGCGTTTACAGGTGAGAGTATCACACAGACCGAAGCCTGAGGGGCTTTAACCACCCGATTAATCTTCTGGAGAGCAATATGTTTTTCTCAAGGCAGGCTGGGAGCTTCTTCTGTCAACACACACACACAAGCTCTGACAGGAGGATGCCTAGGTCAACAGGATGCATGTGAAGGAAAAGCCGTCCAGTTTGTCTGCTGAGTGTTGATTGGTGCTGATTATGGGCGCTGAGAGTCACAGGATTTCTGTTAATTGGAGACAGAAGAGGCCTGCGTTTGATAAAGCGGAAGATGGAAACCAAGTACAGAAAATTCTAAAAGAAATCTATGTAAAAAGTGTTCATTTTATAGACTAAACCTGGATCAAAAAACACTTTCTGGCAATTTAGCATGTTGTTGAGAATGCTGTACGGCTGCCATGTTAGTCGGGCGCTCTGAACCCCCTGCTGCTAGTGCTACATTTATTACACACTAGAAGTAATGAGCCCACATAATAATCTTACATAATCATTATAATCTTATCAGAACATGAGTTTTTGAGACACAAAAAAACAGTATTTTGCAATTGTTGTTCTACTGGCTGTGTGAAGGCAGCAGTCAATAGCTTTCTTGGACCTGGTTGTGACATCATCATTTTAACTGAAGAACACCTTAATGGCTGAATTCAAAAGCTTGCGTTTTAATGCAGTGAGAATGAAACACAAACAGAATCGTTTTGTTTTGGGCAAAAGGTGTTGTCATGTAAACTGCCTCTTGAATCCGCATTAAAGAGGTAATTGGGCCTGGACATACTCTGCCTTTAAAAATTAGTTAACTTAAATATGTTGATTGAAATTTTTACTTTCTCCCCAACAATGAATATTTTGCTTTGTTTTTCTACAAAACCATTACAGCTTCTAAAATACAAGACAGAAGTTAAGGTTGACGAGATTGCTCTGACCAGTAAAATTTGAAAAAAATCCAGATCTATTTTTATTTATGGCGATCCACTAGCTCCCATCTGGTTCCCCTCCCCTCTGGTGATGGCCCCAGTGCCAGGTCTTCTCCTGAGCTTTGTCTGCAAGAGTGGGTGGTACAAAACCGAGCTTTGAAATATTGCCCTTAACCCTGAAGGGGAGGCAGGCAGTTGGGGTGTGTTTAAGTACTCAGGAGTGTTTTTATTGGGAGGGTAGGTGTGCGCTGTGTGTAATGCGCATGGATACAAGACGAGAGGCCTGGCATATGCTGCTGTTTTTATGGCACCACACACTCCTTGCTTCCCCCCACGGCATCTGTTTGGTAGGTTTGTGTGTGTGTGTGTGTGTGTGTGCAAGACGCGTGTGTGCAAGCATTATGAGGGGTGGGGGGCGCTCCCCTTTGCCCTGCGACTCGCTTTGTTTCGCCATTTCCAGCTCGAGGGGTGGTATCCGTGGAAACAGATTTGAATTTCAAGCCAATTTAAGGCTCTGAAAGAGAAAAAAGAAGGCTGGGTGGGTGTGAGCAGGCGGGTTTCCAGGAATTACATGTAGTGATGCTACAGTCAGATGGCCTTGTGTTTTAACCTTATGTTAAAATATGACAGCATCTGGATTTGATGTTAGTATATTTGAACATGTTGAATATCTACATTTTTCCTTTGCTTATTCTGCTTAAATAAATCAAATTAAACCGACATTACCCTACCATAGAAGTTAAGTTTTTCATTTTTTAGAAAGGGGCTAGATTAGTATTGCCCAAGGAAGTATTGATATAATAATAATACATTTTATTTATAACGCGCCTTTCTGGACACTCAAGGTCGCCTAAATTTGATCCAGGAAAAGTTCTGGATTGGATCAGAGCTAAGCTGCTCTCAAAACAACTTCCCGTAATCGTGTCTAGGCTTAAAGACATCCTATGCTGGATTTGCAGGATATTGTTTGTAAACAAACCTGACCCCATGCCACCCCATTCTCTCTTTTAGTACATTAAAGGTCAAATCCAGGTTTAATTTATTTTTATTTTTTTGAATGACTTTTAGCCAGTTGTCATACAGATGTTATATTTTTCTCTCTGAGAGCTATGATTGGCTGAGAACTACACCCTCAAAATGTCTCTCTTATGTAAACAAAGGAGGAAAATGGTGAATTCCAGGCAGAGGAAAGTAGATTTACACATATTTTTCTTAAAACATACTGACTCAGAAACTACATTATGTAAGTTGAGGTGAGCAACCTCAGCCCTTCTCCATTGTAAACTAAGCTATGTTTTTTAGTGCTAGTAAGTTTGTGACACAATATGCAAAACACCTAACTTTAGCTAAACATTCCAGAAACCTAGCTTCTATTCAACTGACCAAAATGGTTAAACACAAGAAACGTAAATGGATATAGTGCAGTTCTCAATCCTCATAGATCAAAAATAAATACAAGACACATGTCCATGATTTGTACTCACTTTCATTAATTAGAAACACCTCAAAAATAATTTTCTTTACTGACATCACATTAAAAACAGTTTCCAAGAAGTTTATTCTTCAGAGGTTTGGTCCTTATAAATATGCATTATATACAAAATAATATTATAAAACATATAAACAGGAGTGTGTCATATTTAAATTAAACTCTGGAAATAATCATTAAAAAAATTACATTATTGGTTCTGTGTTTTTGAGATTCATTATAGGCAGGCAGTGGTGTGAAAGTCTCTTTTCCTTGTCTCGAGTCTTTTTGCGTTTCCGACTTGGGTTGCATAAATACAATCTCTATGCACACTTCCTCTCTTGGATCTTGCTGGCACGGCACTGAGTATTGCGCTCCTGTGGTTTCCTTTTCAAATCCCTGCTGATTAAAACCTATTTCCACCGGCATTTTATTATTTTTTTCCCCTCTAGTGCAAATGATCCAAGATTCGACAAGGGCACGAATTTTGTAATCAATTCCCTCTTTTTTTAAGGCTTCTAGTGAGTTTGGGCTGCATACAATCTTCACCGTTGCATGTTAAAGTCTTGATAGTTTTGATTGACAGTTGAATGAAGAATCTGTTTTCAGACATTCATCGTTTTCAGCGTCCGTGAGGTCGGATTGTGATGGCGGGTGAGTTCACTCGTCTCGACCCTGAGTTTTGCATAGCAGGCGAAGCTGGCAGTAGTGAGAGTGGACGAACAGCGGACAGATTGAGAAGGGTCAAATCTTAGGCACCTTAATTATTGATTGGTTGTTTGTAAAAAGTCATGATTATCACACAAGGCCGAGTCAGAGGGGTGACGTTCCACCTTCACCTCCTGTCACTGTCCAGGATGGCTGACTTTTCTTTATAAATTAAGGATTCTCTTTTTATTTTATTTTATTTTTTTAACCATTGTCAAAGAGGTCCTTCACTGTACAGGTTTTTTTTTGCATACAAACACTCGGTCAACATAGTTTTTCAGTCTGTAGAGCGGAGTTTCCTCTCCTCTTCAGTTCTCAAGTGTTCCAGAGCAGCAGTGGACATCCGAAAACTATCTCCCCATCTCTTGTAAACAAACCAGAATTTTCATATTCTGCCTCGATTGTGTCTCTCCTCTGTATTTGCTTTCCGACCCCTTACGGATTATACCTATGAGAAAAAGGAAAGTATTAGACGTAATCTTACAACTTTCAGAAAGACTACTGTTGTTTTATTTTGCTTGGAAATAAACTTCTAAAAATGTTTCTAAATAGCACAGCAGTAAAACATAGCACCTTAGAGACCTATCAGAGCCAAACATGTACTGTAAGTTCATTACCAAGCCAAGATAAAGAATAGCTGTAGTAATTTATGAAAACCAAAATTGCAGTTTACTTTTTTCAAACAAACGACATTGTCCTGTGCCATAAATGTAAGTCAGACTGTGAGGAATAATCCACTGGGGACAATGCAAGTATTTCAAATGGGAGAAAAGGCTTCTAAAGAGTCTTTGGCTTACCTCGGTTGCTATGACGCACTCCCTCCTTTCCTCTTCTATAACAAATACCGACTGGTACATGGAGTCTCTTGAGGAACATATTGTTGATATCCTACACTCTGGCTTTTCACTGCAAACACAAATCACATTTTATGTTTACACAAACTAGAAGCACATGGCACAACTATGCATCGGACGTATACATCGAGAAAAGACGCACTCGCAATTTATAAGCAAGTGTGGGAAGTGAAGTACTGTTTCCCAGTTTGAAATCATTTGGTTAATTATGAGTTGAAACAGATGACCACAACTTGAGGGCAGCCATTAACACTCAGCAGACTACCATATACTGCACATACACGTTAAACTGGCAAAAAAATGCATTATTAGCACAAATCTGTAGTGAATGGTTTCCTTACCTGTACATTCTACTCTTTTTGTCTTCTAAACACTTGTCATATATTATACTTTTATCTTCTTGTGACTTTTCATCCTTAAACTCTTTTGATTTTGAGTTGATTGATTCCAAGTGATAGTTTTTATGAATAAAGTTAGATTTTTCTGAATCGCAGTCCACTTCAAGACTGAGTTTATGGTTTGTGTTTTTAAGCTGCGATGCCGGTATCAGGTTATCTCTCTGAACGTTGGACATGTTGTTCATAGTCTCTGTATCATCCCGTTCCCTTTGGCTGTGCCTGTGGATGTGCCTCAAAGCCAGGCCGACCATACACAACAGCACCAGCAGAGCCACGAGCCCGATGGCCAGAGAAACCGCCGCCCATTGGAAGCCACCTTGGTTTGGAGACGATGTTAAAGCGGCGAAAAACTCGCAGCGAGGTCCGGTCACTCCTGACGGGCAGATACAGGTGGGGGGGGGACTGCCTTCTCCACTGTCGCCGCCGGTGCAGACACCACCGTTAAGGCAGGGCTGAAGAGAGCATTCGTCTACAATTCTGTCGCAGTTGCGTCCAGTGTAGCCCGGAGGACAGGCGCAGCTGTAGTCGCTGATACGGTCCAAGCAGGTACCGCCGTTTAGGCAGGGGTTGCCGGCGCACTCGTTTATGTTGATCTCACAGCGAAGACCGATGAACCCTGCACGGCAGCTGCAAGCCCGCACGCCGCCATGGATCAGACACTGACCACCTGGAGAGGGAAGAGAGGGAAGTTAGCCTAAGGAAATAAGCTTTTATATAGGTTTTACATCTTTATTATAAAATGTCTAGGGAGAGAAATCAGATTGTTAGCTAGCAAGTCATTCTCAAACTTTTCTCACTGAGAACACTCTTACAGACCATATACAGTACAGTCTTTTTTAATCTCTGTCATAAATAAAACATCTGAGACTGCCTGAATACCACTCAGCCAAAATACCACCAGTGGTCCTTGTACCACAGTTTGAGAAACACCGAGCTAGCGTGGGAGATTGGTTGGTTTAAGCCACTATTTCTGAAGGAAGTCCATTAAACTAATTTGTAAGACAAAAAAACATATTTTCTCCAAAGCTAATATAAGCCACATATTTTACTTTATCATATTGTAAATCTAGTTATATGCCCGTTGTCAGCTGGTTTGGATTTTTTTTTTTTTTATGTTGCAGCCCTTTTCCAGACAGCAACAATGAAAATGGTCCAAAACAAATAATACTATGTTCTCCTGACCTCAGTGCACTAAGAGATGTTTTTAAGCATACATAACAGGCATTTCTAAAATTGCCTTTTTAATGTGACCATTTTTACACAGTCTGCAGTTTGACTATATTGTTGGCTATTGTTCTCCCAACACATAACAACCCCAAAGCCCTCACTGTTTACAAAAAGACCGAAATCGAGCTATGCTGAATATTTGTCCTCTTCTTTATCCATGGCGGTGTGAGCTATGGTGATATTTACAAGGCGCTGAGCTCTGAGCCGCTGAGTGTTTATACGGAGGACAATAGACACCAAGTTCCCACCAATTCCTGTTGTTGCACACTGCTTCCAGTTGCAGGAATTCTACAGGGGGGGGAGGGAGAAGCAGCGCGAGGGGAAGTTCAAAAAAGAGGGGACAAAGAGAAGAAGGAACATTGTACCATTAGCGCAGGGAAGCGACGTGCACTTGTCCACTTTCTTCTCACAGTTGAGGCCGGTGTAGCCGCGGGGACACTCACAAAGGTAGCTGCGGCCATTGTCCTTCTCCCAGCATCTTCCACTGTGGAAGCACGGGGAGTCAGCGCATGTCAGCAGGCTGTGCTCACAGTGGGTGCCTTCGAAACCTTGGGGACACGTGCACATGTAGCCGTTCTCCAGATTCTAGACAGAACAGAGAAAAGTTAGTCAAAAGATAATGTTTAAATTACACTATAGGAGAATGCTGTTTCTAACTTACTGTGCAGATTCCCCCATTCCTGCAGGGGTTGCTGTCACATTCTTGCATCTCCAGCTCACAGTTGACCCCTGTGAAACCTGGCAGGCATGTGCATGTATAGCTGCCCTGGCCAGTGTTCATGCAGGTGGCGCCATTTACACAGGGATGGTGGTGAGTGCAGAAGTTCAGGTCTAGGGGACACAAGAGTATTTGTTTACAGGGAGCCTCCAGGGGTAAAAAAAAATAAATGGCTACATGTTGGAAGAAACCTCATTTGCTAATGCTTTCAGATGCAGACAGTGTAAAGTGTAAGTAATCTGGGTTTTGATAAAAGGGAAGAGCAGCTGTGGTCCAGCAGTAGTACTTTACCTTGGTCACATAATAGACCTCCCCAGCCCTCCTGACAGTTGCACTGCCACGGCAGCTGGCAGGTCCCGTGCTTACAGGCCGGGTATTTCTTACATTCGTCGCAGAACGTGCCCTGCCAGCCTTCTCTGCACCTGGAAACAAAAATAACACATTTTTAGATTAATAACTTTCATGTCATACTATTTTAATGGTTCATGAACAGGACCTATTTCAGTTTCTTTTAAAGTGAGTCAAAGAAACCAAAATTCTATGATGAATTACTAGTTAGCATAATGAAATCTATAATCTATCAAGACACAAGACGACTGTTCATGGTTATTTTAAACCCATTTTAAAACTGAGGTAAAATGTCATAAATCACAATAAACTGTACTCCAGCTTGGAGAAGTAGCCATGTGAAGTCAAACTAAACCCCTTTCTCCTGACTTTACTGAATGCACACATGAAACATATGTCCCCATTAAAAATAGGAGTATGAAGATACCTACATGAAGATAAGAATGTGTGTCATATGAAAGTATAATATATAAATGTGAAGGTTTTTGGCCATGAGCCGACTATAAAAGCAACTTTTTTTCTTTAGTTTCCCATGAATAGCCACTTTTGGAGAAGTGAGGAATGCAGCAAGCTACTTTGTCAAGCCTCAAGATTACTGGACAGATGCATGAGAAGGCCTCAAAGCTCCATTTGACTCAGTTTTAGTGGCGAGAATGATGGATTTGCGTCTAAAAGAGGATGAGATAGGATTCAGGAGGAATTTCTCACAACGAGCCTTTGAGTGTGTGTGAACGAGCGAAAGAAGGAGAGGCTGGTGACAAGAAGGGAACATGGGAAGCAGAGAAAGCCACTGAGTGATGGAGTGAGGGAAGCAAGGGAATGTTGGGGTTTGGGATTTAACTCCAGTCTCATTTCATGATGGAAACTGCTGTAATAATATAAAATGTGAAGGTTGAAAAACCTGATATGGTCCTTAATAAAAACTTTATTTGTTGAAGAAGCACAGCTGTTATTGACAATCGGTGTAATCTACAGGCGCTCACACTGTTCCATATGTGTTACGTCCTAAAAAACAGCCACGATTCATTTAATCACCTGATCATTTTTAATACTTACACACACTCGCCAGGTTTGGAGCAGTTTCCATTCCTCTCGCTGCAGCCCTCCAGACAGATAGCTAAATAAAAAGCACACCAATATTAATATGGACTACAGCTGTTTAAATGCGTTTTATTGAATGACTGAATAAAAGAAGAGGACCAATGTAGTACAATGCTACAGACTAACAAGTTAACTTTGTTAGTCTATATGTAGCCTACAATGTGTGGTATCAAACTAAACTTGTTAAGGACAAGGAAACTTATAAAAGGCAATTCAAAATTGACTATGTGATATGAGTATTTATTGCAAAACAAGATCACAATAATAGCCTCTTAAATGTATTTGTAAGTTACATAAAAGAAGAATTTGATATGTATAGCCAACAATGTGAGCAAAACTGCACAAGGTTTGTTTTTACAGTACATAATACTGTAAAAGTCACAAATAGCTAACTTGAAACGGGGCTAGCTTTCCCCTGAAGCCTTCATCTGAGCTGACCTGTCATCCACACCCGCAGCTGCAGCGGCTCTATCGGCTTGTTCAGTTTTAAGTGGACCAGGTCTTGTATGACACTGATTCGCAGGGCCACATTTCAGGCGACTGACGGTAAGCGGCCGGTTTAGTGGCGAACAGATGCTTGCTCTCAATAGCAGACAGCTGTCACTATTGTTGTTTGTGGTCGACGAGAAGCATATTTGCAGCTGCCACTCCCGCCACGACCAACAATGGAGGGAACATTGGTGGCGCGTGGCGGATAATAATGCCGCGATTAACCTTGGCGCGTGCAGTCGCCATGGCAGTGGCCCGCGCTCTGCCTGTCCATGAGCGCGCAACCCCGGATTAGGTTACAGGGAGCGCGCTTAACAGTTCATACTACTCTTTCCACAAATGCAGATAGACGTCCAATAACTTAAAGTGACATGTAACATTATATAATGTAATAAGTACGTTTATTAAGCTAATTTAGACTACAAAGTACGTTTATTAAGCTAATTTAGACTACAAAGTCTGCACTGCGTTGCCCAGAAGACGTTTTCTGGGCACATATTGACATTTAGTCAGAGGAGCTTTCAGAGAATCCAAGATTTAAAGTAATACATTTATGCAGGCAGGTCACAACGGTGTTTAAAGCAAACATATATGGTTCAAATATTTTAATAGGTTTCCTGCTGCCACACTGATGCTTATAGGGCCCTAGCTAATTGCCTAGTTTGCCTACCCCAGTGCAACACAGCTGCATTTTCCTTTTAGTAGGATTAGCAAGCCACTAAATAAAACAGTGTATTCCTTTTACTTTCATTATGGTGTTGTAATATTTGGCATGTGCAAGGTCACAATCTAGGGTTTATCTTCCCCATGTTATCTACTGGAGTTTCTTAATGACAGAACTAGATAATTTGCAATTCTGATCTAGTGTTTGGGAAAGACATTGCTTAAAAGAATGTAAGCAAGGAAGAGGCCCAGTTTTGTCAATGTAAATCAATGTATGGGAGTCACACCGAAAAGGGGAAATTATAGTGTCTGAAAGAAGTCCAATATATCTTTCTCCTGTATATTTTCTGTAGTCAGCGACGATTGATGCGTGTGTAATTGCAACACGTGAGCCCATCTGGTTAGAATTTGGCGCCACAGTCAAAATAGCACATGCCAATTTCTCTTTCACCACCAAGTGACATGGATGACAGATCCGCTGTCACCCAAGTGTTCACATGTTCAGCACATGGTAACTATTATGGTGTTCCGATCTACTTCTTTTGATTAGTTTGTTTTGGTGAAAAGGGTCTTTAGTATTGTAGCAGCTAAATGACATTGCTAGTCTGCCCAGTGCTTTTCCCAATCATCCATGTTGGGTCGTGTAAGTATAAAAGCCACTCTGTTGTCGCTATGACCGCTCAAAATTGTTTAATTGCAACCATTATAGAAAATTTTGCAAGCAAGCAAAGTATTCTTCACCAAAATTGCATATTAGACTTGCCAGATGAAATGACGCTATGTCAAATGCAGTCACCATCTTTCATTTTAATAACCACTAATATGTGTGACTGGGAATGCTCACAACACGTATGATTTTCTTGTTTTGCAAGCAAACCAAAATGATGAAAGTGACCCATGAAGTCACACTTAAGGTGAACCCAGTTCTTGTAGCTATACATTCCCTTCCATGACTTTCTTGTGACCACTGAAGCCCATATTGTTATAACCAACTGACTCCAACCATCTGTGAGTGGACAATATTTAGACTTACGTTCTTCGCAGTATTTTCCCTTCCAGCCTTGCAGACAAGATAACTGTCCGTCTCTGGTGCAGGTGTAGTGGCCAAATCTGTCGTCTCTGGGTGCACATTTCTTGGAACAACTTTCTCCGTAGTAACTTTCGTTGCAGATGAACCGGTATGAGTATTTGAGCTCTGTTTGCTTCCCGAGCTGTATGTCCTGCGACCAGTCCGCCCCTACACCCAGTTGTCTTTGGATGGCAAAAAAGCTAATCAACCAGTCAGAGTGGTTTGAATCTGTAAAAAGATTTGTCAGAAAACGGTTTAAAACTCTGGTACAGAACTGTGTCACAAAAGTTCATTGAGTTTTGCTTTGATAATCTGCCCGGCAACAAGCTGCATCCTTTATCAATCCCATACAGCTACATTAGATAAACTTAGGGTGACATTTCCTCTTTTTTCCAGCAGTGAAAAAAAACACATTCCCAGGCTTATAGTGCTCTCTTCCAAAGGGCGGAACAGAGCAAGGTGTAAAATACAGGAAGATGTAGTCAGGAGTTTTGGCAGCCACTGTATATTCTCACCAAAGCCCACAGCTCTTTCCCACGCCAAAAATAAACCAGAGGAAGTTCAATTGTGTTGGGTAGAAAGAATGAAAAAGGTGTTTGCGGATTCATAACAAAGGGTGTGAAAATGTGTGAAATCATTAAAAGTCAATGAGAAGTGGCAATAAATTAGTTTAGGTTATTTTATTGCCTTTTGAGCTTGTCATTTTGCAGAATAAGGGCAGTGGAATGGAGTGCTTAGAAAACACCGACAGAGCTCCCTCCTGTGGTAAAAAGTGCACTTACCTACAGGTAGACTTCCATAAGGTGAATGCCAGGCCTCAATTATTAATGAAAACGAGCCCTGTGAGGAAAACACACGTAGTTAATTATATTTGTACGTCTCTTTTTGCAGTTTAAATTAGCTTTGATCATAGAAAGGCAATGTTTACGCCACAGTGGTAACTACTGCTCAGTCAAATCCAAGAGTGTTACCTAAGGATCTGGATTAGGTGAGCTGACCAGTAACCTCTCAAAATGCATCTAGGACCTCTCCTAAACAACATAATAACGTTCCCAAACATAAAGTGGACACACACACAATGCCCTTTCTCTTACCGGCCATCCAAAGTTGAAAGGTATTTGAATAGGTTTGGATAAAGTGCCACTGTCCTTGGCGCTGAAAGAGTTCGTCCCCAGCACCGGTGTCATTGTACTCCCAAATATGCAGTCACCTGGCGACACCACGGCCTGGTAATTCTTCAAACAAATTCTAAAATAAGTCCTGCAGTTGGGTTTGCACGCATTCCCGTTGGCCAACAAGCCTTTGTGGTTTTTAAATTCGTGCAGGTCGAGCTCAAAAACACCTGATCCAAACACCTAAAAAGAGAAGGGAAAGTGATATAAGAAGACAGCTCAGGGAGTAAAGATAAAAGAAAGGCGCTCTACTTGCTGGACCAATGAGAGCACTGGGAGTCCTCGTTTTACCTGCGTTATTAGCGTGGTGCTGAACGCAACGGTAAAGGTGAACCAGGCTGCCATCCTTCTCGCTTCTCCTAGGGCAGCCGCGTCACCAGCCAAGAAAGAACAGCCTCCGCACCAAAACGTCTCTATTCCAAAGCCAAACAAGTGTTGGGAAATATCTTTAAGAAAACGTGTATAAATCCTTCTTCACTCTCGGGGAGTTCTCCTTTAGCTCCTCGTTTGTGTGCGTCAAAGGCGTCCAAGGGGAAAGCAATCTCCAAGTTATCCAAATTAGAGTGAGAGGGAAGACTAATATCCAAACGTCTCTCAGTCAGAAGCAGGCGGTCCTCTGGTGTCGTACTGTACTCCACAAACTGTCACTCCGCTACGTGTGTGTTTTGGTGCTGAACTTCAGTGCGTCTGTGCGCCACGGATGTTCATCACTCGCCTTATTACTAGTGAATGAACCGTAGTCTGTCTCCTCCCACATATATAGACTTGCACTACTCTCCTCATTACACAAACCGTCACTCACTGCCCTGACGCCGCCCACTTTACATATTCAACCCCCTTCCCTTCTAACCCAACAACAATTATCCAGATTTTAATACCCACTGGCACTACGCTCACTGACCAACGTGGATACTGGTGATTATTAACAAGCCCCAACATCTGTTCGTTTTTTTTCAGCGCACACCGAATACTTGCCGCACATTTGCAAAGGAACAATGCAGAAAGGGGCAAGAAGATGAGAATAAAAAGCATGAATTCAATTACTGTTTTCCTCTGCGCCCCCTTTTGCCCCCGGTTCCACTCAATTGCACGCTTAATTAGCCCCATACTATGGAGTGCGCACTGTTTTCTCTTATCGCCATTTCTGTCTCCCTCTTGGGTGTTATCACAAAAATGAAATTAGAATCAGCTAATGGATTTCTTATGATGGCGAACCCAAGTGTTCTAAAACTAAAGCTAAAACACAAATAAAGAGAAGGCAAAGAGTAACTGATTTTCCTGTATAATTCTAGTTTTCATTAATTACACAAAGTAGCCTACATTGAAGAGGACGGATTATCAAATGGCACACGCGCACAACAAATAAACGTATTTGTTGATTTGTTGATGCATCTAAATAGGAATAAATCGGAAGAAAATCGTATGGCGATAAAGTTAAGATTTTATTTTTCAGAAGATTGTTTTTTATTTCATGTCAAAATTTTAAAGCTCTGTGCACATGTAGTTTAATTATCGCAAAACAAACAAACAAACAAACAAAAAGCTTAGTGGTTCATGCGTTTGTATTTGGCGCATAATGCGTAACAGCACGAAAATTACGCATATATCTATGGTCCTACATTCTCCATAAAATCATCAACAACAAGGCCTATCTTTAATCCCACAGTCTACTGTCTATTCAAGCTCACGTGACTCCCCAACCTGATACTGTGGGTGTGTATTTTAAGTGTGTGTACCCCCTCGTGCCCACCCACCCGTGCGTTTTGTACAGTTTAGCAGCAGAGCGTGCCTTCTATTGTCCTGACGCGTGTCCCTCTTTCTCTCTCTCTCTCTCTCTCTCTCTTCGCCCTCATGCGGGTATAATGTGCGGGACGGGACACGCGA
Source organism: Perccottus glenii (assembly GCA_024416835.2). Classification (NCBI taxonomy): domain Eukaryota; kingdom Metazoa; phylum Chordata; class Actinopteri; order Gobiiformes; family Odontobutidae; genus Perccottus; species Perccottus glenii. The sequence goes on from CM044564.2 coordinate 14,504,763, forward strand.
CCATTCAGCTGTATGCAAATGAGCCCTCGCACACGCGTCACCACGTGCTCAATGGTGAGGGGATGGTATTTTACGCAGGTAGGCTATCACTGTCCAATAATACAAAAATCAAAGTAAGACTCTGGTACCGTATATATTTCACATGTTCTCGTTAGCAGTTTGAATGGCATCGATGCTTGGCCCGTATAGCCACGTGTCATTTATCAGTAGGCTATACATTGCTGCTGGAGATCTGATTGGTCCTATGTGTTATTCGATCGGCCCTGTCTCTTTCATTTACCATCTGGTGGGAGACTGGCAGCGCGACGCAGCGTTTTCTGTCGTCTGTTCACGCAAGACACCAGCCAGTTTTCTCCAACCTGTTCATCTACATTTCCCTTGGCAACGTCGAAGTGGGAATAGGAAACTACTGTCCTGATATTATAGTGACTCTTGGATGCATGTTATGGTTAGGGATCATCAACAATCAAAAGAAAGCAGCCTAGCAGTCCAAGGCTTTATAATCATGATATAAAATGAATGTCCCAAATGCACCAAAAGTACAATGAACATACAGTATAGAGACATATGACTGCACCCTTAGAGAAATAATTTAATAATTGTGACTTAAAACCAAGACTTAACCAGGACCGATTTAGGATTAAGCTAGGTCTAAACCCTGACTTAGAGCAAGATAAATGAAAATTTAAGTATGACAAAACTATACACAGGAGTAAACCAGGTCAAAATGAGAAGTTGTCCAGTTTTACACCGAAAGTAAAACAGAGCTCAGGGTAATGTTTTTTGTGTTGGAAACCGATATGAAAATGCCAGCCCATGATAAATGGTTGTACTTTTCCAACCTTGCTCATCATCATATTACACTGTGTGTGTCATTATTTCTGTGAAAATCAACCATAAAACAAAGAAAGTTCAAATGAATAAAACCATTGAGACAGTTTAGGGCCACAACTTGCATCTTCTTCTTATTAACTAATATGTTTGGATTCTTTGTTGCACTGAACTCCTGTTGATCCCTAAATAATTTGTCTTTCATCTGTTGTTTTCTTATGGTAGCTGTGCGCTGCCGAGAGTGAAAACAGAGGGTGACTATATTTATTCAGTGTTTATATGCGGCAGACATAGTGGATTGGTTGAATGCCTATCATATTGACACACCTGTTGTCTCCAATGAGTCCACAGAGACACAATGGCATTGGCTCGGCATTGCTCTTTGTGTTCATATATACCGTCTGTTTCTAATTCTGTTGCCTATTGACTTTACATTGTTCATACATTGTTGTTTGATGAAGTGATTTTTTTTCAGACTGGACAACTTTTTTGGAAAAAAATTATTATCTTGCATTTATTATCTTGGTGGATTGGAGATCTAATGCCCGTGTTGCTCACATCATTGCGTCCCTTCTTGCCTATTATTCCTTGAAATAGTGAATATTACCTGGCTTATCATCTTTTACAGCCATAGCCTATGCTTCAGCCAACACAAATCTGCCATAAAGAGTGTGTCAATTGCTCTTTATTGTGGCTTTAAATGGAGGCTACAGCTGATAAAACAAAAATTGTCTTCACTCGCAGGAAAATGAGTGACATGTGAGCAGAAAGAAGCGATCCGCTCTGGTTGTAACGCTGTCAGTGTCAGATGGCGTGGGCTTTTATGACGCTACTTGCACTAACACACATTTGGCGTATTGATTTACCTGTGCAGCCTGTTCATTGTTGGTTTAATAAAAGATGTTGCTGTATGGGTTGCTTGGAAGCAAAGTGGTCATGTGAAAGCAAATCTCTTACCTTGTTTTTTAAATCTCCATACAGATTTACCGGGGCCTTTGGCAACCTGTGGACCACTACTGACTCTCTTCAGCCTGTCTGAGGTCAATCAGAAGTGAATGTAAGTGACTTTGATTATGCGTCTGTTTGCATGCAAGTGTGTGCATCTTCACTGCAATTTGTTGCTGGACAGATATTAACAAGAGAATAAAGCCCAAAAATATTTGCGACAAACCAAAGTATTATTTACAATAGTCAAGCAGTAAACTAACTTGTATTCCTTAAATAGAAGAGGGACTGTGATTAATTACAACAAGAATCAACTTTACAAGACAAACCTGGAGAAATATATTTAAAGCTGCAATCCAATCTTATTTCCAGACATATTCAAAACCCTACATAAGACATAATTAACTAGCTAATGGATTTGGATTGGATTTGGATTTGGATTTGGATGGATTTTTTAATGGATTTGTCCATTATTTTGTTAAAGGATGTCTAATAAAATAGCTATAGAAATAGTAAATATCAGCAGAGCGAAGCAATGACCAGTGAAAACACTATTTAACAAGGCTTAAACAAGGCTTCCAAAACTAAGAATAGTACAAGTGAGTATTACATGGAACCTTAGAACTTAGCACCTCACTTTACTTGCAACTCGGTGTGTTTGCCAACCAAAATGTTCTCAGCAAGATACTGTATATTTTTATTGGACATTAAAGAATATTTTAAATGTATTTTTTTTTTTTAATCAAATCTTTACTAACCCAAATTTTATCAGTGCATGGTTTAGTTTGGTCCTGTAAATCCTGTAAATAATACTTGTTAATTATGAACCAAAATAAAATATGAAAATAAATTTCAGTTTCAAAATTTGTTTTGTGAAGTCTGCCATCACAAACATCAAATAGAGGAGCTGAGAGCGTGCCGAGGGCTTGTCAGTGAATGCTCTACTGTAATTTTATTTATAACATGCCCCACTGAAAAGCATTGTATAATGCACTCTTATGCAATGCCAAACAGCAACTGGTGCCTCCAACAATCCAACTGCTTTGCTACTGAGTCCATTTGGGCCAACTCTCAGAGCCACAAGCTGGGACTCTGCATACATTAAGATGTCGCATCAAAGCTCCAGCGCAGCAGGGTTCGACTGACCAGACGTTCGTTCGTGTTTGAGCATTCATCCCCGTGCTTTGATGTTTTGCAAGCACAAGCCTGTACGCTGGTGTGGTGGACGATGAACGTCTACTCCGTTTCCCCTTGTCTTCTAGTCCTCAGAGGCTGAAAGCACTGGGTTCACAGGTCTGGTTCAGATTCTGCGCGACGGATGCAGTTGTTTGTGGATTTTAGGGGACGTTGAAGTGGAAAGCCACAGTTCCTGTTCTCACCATTCTGGCCAGTTCTCATGAATAAACTGTGATCTTTAGACAAGGAAGTGTAAACAAGCTGATTAGGCTGAGAGCGGAAAACCAAATATCTATTGTTGTTCAAGGAATGCAGGGAATGCAGCTGTATAAAATATGAACCAAGAATGAACAGTGACGTTAGCTTCCCGCTTTGTCACCTGCTCCATGAGTCAAAGAGAAAAGCTTCTGTTAAGACTGAGTCACATAACCTTAGATTACTAATAATAGATTAATCTTTTACAAAGTCTGTTTTTAAATGGTTATTTAATTGTGAGTAACTGCAGCTGTGTAATCTGAAATAAATGTTAAAAGGAGAAATGAGTGGAATAACTTTGTACATGTGCAACAACATATATATATATATATATATATATATATATATAAATAATTATTGAACATAAATACATAAATTAACACTGTGCAAGTATAACAATTTACAACAAATACACAACAACAACAAAAAGTTACAAAAACAAAAATTGAGGGTAGAGTTAAGTTGAGAGTTGAACATCTATTTTAATTTTCCATATTGTTGGTAAGACTCCGAGGGATCAGTTCTCTTAGATTCTGAATCAAATCTAATTAATAATTTATCATTAATAAATTTAAATGAATACTTAAATATTTTGTAAAAAAAAACACTGCAAATATGGACCACATTACCTAGTGGAAGATTTATTGTACATATAGTGAAAAAAAATACCTAGCTAAACTATAAAAGAAATATAGTCAATGATGTTATACACGTACATATTTAGAACATGGGAAGGTTTTATGAAGGCATCTGGACGTAGGTTTAAAGGTGAAGATGTTGCATTGGATGAGAAATTCTGAGTTCAACTGGTAAGAGTTTTGTATCGCTCAGAGGCAATGGTTCTTACTGATGAAAGCTGAAGCAGATTTTAATTCTGTAAACTTTGGCCCCCTCCTACTGTCCAAAGTTGTCCATGTCTCAAAGAATTAATGATTCTAAATTCCCCATGAAGTTGAATATAAGTGCAAAAGTTGCACTTATATTCAACTTCATGGGGAAACTTTCCATCAACTTCTGCACTGGAACAGGTGAAAGAACAGTTGTAGAAATTGAATAAGTATTAGTAAAAGCATATAGCACGTTGCAAGGAAATCTTCTACAACAAATACATTAATTTTTACGTAATCTAAAATGTTATTTATCAAAATCGTATTGGGGACTGCATATGTCTCAAAAGACACTGCTGCTCACATGGTATTGTTATGTCTTAATATACTACAAATATATTACAAATAACATTACTCAACTCCAGTCCCTAAACATTGGGCCAGGACCCAAAAAATCTAAACATTTTAATCTTTATTCAACATTTTTAAAAACATTTTTGGGGTTGTTGGCATTTACTGAAAACAATGCTACTTTTAGAAAGGTCAGGAGCAGGAAAAGATCTGTAAAAAGAAGTAACAATATGCCAGAAATATAAGCTCTACTGTACACCATCAGCTCCCAAAAAAGTGCAGACCATCAACCTGGTTTGTATTGGCCCTGTGAACTTTTTAATATACTTAGTAGTTTTTTATTTAAATGCTGAAAAAAGTTCCACATCCTGACTTCCTCCTGTGGCACATGGATTCAGTTTAAAGGCCTCGGACATAAGTTTGAGAAAAGTACCAGTTACCCCAGTGCAGCAGGTGAAATAGATTTAGACTTTGCGGAGCAGTCTATATGACAGCAGATTGAGTCAGCGCATTTGCTCCGCTCTGCTGCCGCTCATTGTGGCTTATGTTTGAAGTCCAGCTGGGATTTGTCGTAAAAGAATGATAAATCTTGATTTAAGTGTAGGGAGGCCAATATGTTGCTGTGGATTGACAGCAGTAAGACCAGAGGAGAGGCGAGATTTATGAGGCAGTGCAGGTTTAGTTGCCGGCCGTGTGCAGGGTCCCTGTGAGCCGCACCTGAGAGAGCTCCTTTAAGGAAGTCACTGCTGACCTACATAAAAGAGAGTTCAAGAGAATGAGGCCTTCTCTGGAGCCTTCCTGGATATCTCATTTAGGCCATTTGCAGGTGAAAGAAATAACCTGCTGAGGCTGAGAAGCTACAATCTGACTTTTTTGTTAACATTCTACATTTATTTGGAGAGAAAAAAATATATAAAAAATAGCTGAAATTGAGTCATATTTAGTCACTACGTAAAGACGGGAACAGGTCGAGACCAGAATAGATACAGGGGGACGGTTAAAAAAATCCCAAATAAAGTGCAGACTCATGGAGGTCAGTGTTTGGTGAAGAAGGCAGAGTAAGAAGATTTTAATTGAATATAAAATCCATCCATCCATCCATCCATCCATCCATCCATCCAAGCTGGGCCAGGTTGCGGGGGCAGCAGCCTAAGCAGAGATGTCCAGACTTCCCCCAGACTTCCCGAGGTGTTCCCAGGCCAGCCGAGAGACATAGTCAGATTGAATATAAAATTACTGAATGAATTAATTTTCCTTCCAAAAAACAGACATGCCATTTTTGACCTTGAATGGTTTTGACGTCCGAGACCGAGACTTGACCGACTAAATATGAGTTATACCAAGACAATACCAAGACCTTTACAAAATAGTCTTAAAACCATGTCTCAAGACCATGAACCTAAGATGTGCGGTTGCCTATAGCAACAAACAAGTCGTACTTGCAATTGCTAACTAAAGCTGCAAACATTTAAGCATATTTAATACATATTGACACAATATGAGCTCAATCCATACAATGTTTTTAATATGTTTGATCCTTTTCTTATTTTAATCAATTTACAATTTACACTTGATTGAGTGTTGTCAAACGCTAACTTTGTTGTGGCATGGGCTATAAACAGTGCCCTGGTGGTAGTAGGGGTGTTGGAATTCTAGTGAAAGGCTTCTGTTCTGAGAATAACAGTTTCAACATAAAATGTATAGCTACATCTATAATATGCACAATCTATCTACTTATCTTGTCACAATCTGCCTGTTCTATAACATAACATGGCCCCATCTGAATCAAATATATCTATTTTATGTTTTTAGCATAAGGTCAATTTAACCAGTTGGAGTGAAGTGTTAACTCTGGCCCATTTCCAACTTGTGCCCATCTTTAATTCAGGGTTTGAATGTGTTAAGACACATGTTAAGACATTTCAGATGTGAGGTTGTGTATGGAGGTGGTCTACATTAGCGCTTTGGCTATTAAAATAATGTATATTTTATTAGCCAAAGCACACAATTTGTGGTTTAGCCAAATAACCATCTCTCTCAATATGGTAAAGGTAGTAGGAGTAAACACAAAAGAACATGTCAAGCCGGCCACATGTGTACAAGATGGAGCAGGCAAGGGCTGAAGGGTCTATAATGAACTTATGTCTCATCAAACATCATGCTAGGTTTTGAATAAAATCGATGTATTCCAATATTATTAATACTTAGTCAACCATTTCCTATGAATGGCGTCCTTACTGCAGAACAGTTCTCTTCAAATCAGCCTCATCATTTTCTCCCTCATGCCCTGCTTTGGAACTTTTCTTTCTTTGACTTGTGGTTGTTTACGGCAAACAGGAGTGTACCAGCAGTAACCTGGCCTTTTGACGAGTGCTCGTGCCCGTCTCTTGTCTGTGGAGAGAGTGTCGTCATTGTTTTCTGAGAACAATGTGGTCCGTCCCTGAATCCACCAGTTAGAGTTTTAGAAATGACAGTAACGGGGCTGCACTGCTATTTGGTGAACTGAAAAGTATACTTTTTACACATTGTATGGACTTCATCATTTGCCAGTGGTAGCCATGGAAACATGAACTGTAAAGGCTAAATATAGTGACAATAGCTACTGAAGTTGATAAAAGCCTCGACTCTCATTGATTTTGAGCAGGGGCTTCATTATCCATTCAGTAGTGGAAGTGGAAGGACCCTCCGCACACATATGATAATTTATGGTCAGAGTGCATAAAATATAAGGCTGCACTCCCAAACATACTAAACAGTCATGGTTAAAGAAGATGTAAATCAGGAGATGGAAAATTATGCAAAGTTATTACCAAGTAAACCAAAAGATTGCATTGTAATGTTTTACTCACCACAGCTTCAGTTGCTAATGTGTGGGTCGGCCCATGGAAGTGTCCTGACAATTTCTAGTCCCTACTAAGTTGTTATGTGAAATCTCTTTTTTGTCTTTTTTGAACATTCTTTTGAAAGTCCGTCTCTAGGTTTTTTCAAAGATTTACACAATTTTGAGACAAACACACACACAATCAAATACTTACTTGTTTCTTGTTTGTGGTAGCTGCTGTTAGCCAGGCCTTTGACATGTGAGCCGCCTATGCTAAAGTCCAGTTAAGCCTTGTTTCCACTGGAGTGGCACGGAACACATTGGGTCAGTCTGGGTCAAAAGGTGTACAAATGCTCCCAGATAAACGTACCATACGACTTTTGTACCAGTTTTGGTGTCCAACAGTTACTCTAAGATAGAGCTAAATGCAGTCTTTACATTGGCCAATAGAGAGTCCTTACTCTGAAAAAGGAAAAACATAACAAAGTGAGAACTTTTAAACAAAGCTATCCTTTATAAGCCTCATACATACACTGTGTGCACAATTTTTAGGCAAATGATTATTTTGACCATATCATCATTTTCTCCATAATTACCAACTCCAAGCTGTTATAAACTTGAATCCTTATTGGATTTAATGCATATCACGTGATGTGTATTTGTGTAACGAGGGAGGGTGTGGCCTAAGGAGATCAACACCCTATATCAAGGTGTGTATAATTATGCACAAATGATTTAACTGACTCTGTAAAGTCAAAGATTGTAAAAAGTCTTTCACAGGGATGCAGCACTCTTGAAATATCTAAGATATTGGGGCGTGATCACAGAACCATCAAACATTTTGTAGCAAATAGTCAACGGGTCGCAAGAAACGTGTCGAGAAGAAAAGACACAAATTAACCACCAAAGATTTGCAAAGAATGAAACGAGAAGCTACCAGGAACCCATTATCCTCCAGTGCTGCCATATTCCACAAATGCAACCTGCCTGGAGTGTCAAGAAGTACGAGGTATTCAGTTCTCAGAGACATGTCCAAGGTAAGAAAGGCTGAAACCCGAACACCTCTGAACAAGACACATAAGTTGAAATGTCAAGAATGGGCCAAGAAATATCTGAAGACAGGTTTATCAAAGGTTTTGTGGACTGATGAGATGAGAGTGACTCTTGACGGACCAGATGGATGGGCTCGTGGTTGGATCAGTAACACAGAGCTCCACTTCGACTCAGACGCAAGAAAGGTGGAGGTGAGGTACTGTTATGGGCAGGAATTATTAAAAATGAGCTAGTGGACCTTTTCGGGTTGAAAATGGACTCAAAATCAACTCTCAGACCTACTGCCAATTTTTAGAAGACAAGCAGTGGTTCGGGAAAAGGTCTGCATCTTTCAAGAATAATGATTTTTATGCAAGACAACGCTCCATCACATGCATCAAAGTTCTCCACTGTGTGGCTGGCCAGTAAAGGCCTTAAAGATGAAAAACTAATGACATGGTCCCCTTCTTCACCTTAAGAAGGTTAAACCCTATTGAGAACTTTTGGGCCCTTCTTAAGCAGGACATTTACAGTGAAGGTAAACAGTACCTCTCTGAACAGTCAGTGCACAAAAGTTGATTCTGATCAGATCAAGAACCTGACTGACTCTGTGAATGGAAGGCTTGTGACTGTTATCGAAAAGAAGGGTGGCTATATTGGTCACTGAGTTTTTTTTTTTTTTATTTCAGAAATTTTTATTTGTAAATTTTGAGTTTGTTTGTTTTGAGGTGAAAATAAACAAGTTAGATGGGATAATCTTTGTTTTTCATTTAGTTGCATAATAATTCTGCACACTAATAGTTGCCTAATAATGGTGTACTTGTAGATATTCTCTTAAGAAAGACAAAACTTCACTCTTACTACTTAAATGTGCAGTTTTGAGGGTTTAACATTTTGGATTGACCAAGATCACTGTAGTTTTACAATAACAAAATGAATCCTCAAAAATACAACTTGCCTAATAATTGTTCACACAGTGTATATAGTAGTAGTATACAACTCTTGCTTTGTGATTTAAAGACATTTACTGTCTACACTGCAATAAACACGAGCACAACTTGTGAATGTAGCAAACTGACTAAGTTCAGAAAGCTGTGATTCAACCAGAAACATTCTTCTTTGCCTTTTTATTGCAGTCTTATTCAACTATACCTCTAGCCTCTTGAGCCCTTATTCGCGCTTTTATTTTAATTATTGGCATCACATGTAAGTTTAGAAAATTGGCTTTACATTTGATTTATATCTCATACAGAAACACAACTTGTGAGACACTATGAAATCACTATTTATGTAGCTAAAGCGCAGAGGAAACACAAGCCTCAAGCCGTTTCCAAATTGTGCCACATTAACCTGACCTGCACCATAATCCATCACTAGTTACTTTTTGGGCTTTCTTTAAGTGTGTAATTCAAACCCAGTCTTTTAAGGGCTCACATAACAAAGTCATTCACAAATCAATTCGGCTTATCCATGAGACTGGAGTGAGAGAATCCACTGTGCAAATCCCTCCCTGGGCACAAACGTCCCGGCGGATTGGTGCCACAAATGGGTGTGTTTGGGAGTGAGAGTGAAGTGGGTGTACACAGTCTCTCCAAAGCCTTAACCACAATGAGATTAGTGTCAGTCGGCAGCATTAATCCCAATAGTCTCGCAGCAGCACCAAGCTGGCCCACTGTTCGCCCAGGGAAAACACCACTGAGAGTCTGATGCGAGTGGGCTGGAGGGACTTAACCAAATAATGGATTAATCAGATTTGGCTCGAGGAGGTGACGTCTTTTTGCATAATACATAAAGCAAAACAAATGCAGGAATATCAGTGATACAATGGCGTCAGATGGAACAGGCTCTAAAAGAAGGGTTGGGACGTTATTAGGGGTGTTTTTGAAAGGGTTTAACTGGATCCCATTTCCATGATTATCACAGACACTTACAAACGGTCTCTTATGTGGTCTTTAAATTGGCATATCATATTGTGCATGTAAATGTAAAAGAGTGTTGTGTAGTTTAGAGACTTTACTTTTTCTTCATTGAGACAAATTCCACTAGGCCTAGTATCTCAGAAGTGTCTCAAAAGAGTCCCAGCTTGGCACTTATGAGGTTGTTTTATGCACACCGCCCCAAACAACACAGAGGTAATGACACAAACAGCAGGCCGACTCTAAAAATCCTTAATATATCCACTTTTGAAAATTGTAGCTTGTAGTTTGGAAGCCAAAGAGACAGTGTTTTCATCTTTTGATTGTGGCGCTTGAGAATAAAGACATAAACACTTTGGTTTTTTCTCCAGTCAGTATATGAAGCACTTTCCCTAAAAAACATATTTCTAACTTATAACATTACACAGCGGCGTCTGTTCATTTGGTTTCAGTGCTCTAATAAAGACATTAATTGTCTTTTCCGTACAGAACAGCACAAAACTGTAGAAGTCAAGAGGTCAGCATAGACAAGCTGTTCTTAAGGTGTCCTTTAAGTCATGCTTTTGACAAACAAGGCAGAGATGTGAAGCCGACGTCATTCTCCGCTCGTGTGTTCAGTGTAAACGTGCAGTAAGGCAGTGACAGAGCCCCTATAGAGCATACGTATACAGGAGAGCCATGACAACCAATGTGACATTCACTCATATAAGAAGCAAGAGCTGGGGTGAAGGTGGGTCGTGAGGGCATGTCAAAAAGCCCAGCAAGCACCTGGTTGGGTAGAGGAGCCTAAATAGAGCACTGCAATGCCCCATTTCAATAATAAACATAAATGCACGCTTGTGGACTTTGTTTCTAGATAAAACCTTGAAAACCTTGAAACCTACGTCTAGATGCTTTTGATTTAACCTTTTCTTAAAGATGTCCTGCATGAGTGATAACCTTCACAGTCAATCCCCTGAGTAGAAAGCCTGCAACAGCCGAACAATGGGCCTCATGAATGTTTTTGTACAAAACTTCTTTAATGTTCCTCCTAGGAGAATCTGGTGTAGAGCCAGATTCTCCTAGGAGGAACATTTAAGAAGCTTCGGGATTCATGAAGCGTTCTCAAACAGCGTAAATCATTTTTGATGCATGCGGAACACCCTGCTGCTCACGCCTTATTAACATAGTATTAACATAGTTTTAACATGCTACAATCCAGGCTAGACCATACAGACCATACAGAGGAGCTACACTGCTGCAGAGACAGAGGCTACACACGTGGACAAAAATGTTGGTACCCTTCCGTCAATGAAAGAAAAACTCACAATGGTCACAGAAAAAACTTTATTCTGACAAAAGTAATAATAAATAAAAAATTCTATGAATGTTAACCAATGAAAGTCAGACATTGCTTTTCAAACATGCTTCAACGGAATTATTTAAAAAAATAAACTCATGGAAAAGGCCTAGACAAAATTGATGGTACCCCTAGAAAAGACTGTAAATAATGTGACCAAATGGACATGTTAATTCAAGGTGTGTGCACTAATTAGCATCACAGGTGTGTACAATCTTGTAATCAGTCAGTGGGCCTATTTATAGGGCTTCAGGTAGTCACTGTGTTGTCTGGTGACATGGTGTGTACCACACTCAACATGGACCAGAGGAAGAGAAGGAAAGAGTTGTCGCAGGAGAATAGAAAGAAAATTATAGACAAGCATGATAAAGGTAAAGGCTATAAGACCATCTCCAAGCAGCTAGATGTTCCTGTGACTACAGTTGCACATATTATTCAGAAATTTAAGATCCATGGGACTGTAGCCAACCTCCCTGGACGTGGCCGCAGGAGGAAATTGATGACAAATCAAAGAGACGGATAATCTGAATGGTAACAAAAGAGCCCAGAAAGACTTCTAAAGAGATCCAAGGTGAACTCCACGCTCAAGAAACATCAGTGTCAGATTGCACCATCCGTTGTTGTTTGAGCCAAAGTGGACTACATGGGAGACAACCAAGGAGGACACCATTGTTGAAAATAAATCATAAAAAAGCTAGACTGGAATATGCCAAACTACATGTTGACAAGCCACAAAGCTTCTGGGAGAATGTCCTATGGACAGATGAGACAAAAATGGAACTTTTTGCCAAGGCACATCAGCTCTATGTTCACAGATGGAAAAATGAAGCATATCAAGAAAAGAACACTGTCCCTACTGTCAAACATGGAGGAGGCTCTGTTATGTTCTGGGGCTGCTTTGCTGCATCTGGCACAGGGTGTCTTGAATCTGTGCAGGGTACAATGAAATCTGAAGACTATCAAGAGATTCTAGAGAGAAATGTGCTGGCCAGTGTCAGACAGCTTGGTCTCAGTCGCAGGTCATGGGTCTTGCAACAGGACAATGACCCAAAACACAGCAAAAAACACCCAAGAATGGTTAAGAGGAAAACATTGGACTATTCTAAAGTGGCCTTATGAGCCCTGACCTCAATCCTATTGAGCATCTTTGGAAGGAGCTGAAACATGCCGTCTGGAAAAGACACTCTTCAAACCGGAAACAACTGGAGCAGTTTGCTCATGAGGAGTGGGCCAAAATACCTGCTGAGAGGTGCAGAAGTCTCATTGACAGTTACAGGAATCGTCTGATTGCAGTGATAGCCTCAAAAGGTTGTGCAACAAAATATTAAGTTAGGGGTACCAACAATTTTGTCCAGGCCTGTTCCATGAGTTTATTTTTTAAAATAATTCCATTGAAGCATGGTTGAAAAGCAATGGTTAACATTCATAGAATTTTTATTTATTATTACTTTTGTCAGAATAGTTAGAATAGAAAAGTTTTTTTCTGTGACCATTGTGAGTTTTTCTTTCATTGACCGAAGGGTACCAACAATTATGTCCACGTGTGTATAACAGTTGCTTAAAGCCTATAATAGTTTTGGGCTTATGCACAGTCAATTGTAACATTTATTGTTATGTTCTTTTTTTTAAAAGGCTAAATAATTTTCAGTTAAGTATTTTCAAGACAATAAGTTAGTTTCAAGATTTTGTTGCTAGGCAAGTCTGATAATATTATTAAATAGAATTAAAAACTGAAAGTATTTTATCTTTAATCTTCTCTAAGTTTTGTTTTAAATTATTATTTAAAAAATGTTTTAAATTAATGTTTTTGATAATTGCTGTATTTGTGTTTTTATCTTTCTTCTTTTTGTAAAGCACTGTGAATTGCTGTATGTGTGAATTGTGTGTGCTATACAAATAAACTTGTCTTGCTTAATTTCAGGGATGAAGGGTGCCTAAGTGTCCTTCGCCCTGTTCTTGGGATTGGTTCCTCCAGAAGAACTTTTTTCAGTTAAGAAAACATTCTTGAATGCCTCAAATCACCCTAAGAAGAACTTAAGTAGAAATTTCCAAGTAAAAAGCTTCATTAATGAGGCCCATTGACTTTGTGCCAGTTGATGAGTTGTCACTTTTGACGTCACGGAGCACAGTTGCAACAATACTAAACATTACGGCACAGCTATTTATACAACAACACTGTGTAATAGAAATATTATTTCCACTACTGCCCATAATAGACTCATGCACTCACTGACCTATTGGACTAAATTATTTTACACAAGATTTATTTGTGATTGGTAATTTATAAAATAAAATATGAAAATATTAATTTATTTTGTCATAAAATGTGACTTTAACTTTCAGTTTTGATGACCTTCAGTTTGAAGGCACACCTATGTGTTTGTTCAGACATCAATAGTACTCTGCTTTTTGGCAAAGCAATAACTCTCTCTGTCTCTTGTCTACGCACTGACTCCCCACCAGAGACATCCCTCGGCGCGTGTCCCCTCCCTTCCCCTCTAACGTTGGTACGATCCAAAAGCCCGGCGGTTTGTTTGCTTGGGAAAGGAGAATATCCTCTGAGGTCAAGTCAAACAGGATGTGCTAGTGTGGTCCTTTGCTCCTATTGGCTCTCTGTAATAACGCAATAACGAGTAGTATGTGTGCATGTGTATGTGCACATGCACTCCTGAGATGCCATACCCAACAACCACAAACCCAGTTTGGTCAAATGCTTCACTGACAGGCATCCAGTTGTATTTACCTTTAAGAGCAGTTTGTGATTAAAACAGCGTGCTTTGCGGAGGCTTGTTTAAGTAAGACGTTGTGTTAGGAAAATGTCAAACACTAAAACTAATAAACATAAACCACTGCGGATGAAGACAGCACTTAGTTGGAGCCAGACCAGGACGGTGCAATCAGAGGAAGAGCTGCATCAGCAAAACAGTCGAAACCGATACATTTGAGACAATTTCAGCCATCCTGGAGACATTACACATTGAGAAGATAAAATATCAAATGTATAATTGTCTTCTCAGTTAAAGCAGTCATTTCAAAAGGGTATCCACAGTTGTCACAGCTTAGATAGCTTGATGTCAAATCTTCTACATGCATTCAAGCCGTTGTGGAGAAATATGCGTACGGGTGATGATCGTCAGTAACTATTACCATGTTAAAAGATTTATACGTGGAGTTTATCTGCGTAATTAATTGGGCTGTAAATCTTCTATAAATCTGTAGAACATACAGTATCTCTTGTTTATCAAATTGTGAGAACAGTTATAAATAAGTCATCATTCTTCAAGTAAGTTTGTATAAGAGTGAGGGAGTATATTATGTGTTATCTTTTTTGATTAATATTAACTTTATAGCATGTTTTTAGGAAGTTTGACTCAAGTGATTGGAAAGCCAAGTGTATAGAAACAGTAAATAGAAATATTACACAGTAATGTGGTGACAAGTTAAAGGAGAGGACATGAAACGAAGGCACAACCCCGGGAATTAAACTTACCTCATCCAGTAAACATTTGTCATTATCACACAAGACGAGAAAAGACAACAGTCACAATTTTGATTTATTATATTATTTAAATATGGGCCAAGTAATATGTAAAATTCCAGGAGATTGTCAGGATCTCTTCTTGATGAAATGCACATTTCAAAAAATCTGTATTAAAGCTTTATCAATGAAAAAACAAAACATTGTAGTGTCCATTGGAGATCATTCTGAAGAACTTTTCCCCGTCAAAGCTAAGTGTGCACTTAATAAAGTAACTGTATTACCAGCGCGGTGTGCAGCAGTCAGCATGGAGCCTGGGACCAACAGGCTTCAAGGCAAAAAAGTGGTCACATGGAACTGCCAAAAACGTATGACACCAGACAAGGTTAAGTGAATTAGTCTGTTAAGCACTAATATTATGACCATTTCTGCTGTTATCAGAACTCGACAAGTGACAAGTGCTTGTGCATTGCAGTTGTGAGTCTTAAAAGTGTATGTTGTCATAAGCTCAGGTCAGCGATGATGACTGAATCATTGCATGTTTGTTTTTCTTTTCTATTTAATTTCAGTGGATAATGGCTAAAAGATGAAACATGAGTTGATTATGTCATTTAAAGGGTATGGCAATTTTTTTTTTTAAATGAGGTGGTATCTCATACAGGGGTGTGCATTAATGACCTCACATGTGCACTCAATGACACTGAATTGTGCATTCATCTTAAAAAAAAAAACATTGTGTCGAAAGGCCAGGGTTTTTGGATGGGGGTTTGGGGTCTATTAGAACATCCTAATAGGGGACCAATGGCTTGGAAATTGAATCAGTTAGGAAGTAGAGGTCAGAGGAAATTACCACAAGGTCAGTCACCCCTACCTCATAGTCACAGGAAATTACAACACTGTCCACAGGATCTAGCAACATAGTTCACTATAGACCGCTCTAAATAATAATAATAATAATGAGGTGGCCTACTTATAAAGATTATGTGGAGAAAACAGAAAAACACAGATTAGACTCCACACAGCTTTACAATACTGTATACAGTAGTAATGTTTGAATGTGTCAGAACCCTTCAAGTGAAATGGGATTTTCATTTTGTTATGCTGTCCCTAAAGTGTTCCCTGATAGGTGACTTGGCTAGCCACACCCATTCACTTTTCACAAAATCTTGGGTCTGGAATCCTTTGCAGCTTTTTACACTTTTCTCAAATGTAAACAATTATTAATAATGGAAACCATTTCGGATGCTTTTTGTTAATACTACAGTAGTTTGGATTTCACTCACGTCATATGATTCTAGTTCTCTGATTGGTTGTTTGTCTGTCCAATTATATCCAGAGGCAGTTTATTCTGTGTCTGCTGGTACTCCCCCTGCAAATTTAATTAGTTTAATTTCTGACACAATACTATAGTGTGTGTTGGGTTTTTAAAGCAGTGACCTTTGTAATTATAGTAGTTGTGACAGTCATAGACGTATGGGATCCACCTTGTTGACATTTGTTTACTCTTTTTTGTACAGCAATGCTACACACAGTCCTACTGCAATGCTATTTCTAAAGGCAAAAATACATTTGAATAACATTATTAACTGGTCTTTTAGTTTTTAGGTTGCCTTAATGTTTCTTCCAACTTAACCTACATCCAAAAAATGTACGTCTTATTGTTGGGAACCTTTAGAGCACATTGTTTGTTGTACAAGGTTTCGGCCACTTATCTAGATTTGCTCATGCTGTAATGGCCTGCTGTTTGTTTGGCTCTATGTCTCCGAATAGTCCTTGAAAGCATGATCTGCATAGCAACTACGCTGGGAAAATCTCACAAAGCAAGTTGCCAGAAGGTTTCCATGATTGTTTTGCAGCCAGCAGCAGCGGCGGCGGCGGATTTAGTGACGCGAGGATGAGATGAAGGAAGTATGGAAGGAAAACTCCTGCACTAGAGGATGAGACTAATGATATTTCTGTTTATCTGCGGAGATGGTCCTGAGGTATTTTTGGACGGCTGCTGTTTTTTCCTCCGTAAATTCCAGGTTCCGGCTGTTTTGGCTTCTCCCTGTTCCCAGCCTGTGAATGCATGGCCACTTCCTCTCCCTGCTTCCTATTCTGAGCCTCTGATTGCATGGAGGTGGGGGGTGGGTGCGCGAAGGATAGAGATGCAGTGTGTGTGTGTGTGTGTGTGTGTGAATATGAAGGGAGGAATGTTGCAATATGTATTTTTCAGTCAGTCGGTTTGAAGTAATGAAAGCGTCTCAGCCGTTGGGTGTGGAGGATGTAACCATTAAAGAGATCAGCATGTCAACTGTTCCCCAAGTGCTGCTTTCTGCGATCCAGCTGGCAATGGGAGGTGTGTGTGTGCGCGCTGTGTGTGCACTCCATGCCCTACGCGCTCCTCACAGCAAGAAACAGACAGATGGATCGTCGCTTTGGCTTCAAGTCCGGCTTTTCTGATCCAACGTCTGCTCCAGGCCAATTACTTTGAATTGACCTCCCTTTATGTAAACCACTAGAGCTGCAAACACCCAACACAATCAGTGAATTTTCTGCAGCTTTGTGATATTTATACAGCAATAAACATCACGTAAACAAGACAGTGCAGATCCTCACCACAATATTACTTTTGGCTATGTTGTGAGTCTTGTGAAACATAGACTAGAACAGCTATCACACACACATAGGCTTCAAGATACAAGAGCAATTTTTCACAATTTTATTTCACCTTAATTACGTAACCTATTTTATTGTAAATATATTTAAAAAAATATAAATATGTACAGCTCAAATAAACTTTAGTTCTGTCACTAAAGTAGTACAGCTGGAGGAGAAGAACACTTTTTTTCTTTTTGAGTACTGTTAATTTAGTATGTTATATCAGTGTCAAACTAATTTGTACTGGGTTTGATCATAGACAACATGTACCTGTAGGTCACTATAACAAAAACTGTACACCTGAAACGTAATTTCATCTGCTCACAGGGCTCATTGCAGACTGGCATAGACTTTAGTGGCTAAGAAGATTAGGTATGGTACCAAGCTATTCTCTGCTGTTCTAGTAAAGGTCAATGCATTTGTAGTATTGTAATGTAAAGTGCAGTTCTAGCTCTCTGACAAACGTTTGCAGCAGGTGACCCAGTGGGTGAATGGGAAAGGCAGCAGGACCGCTCGTCTAATTGAGCAGCTCCTTGTTGACATAACAACAAAGACACAAGGTGTCCCTTGCTTCTGTTTACTGCACAACAAGCTCCCTACATTGCTGTTTTATTAGATTTGAGTTTTTAACCTATTGGCTGAGTTGGTGTTTGCGGCAGGTGTGTGGAGCACTGCTGGATTATTTTGTAAACTCTCTCCTTTTTTTTAAACTGCACCAAAACAGGATGAGTGATAAAACCCAGTAGTTCCCTGCTTTTGATTTATGGCTTCACAGTGAGGTTTATGGTAGATTTGTAAAACAATTGTTTGTATCATTTTCAGCTCTCTTTCGCTTTGTCTGTTTCCTCTCGGGGACTTTTGGGGAAAATTTGGACCGACAGCTGAGATTCTTTAACTTGCTTTTTTTAATTCCTGCTCTATCTGTACGGGAGATAGATGCTGTAACATTTGCTGGGGATTATAAAAAATGTTTCTCCTTGAGACAGCCATAAGCTTTCCACTTCAAAAAGATATATCCTTATCCCCTCTCCGTATCTGACAGTTGTCTGGAACTTGCAGCTGAAAGCCGAGCAATAGGGGTGCTTATCTGTGTTTACACTATAAATGTTTATAATATTTTAGAGAGTAGCAAAAAACAGACAGAGGGCGTGTGTTAGTGTGCTTTTACAATATATGAACTGAGTATGCATGAAACCGTGGGTGTTTTTGAGACTAAACGGAATAAATAGGCAACTCATCACTTTAGAAGTTTATTTACAAGGATAGAAGGCATTTGTCTTTTCCTGGTCTCATACATCAATATGGCAGATGTTTCCTAAAGGATGCATCACAGGGCCTTTCAAATAGATTCACAAACTACCTTAATTGCCATTTGTTTTGTCTCCCCGAGCCCCGACTGCCCCCCGAGTCCGAGTCTTGCGTCAAACATCTAAGGAGCATTTTCAAGAACAAAAAGGAACTCGTATTGCCGCTGCGTGTTTGGCTCTGGGACACACAGGGAACTGGGTATTGTTTCCACTGCTTTTATCCATCCACCATTTGATCTCGGCCTCTTCCACAGTTCAAAATGAGCGTGTGCTTTTTGAAATTAGGGCTGAATAGTGAATCCCATTGATGAGAGTGGTGGTGTTTTTCCATAATGCCTGGGATGTATTGAGCACTGATAGGATATCAAGCACACCTAAGTGCTTCCCTTTCCTCCCTCTCTTTATTTTCTTTCCTTTTCTCTGCAGCCTCTGCTTCTCTATCTGGCCCCCCACACATGCTCTGTGTCACGTCCTGTGCAGAAGAACAGTTCTACCTTTGCTGAAAGGCACGGTGAACACTGCCGTAAATCAATCGTCTGTTCGTGTGGACTGATGGAAAGCTTTGCAGAAAGATTTACAGTGAATTTTTCTTTCTTCAGGAGACAGCCAGATACATTTTTCTTAAACTTTGCTACTTTGCATTATTATACTTACACTATACCCCACCTTTACATTTTTATCCTTACTGTCATTACTTTAATATACTGTATTGTCCTTCCTTGTGCTTTGTGACCAGCAGCCATCTTTCAGCTTGTAACACTATCGCATAGGTGTGTTTGCTATTGTCCTAATAACAATACATTGGTTGCAATGAGTTTATCTGCTGACAGTGGCCAGCCAGACCCACTCATTTTCTGAGCCAAGTCGAGTGGGTCTGGAAGCCCTTGCATTCAAACTGATTTCCCTTTAAATCAATCCTACCTGGGCTTTATACATCTTTTTTTCTCTGATTGGTTGTAGGTTTTTCAAACTGCGTCGGACCCGAAGCAGTTTATTCTGCGAATGTTGTTACTGCCCCCTGAATTGTGATTGGTTGTATGGGCTATAGTGTTGAGTTTAATCTGATTGCAGGAATCAGACTGATTGTAGAATTGTGAATGAACCTCCAAAAAAGGGTAAAAAACAGGATTATTCTCTAAAGGGTTTGTCTCTAAAAGCTATGCTCAGAATGCTTCTTAACCATTTTTCATTTTGTATGATGACCTTGATGATTAAGAGAGATTAGCCTAAAGAAAATAATGCTTTTCATTTGTTCTGTGGGGGTTACTAATGTCTTACTACTTAATCTTTCTTGAGACTTGTGTCATTCTTGCCAGCTGACAAAATGAGTACCGGTTTTAAGGCAGTAACGGTCATACGAGTTAGACAGGACCAATATATCCCAGAAGCAAAATCTGCTGAGACTTGGAGGTAACATGTAATAAAATGGTGTTTGTCTGCTGTAAAAAAAAAAAGCATTTCTTAAATTCCTGTTCTTGCAACACTGCTTAATTGTGTTTTAGGGGAAACTGCTTCATGCTTTTCAGAAAACTGTTGAATCTTGATTTATCAATACCCTTTGGCAAATAAAACTGCTAGAACTGTCAAAAACCCACATCTTAGTGAACTTAATTATCCCATTTATGTCATTAATGGAGCTCCATAAAGTTTATTGCCAAAAGCCACATATTTCTGTGCAGACATCTCCAAGAAGAATTTCAAATTTAAGAGGTATTTTATATTCAGACCTGTCTTAACATTCTGGCAAATGCTGCAGAGGCTTGCCAAGGCTCGATAAACAGGACAAGCTCTGTCTTGACATGCATCTTAGACAGAAGGTGGGTGAATTCAGAAAGTGAGTATTTGAATGGAGAAATTAAGCGGATGTATGGGAGTTGAAACAGAGCTCGGAGATATGATGTCACGTAACCCCCCCAATCATGCCGTTGGCAAAAAAGCTCCACATGTGTACATGTATCAGTATATAAGACAACCTGAGACAAAAGCATAGAGCCTATTACCACAAAGATTCCTGTAGACCTGTCTCACACTAATACCACCTCCGTCTCTGTGTCCTATTTAAAAACATACCTGAATCCGTTTTCTCCATTTACTTCCTCTGTTCTCTTTTTGTGTGTTTAATTGGCCGTGACTTCCTGCATTTGGGTCAAAAGTCCGAACTGTTTGCGAGCTTGCTTTTACACTAAAAACAAACCAGACCGTGGTTCAGTTTGGTCTGGACCATGACCACCACCTCTTATTGCCGGACCAAATAGCAACTGTTTGTACCAGGCCATGGTCCGCTGGAGTTTTAACACCTGAAGATTTGGTTCAAACCAAACGAGAAAGTCCGAAAGTCCGGAGAAAAGTGTTGAATTCCCTCTGTACTTTATTTATGAGATAAGTCTCGACTAAAAATTTGTCCGCATGATAAGTGTCAGTGGTATTGATTTGATTAATTTTCTTGACATATAGTTTAATAAGTGTGGAACTACAGTGCTGTGATAATGCTATGCTAAAGTGCTAATGAAGTCATACAGTTTCAGATTTACACCAGTGTCTTTATGTTTTATTTGCTTTTTTAATGCCAGTATAGCAGATAGAATGCACTGTGACATCGGAAGCGATATACATTTCCAGCAGGACTAAAGTTAATCTTCAGGCTATCTGAATAAGAAAGTAACACTACACAGTTGCATTGAGCTCTTAAACAGAGCTCTGCACAATGTCACGTAACCTCACATTCCACAGTTTTTTCCAAGTTATCAGGCAAACACTACATCTGTCCCATACTACTGAAAATGTACAGAAGCATTAAAAGCAGTTAATGCCAAGGTACTATGTGTAGGTGTGCAATGTTATTGGTTTCAGTTTTTTCATAATAAGAGTTAGGGATATTTATTCTGTTGCGATTTTGTGACATACTGAGTAGCTTAAGAAATCAATGCATTTGTCACTCCTTTTTGTCTGCCATCAAAACAAATAGTACTATTACACTATTTACAAAGATTGATTCTGTTGAAGAAAGTTTTTTCTTTTTTTGTTTCTTTTTTTCTTGGCAGAGTGGTTAGCGGTCCTGCCTCACAGCAAGAAAGTTGTGAGTTCAAACTCAAGCCAACTCCGGTCTTTCTGTGAGGAGTCTGCATATCCTCCAAGTGATACCGTGGGTTCTCTCCAGGTACTCCGGGTTCCTCCCACCGACCAAAGACATGCATGTATAGGTCAGATGACAAATTGGCATGGCTTTTCATGGCATTGGCTCCCAACTAGCTCCAAGACAGTCTGAGTGAAAAAGTGCAAAAGCAGTACTTTAGCTCACACTCAGTTGGAAAGGTTTGTGTGTGGCTCAGAAATGTATTTTATTGCCACCGCAGCCCCTCACCCTCCCTGTGGCAGCGGTGATTCATGTGATCGAGAAGAGTGTGGGAGGGGAAGTGGGGTGGAAGGAGAGGAAGAGAGGCAGGAAGTAGGGGGGAAAAGCTGGTCTATCAACGAGGCCTGATAAAGGAGAGCCACAGGAAACGGCTGAGGAGGATTTTCCATGGTGTCGCACAGAAGCCCTGGCACTAGCACACATCCATAACCATTATTTTACCCCTTCCCACCCCCATCCTACCTAATCCCACACAAACAGGGCCACCCACGCCCACACATGGGTGCCGTACTGTCCCTCTTCTGCCAAGAGTAAGCCTACAGCATCAAGCCTGTCAATCAGTGTTTTAGGTTGATGGGCAGATCTGTCAGCATGTTCTTATCTCCCTTTCTGGCTGCACCTGCTCCATCAGGGCATGTTGCCAGCTCCCATCCTCAGCCTGAGATTGGCTGGCAGCAGGCTCACAGGACCACAAGGCATGTTGGGCAATAAACAAGATGAAAAGGCATTATACACACAGATAGAGGCCCTCATCTTTGTCTTAATCTGCAACACAGGACACATGAGATCATTTGCGCCACGCGTCGCATCTCTGATCAAATCTGCTCAAATACAGTTGTGCAAATGGACTTATCTCTGACATGTGGGTATTTATGAGGCCACATTTTAAAAGCAGTATAAAACTGTTTTCAGCTCAGTTATTAAGGGTTTTCACAAATACTACTAAAAGGCTGGCAATATTGCATTCTGCTGGGGGAAAAAAACGTTATTGGTTTATTCCAGCTTTCCGAAACTTAAATTGAAAGAGCTGGGTCTACATTAAAGAAACTCACTACATAAGGGACAGTAGAAAATGAATGAATGATACTTTTAATAAAGTGTAGATAGAAAATGTGGTTTGTTATCAATGAAGCAAGAGCTAGAAGATACTGATTCTGTCTATTGCAGCCGTTGTAGTTTGTTGTTATGTGGTGGACTCCATGATTAGATTTGAATAAGAGCCACTTTTACCATTATATAATTGCTTGGATAAAGATAAACCAACTAACTCTGCTTTAGTGACAAGGGTAGTGTCTTTAGAGACTAATTGTTTATTTTTTATAGAAAATCCAACATTTATTATTCCATCTATATCTGTTCAACACCAGGACAATTTGTGAGTGTGTGTGTGTGTTTTTCTTTACATTTTGATTTTTTCCTGAGTGAAAATTCTTACCAGACATACAGTAAAAACATGTCTTTATTCTCTTAGATGTTAGTTCTTTATATTATGTCCAAGCTCATGTTGCATGATTTGGAATAACAACAGGCGCTACAGAGTTTTGGTTGAATTATGAATTTATAACTTATAGCCTACAATTCTCCAAGCAAGATGTAGTTTTCACTGTTTTTAGAACAAACTGTAAAGCGTGGATCTAAAACTGAGGAGGGTGCACATATTGTTCTGTCTATAGTTTAAACTTTAAATAATAGGTAAAAAAAAAATGTTTTTAAGGAGCATTAATGAGTTTCCTGTGTTGGCCCAGCCCTCCACAAGAGTCCCATGTTCTAATTAAAAGAACTGCCCACCCCTGTCCTAGAGGCATCTAGAATCTAAAACATTAATGTCAGACAATATATGATCTGAAGATATGAAATGTTATGTCATTTGAAGTGGCAGATCATAAACTTAAAATTATTGGTTAATGAAGAAATGTAGAACTAGCAGGTGAATGTAAATTTGTCACTAAAAGGTGTCCAGAAGTACCTTAGGCCTGAGTCCAGCCGGAAAGTGCAACCAGGCATGTGTGTGATCTGAACCTGTTTGTCCCATACGTGGACCGGGAGGGGTCCTTGTTTTCCCTGCGCTCTTCCCTTTGGTTTCCCATGCAGCAGACCCCCATACACAGCACATCCCCATTAGGAAGGCTGTTGCCGTGGACCCAGGAGGCAAATCAATGCTGCAAAGACCTTGCCTGTCTTCCTATGGCGCGGTCGTTAGGGAAATGGAGAGGCACTTCCATCTGCCGCTAACGACATCTTTAGGCCTGTTTGTCTGTTTTCTGTCCAACATCAGCTGATACAGATATTTTTTACCGCTCATTAGCATAAACAGCTGCTTTTGGAGAGAGCGTCAGATGGGACTGAACTGTCCCGATCCCCTGGCTGTGAACTTATCAAAATTTAATGTCTCTTTTGATAGATGAGACATTATATGGAGTGCTATAGCCTGAGGGGTTTCAGCTCAAACTGTATGAATATTAATATCCCATTTTACTGTGTTTTTATTACAGGATTAATCTGACGTTTTAACTCTTTATCTTCTTTGTGAAAGATTCAGTTTTTCATTTGATTTTCTTTTTACCACCACAAACAGAGATGGTCACAGAGGTCTACAGTTCCATAACAATTGAGCAAATCTGAAAAATAAATGTTTTGGCATCTAGCCATAATCCAATAAAAAGTTATGAAATACTGTTATGAAGGAACTGTCCATAGTGCTGTGCACATCTCTCCCTGCTGTTAGTAAACCCCGTCTCAGCAGAGTTTTGTCTTCTAATTGCCTTGGACAAATGTGGGCTCTGGACAGTGGAAACAACTGATGGCATGGGTCTGACATCTCAGTTTTTGTCAAATTTTACAGACTGTATATATATATATATATATATTATATATATATATATACAGTATATACAAATACACAGTCTGTAAAATTTAACAGCCACATAAAATACACAATATTTGTGGAAATGTGAGGAGCGTGACGTGGGTTAGGCTGTGATGTGTGCATGTGGTGGTAAGGGAGTCCAAACATAAAATAGTGTTGTTTTATATAGATGATAAAAGTTAATCAAATTTGTAAAATTTCTATTATTATTTCAAATTTTGGTAACATGGACATTTACTCTCCTGTAGTTTTAAAATCATAGAATATTGAATTTAATGGCTCACTTTAGCTTTCATTGTTGTTGTCTTATTCTCCTTTGTGTAAATGCATCCAAAGGTAGACAGAAACAGCATATTATTTTTATCAAATACGTCTGAATCTTTGTGCTTTATGTCAAGTATCTTGCACTACACAGCTCGTCCTCCACAGCTCGTCCTCCACTTCAGAAGCCCACCACTCTCAGGACGTCCTGTAGAGTAGCCCCCATCCCCCTTTTAGCTTCTATGTTCAAAACACACACAAACATAGACATACATAACCCCCCTCCGCATCCCGGCCTCTGCTCTCTTACAGCCCCAGAGCCTTATCTTTTGAGGCCAGGCAGCTGCGCGTTTATCTGTCTGTTTGTGTGGATCTGATGTGTGTGTGTGTGTGTGTGTGTGTGTGTATGCGTATGTATGTGTGCAAAAGCAAAGACTAGGTGTGAAGTACAGTCACAGAGGTTGCCTTTCAAGTCCTCCTCCCCTGTGCGCCTCTGCTCGGCCGCTGGTGGAGCAGCTGCGGCGGCATGATCTGGTCCGATTGTGTCCTCGTCCGACCGATTCACAAGAAGGAAGAGCCAGAAATAGCTTTAACAGCGTGCTATGAGTTAAATTTAGACATTTCTGCGATACATACATTATAGATCAACATCAACTGAAATAGACACACTATGGCAACAAAAGCAGCAGTCATTTTCATTCATTTATATGCGTGTGTAAAAGAAAATACTATTCATTAGGCACTTGAGGAAATATTGCTTTTTTGGCATTTATTTTTCCTAAAGATTTAAGAATATGCTAAATGCATATGGTTTATTGCTGAATTCATATGGTTTATTTCCAGACTGCGGACATTTACAGAGAAAACTTGGACAAGGAAGAGTCTCTAGTGTAGTCTTGTCTCTGTGTGTGTTCAGCTGTTTACAAAGAACAAGAAAATTTCAAATAAATTTGTGTGGCCTTATGATAGAAGCGGCTGAGTCTACTTTTATTGTTGACTATTTATGAATCTGACACCATTTATCATGCTGTAGTGTAATGGTTTGCATTTTTGTGTGCAATGGGATGTTGTGGCTTGTCACGTTGTGTTTATACCATTTATGCACACATCTTGTTTCGACACAATCAACGTTTTGTTTAATGGTTTGTGGAGTTTTAGGTTTGTTTGCATGGGTCAGTGTTTGTGCACATTTTGGGGGTCACTCTGGTGTGTTATCAATTACTTAGTGTTTGGCTCGGATTTTAGATTGTTTGTCTGCTGTTTTTGTCGTGATCATTATGGGATGCAGCTTGCTGCTGACAACTTCCTGTTTATTGGTCTCATCCTGGCCCTGGGATCATCACTGACATCACAAGGTTGTTTATGGTGTGGGAACCAAGGTAGGCTTTATTTACACGAGGTGTGAATTCAAGTCCTGACCTTTGACCTCATAAAACCTGACTGTGGTATTTCATCGTAACCTGGATTCCCACTCTGTCAGCATCTTAAATTGTCATAATTTTTCTATGTAGCCCATTAAAAGCATTTACATTTATATATTTCTTACGTAAGTGTATTTTATGGGAATGTCTCTGAGCAGCATATTTTCTCTGTCTGGTGTCTGGAAAAGCACTTATAGTTGATTTGGCCATGTAAACAATTTGTTTCAGTATTTTTGTTAGGGTCTCAGAACTTCATAACAGAAACTCAACAGCAGCCCATATTAAGTAAGACTTTTAATATGGGGTTGTATCACTGCTATCCCTGCCTTAGGCCTTCTTTATTTAAGTAGCCTAAATGGCCATTATAGACACATATGTACATTTACTACATTAAATATACATTACATTTCTTGGTGCTTTCAGCTCTTCTATTTGTGACAAAGTAGTCCTGTCTAATTTACACAAAATACAGTCAACAGCAATGTAGTAGCTTTCTTTTCTTATCCTTTTCTTCTAAGATCAGATCCAGTCACTAACTTTCTCTTTTTTTTCTTTAAAGAGACTGTGTGTTATGCTTATTAATTAAAGACCATCAAGAAAAAGCCAGAGAATGTTGTAGAATGTAAAAATGCTTTTTATGGTGAATTATACAAAGACAATGTGAAACCTTAACAAAGCTGTTGTCAGAGTCAGGTCTGAAGTCATTGTACAACAAGCATAAACAACCATTACCATTAGCACAGGCTAGTGCTCTTCTCTATGGTTGGGTGCTAAATGGCTGTTCTGGATCTTAAAACTGCAAATTCTCCCATTGACTGTTTGAGGATTCAGTGTAAAAATGAAGTGCCTTTGGGCTTGTCCCTATCAGGGGGTTACCACAGCAAAGTAGTTGTTGCAATGTTTTTATGCCGTATGGCTCTTCCTGATGCAACCTAATTGGCCACCACCCTTATCACCCATATTATTATCCTTTTATCATAGTCTTTGAAGCATATTTTTTCAAATGCTGCCTGAACCAGTTGTGCATATATAGAAAACAATAATAATTTAGACCCACATAAATAAAGATATTTTAAACTCTTGAGTCTAAATAGCTTTTTATTGAGCTTCCTATTGTGAGTCTACACAGCAGGAGATGGAAAACAATACCTCGCCATTAAATGTCAATCAAAAGCAAAGGCTACTTCTAAACTTCAGGGGGCACATAGTGTTATGATGCCAGAGAACATTGGTGCTGTGCTTTCCTCTGTATTGTTTGTGATCTTTAAAAAGATCAGCACAGATTTTACTTGGTATTTGTGCAAACAGTCCAAAGTTCACAAGGGCATATAAAATGGTTATGGTTAATGTGCGGCGCAAACAGCACAGGGGTGTAATGTTACGGGCGCGGCTATTAGAGCAGCACAAAAGCATGTAGCCGCAGCAAATGAGTTATTGCCTAAAAGCTTTTAACTCTGCAGGGTGACATGAGTCAGCTGCTACTAGTTTTTAAATTTACATAGCTAACAGAAATATCCAATAACGTAAAATGGTATGCTACACAATGCATCCTGTTCAGTGTCTATGACAACATGTCACAATCTGGCTGATGTATGAGATTGTCTTACTTAGCTTAAGGTCATGAAGCTTTTTATTAAGCGTTCTGTTTCAGCAAATGGACATTTTGTGGTGGACATGATCTAGTTTAAACTATTTGGACTGCTATAATAAGGTTAATAGAAGAGATTGACTATCGGCCAAAACAAGTTTGCAGGAAGTTGATATTGGTTTCTGGGGGAAAAAAAACTCTTTCTTCACACTGAGACAGTGTCCGTAAATCTGTTTTGAGATCTTAGGGCCCTCTTCAAGTAAAACCTTAAAGAGCAGTAATAACCAGTACAGTTGTCTCAGGGTCTCCTATGCTTTAGTAATATGGACAAAATAATATAGGGGGCCTTTGGCCATGGCCCCATCAATTCTGTCAGTGGCCCTGGGTGTTGCAATCTACCTAACCGTGGCTATACTATGGATTGAGAAGGAAACTTTGGGGTCAGTTGTCTTTAAGCCTGTGAGACCTAACATCAACAGATTATTTTGTTGCTTGTCAGTGACGGACAATTGCAACAATATGACAGGAATACTCAATCTGTGCTGAAGCATTATCAGTATTAAGTTATCTTTATTTCATTATTTTAAATAAGCACATTTAGATCTGCCATTTAAAGTGTCTGGTTTGGCTGTGTTTCATCAATTTTCTGTCTTTTAGCATTTTCTGCAAGAGGGAACTATAAAGGACTAGACCTACAAGAATTGGTTTACAGTTATTTTACTGGCAGTCATCTTACAGTTCAAGTATACGTATCTTTATAGCGGACAGCCGCACTTGCTAAATTACACAAACAGCCTGCTGCCTTTTTTGTGTCCCTTTTTGCTTTGCTTTCCTAATGTGACTCTTTTAGCTCACTTTAAAGCTTTGCGTGCCAAAATCACATCTTGTCTTACACGAGCTGATTAGCCTGATTAGTTTACAAAGAGCGGGAAGGGGCAACAATGCAGTAATGAGCGAGGGAGTGAAGTGAGCCGGGCCTGCGAGTGAAGGGGGTGCCACTGTTTCACTGCAAAGGAGTTGTAACAGCAGAGGACAAAAGTTCACCTGGCTGTGCCCCGTCTGAACAATATGACTGGCTGTTTGGATGTGCGTTTCAAGCCACGCCCCCTCCTTCATCCAGCTAATCAGCTTCAGGAGTTGGTTGCTATAGCTACAAATGCTTGTGGTCGCAGGATTCCACTCCCCTTTTACCTTCCTTGACATCCACTTCTCTCTCTCTCTCGTTTTCGCGGCCTTATACCTCCAAGCCTGGGAGCGGAATTCTGGGAACATTTTTCCATGTGAAACAGCGAGGGTCAATGCAGGGGTGTGACGCCACGGCATTGTTCCCGCCGCGAGCAGAGGAACCGTGCGCCGTGAGGCCAATTCCTGTCCGCTGCAAAAAAACAGCCACTTTCTCACACCGCTTTCCTTCCTCCACCAGACAGCTCAAAACAATCCCAGAGTGTTTGTGGCTTGCATTTGAACAAGAGCAAAGAAAAGTTCTGTTAAAGGGGGAGAAACTGGACTTTTTTTTCTCTTTCTCTTTTGGGTTTATCCAAGATGTTTAAGGCTCATAGAAAAAAAGAAAAAAAAGTCCCACTGCTGACACTGCTGGTGGTCATGATATTACTAATCCATAACAATGTGACAACAATACTAACAATCCTTTTTGTTTTTGTTATAGTTTTAAAGCTTAAAGAAATTTGACCTTTTAAAGACTTTTGGTAAATCTAAAATGCCTCCAGTGAATGATTTTATGTCTCTTAAGTGTTTTTTTAAAATGCATACATTAGAAATAAATAATAATTAAAAAAAAACTTTCCAGTTCCCGATATTTGCTTATGTTAAACAAAAAACTATAACACATTCCGTCACATTCCCGTCATTTGACGTCATAAAAACTAAATACTATTTTTAGACCATGTTCAGAATTTTTATTATTATTTGGCAAATAACAACAACATACCCTACCATTTTGGAATTTTTTTACGTTGTTGTCTAGGGAGAAAAAGCCTGTCTGGGCTGCAATACCACGAGTAGCCACTAGTGGAACTATCATGAAAATCAGTGCATAATGTTGTCTTCTTCAGCAGTGTACATAAAAAATATGAAGACATAAGCAGCAAGACAAACATTACTAAATCTTTTACTTTTGGCCTCTGCAAAATTGTAAAAGCTTGCTTCTTGAAAGTAAATGGAGTACTAATGTGTTTTGGTTTGAAAATTTTGCTTCGGTTTTGCTTTTCACGTTAATACAAGATTGGTGCTAAATACTGTGTGTACATGACACTGATAATATATGACAGAACACAAAAGTATATGGGTTATATGCATGGGTGCATGACAGAAAAATATGCTTTCTGCAATTACTTTGGCTTTTTGGGTTGGCTCCTTTGACTTACAATCAGCTCCTTTTGCCCCATTTTAGCCCTAACCAAGCTAGTAGCTATAATCATTTCTTAGACGCATTACCATACCCCAAAACGAAATGACAGACGCCTATTTCTGTCAGCGCCAAAGCTACAATTAAAGCCGACATGCTGACAAAAGGATGCTCTACTTTTATCATCACACGTATATAATTACTCATTTCCTATGATTTAGCTGTAGCAAATTGCAGCATTTTTTTTCCCCACAGTGAAGCCAGGAAGATGTCTAGCCTAGTCTAGGTCAGAGCCTGTCAGTTGCAGTGCTCCTTGGGGTAGGTTGGACTCTAATAAGTTCCAAATGTGCCTTTGAGTGCATATTTGTATTTGTTGGGAGGACTTAAGCTGACTTGCATACGTGAACCTCTTGGCAATGACTCATCAAGACCCCTCCTTTATGTTCTTCTCCCTAACCCTGTCCGTTCCCTCTTTAAAGCGCTGATAGTTCCCTTGTTGTAATCTCAGACCATGAGACTGATACTGAGAAGCCCTAATGTTGTGGATGTATGCTTTCCTGTAGACTGGTCACCTCTGTAAACAGGAGAGAATGCTCTATGGTGCTTGGTTTCCTAATAATGCTTTCTTCAAGGTTTATTTGACTTTTTCATCATGCGCCTGTTGCCTTTCGAGGTTGTTTTTAATGTGTTTTTCCCTGTCTCAAATGGAAACTGAGAGGACAAGAGAAAATAGCCAGGGTTGCTCTCTAGAGTTTCCTGCCTGTTGTCAAGCTTGTCTGCGTGCGTGCCCTGTCCTCCGTCCTCTCCGTCCTCCTTGGCCCACTAGTTCCTCCCGACCCCGCCCCCCTCCGTCTGAGGATGCGCGTGTGTGTAGGTCGGACGTCTGGGAAAGCCTCTGACACAGCTGAGGGAGGAGATGAGCAACAGGCCTAATATAGTTTGCATGTGTGTATGTGTGTATCATTAAGGAAGCACCTGTCCCGTCTGACCGTCAGTTCTGCGGCGTTTATCTGACCCCACTCACATCAGGTGGCTTCCTGGTTTGCGTCAAATGCTGCTCTTCAAGGCTCGCCCCCATTGGTTGACCCCAAGCTCCTCCTGTTCCTTTGACTGCGCTTCATTGATCTTTTGCAAGATTTCTTCTTCTAAGATGGCACAGGTTTCATTTGTCACTCACACATTGCAGTGGTGTTACTACTATTGACATGGGATGTGACTCAACATGGACTCCTTATGTAATGGAATCCTAAATGAAATTATTTTAAGTTATATACATACAGTATACACTTTGTTCAGGTCAAACCAGGCATGTGCCTACCTACATGTAGTACCTTACATGTAGGAGAGTTATCCAGATGTGTAGGAGATATGTATTCAGACACTGTACAATATAGTGTTTGATACTTTACTTTAAACTGTTATGGTCCTCACATGTCTGAATAACTGCTGTTTCAATATGCTGTTTCACTTGAATATGTACCTGGCATTGGTGTATACTTAATTTTATATTCAATCTGGGAAAAGTCAAATTGGGACATCCCTAATTTAAACTAGGGTCTCAAGGAAACTAGATATCACTGCTGTTTAACTGTGTGGCTTTCACAAGATTTTTTGCGCAAAATGTGGCAAAGATTAACCGAATAAAATGGATTCAGAGTGCCCAACTTGTGTGTGCATTTTCATACTTACATGTCTCTAAAATTTTACTCATTGTTGTAAAATATCATTTTAATCAACAAACTGATAAGCAAGATGTCCTGCAAGTCTCCGCAGTAGTCACTTAAAACTACAAAAGATGCCACATTGCTTTCTTGACCCTTGACCTATACTTTTTTTTACAACTTTCGATCAAAGTTTGTCTCAAGAAGACACTCCATCCACTGCTGGCCTCATCTCCTGGATGGCTTTTATATTAAAATTTAAGTCTAAAAGGAATGCAAAATCAAGCCAAAGTATAAAAGTTTGAAGTAGAAAGCTCTGTTCTCTGTCTTCTTCACTCAAATTTCTTAACCTGCAAATATCTCACAATTCCTTTTTGTCCTCATTTCTCTTCCTTTATGTCTAGCCAGTATTTACTGAGCCATAAAAGCATCACAGTGCTTTAAATGAGCCTTTTTCCCCCCAACACACTTTTTTTTAACCTCCAGCCAGACAGGTTTTGAACTCTGTTTGTTTAACAGCGGGGGACTTTTTCCTTGATCCCTTCAAAGGCGGCCTACTGTATTCTGTGATTGTAGCTCAGGACGGAGCAGCTGGCTTACTGCACACATCATTTGGGAAATAAAACTGTGGTCGGAGCAGTGAAACAGATGACTTAAACTCCCCCCTAAACTCAATCACTATTTATATAAGCACCGGTTCACTTAATAATACGATAAATTATTGATTGCGTGAATGAAATGGCCTCTCCTTGTAGTTTTCTTGTACAATCTTCTTCAAGGATGCGCCTAATAAACCTCATTAAGTTGTAAAAGGCTGGGAAATAAACTGTGGTCAGCAGTGAAACAGATGACTTAAACTCCCCTAAACTCAATCACTATTTATATAAGCACCGGTTCACTTAATAATACGATAAATTATTGATTGCGTGAATGAAATGGCCTCTCCTTGTAGTTTTCTTGTACAATCTTCTTCAAGGATGCGCCTAATAAACCTTGGTAAGTTGTAAAAGGCTTTTTCCTTTTTATGTTGTTCCTTTTAAACAACAAACAAGCTGGTTTTACTGAAGGAGAGGATCCACCAAGATAAACTGCCCCTTAAATCCTTGTTTTTTTTTCCATCAGTGTGTCGTGACTATCCGGCTGATCTAATAAATGGACCCACAAGACTGCTAACCTAAGTGCATTTATGAGCGCCAATAATTGAATATGGCTTAAAGGAAGTGACTCAATTACGTTTGTGAGTGACACAGCATGCCCTCCCATTCCTTTTCCCCTGTAGTCTAATGGTATAGTGCCAGTGAAGAATGCAGTGTGAATAGTCCCCAGGCTTAAGGAAGCCAATGGGATCCATATTTGGGAAGTGCAGAGTGCTTTTCAATAGCCTTAAGTGCTACAAGAGGTGTTTGCTGTTTAGTGTATTGATCACATGATACAGTTTCTATGCTGTGTTTGCTTGTGGGCTGCAGGAGTATTGCCAATTATCACACATTCAAGCAGTCTGTTGAATTTGACTTGTTTCTTTAACACTAGTAAATCTATCTTAAGTCTAAACAGTTGTATTTGCTGTTAATGAACTTTACCTTTGTAGCCTTGCCTGTCCTGTATGATAATGTCACCACACACATTCACAGTTTGAACGACAAAGCCAACATACGTTTTATCACTGACATATGGACATCTGACTCGTAAGTCCTGTAAGTATGCTTAGTTCAGTGGCTGGATGAAAATATTTAACATTCATAGGATAATGCTACATGCACAGAAGTGTTTGCGGCTTTCATTCAGCTACGGTATTTTATAAACCAAGTATAGCAAAGGAGAGAGTACAGTTGTTCTGTAAACAAACAAATAAATTGAACATTTGGAAGGCTATACCTTCATCTGTTCTTTTACTCTTGGTGCTCAAAACTTGTACTAGACTATAATAAAAACAATTAAGACCCTTTTTTATTAAAATGTACACTTATAGGCTATCAGGTATGTATCGGCCAAGAGAAGCACTTGATTAGTGGTTATCGGTATTGGTTGAATATTTTCATTTCAGTGCATCTCTATCTACTACAATAGCTTTTAATTAGTTAAAACTGTGCTTTTTTTGACCATTTACATCTTACTGCCTTTATGATACTAAACACAAGAGCCCCAGTTTCACTGTGCATAGGCCATAGAACATTACTTCCTGTTTCACAATTTACAATTATAAATGAACTGCTAATCCTTTAAAATCTGTGGTTAGTGTTTTCCCAGAATAATATTTCTGATGTAATATTATGTGCAGACATCGTGCCTTACTGATGTGCTGTCATTGGTAGATGCTGTTTAACACATTACGCTTCGGCTAAATCACAATATTACTGATGCTGGAGGTCTCTCAATGTGATCCACATTCACACTTCCACAGAAATCCATATATATATGGATACATGGCACTCAGGCCAACTCCAAGTCTCCAGTCTCTCAGGACGCAGGTTGCATTTAACCCATTGATAGCTTGCATTAACGTTGAGATAACGCACAACAGTTTAGGTTATGTTTGGTGCAAGCCCTAATTGGAGTGTTATCACATCTAGATTTTGTTGTTGTCACTACAGTCTGTTTCATTACAAAGCCTCACAAACCTCCCAGGAAAACACCACTGGCCTCAGCATTTATCAGAAAATCTGAGAAGTCGCCTGAAAGTACCCCTTGGAGTTTCTGTTGTAGTCAACAACAATCAGGACTCTTCCTATTCCCTTAGTAAACTGACTTGTTTTCCTCGAGCAGGTGTTTAAACCCCCTACCACTTGACCTAAGCCAGCATACACAAGTAACAGTTAAATGTAGCCCATCCTCCGCTGAGCTGAAGAAAAATAATGAGCCTAACTGACTCAGAGTAATTTTACAGCAATTTCCTTTTTAATGGCCAACGGTTTTAATGCCATTTGTTGGGTAAATGGCATGAGCCTCTAATGGTGTCCCTGTGATCATGCCCTCCCCCTTCCTTCATGTAGCAGGCACAGACCAAATGACTGCATTTAGGGTTTGAGCAGCCAGTTATAGCATTCTGGTGACTCCCTAGAATAAACACAGCTAACTATTAACTAGTGCTATTAAATGACAAATTTACCTTACAGACATGCCATTTTCTCCTCATTTCCAGCAACAGGAGAAGAGTGGGACAAAAAACTAGCCTATTAAGAATGTCTTCATCTTTGACCGCTGGGAACAGTCACTGCCAAAGAGAAATTGACTGAAGGCCATGTTCAAAATCTTACATGGTGAAGTGCCAACAACGCAAAAAGATTGATCTATAGACTTACAGCAAAACAGACTCTCCAGATGATACGTGACATTAATTGGCCTTGTCTCCCCATTTAGAGTCTAAGGGGAGTCCTGGTATGAATATCCAACAGCAACTGTGGGATAAAAAGTATAAAATGATATGACACATTGGTAACTATTTTGGATGTTTATGGCAGTATGAAACTTGCCACTGTCCCATGTTTGTTTTGCTGCATGTTTCTTGACTTAGTTTGTGCAAGTGTAGTTCACCATCAGCAGCCAGAAAACACTTTATATGTCACTGATTCTCTTTTTGAAGTTGTTTATGCCAACTGGTTTATGTATAGCATAACAGGGATACCCAGGTTCTGAAATCAAAATCTGATGTTTACATGCACCAAGACTCAATGCAAGCTTTTTGGACTTCTTTTTAACAACCAAAGCCAAGGCTGGGTGTGTGATTTTTTTTTATGGAGGTTTTCTTTCATTGGGTTCAGTTCCCAGGACATTTACTCCCCCCAAGGCAGAAGAGTGACATTGGCCAGAGTGTTATTTGGAAGGAGAAACACAGTCCCTACATCATAGACTGGAGTAACACATGGCCTCTCGTAGACCATCTGGGCAAGGCAAACGTCAATTACAGCCAATCCACCTCACGTCACTCAGGAATTGAAGTCATGGCGGTGTCATTAAAATGATGCAGTAATGTAGAGATACTGGACAAATAAGCAATACATTTGTAATGGGAAAAATTGAAAGCATGAAGCGATGATTGTAGGCCCTTGTGAACAAATTATGGTCATTCTTGTAGTCTCGCTGTATAAAGTCTGGGCTGATATATTGGTTCAATTATTTTTAAGTAACCTAGCAGTAAGTTACCCATTTTGAGATGTCAGAATTATGTATTTGGGGCTAAATGTGTGTTTCCTATAATGTTCTGGAAAATGTACATATGAAAGATTGAAGTTGTTTGTGGAGACTTTGGGTAATTTAGGCACACAAAACCTGAATTGTGTCATTGTAGATGTAAGGTAAGATCCTGATGACAGTTTACTCAGAAATGGCTCGGGGAATTCTTGCAGTAGAGAGTGAGGTCAATGGAATTTAGACAGGGTCCACACAATTATTTTTTCTTTTTTCAACAAACACTTTTTGCAGTGTTTTGATGTTGTGTCCATACTAGGATTTTAAACATTCTACAGTCAGAGTGAAAACTAATTTCTCTCTATTTGCTCTGCATGGCTGTTTGTTTAAATGGGACAGCTGACGATTTTATCCAAAGTTACTTACATTTACATTTACATTTAGTCATTTAGCAGACGCTTTAATCCAAAGCGACTTACAAGTGAGGATAACAATGGAAGCAATTTTAACAACACAAGGTACAAAAAGCATAAGTGCACAAAAAACTAGTCAGTTTAAACCCAGCACAGTATACAATGCTAAGGATAAGAGAATTTTTTTTTTTTTTTTTTTAGAAAGGAATCGATAGAAAGGAAGTAGAACTCAGTGTTTGTCAGTCAGGTGTTGACGGAAGAGATGTGTTTTCAGGTGTTTTTTAAAGATGGCTACAGAATCGGCTGATCTTGTAGCAGCAGGTAGATCATTCCACCAAAGTGGAACAGATCCAGAGAAGGTACGTGAGAGTGATTTTGTACCTTTTTGGGAAGGTACCACCAGACGTTGTTCATTTGCAGAGCGCAGGGATCTGGTAGGAACGTAGGTCTGTATTAGTGAGTGAAGATATGGGGGTGCAGAACCAGAGGTGGTCTTGTAGGCCAAGAGCATAGCTTTGAACTTGATGCAGGCGTCAACCGGGAGCCAGTGTAACCTAATGAATAGAGGAGTTACGTGCGCTCTCTTCAGTTCATTAAAGACCACTCTTGTTGCTGCATTCTGGATCAGCTGCAGAGGTTTGGTTGTGCAGGCAGGGAGTCCAGCCAGTAGAGCATTGCAATAATCCAGTTTGGACAAGACAAGAGCCTGGACTAGAATTTGCGTGGAGCTTACATTCACCAGTGTTACATTTTACACTACTGGGGGCAAGTGTCTTGCGCAAGGACACAACAACAGTATGAACTGTGGGGAGAGCGGGAATCGAACCGCCTACCTTCCGGTTGAAGGACGACTGCTCTACCACTGAGCCACTGGGGGTTGTATGACGTCATGTCCCTGAGCTCTAGTCTCCATGTTATTCATGTCATTTTGCGTGGTGCGCATCAAAAATGCTGTTCTTACTTAGAAATACATATTACTGTTCCCAACAAGTATAATTGATAATGTGCACAAAGTTCCAAGCTTCTGCACCCATCAAAGCCAAATTATACATCCACAAAACATCTTAGACTTACTGACATAAATCATCTAAAACAAAACACAGGTGTTATCCAAGGGCAAGACGTACTCTCACCTATGGTTATGAGCTTTGCGTCATGACCGAAAGGACAAGATCCTGAATAGAGGCTGCCAAAATGAGGTGGCTGGACGATCCCTTAGCGATAAGGTGAGGCGCTCAGTCACTCGGGAGGAGTTCAGAGTAGAGCCGCTGCTCCTCCACATCGAGAGGAACGAGGTGAGGCGTCCAGGAGGCATCTGTTCCAGATGGCTGTGTCAGCCCCAGGAAAGACCTAGGAGCGACTATGCCTCTCGGCTGGCCTTGGAAAGCCTCGGTATTCCCCCGCAAGAGTGGGAGGAAGTGTCTGGGGAGGAGGAAGTGTCTCTGTGTGTCTCTGCTGCCCCCGCGACTCAGCCCCGGATAAGCGGAAGAAGATGGATGGATGTAAAATGATGCCCTTTCTGTTTTTTTTGTCTTGTCAGAAAATAGCATTTAGGGGTTAAATTTTTGAAACACAATAAATATGCTAATTAGGGTGAGGACAGAAGCTAATGATAGTATCCATTAAAAATGGTGTTTTATATTGATGTATCTTTTGGTGTGCTAGGGCCGCAGGTGTGACACAAATCCTAGGGGTGTTTAAATAATGTCCATGTCTTTTACATGTGCATTCTACCTTTATGTACATTTATGGTGTCATCCATGCATGTAGTAACTTCAGACATATCTCAGTTTAACAGTCTTTGATAATAAAGCACAGGTATAATAATAAAAATAATAAGATAAGCCTGTATTTGTCCCGCAGTGGGGAAAATGCATTTTGCAAAAGCAGGGGTACAGTACATGTTCATTCATTTTCTAAAATAAATAAAACAAAGACATGAATGTAAACACGCCAGATTATATCCTTCGGCTATTTTCCATTCGTTGTCCCACAATAAAAACAAATACAATACAGATTACAATAAAATATGTGTATACAATACATTTCACATACATTTCATTAATTTAGAAACACATCCATCCAAACACAAACGCAGACATCACACAAACAATGCTCACAATAGCCTACTCCACAGCCTACTCATACACACACATCAAAAGCATACATAACGGGTTTCATACTGGGATATATGCACAATATTACAGGTGAGTACAATTCTGATTTGACTGTAGACAGTTTTTAATTTGGGCTTTAAAGGAGTTGTATGTGAGGCATGGTGAGGTTTGAAGATTCCATCCATTCCATCCATGTGATGTTCTTTCAGGTTCTGCACAATAGTCCAAAGCATCTAGGGTTTGTGGCTTGTAGCTTTTAGCCGCTGTAGTTAAAATGCTTTAGGAAATAGAGCAGCTAAATTTCAGGCCACTAGCTAATGTTCTCTACCCTCTCAATGACAGCACACACGTAGTCAGTCTGCCATTTACCAATGTCCAAATTTCAGAATTTCTGGTTATTTCTTTTTTCATTCTATACAGAGAAGAGTCTGGTTAGAGTTTGATTTCCAGGAGACAGAAGAAAAATGAATGCAAATTAAACAAATGCATGAAAGCATCACTCAAAGCCTCTACTATTTTGGGTTGGTTGTATTTAGCTCAAGGAAACTTGTGGTCAATGGGTGGGGTCCCAGACCTATTTCATTTGGTCAAGCTACTTATTGTTAAATATAGAAAATGTATTGCAAATGATTAAAAATCAATCAAATTTCTTTTGGCACCCATTCTGTCTGTACTCTAGTGATGGGTCGTTTTTTAAGTGAACGATGGGAGCCGGCTCACAAATCTGAAGAGCCGACTCTATTTTTTAATAGCCTATAGTAATTAAATCATTATGTAATAATAAAATAATAAATTATTTTAAAAAAAGACTAATAATTCAAAGAACAACACAAAAATATAATTATATAAGCCTAGGTGCACACACTCATTTCTTTCAACCGTCTGTTCCTGTCAATCATACACGCAATGTCAACCAATTATATCAGGAGGGAGGGCTGAACGTGCGCCTACGTGCACACACACTCAATGTCTGTAGCAAGAAAAGGCCAAATTGATATTGCATTGGCAAAAATGTTTAAATGCAAATGTTTAATAGTATTTTTTTTTTTAATAAAACAAATCAATGCATTTTTAAAGAAATTGTGAGACATATTGATTATGATTTCATTTAATGATTTAATTAGAACTGTTTTAAAACATATCATAGTCAAAGTAATAGTTACAACATTTATTATTTAAAGAGCCAATTGTGAGCCTTTTCAGTGAGCTGAGTCAAATGAGCCGGCTCACGAAAAAGAGCCGGAATGCCCATCACTACTGTACTCCAGATCCTCTCACCATAATTCAGTACAGTTATCATGTTTATGCACTCCAGGTAATCTCCATAACCTTACATAAGGAATCTACACATGCAGCAGCACAATGTCCACGTCAGGTTTGTTGGTACATCTTGGATATAGTGCTCATTGATTGACCCAGTAATGGTGTGTAGTTAAAGCCTAGAGATAAAGCAGGAGACGAGTTGACCTTATGATACAAAAGCACTGCTGCAGATAATGGTCTTTTTGTATTAACACATCGCTGTAATCACAACATTAACAAAAGTATGGAGAAGAATATAGTGTTTTTGTACAACATGAGCAACATCTCATCTCCATGTCTTGTTGTATTCACATACACAAGTCTCATTAAAGAATTGTGATTCTTTTTCTTCTTTTTTTTAGTACAGAATTAATTAATGAATGTACTTGATGGCAGCTGTTTACAAGCTTGTTAATACATGCACAATTATATTTTTGTATGGATATATATAAGTTGATATAAAATTTGGTACAGGCAGAAACAAAGAAATGTTTAAAAATGTTCTCTTTTGGTAAATTGCTAGACACTGAAAGATTTACACATCTAATGCGGAGTCAGAAATATCAATCCCAGGTCACTCTCACAGTTTAGGGACCAAAATCAGAGGATGTCGAGATTACAGTGCAGTTTGAAAGGGTCTTCTTCTGACGAGGTGTTTACCCCAAACAGAAGGTGTTATTTTCCAGCTGGGTCCTTCGTGTGCCATGTGAAGTCAATATTGTTGTCAGTGTAATCTTATTGACTGCCAGCTTCATATTTACTAAGAACGAATAATATGCTTAAGTAGGAATGGTGGAAAAAACATGTGTCATCATGGCTTGTTGAAAAATACTGCTTACTGTATACATGAGTGACAATGGAATATTCCAAAAATTGTATTCTCTTGAAAAATGTTTCTTAAAACGCATCTCCATTTGTTTATGAATATTGTCTGACTTACTCAGGGTTTGGTTTAATAATCAATGTGACACAAATCTTTACTGTGAACCAATGATGTTCCATAGTAAGATTTGATTTGGCCTGTGGCTTGTGTCCTTTTTCTTTCTTAAGACAAAATGATGGTAATTTTGATCTTTAATCAAAAAGCAGGCCATTACCATCAGCATGTACAGAATATGGTCATGTTTAGGCAATAACCTTCTTCAAGGTGTACTCTGTTTCAAAGTTCCATGATAATCGTGGTATTAAAAAACACAAATATCGTGGTAGACTATTTATGTAGCCAACTATTCTAACAACCTGAAAATATCAGTATGTTCAATTTAAAAGGAAATTAAAAGCATTTCAGGTTGTAGCCGCAATCTCTTCATACCATATTATTTTTCCACAAGGTTATCATACCGTCAGAATCTCATACAGTCCGATGCCTAAAGTCAATTTACATGCAACTGGCTACAACCGCAGCCAAAGTACCATGAGGACCACAGATGTGCATGTCATTTTCGACATAAATAAGCTATTAAATACTATATGCAAAAAAAAAGTCACTAGGAGGTTCGCCTCCAAATGCATCCTCAGATTTAAAGTCTCATTCAGACACATTAACTGCATTTAATACCAGGTCTGAAGAATTATACTGTACATGTAATGTATATATAAATATATATATATATATAAAAGGATGTAATAAACATTTGTTTATTACATCTTTACAATCCCCCAGGTTCACTCCAGTCATTGTCTAAGCATTTATCTTGCCCCCTCACATCTGCCATCCTGTCCGGACTTGCACTGCGTCTAATACGAGAATACGTCAACATTGTCTGATTGATCATAAATCATTGTCAGGGCACTTTTGTATTTTCACCAGTGTAGAGTGGTTTGTGGACTCAGCTTATCTCGTGTCCTTGTGCGTGCGGGATCTTGTTTCGGAGCATTCTTATCTGTCGTTTGAGCCATCCTCAGCGCTGACGTGATCTGCAATCCAAACACAGCTCCGGGAATTTTGTGAAGTCCAGGGTTTTCTTGTATTTCAATTAAGTAGAGTTCAAACCACTCAAGCAATGGTTATTCTTTTGAGAACTGACATTTGTTTGTCATTGTAGTTTTACTGTATGGACTGAGCTTACATGGATATTTGTGCTGTTTTCAATAAGACATGACAATGTACTTTTCACACACTGAGGATTTAAAAGGACAATTTAAAATACAGACAATTTTACGTAAAAGTAACAGGACAACATTTTAAATAAACCTTTAAGAGGATGGATAAAACATTTTCAATTGTCAAAATGGAGGAGTGCTAAAAAGGTAAGTTTTTAACTTAAACAGTTAAGGCTTGTCTAACATCATCCAGGGGCTATTCTAGTTTTTTTTTTCTGAAACACTGCTAGTTGTAACTCTGAGATGAGCAGATGGCCCATCCCAGATGTTTCCAGTTTCTATAAATCCTGGAAAACCTTGACTTTTTAAAATAAAAAACATTTCTCTGGTTTTGTTTGGCTTTCCATTGATAGTCAGAAGGTCTGCATGATAGATCTAGGTACTTGAATAAAGATACATTCAGAAAATAATTATCACAGATGATGTTGATGCCTTAACAAAACTGTGTTACAAAGAGGCAATTTTTGCAGAAGTTATTTTAATTTTTCCATCCATCCATCCATCCATCCATCCATCCATCCATCCATCCATCTTCTACCGCTTATCCGGGGCCGGGTCGCGGGGGCAGCAGTCTAAGCAGAGACGCACAGACTTCCCTCTCCCCAGACACTTCCTCCAGCTCTTCCGAGGGGATACCGAGGCGTTCCCAGGCCAGCCGAGAGATATAGTCCCTCCAGCGTGTCCTAGGTCTTCCCCGGGGTCTCCTCCCAGTGGGACATGCCCGGAACACCTCACTAGGGAGGCATCCAGGAGGCATCCGAAACAGATGCCCGAGCCACCTCAGCTGGCTCCTCTCGATGTGGAGGAGCAGCGGCTGCGGAGAAAGCTCATTTTGGCCGCCTGTATTCGTGATCTTGTTCTTTTTTTCGGTTCTTCATGACCATAGGTGAGAGTAGAAACGTAGATTGACAGGTAAATCGAGAGCTTTGCCTTACAGCTCAGCTCCTTCTTCACCACGACAGAGCAGTACATCGACCGCATCACTGCAGAAGCTGCACCAATCCGTCCGGTTCCCTCCTTCTCTCACTCGTGAACAAGACCCCAGGATACTTGAACTCCACTTGAGGCAGGAGCTCTCCACCAACCTGAAGGGGACAAGCCACCCTTTTCCCAGCCGCTTCACACTCGGCTGCAAACCGTCCCAGTGCACACTGAAGGTCCTGGCTTGATGGAGCCAACAGGACAACATCATTCAATCCACATTGCACCGGCCCCTTACGGTTCCTCCTGCAGGTGGTGGGCCCACGGGTGGTCGGCCCCACGTCGCTCCTTCGGGCTGGGCCCGGCCGGGTCCCATGGGGAAAGAACCGGCCACCAGGTTCTGCAAGAGCAAAAGTTTAGATTGGGCTGTCTGTGTGTCATTAGAGCGCACAAAATGTGCAATTACTAAAATGAATTCATACTGTTCTGTCTGCTGATGCTTAAAATGAGGTTTCACTCTTTCACTTTTTAGTGTGTAAAAATGTGTCTTGGATTTTTGATTTTAGGGTTAATTTCAGCTTGATCTGATACAAATGAATGAAAGAATCACTTTGTGGAAGCATTAGACACTGATAAGCCTTCAGCCTGTGAGAACAAAGCCTTTCACTTTACGTGTGCAGTTTTTCTCAACTTGCAGTCAAAAAAA
Organism: Perccottus glenii; assembly: GCA_024416835.2. Lineage (NCBI taxonomy): Eukaryota > Metazoa > Chordata > Actinopteri > Gobiiformes > Odontobutidae > Perccottus > Perccottus glenii. Next base: position 14,548,663 of record CM044564.2, read on the forward strand.
TCTTGGCGTATCTGAATGACACAGTGTAAATAAAATGTGTGTGGCAGCAGAGCCTCCTGTTGAGTCCCATAGAGCTGCCTCTGGCCTGAATCAGCCAAAGTCAAGGCGATAAGTCCCCTTCCTGTCTCTCTGGGTGTGCTTTTTGTAAAGGTTTTTCACACAGTAATGCGTATGACATGCTCTTCTAATCAGTCCGGGCCACTCTAACTCCGAACTGAACCAATGCCAAAATGTCACTAACAAGCTGTGCCAATTCTTTGCCCTGTCTCTTTCTCAAACATTTTTTTTCAGTGTGTTAAAAATCAGGGGGAGCTTTTCAAACATTCCAGAGGCTGAGAGAATGACAGGTCGCCTGGTGATTGTCTGGACTAGGGTTCGGAGAGAGAAAAACATTACAGGCCAAAGAGCAACAAGGGAGGAGCCTTCTGAAATGCAGATATGTCATTAGATGGGACCAAAAACTTAACATGTTCACATCAATTTCACATGACATATAAGGTGAAAGGGGGTCAACAGTCCTGTCATTGGGATTAATAGATGAAAACATATTCTGAGTACTCTGTTGAACCTTAACGTGAGTGGAGCAATCAGTTTAAATTGCTTTTTCAGCTTTATTTCATCAAGCCTGACAAAAATGTTTCACATATTTGAATAAATATGAAGGGAATGACCCAGCGGCCCACAGTAATAGGAGGAGTCATTTTAAATATTCATTTTTACATTCTCACTTACATTCTCATACAAATGAGTACATTCATCACCTGATCAAATGCCTTCAGGTTTGATTCATTTTCTTCCATTTATATCTCTATTTTGCCTGCTTTATTCATTAATTTTCTACCAATTAGTCCTGTGAGGGTTTGCGGGTGACTGGAGCCTATTCCAGCAACTTTGGGCATGAGGCGTCAGGATTCTTACCAAGTGGAAAGGATTCAATATTGAAAGTATTCAAGTGAATGGGTATGGCCATTACAGGTTGTATGGCGCTGGAGACTATCTCAGTGGCTTCAGCGCATGATTGCAGGCATCACACTTAGAGACTGGCAACTATTTACACTCAAACTATTTTACTCTGAGCAATTCAGGGTCATCAATTTACCATCAGCTCGGCGACCTTCCAGCTTTGAGGCAGAAGTGCTAACCACTCTACCACTGTACAACCCAATATCTTCAGAATAAGATGGTAATAAAGTACAAGTATATATATATGTGTGATTGTTGCAAACTGAAATAATGATAATTGATTGTTGCAAACTGAAATATTTGAGATAATATGTGCTAAAGTTAACCAAAATGAAAACTGCTGAAAGTCACTGAACATAGCCGAATGTAGCTAAAAATGAAAAGTTCTTCTAGAAATGCATTCTGGGTACAGCTGTTGGATGGATGGTTCAGTGTTTATCAAAATACTGCAAAACAGTTTACATTCCCCCTTATCGAAGTATCACATGCACATTTTAGCGACGCTCTCATAAACTGTTCTCGGGCCGCTTGTGCCCCTGTTGCATTGTTATCCTTATCTTCTTGACACCATGCCCCCGAAACAAACAGACAGGGGCACAATGAGACTTTCAAAGTGTGGAAACAAATCTTTGGATGCCCTTGAAAACCATTTGTGAGCAACCTACATTTGACTGTATACGTGTTTTGTGTAGTATACATTGCTGTATCCTGGCAGCCAGTAGGAAAACCTTGCCTGTTGATTGTTGATTTTTCCAGTATTATATTATAAATACAGCTAAGGGCTCAAATTATTTGCTTGGGGGGAGGGGACCCACTAACTATCATCTGGAAGGAGATGAAGTGTACAAATGTTCCACCTTGTCAAGTTGTTGGCTTTGCTATGGCACAGATGATTAAGTTTCATCCCCTCTTCTCTGCTCTGTGGATTAAAATATCACACTTATTCCTATAAAATTATCCCTTTTTATTGCACTTCCTGTTCTCAATAGCTCAGTCACTCTCACACATATTTAACCTGCCTCTCCACTTCAGGTGCCCTCCTGTTTTATACATTAGTCTTGAAAAGCGCTGATCACAATATGAAACACAATGGTGCCGACATATGCACACAATAATGGTGTGAGTTTTAATAGAGCGTTCCCAGCCCCTTAAAGCCATCGACAGTAAAAGAATGGGAACCCACACATGGAAAGTTGAGCAAGAAGCTGCTCAGGTGGCTTTATTGTGTGAACTTGCAAAGCTGACGCCTGGAAATCATAAGGCTTCTCAGCACGGCAGACTAAATTGGATGTAGTCTCTTTGTATTAAAACTCCAGCTTCCGGGAAATAGGAGGTGGGTTAAGTTTAGTGCTCTTGGAGCAACTAAAAGAGTCTACATTTTAATGTTTAAGTACAATTGTGGTCCGTTTAAATATATTTTGACTATTAAACATACTCTCTTTTACACATGCTCAACAGGTTCAGTTGACCTGGGATCAATTACGGCTTGGGTCTATGTCATCCTATTTATATATATACTTTTTTAATTATAGTGAGTGACGTTTTGAATTGGCCAAATAGTAGAGGGTGCGGCCTGTTGTCCTGCTTTTATACAACAGCCATGGCTCGACCCCAGGTAAAAAGCCAAGCTCAGCATAAAACAGACACATTTCTCTAATGATACTGACTACACTATATATATATATATATATATACAAATATATATATATATATAATACTGACTAAAGTGTAACATTTATGAATAGCCGCCACAAAGCCCTAAGCTTAACTTTTGGCAGCTAAAGTGATGAGTGGTTTCATGCTTGAATTCTTTTGGGCTGTTTGGGCCAAAGTCATGCAGATTAGCGTGTGAAGCACATATGAAGTGATCCGACTTAAAATCATATTAAAGAAGAATGACTCATCATTTTGGCAAACTTTCTGTCTGTTTTTTTGCATTTGAATTGCATTTTATCATTGACCAAAGCATTAATCGAGAGCAGTATTTCATTTACCACAAATAAGCACAATGATTTTAAGAATAGATTCATCTAAAATCTGTAACATATGAAGTGCATGTAAACTTTTGGCCATGAAGCGACCTGACTTCATGCACTGAATAGCGTGATGCGGCGCTGTGTTACCTGCATCTGACATGGCTGACCGGGCCGAGCTGTAATCCGATGCGTCAGGATGCGCTTGGGCTCTCAAGGCTTGCTCAGCAAACGCGGTCAGATAAGAGACACACAGCGCCTCAAACAAGCATCAAACGCCGTCTTAAATAACAAGCCCAGAGGAACAAAAATGGTTTGCATTTGAAAAGCAGAGGTCGGTCAGTCACTGGAGAGCATGTTTTGAGAGGAATCATAAGATGTGTTTTTCCTCACTTGACATGTCAGACTAATTTTTACCAAAGAATTTATTTCAATCAGAAGACATAATGCACCTGAATCTTTTTTGGCTGCATTAGTTTTCTGTGTAACATTTTAAGCAAAACTGCCTTTTGTACATAAAGCTTTTAATTAACCAATTCTAAAGTCATGCATCTTACTGTTGGAACCATTGTACTTGGCTCTTTAACAGTGAAATTCTGGTGCAGTCATACTTCATCATTAGAGACATACATGCAGCGAGACACTCCTTTTATGACAAATGTAATAAAGAATTGTTGCATGCTCCTTTCCAATCACGACCCAGCCAATTGTACAATGCGAAAAGCTTTTCTTATTCATATGATTAACAAACACGCCAAGTTATTACAACTGCTCTCCCATCAGGAATTCTGCGTCGTTCTCAGGTACTTTTCTTACCGTAGTCTGACGTTTTAAAAGCAGCGTAAATACAAAACAGATGCTGGCCCATGAGAAGGAAGCATTACAAGACTTTGGATGTAACTATTTGTGACAACGTGCATTGATTGGCCAAGACAGCTGTGTTCATTTGTTTGGGGAATGATATAAGGGTATAGTCGTGACATTACTTGCATTTTCACCTGTGACCAAGTTGAGCTTCACGCTCAACGTGTTGTAAAAAGCGTGACCAAACCTACACAGCTTTTTGGAATGTATAGTTCCTTTTTGACTCTTTTCTGACTCAATACTATGTCAAAAGGTGCATGATGTCGACCAAAAATGGAACGCATTGTTGCTATGTTGGTGTACAAGCGCATTCATGAAAAAGACATTTAAAGTGCCATCAAACACATCTTTATGGACAAACGGAGCACTGCTGGAAAAGAGGCACATGAACACACATGAATTTGCCATCAAATATATATTTTACTAGGAGTGTTCATAGCATGTCGGTGCAGAAAACAACAGTGTAAGACGCAGAATTGCAAAATGCAGTTTGGCCAACAAATGCCACTATTCACTGGCACTGTAAAAAAGCAAAGCCTTCCACAAGTGTTGCAGTTTAATTTCCAATTTATTTATGAAAGCGTCTTTGAGTCTTTTAAAATGTGCTGCATAAGTGTTATAAATTATTATTATGAGTGCCCAAGTATAATGAGACTTGGCAAAAAACAGATACAAAATTCTCCTCATGGACTTGAGTCCTGTTCAGGTATGATGGATGCTGTGTTGTTTATCATTAGCAAAATGGAGCAAGAATGCTAAAAAGCTATAAAGCCCTCAAGCTGTGTACTTTATATCATATGCATTAGTATTATGACTGTGCCTGGATTTTTGGGCTTTAATGATGTGTATGAAAATCTCAGTTCAACAGTTTAAACTTTGATTAATGTTGGACTCTAGCTTCTTGCTCCATGTAGTGTTATTGGGTGTTCTGTAAAAGTCCAGCAATAAAATAGTCCTAAGCAACTATTGATTTATAGTGGTAACACTTTATTTTACACTACACTGGATACATTGTATCTACCTCATAAAGTACAATGTAATATACTGTGTAACAAACTGTAATAACATAATATTAATGTATTTTGATAAGGATGTTAACAACAAGGAAGCCACACGAGTGTCGCTAGTTAACATGGCCAGCAATAGAGCGGACACCAGAGCGGCTTCACGTTTTTATACTATGCTGGTTTTCCAAAACCGAGGTAAGAGCAGAAATAAACTGCCTCTCGGTAGCAGCGGTCCACCATGTTAAAATGTTTTGGACTAGCCGCACAAGCCGCGTGGCCAGCAAACCACACCCTGCTGCAGACAAACAACTTGTGATTGGTTTGTCCGCAAAATCTCCGAGGAAGGGATTTGCTGTGAGAAAGGGACCAGACCATTCTCTTTTTGAAAAAAAAGAAAAATGGTCTGGCATACCAGGCTACCACAAACCCACATGTAACAACATAGGACATACCCTAAACCTACTGTAATATTTCCATAATGTATTTACCATGTAGTTACATGTTATGGTAAATGGTAAATGGCATGCATTTATATAGCGCTTTTTTGCACCCTTCTCAGGCACCCAAAGCGCTTTACATCGTGCTTCCACTCACCCCATTCACACACATTCACACCTGGGGCAGACAGAGATGGGGGCTGCCATACAAACGGCGCTCAACCTTCTCCTACCACCACTAAACACACCTCTACAGTCACACACATTCATACACCAGTGCTATGGACACTGGAGGCAAGGTGGGTTAAGTGTCTTGCCCAAGGACACAGCGACAGTATAAACAGGGCAGAGCGGGAATCGAACCGCCAACCTTCCGGTTATAGGACGACTGCTCTACCACTGAGCCACTCCGTCCCATGTTATTACAGTTTGTTGCACAATGTGTTACATTGTACTTATTGGGGTAGGTACAATGTATCAAGCGTAGTGTACAATACAAGTCAGCTTTTACTCTGTTAAAAGGGGTATCAGAATATTGCAGCTCATGTCGTTATTGCATTATTTTACATCGATATCACATATTGCATATATTTCTAATATTGTCCAGCTCTACTAACATGTCATATGCACGTCAATATTCAATGAAGTAAAATAATTGTGCAACATTTTAGCGACAGTATTTATGTTTGTTTTCCATTTTGGATGAATTTGAAAGTGTATATCTTCGTGTGATGTCTCTGTGTCTGCCTGTGTCTGTGTTATTGTGCTTGTCTCGGTTGCTCCGTTTTCGAATGATTGAGGTTTTTGTTGGCCTTTTATGGCTGAGCAGGTCACATTACAGTTTGGGTGTTCTTCACTGACCACAGAGAACAAGGCTTACTCTCTCATCAAATGGAAATACACATTGTTCTCATTTAGCGCCACATGGAGAACAGAGGTTTGGCACAAAGCAGCCCCTTCTGTTGATACCAAAAGGTCAGACAACACTGTGAAAGTGACTAATTGGAAACAGTTGATGAGTGACTTATCTCCGTATATGTAAGTGATGAGCTGAATTCAAAGTACAATCGTAATGTTCTATCGTTGCTTATTTTATAATTAATTGTATTAAGTGCTGTCCAATTTGATTTTCAAACGTTTCCAGTAATGCCACAACCGTTTCATTGCTGATGGTAAACACATGCTTTTCTTCTTGATTTTACAATTCATTCGAGTCATAAAATACCGCATTAGATAATTGAATTGGCCTGTTCACATCATTTTTTTATTTTTATTTACTACACACACTATATGATGTCTGTAAAGTGCAACAGCATGAGTTAAGCCTGGTACACAGATAATCTATTTTAAATCTCATGGACATTGAAGACCTTACGTGTGGTGTGCAGAAAGATGACTCCACTCACCAAACAAATTAGCTTTCACTCCTGACTCTAAACTTGTCAAACCTCTTGTGATCAAACGTGACTTTAGAAGAAAACAAACACCAAGGAAAAAAAAAGTATTTTAGTTTTATACAGTTTTTTGGGGCAAAGGAACACTAAGTTCTAACACACCACAAAAGAGTCTTAGAAGGTAATCAGTAGAAGTCTTCGGGGACATTCTGGGTTTGGCAGACTGGACAAGCTTTAGGTGTATATAAGTATTTGCCAGTGTTTATTATGATTGCTTCATAATCAAGAATTGTTGAAACCCTTTAAAGCTGGAGTTGCAAAACATGGAGTTGCCTATGAGGTCTCAGACGGCTGGCACACAAGCAGTCCCTGTCTGTGCACCTGGACCTTTTAATATGCTTCTTTTAAAATGATTTTTTCAGGAGCCTGTTGAATAAACATGGTCACAAAGGGATGGGGGTGTTTGCCAATATGCAGAGTAGTGGTCCATTAAATTGCTTGCTGACAGTGTGTGCCACTACGGCCCACTGTGTGTAATTGAGCGGAAAAGCTGGCTCATCCACTCCTGTATTTGTGGTGCTCTGACAGGTGAGAACAGCAGGAAGTTAGCGCTCGCTCAGGGGCGGCTTCTTTAAGGGGTGTTAATGCCCCACTGATGCACTTGTTCACGCACTGCAAACAGGCGATAGGAAATACTGAAAACTAAAATACTCATCCTCTTCTAATAGAGTGGATTGATCAGTCATGCGTTGAGTTCAGCCCAAGGCCATTGTTTGGAGAGAAGACAGAATAACTCTCCACATCAGAAGAGTCTTTTTTGCTTACACGGCCAATTGAAGACAGATTGACTGTGTTGAAAGTATGGTAGTAATATTTGCAGCCTTCCTTCCTTCCCACACTTGTGAACAAGACTGCAAGATACTCAAACTCCTTCACTTGAGGCAGGAGCTGCAGGAGACAAGGCCGTACTATTTTGGCGTTGGATCTGCATTCTTACCGACGACAGGATAGGATCTTGGATACAAGCGGCCAAACTGAGTTCCTTTTGCACAGGGCCCGGGCACACCATTAGGGATATAGTGAGAAGCTAGTTCACTTAGAAGTAGCAAGAGAAGGAATACAGGATCCTGCTCACAGATGTTATCAGCAGATCTTTTACTGTACCAGTTTAGACATTTGTCCCACTGGTAACTTAAAAGTTAATTTGTCTTGTAGCAGTGGATTTGTCTCATGTCTCTCCCAGAAGACAACAACTTCTTCAAACCCAAAATACACAGAAATTGCATCATGAGTTTTTATATATACTACACAGTATGCAGTCCTTTAAGTCATGCAGAAATGTTCAGTTGTTCCTTCCCAAACCCTGCTCTGTGCCACTGATATAAACACAATTATGTCCTGTAATTATTAGGAGATAACTGAACAAATGGCAATATTTGGCTCCAGTGTCACAATCTCCTTGTATGATAAACAAGGTTTATCATAACCTTGTTTTGACCTTTCTACTGGAATAGGACAGAGTTTGTGACACTGACAACTCGGCTGTTGAACTGTGATTTAAAGGCATTGTGTGAATTTTGCTAATAATAATGTCATAATATGATTTGTGACTTGTAGTTGCTAACTTTCTGTGTTCCAGAACTGAAACTCTGCTTGGATTCACTGGGGAGCTGTTCACTGTGGCACCACTCATTCCAGCCATTGTTTCTGTCGTGGTAATGAAAGATTCAGCCACAATGGAAACCAAGATAGACACTCTGCTCCAAGTTCATGGGGCCAGATGGGCTCAATAGAGAAATTAAATGAATGTATATTATTCCTATGTAATCAATATATATTTTAAATATTGTGACTGCTTCCAGAACCATAACAGCATTTTTAAGAAAATATTTTTGGGGAGATTTGGACAAAGTTATGGATGTATTATTAGACCAGAACCGTTTTTGGTTTATTCCCAGTTTATGCGTCCCGTAGAGCAGGCCCACTTTATTTGTCACCAGAGAGACAAAACAGGTTCACCATGAGGAACAAAAACATTAACAGTCAAATGTAATTCAGAGTTCTGCAGTCTTCTACATTGATCATTCGGATATGTATTTTTGCACAATATGAAATCAGATGTAATGACAAAACATTTACATTTAGTCATTTAGCTGATGCTTTTAACCAAAGCGGCTTACATTAAGGTGCCATTCACCAGTGTTACAGCTGGAACACCGCTGTAGGCAAGGTGGGTTAAGTGTCTTGCCCAAGGACACAACGACAGTATGAACTGTGGAGAGCGGGAATCGAACCGCCTACCTCCCAGGTGAAGGACAATCGCTCTACCACTGCGACCCAAAACACTGTCAAAAATTTAAGTTTACAAAAGTTCATCCTTTTTTATCCCCATTCCATTCCATATTGTTTAAACCTGTGCTAACTTGCGTCTGGCTTGTCTCACATGCTTCCAGCGAGTGATGGCTCAAAGCTTAAGCCCTGATGTCTGGATGGTCTCAGCTCTATAGGCTATTCATTCAGCACATTTGTGCGCAGACTATGTGCAGATGATTTCTAATAAAAACTTGCCTCAGATTATCACTGAGGCAGAAATTCACCTGGCATGTTTATTCCAAAGTGCCAGGTGGACTGTCAAACATTGAATATTCTCAGCCGCCACCAGTCCATTTAATGCTTCGCTCCGGTTTACACGCTGTCACTCCATGCGCTGCGTAATAATTACATTTCAATCACACTCTTATTTCCCTGTCATGCCAAGGCCAACTGAAGTCTGAGGTGTGAGTTTCTCTCAATTAAAAACATTTGTTTGAAAAGAAGCCTTTCCCTTTAGGGCTTGTCAGTTACAGCCCAGTCATGTTCAGCAGCCAAGAGAAAACACAAGGTGATTTTGGAGTTTTAAAGACAGGCAGCTCAGGGAAGAGGTGTGACTGCTCGCCAGCAGATAAAGCCCGGTGCCAAGGCCTGAACAAATAAACAAGGCGATGATTTTTTTCAGCACACACGACTCTACTAATTCACAATGAATTAAGAGTGGCTGGACTCAAAGCGCCGATAAACCAAACCCTGTCGCTCCCAGCCCTGGTCTGTGTTTTCTTTGCTAATGCCCTCCGCGCTCCCTCCCCGAGCCCTGTTTAATCACTCTGAGATCTGCCTAGGATCTACTGGCCATTCAGGAATGGAAACGTCAAAACAAATTATACTTATGGGTCAATCTAAACATCCAATATATTTTTTAAACTTTTTTTTATTAAGTTGTTCTAATCTTAATACCTGCAGTAAGACATTTTAGTTTAAATGTTGCATGTTTTTTCGGTCTTTACTACTTTTAACCCCAAAAGTTCTATTGACATTTCAAATCTCATTTTTAAGCGAGTGGTAAGGTACGAATGTTTTACACCGTTTAAAGAAAGCTCAGTTCAATGGGGAGAAGAACGCCACAAGCACTCACACTTGCACAACAGGTGTATGCTAAAATGCAGAGTGGAGGCAAAAAGTAAAATGCTTCAGTGTGTTTTCAAACTATTATTTTCAACACACCTATTACATAAAATACATAAAAAATACATGTTAATACAAAAGGAATCACTTTTGGTGTAAACAATGGCATCACCATGACAACACGGCGTGACCAACTGTTGTTTTGCCGTCGGGCTGTCCACCGTTTGCTGTCTCCGGTCTGCCAGATTCCATGTGAATGCAACATTAGCTACTCTGCCAACATTTCTTTGGGTCAATGAGTTCTCACACAAAATTAACATAATGTCACATCATGTTGTGGCAGAATCCCCATGCCGTCCATTCACAGCACCATCTACTTTGTCTTTTTGGAATACGGCATCTCCTGTGTGGTTTGGTCTGAAGTTGCCACAGTGAACACTAACCTGTACTTGGTGAACTGATGTAAAAACGGACATACAGGTGTGGCTCACAGCCATAGCTTACCCTTAGAAGTCACATTCTGACCTATAGTAAAAGTCTTTGTTTTTAACAATATACAGTTAATACTAGTTTAGTTGATAACTACAGCAAGTCTTCCATCCAGTAAACTGTCCTTCTGGCATTAAGCTGCTGTTGTTTGAGACTTATTAACAGTGGATAGTTTGCAGATGTTTCCTTACAAATCTATCAGTAAAGTCTCAACCTAGGGCTAGACCAGGTCTCACATTACAAACCAAGTCTCCAAATGGTGAGACTGAGCTGAAGGCAGATAAGAGGACCACTGTTATTGTATGATTAAAGCGCGAACAGCTCCTTAATGACCCCCTCCTTTCACAGATCACTCATCTAGCGTCTGGTCTCTCTGGCCAGCATCACGTAGTCCACACACTCTGGTCCCCATTAGTGCCCCTCCTTGTACAGTACTGGGTCCAAGGCTTGCAGAGCAGCCGGGTTCTGCTCCACATTAGTGCTGGCCTGGTATCTGGCTTGTGTGGCAGTTGTGCCGCTGCCCTGAAGCGCTCCTTGATGATTGAACAGCGCTGTGTTTCCTCTGCTTTGATGCCCAAAATGGTCCCTGGGCACAAAAAGAATGCTGTGACACTATTACTCGCCATCTGTGCTGTTACAGTAGTACAGTAAAGTACAGTAAAGATGTAATTCACCTGTGCTTGGATATTTTTGTAAACTGATATTTCCCCCTTCTGCTTAAAGAAATATCATCTTATGTGTTAAGACTTTATTAAGTTGTTGTCTGATCTATATACCTGCAGCAAGACATTTTTGTTTAAATGTTACATGTTTTCTCTGCTTTTTTGAGGCAGTTTCCAGTTAATCAAGATCAGTCCACTCTGGCGCCAGAGTGGACTGATCAGACATTTTTTGGTTCTTGCTAACCTCTCTGAGGGCAAGCTGCTTTAACAAAGGGGAATTGTTACAGGTCAAGTCCTGTCACCCTGTTACTCACTATCTGTGCTGTTATAGCAGTACAGACAAAATACTTTTTTCACTTGTGCATGAATGTTTTTGTAAACTGATATTTCCCCTTAAGCTTAAAGAACTATCTCGCACTATAAATGTTCAGACAATGGCCTTGAAGACGGTACATTGCATTGGCATTCTAATGAAATGAAAGTTATTGTTTATGTCGGTATCATGGATATGCACATGCTCATTTACAACAAACAACAATGAGAATGCACAAATAGAGCAGTGATGTCAGCGTGGTTGTGAAAAGCACACAGCCCACAAGGATCAATTGTTGACAAGAAAAAGTAGAAGTGGTGACAGGACCGCAGTTCCCAATGGTCCCATATTCAAAATACATAGTTTGTTCTTAGTTATTTGTCTGCTCTCACTGCCTTTATTTATTATTAACACTTTTCAGAAGGTCTGTCTGTAGATTATTGGTCTTTTGTGAGTAAAACAGGCCATTTGGCCTGATGTGACTTGCTTAATGCTATCATACATTATTTTAAGTATGTTAATTATAGCAAAATATACAATAATATTTATTTAGCTGTTTGGAAATGCATGTCAGCATTTTGAATTCTTGTCACAAGCTCCAGTATTTCTTCCAGATGGAAAATGCTGACAAATCACCATATCAATAGAGGAAAAAGAGAATTTGTTTTCTCTGTGTTCCAAGGATGGAATATTAGTCAAAAAGTAGATAACATACAGCACAAATCAATATTTGCTTAACTCACTGCAATTTGAATTTATTAAATATAAAACTACAATTGCTATCCGCAGCAGTCATGGATTTTTGCCTTATTAGGCCACAGTCATTATTCCTAATACTTCTAGCAGAAAACTAATAGTGGCTAATTTCATATCAGTCAAGCTCCAATTGCAGCTTAACTGTGCATGTAAAAGTGAGTCTGTTGTATAGACTTTTATTATTCCTATTTTGTCTTTATATGAATTTTTCTTCTTGAGCACAATGTTGTCATTGGGAAATGATGCACTCTATTGGATGATTCCCTAATGTTATAAATGAGTCTTTGATGAGTTGACTTCATATGAAGAAACACATGGTGCTACTCCATAGTGGCTCTGACATGGAAATGAGGCAGTGCTAGACATTTGTTTCCAGGCTCTCATACGGACATTTTACCAGCGTTACAAGTGGCCAGTATTCACAAATGTGCATATTCTAATCCTTCTATTGCATAACAACAGCGTCTGTGATTGTTGTAACTGGTCCTGGCACTGTTGGTCAAATATTCCGCCGACCAATCAGCACGCTCCTTTAGTTCCATTCCTGGAAATCTGCTGAGTGACAGTGGCCATGGCAACAGCCGGGAGGACTGTGCGCGGTTTGGTGGCACCCCCGCTGTGCAGCGTTTGATGGCAGTTAAACGTGTTGTGGAGTAATTGGGTTGTGGACCGGATAAGATGTGTCCCCCAAGGTGTGACACAATGTGAGAAATAGAGCAGGTGGCAGGGGCCCAAAGGCTGTCCCAAACTCGGCGCTACATTCAGACCAGGTGTAAACCGCTTCACTGTCCTCCCGTTTCCCACAGTGTTAAAGCTTGGAGGTAGAAGTGAAGACTGTGTGAAGATGCAGCCTTCAGCACGGCATAAATCTCACAAGTTCCAAAAAAGTATGTTGTCAGAAGGAGCTAGGCTCTTAACACTCACAATCCTGTGTCTATATTCAAAATGTTCATGTATCCATATACCCATCAAATGGTATTTATACCAGATGCAAGGTTAAGTGTGTTGGAGCCACTCCCAAAAGAGTAAATCCTGGACAGTCCATTAGAGGGCTAATGCTTTTAGACAGACAGAAATATACACTTTCTTTGGAGACTACCAAATAGGAAAGGGTGTTTTGATTATTGGAAGCTGTTGTATGGACATGGATGGCTATAAAGTACATTTTATATACATACGATCTGACCCAAAACATGTTCAGTTGCGCCCCATACAGCATCTGTACTGCTTACTGTTTGGTTAACTTTATCTAGAAGGACTTATGTGTGAACACTGTTTTCTCACCTGGAGGATATCCTGGTGATTCTGTATGATCTCCAGAACGGTGTCATGCGGGAACAATGTCTGGAGATTGTCTGTAGGAGTGCCAGGAGTGGGCATATTGTTGGTGACACATCCGATGTCAGAGCACAGAAGCCTCATACTGTCTACAGCTTGTTTGTAGATTACTTTCCACTGTTTGGATGTACTAAATAGGTGTAAACAGAATAATTTCAGCCGCAGTAGTTAAGTGTCATGCCCTCAATAAATCTACTCACATCATCAGGAGAAAGTCTGGAAAGAATTCTCCAGACATCTTTCATATATGTAGGAAAATGTCTTTATACTGTTACACCTAAACAACATGCTTTAGGTGTTAGCAAAACACTTTTCAAATTGCTGTGCGGAGCAACTGACTAATGGCTTGCATCCACTTGTGAAGTTCTCACTTTTATTTGTAAGAGTGAATTTTCCCATTCAATGTTCTACTAAAAACGGTCAGTGCAACTTTAGACTTTAGAGAATAACACAATAGATTACATTTTCTATTGAATGTGCCACCTTTGTGTTTAGTGGCATGGAAAAACTTTGCGAAAGGGAAGAAGAGATTCGCCTGATTGCTCTGGTCAACAGAATTGATGTTTAAGTGAAGAGCGCTGTAACTGAGACACATAAGCCTATCAGCAGTGTGGACATGACATCAGATGACTGCTATGTGAAAGGAACGAGCTGTCACATTACACTTGTACCAACATCCATGAACAATGCCAGGGCCATGCCAAACACGATCGTGTGTCACTGTGGCAGCCGGGGCCAGCTATGTGCGTGATGTCACAGCGCTGTGTTCTGTAGGGGCCAAGCAAAACTGGCAGCAGTCATGGCACTACACATCCTGGATTTAAATTGACAAACGAATTGGCAACTGTTTAGCTTTTGAACTTTTTACTAACTTACAGTATAGTTAGCAGGATACATGCTTTGGTATTCCCTTTCTCCAATTTACATGATCTCAATGGTCAGCAGCAGAAGCCACTTAATTCATAGAGTGGTTTAGTTCAGGAATAAGAGTATTTTTGTTTAGTTATTATGTCATATCTGTTATCATAAGTTTCATGTTTGCTGGCTACAAAATGCAAATCACCGCTAGCATGCCAGCTCTGTTGTCAGGGTCATGTGAGCAAATATGACAACATAAAAGTATATTCACAAGTGAAAGTTTCAAAGAAAGGTAGAGCAGCAGTTACATCTTCCTCTGGACTTTATCTCGACCTTTTCAGGAGGACCTGAATGTGTAAACACAATCTTTCCAACTTTCTCATCGAGAGATGATCCTGTGAGGACATCCTCCAGAGGGCCTTCCATATGGGCACGCTGAAGACACAGAGAGCTGATGGCTCGTATGCTGTGCGTCTGGTAAGCCTGGAGGATAAAGCAGGGAAGCCTTGTAATCCCCGCAGTACTTTACTTTCCACTGTTTGGTTATGTTGCTTACATTTTTCGATAAATGTAGTATCAGTATTAGTGCAATAATCACCAGCACCGCAAGGGAGTTGGCTCATTTGTCTGCCAGCTTCAAGTTGTGAATGGCCAAGCTAACTAAGCGCATATTTGCTGTGCCCGTCACTCAATCTTACCTTTCAAGTAGCTTCATGGAAAAACACTTTTACATAGCTAGTTTCAAGAAGGTTCTCTTTTAATGAGAGGATCTTGAAGTGATAGTGAACATCCAACAGTATTCACTGTAAAAAATCATATCAAATCAAATCATCATCAATCAAGAATCATAAGTTCTACAAATACATGTGCAAACTCACATTACTCCATGTGGTCAGAGCGATGTGGTCTAAAACAAAACACTCCCCTCCGTTTGGTTTGTATCATTAATCTAAAGTGTCAAGAGCTGAAAGGAACTGTGTTTAAATTCTGGTCTTAAATAGTGTTTTTTTATTCATAGAGAATACTGCCTTTCTATATCGCTGTTAGGAAAAACATTTCTACTTGAGTGAGGGGGATACAATGGTGTGAAATTGTAACTGGAGCATTCAACTAGCCAGCATAGCAACAACACTTTGCCTCATGCCGTTCAGAGGATTGAGCTGTTTTTAAGCAACAGTCCATCATATAGCAGATATGGAGCTGGAATGAGGTGACCCCTCCAGCACTATAATAATAAGGCATGGCCTCCCACCAAGCCTGACTGTACGCTACACACACGCCTCCCTCTGTTTGTACACACACAGAAAACTGAATCAACTGGGAAACCTGAGCAGGCTCACCCACAGCACCTTTAATTATTCAAGGTGCTTTGGCTGAAAACCCGAGCACCTGGAGGATGCGTTCTCCCGCCACGAGTGCCCCCGCCCGCTGCATTGCCTGCCGCGAATAGGAAGAGGCACGGAACAGGGGACCACTGGAAAGGAAATGAGACACCGCACTTGCTCTTTGTGGTGTGTTCAGCTAAACAGGCAGAATGAATTATCCAAAGGTGGTGGATAATGCCTAAGGAGCACTTTGTAAATCCGCCAAGCTGCATTTGCCATGTAGAAGAATTACTTACAGAGGAGGAATTTCTAGTTGTAAATGACCAGATATTTGTTTAAATTGTATGTGTTTTGTTTAAAGTAAGTGTAGAAACTGTAGTAGATTTGGTGTGTGTCTTTCCTGAGGAGAGTTTAGTTACATAGAGCTACAGTACCTTATTTTTACCATTAGACAGGCAGTATTGGGGCAGAGGGATCCATGGCTACCAATTTCAAAAGACAGTAATCTTCTACAGGTAATATACAAGTGACACACACAAGCCTACTTAAAAAAATCCAGAATATCCCTTTAACTTAAATTGTTAAGTTGTCCCGAACCTTTTCAAACAAAACACAGCTCATCCTCCTGTTTTCTTCAAATCCCCCGTGGTTCTTTTGCAGCTGCTTTGATTTCGTTCAACTTAATTTGCAGTAGAAAGCAAATTGTGGGCATCTGACCATCTGGTGCTATGCCGATCCTCTGGAACAGACCCCTTTTCTGCCCAGTCAGAGGTCCCAATTTTAATAACAGCACTGGGTAAAACACACTCAAGAATTAACCCCCGTCCTTAAGAACACGACCGGGGCGCTGCTGGAGGGGAAGTCAAACCATGAGGATAGTGATTTGTCAGAGGCGTAAGCTGTGAAAAGGCATCTTCCCAGGGAGCGGAGTTGCTCTATAAGCCCCCAACTGGCAGGGAATTATTTGGTTCAGTAGAGCAGGGTGCGGAGGTCGTTTGACATCGGCCTGCCGTCCAAGCCTGAAAGATCATGTTCTCTTATCTGTGGGCCAAAAAAAAAACCCAGAGCTACTTATTGTGTTGCCTCTCAGGCCCAGCCAGCTCCTACCATGCCCCTAATGAAAT
Source organism: Perccottus glenii (assembly GCA_024416835.2). NCBI lineage: Eukaryota > Metazoa > Chordata > Actinopteri > Gobiiformes > Odontobutidae > Perccottus > Perccottus glenii. The sequence continues at coordinate 14,565,604 of CM044564.2, forward strand.
TGTGAGCTCAACTGTTCCCGGAAAATTTAGGCAGAGAGTCCCTGAACAATAAAACATCATCCGAATATTAGGTATGTCTGGCAAATTAGTGTTGGTATTTTCTCAAGCAAAGCAACATGACAAAACATAAGGCACATTTCCAGTTGTCAGCCAACTCCCTCTATTCTGCAAATGCAGTACTTCATTTAATCAAAAAAAAAAAATCTGTAAAGACAATGTCATAAGAGACATTTCCTAAAACATGTAGCATTGTTGGCTAACAATAAGATGAAGCTCATGCTTGAATAGGCCCCACACTCCTTTAAACCCCCCAAGGCAGCAGCATAAACACATTGGTGAGCCTATGGCCAGCTTAATGAATATTCACACCATGCAGCCTCACTGTGGAGCTGAGATAGCAGCTGGGGCCCGGGACCTGGGGCCCATGTTACCTGGCAAGGGCTTTCTGGAACAGCCGCTAGCTGAGGGGGAAGAAAGCTGCCTCAGCCAAGTCCCCAACTGTTGCCAAGAGAGGATGCAATATAATTGTATATTGTATATTGTATATATATAATTGTAATTGTATACTGTGGGCAATTCATAATAATACAGTAACCTAATATTCAGGTCAGTGGTTATTGCACTGAGCCTTATAGGACTGGAAAATTAGGTCATCTAATTTAAATAGTGATTACATAATAAATAGGAAATGAGTTACAAATAGAAGACGAGAGAATGTCATTATATTTTGGCCTCTGTGTTGTTTCCCATTCACAGATCAAGCAAAAATTTAATAGTTTGTATATGTATTTAATTTATGCTTGTATGTAGATGTACAATGAATATGTCGATATGTAATGTAATGATTGGTGTTTTACCTCAAAGCACAGCAAGCAGGTGCATTAGCTGCAGTCCAGTGGTGAAAACAAAGTCTATTTGTGTGTGCAAAAAAAGTAAACATGGCTTTAGCACTGTGTTGTCTATAATGACAAGTCTCAATACATTCAAGTGTAAGATAGTCGTAAGCATCCTTGTAGCATTAGAACATTAGCGTTGTTAAATGTTAAACACACACACACACACACACACACACACACACACACACACACACACACACACACACACACACACACACACACACACACACACACACACACACACACACACACACACACACACACAGATGGTCAGATACCAAAAAGAGCACACCGCTCACCTAGCATCACATATATTCTTTGTGTCTCGCCCCTGACCTATTTTATGGCTTGCATTTACAACAACAAGCAGAAATGATCCAGACATAATGAAACACCTGTCATGTTTTAAGCAATACTGGTATAAAATGAAATGACCAAGCCGTGATGTTGATCCCTCGGCTTTAATGCTGCCTGAAAAAACACACAGGTGGCCTTTAACTGCACTTTCCATCATAAAACAGCTGCTTCTGCCGGCTTCTGATTTTCATAATGGATTTTATTATGTGTTTAATCAGTGCACAGTACTGATAGCCAGCCTTTATCTGTTATTGGCCATATGCTACATTTGACATAAAGACACAGATTTTTATTGAGTCATGTCTTTATGGTGTTTTTGTAGAAAGTGTTTTTCAGTCATAGGACGGGGATTATGGTGTGAGGTCAGGCAAAGGAGTTGTTATTTCCTGTTACTGTTGTGTGCGTTAACTATATGTAACTCGTCTTTCCTATTGTTTTCTTCAAATGATGTTCTCCTCTGTACTAGTACCACTAGTACCAAACAAGACAATAAATATTCCCATGTTGTTTGAAGAGTAGGAAGAGGCTTTGATCAGTTTTTCCTGGAAGTTACAGCACACCCTACGAAGGTAATCAGCATGGTTGTTCCTCAGCGGCTGAGATTTAGAGCAGAGGGTGCAAGATACACATCAGACCACAACAGCCCCTGATGGAGTTGGGACTATGGTCATGAAAAGCTACAACTCCCACTTTGTACAAAGTTAAAAGTTAAAGGTTCTTTAAGGAATAATTTTTACATTACTTTATAAAATGGAGTGGATAGAGCTTACATTTACTTACATAAAATATTCTGAACTAAACTGTATGTACACCTAAGGTTAGCTCCACTCTATTATGTTGTCATTAGCTGCACCACCTGCAGGCTTACCTGTGTTAGGAAACGATGAAGCAGACTTTTGACAAGGCTGCTGACATATTGAATTGTGCTGTAGTTTTAATGGGACAGAGACAATGGGGTTTGCTGCTTGATTGTCTACACAGATTTGTTCAGCTGTATGGAAACCATATGGCATCTTTGGCAACTGTGAACAAGTGAATACTGAGTATCAGACATAAAAACAGAACTATGTATTTAATTTTATGGTTTAAAATGCATTAGTGGAGACAACCATTCATCATATTAGATTTAAATTTGTATTCTTATTCTACAAAAACAAAAGTAAATGGAACTACATTTTAAGCGTCCTATGGTGGCAGTGTCCTGAATTAGATGAAATCACTATATTGCCATGGTTTTAAAAGGTGCATTGTGTGAAATTCTATATTGACATTGCACTTGTACAAATGTCAAATTTTAGGTTGCTAGAAGGCTGGAGAAGTCCACTGATGTTTCTTTTTTGAACACAATCTTGCATGAAATATATTCTACACAATATTTATGAACTTATTTGATTTTGTTCCTACATTTTTTAAAGAGAACTTTGAACTCTGACCTATTTTCACTGTGGTTGTTCATGTACAACAACATGTCCTTGTATGGCTTCCATAGGTGCTCAAGGACTGTAGAAAGGAGGGTTGAGGGTTCAATCAATCTGCAATCTTGCCCTTTCTTGCCCCCAAACTACAAATCCAAGAAAACATTAGCTTCCTGAAAGTAAATGTGAGAAACTATTGATAACATTCTGGGTATTTTCCAGGCAAGAGTGGATTCAGACCCATTAACATTCAATATGCACAGACCACTGTAAAGGGTCATATATCAGTTGGAGTAACCAGGTCGTTAGGTCATACAGTCCAACCTGTAATGAACAGCTTGTGTAAAACTAGCACTATCCTATTACAGCATGTACTATAGTAATGTGGCATACAAACAAGACCTCATCCCAGAGGGGTAGTAGTAGAGGATCAGAGAGCAGAGACAAGAGGATATCCATTAGGAAGTCTCTGTAATTGGGGTTCGGTGGGGGACAAAATCTCCTTCAGAGCAACAGTGCAGAAAACACATTTTAAGAGTGACATGAGGTCTGCAGTTAGAATAGCCAGAAAACATATGTAACACCTCTACGGCAAACTTACACAGCTCCTTTTTAGTGCCAAAGTCAACACTATATTCATCTTTTTAAATGCTTGTCTCATAAATCTTCCAAAAGGGTGGAGGCTCTCCAGATGTTCCCTTCAAGTTTGTGCTTACATGACCGGGCCCCCGTGGCAATAAAGTGATTTGTAAGAGTGGCAGTTGTAGAACTGTCCCAACTCAGCCATTCAACCAGTGTATAGGCACATCAAAATAACACTTTATGCATATACAGTAGAACTCCGCACAAGTTCCATTATATTATGTTCCTGCCCCTGCGAACAAACTGAGCACTGCTGGTGGAGAAGTACAGTATATTCACAGTTTTTGAGCACACTTTCTTGCATGAAAGTTTGCTGTATCATGAATTTTTTTTTAAAGAGATTTCTATAATGAGTTTGTTCAAAGACCATAGCATGTCTTTACAGGGCTCCATAGCTGTTCACATGCTCTATAAAGATGTGTCTGAGCTTTGTAATTGCATTGAGAAGTTTCACCCTCAGAAAAAGACAACTACTACACACCCTGTCTTAAAATTGGATGTCAAAATTTAGCGAGAGAACCTTAAATTAAGTAACAGAACATTAGACATAACAAAGCCAAATTGCACTCCTTGTGGAACACAACTCTATTATGTTGGAGACTGCTGTCCTGGTGCTTCTCATTGTGCAGCATTTTTTGAAGGGGAAGTGCACATTGACAAAGCTATCATTTGTATCAGGAGAGCTGTAGCACATTGGACTGGGTTCTTTCGAAAGCTTTTAACACTCATTTTAAACTGATGACACCTCCTCACTTTGGTTCAAAGCCATTATCTTTTATCCATTAGCGGTCCACTGGGGATCTGCTGCAGCGCATTACAGTATTATGATCTCTGCCAAGTTATGACTTGTTATTTCCAAGGGAGAATAAGTTGCAAGCGCTTCAATTTTCATTTGTCTTTTTGCCATCTTTTCCTATGGCTTTTGTCTCATTTAGTTCTCCTTTTTTCAATCTTTTCTTTCTCTTTTTGTCTGCCGTTATGGATTGAACTCTGCTGCCCATTATTCTCCTTTTCCGTCTTTTTTATTGCTCCCCTGTCCTCACTCCATCCATCCTCTCAGCCGGTTGACAGGGCGTGTGTGTTGTTTTTATCAAAGTGACATTGGGTCTCTTCCCAGGGCACGTCCCGGGAACAGCCAGCTTGGTTTGATGGCTCCCCAGGGTCCCGACCGTACGCGAGTCTCTACTGTGTAAATTACATCCTTTCCTCGCACATGCATGGACTTGTGGTCATTTAGCACAATAAACCTACACACGCATGGGATCTATGCACGAGGCAGTTCAAACGTAATGCAGGAATAGAGCATGTACGTACAGTACATGGACATCGGTGGACACATACACACTGTGTGTTTATTCAGGTATATCCTTCCTGACTGTGCCGGTAAACCTGTAGTCATGTGGTTACTGGATCTCTTCACCTCACTCAGAGAATGCTGGGCTTCTAAGAGCACTTTTTCTGATGTAACAGTACTAAATATGGGCTAGACACTGCAACATTTATTTTCTAGACCATGTGAGGGCCTATGGTGCCCTGCAGAAACATTCTGTTGTCAATGAACCCAGTGATAATACTGTAAAAATGTAATTGTTTTCATAGTAAAAAAAATAGTTTTACATTGTATAATACAGTGTGTCTGCAAGTATCTACATTATATGAAGAGTTTTTTTGTTTTGTTGGAAAAATGAAAATGCAAGAAAGCCAGGACAGTTAAAAGACAAAGAGCTGTTGATTGATTTGGCGCGAGTCAAGATTGAAGGCTAAAGAAAAGAAATGGAGGGAGATAAAGCTGAAAAATCGCGGATTGTCTGCAGTCTAATATTGGATGGGAGAACACTGCACAACTCTTAGCATGACAAATTCAGTCACTTAGAATTTCACCATTGTTCTCAAGGAGAGCCAGAAAAACAAGGCAGGTTTGTGTCAGACTCTTTTACGCATGTACTTTGACCCTTGGCAGCTTTACCACTGTTCAGTAAATACACACATAGCATTTCCCTGCAAACATATTTCCACACCTCGAAAACAACTTCTTCATTCCGTGTCTTGACAATTGGTCCAGTCTTGATTTATCATTATTTACTTGTGTGGTCGATGTTTTCCAGCAGCATCCTGCCCCCTCTGTCAGACATGCCGCGGGGTAGTTGGCTCCTGGGAGATTTATGCTCTGTCGGCTCCATATGAAGAGGAAGCGTTAGCATTTAGCTTTTATGATTATGTCTCTGTTTAGTCTGATGAACACTGTGTGAAAAGTTTGGAGGATAGCAAGATTCAGAACATTTAGTGGCTGTGTCTTGGGAAATAATTGGTGCCAGAGAAATATCGTTGAAATGTAAAATGTTGTTTTTTGCCATTTGCAAATACGTCTAAAGATGACCTTGGCCAGCCATTTTAATTATTTTCATATAGTATAAAAACAATTCATCTGGAGTTTGTCTGTAGTTGTCAGCAGTTATAGAAAGTGCTGGAATAGCCACTTTGCCAGTATGATTTTCTGCCGCCATTGATTCAGTGTTGACAAGCTGTGTAGACCAATAACCAATGGGAGTGTTCCTTTTTTTTAGTGACAGAAATACCCGTTTTATCTTAGCATTTCATTGGCCCAAAGAAATTTGCAGTGACAGGCTGGATGTTATAAGTTTAAATGGTCTTTTTTCTCCTCAAATTATTCTCATTACGTTAAGTCCAAAGTCCGGCCCGGGGCCCAATTGTGGCACAATCTGAGATTTTATGTGGCCCTCAATTTCTGTGATTAAATGTATTGCCTGTATCCCAGAAATTAAGACACAAAATACAATTTCTGATCAAATCCAACTAAAACCTGTTCAAATCCAACTAAACTTGTTCAAATCCAACTAAAACTAGTTCAAATCCATCTAAAAACTGTTGAAATCTAACTAAAACCTGGTAAATCTATTAAAAACCTTTTTTAATCCATCTAAAACCTTTTCAAATCCAACAAGAACCTGTTCAAATCTATATAAAACCTGTTCAAATCCATCTAAAACCTGTACAAAACCATCTTCAAATCCGTGTTCAAACTGCTCAAATCCAACTTATACCTGATTAAATCCACCTAAAACCTTATTAAATCCAACTAAAACCTGTACTTGTGGAATAAGAATAAAATCAGAAGAGACCCGAGAACCCTTGGAAATTTTCCTTTCCTTAAATATGGCCCTTTTTCAAAAAGTTTGGACACCACTGCTTTAAGCTATTTGGTATTTTAAAGCCATCCTGCATCATTTGTAGTCAGAAGAGGCGCAGATTCCTTTCTGTGCAACCCATGAATGGCGATTGCCATCTTCATTTAGTAGAGACGTTAAAGACGGCAAGTTAGAAAGAAAGAACAAGTCTTCTGAAACATTTTAGCATATTCTGTACAAATATAACACTGCTAGGGTCCAGTGTATTGGCTTATTTTATTTTTGCGTCGTATGGTTAAGTGCATTCTAGTCTCACAAATTTCATGCCACATGCCACCGACCCGACAGCAAGAAAGTTACATTAGAGGTTTCTGTTCAGCTGAGGGTACTGTATCGGTGAGACAGGCTTATTTTTTACAATCTCATGCCAAAGAAACATCCAAATTATTTTGAGAATAAATATTTTTTGGGCTAAAAGTTACAAAGGGTAGCTTTAAGGTAACAGGTATCAGTATTCTCAGTAAAAAAAAAGTCAGAGCATTATTTTGCTCTACGTTTTCCTAATTCTTTCCCTTTTTTTTAACAATAAAATACTAGAGAAAAGGGGGAAGTAAATAATAAAAACGAGGGCTTTACTGAGTAGCCTACTGGTGTCTATGCTGCTTCTTTTTTGATTTGATTTTGGGCTTTATTTGTCATTACAATTGTACAAGTACACTGCAATGATATTGCTTTGGTGGTGCAACACATTACATTTATACATATAGACACACAAAGGTTGCAGGCCACACCAGTGCAGCCATTACGGCGCTCCAATGATCTTCCGGAAAATGAAATAAGGCATTGTACAAACATAGCAGACATCAAAATGTGCAGACATAACAGACAGGTAGTTATAACAACAGTAGCAGTTACAACATAAACAACAGTGGCAGTTCCAACAAGCAGTAGAGTACAGGGTCAGACAGATGTAAAAATGGCAGACTGTTGGTTTGGGCTGGTGTTAGGATAGGAGTCCAAGGCCTCTTTTCCATAGTTATTGTGGACATTGCTGTCAATAGTTTGTTTCTTCAACATGTCAAAACACCTGAATGTCTGTAATGAACCCTGTCCTGCACCTGCCTCCCACGTACGCTCTATAGATGTGTATAGTCAGCACACACTTACGCATAATGAGAAGGATACTGTGTGGTGTGTAATGCTGTATGCTTTTGTTTTTGTTTGTGTGTTGGCGGCCAAAGGAGGGGTCCATGGCACTGGTGGCGGGGGCCAAAGGAGAAAGATGATCCGGCTGTAATCCAGCGCTCCTTTCACCTCCCTCCTCCACTGACAGCTCTCTTTTTCTTCTTCCCTCCTGCTTACTGTATATGTGCCTCGCGCTCACACCACGCGCCGGTGTCCATTTCTTTTCTGTTACTTTCCCCATAATCACCCACCCCCCCTCCTCGCTCCACACTTCCACTTAATTGAGTTTCCTTTCCCTTCATCCTTAGATTTGTACCTTCTACAGTGGGGATCGAAAGGTTAGGCACCCCAGGTAAAAAATTGTATTAATGTGCATAAAGACGCCAAGAAAAGATGGAAAAATCTCCAAAAGGCATCAAATGACAGATTAGACATCCTTATAATAAGTCAAAAAAAGTTAGATTTTATTTCCATCATTTACACTTTCAAAATAACAGAAAACAAAAAATGGTGTCGGCAAAAGTTTGGGCACCCTGCAGAGTTAATACCTTGTACTGGCCCCTTTGGCAAGCTAGGATCTGACAGTGTCATGGATTGTTCTCAATCATCGTCTGGATAGACCAGGTGCATCAATCTCAAAAGTTTTAAATGCCCAGACTCATCTGACTTTGCCCCAACAATCAGCACCATGGGTTCTTCTAAGCAGTTCTAGAAAACTGAAACTGAAAATAGTTGACGCTCACAAAGCAGGAGAAGGCTATAAAAAGATAGCAAAGCGTTTTCAGATGCCAATATCCTCTGTTCGGAATGTAATTAAGAAATGGCAGTCATCAGGAACAGTGGAAGTTAAAGCAAGATCTGGAGGACCAAGAAAGATATCAGACAGAACGGCTCGCAGGATTGTGAGAAAAGTAAGTCAAAACCCACGTTTGACTGCACGATCCCTCCAGAAAGATCTGGCAGACACTGGAGTTGTGGTACACTATTCCACTATAAAGAGATACTTGTACAAATATGGACTTCATGGAAGAGTCGTCAGAAGAAAACCTCTTCTACGTCCTCAACACAAAAATCAGCGTTTGAAGTTTGCAAATGAACATATAGACAAGCCTGATGCATTTTGGAAACAAGTTCTGTGGACCGATGAGGTTAAAATAGAACTTTTTGGCCGGAATGAGCAAAGGTATGTTTGGAGAAGAAAGGGCACAGACTTTAATGAAAAGAACCTCTGTCCAACTGTTAAGCAGGGGGGTGGATCGATCATGTTTTGGGGTTGTATTGCAGCCAGTGGCACAGGGAACATTTCACGAGTAGAAGGAAAAATGGATTCAATAAAATTTCAGCAAATTTTGGATGCTAACTTGATGCCATCTGTGAAAAAGCTGAAGTTAAAGAGAGGATGGCTTCTACAAATGGATAATGATCCTAAACACACCTCAAAATCCACGGTGGATTACATCATAAACTAAAGGTTTTGCCATGGCCTTCACAATCTCCTGACCTCAACATAATTGAAAATCTATGGATAGACCTTAAAAGAGCAGTGCGTGACAGACAGCCCAGAAATCTCAAAGAACTGGAAGACTTTTGTAAGGAAGAATGGGCAAAGATACCTCAAACAAGAATTGAAAGACTCTTACAAAAAGCGTTTACAAGCTGTGATACTTGCTATAGGGGGCAGTACAAGGTATTAACTCTGCAGGGGGCCCAAACCTTTGCAGACCCCATTTTTTTGTTTTCTGTTATTTTGAAAGTGTAAATGATGGAAATAAAATCTAACTTTTTTTGACTTATTATAAGGATGTCTTATCTGTCATTTGATGCCTTTTGGAGATTTTTCCATATTTCTTGTCGTCTTTATGTACATTAATAAAATTTTTTACCTGGGGTGCCCAAACCTTCGATCTCCACTGTATTTTTTGCCTCTGCGGATTTTTTTTATCCACAATGTCAATGTCAAAGCATATCTTGATGTTACCATAGTAACAACTCCTGGTTCTACTATAAATAATTCACCTTAACAGTCAGTTTATCCTATTATGCAACTATTTTATCCCATAATGTGAATAGTACATAGACTGGCCCAATACACTAAAATAAATAAAAATAATTGTTGTACGTGTTTTTACGTTACCTAGGCTACATTGTGAGAAATCTAAAGTTGTCCAAAACCAAAATGCTTTTCCTCTGTACAAGCTTTAATGCACTTTTTACAGTGTATAATTGACAGTACTTTGTGACAGTCATTGACCCCTACTGGTCACTTTCAGAAAAGCAGGTAATTGTATATCTGTAAGAAAAAAAGTGAGACAATTTTGATTCAAACTGATATTCTTGAATAATCTGAATAGACATTTTGTGGGTGCTGGCTGCTCCTCTCCGCCTCTCTCTCTCTCTCTTCAGCCCACTCCAACTCCTACGCGACTGCTTATCCACCTCGCACCTACATCCTCCTCACTTCTTTTTGCCTCTCTGTACTGTGGCTCAAACACATCACACACTTTACTAAAACCCCTCTCGCCAGGCGGCCATCACTGCCTTTTATGCCAGTGTCGTAAAAATAAACACAAAAGAAGACAATCAGATGAAGTGACTGAATTCAAACTTTGTCTAGGCTGGTATAACAAGAGAGCATACGCAACAGCTTCCTTACGCAATGATTGTTGTTGATGCTAGTTTGAAATAGATTTATTGTTCATTCTGTACAGAGAGTCATCCAAACCTACTTTCTACATTTACCACTTCTAACTTACTGCCTATCTCTAAAGTCAAAACTATACTATACTAGATAGTTACCTTGAGAGTTGGAGTTTGGACTGTCAATTACTTTTCTTACTTCAACCGTGTAATGCCTTTTTTGAGTGGAAATTTAAACACTACACTTGTTTTTTCTGTGGGCCGAGCACAGCCTGCAGTCAGAATTTATACAGCCTTTAAGAGTGATACTGATGGCCCTGCAGTAAATAGTAAGCAAGAAGAAATGAGAAGCGACTAAACGGACTCGCTGAATTGTCTGTTAAAAGGGCAGAAGGGAACCAGAAGTAAATTTTATCCAATCAGAGCAACATCATGTGTAACCATAACATAGTCAAACGTGGTCAAACCTAAAACACACCCATATAGTGCCACATCATTTGTCCAAACATGCAGCAGGTCGGGAGAAATCATATTGGCCTGAGCAGTAAAAGATGTCTTTGAGTTTGTCAACTAATCTTTCAAGAATCCTGCAGCTTCACCAGGCAATGTCACTAAAGCATTTTTTTTTCTCCTGCTAAAACTGTTTGTCACTGTTCAAGACCAAAACAACATAAATAAAACCTCTTTTTTTTTGCAAATGTTGTGAAGTTTTGGGGAAATTTGGAAAATTGTACTGTAATTTCTAATGCAATATTTCAAAATGTGAATTATACAATATAAAGATAGGACCATCAGCCATTTCATATTTACACAAATCAAGTCTTTCCTCATTAAATATAAACTTTATCCATGATTTTATCTATAAATAGTTGAAGGTCATTGAAAATAGCCTCCCTTTTTAAAAATGACCTCAGTGTTTTTGGTAGCATTCATTATGTTGCAGTTACAAGAACACACACGCTGAAGATAAGGCAGCAGCTCCCATTTACACACGACTGTAAATTACCCAACACTTCTCTATCAATTATTCATAATCCAGAATTAATTATGAAACAATCAGTAATCCAACACCAGTCCACTCTGCTTGTGGTTGCCTAGTAACCATGACCCATATTAAATGCCACTATTGTTGCCCGTAACCAGAGTGAACTGTTTTTTTCCCATAAGGCATTAGTCCTGGGGATATTACAGCGTACATAGTGAATAAGTTGTGTGCGTAGACATATCATACCGGTTCTTTGAAGGATGATCACAAGGAGTAAACAAGTGCGGCTGCTTAATAATGCAGTGTTTTGGCTCGTGCCGGGAATGAGTTGCGGCTGCTCTACAGAGAGAACACTAATGGGACACACCGCAGGGAGAGTGGCGGCAAAGAGCAGAGCGTTCACAGCCAAGACAATGATACCATAACGCGTCTATGGGGACATATAACCTCTGCGCCGCGCACTACTTTGTCGCCACTTGACTGGGAACTGCATCAGCAAGTTCCCATATGTTACTTTGGAAGCTGCAATGAATGATTTATACAAGAGTTTTTGAGTGTTGAGTGGCTGTTTTTACAAGATACAATAGATCACTTTCCCTGCACTTTTCCTGTTCAAACCAAGAGGCTAAAACCACAAGTTTATCTAAAGAGCAAGGGCCACAAGTTCAAAAAATGCTGTGGTACTCAATAATTACTAATAAACATAGTTATACAGTGTGCAAGATGGGCCTTCATACTTTTTCAGCGAAATTATTTTTCCACGTCTGTGTTTACCCTTTTTCTGTTTACGCTGAAACTTTGTGCATGCTTTTGATTTTCTTTTAGCTGACATTCATCTGCAGACCTTCAGTTTCAATCAACCACACATTTGTTTTGAAGTCACAAACAGCAACTCCCTTTTTTTCTAGGAAATATCCTAAAACATATAGACCTAGTTAAATTAAACATTGTTGATAATATATAAAGCTAAAAAACAATACTAAACTCCCCAGTAATATTTAAAAAAAGCTATTATTTGAAGTGCTGTGATTTTGTGGAACTGACTGGACAGTTGTATAAAGGGTGCGGCAACAATTAAAATGTTTTTTTAAACTAGTATCTTTAACAAATACACTCAAATGCAATAACAAATTGTAAATAAAACAAATAATATTAAATAAAAATAATAATTTGATTTAAAAATTATTTAAATACATTTAAATTTCTTTTCAAATTTTATTTTTTTAGTGTTGACTATACTCTAGATGGAGGCCAACCCCCCCAATGGGAACTTCCCTTCTTTAAATGAGAGCAGACCCCTTCTATGTGAGTATGTGATTGAACAAAGCTTGTTATCACTCACTGAGCTTTCTAATCTTTTAAAAATCCTTGATAACAAAGCCTAGATGATTGTTGGCTTTGTTTTTTTTTTGTTTTTTATGGATCATTCATGTAACATAATGCTCTTAAGTGATTAAACAGTTTTTTCTCAAATAAAAGAAAAACATTCTCTGCTACAACTGGTGCTAAAAAATAACCCTTATTGGCACTAATTTAGAAGTGGTATCCTCAACTCCACAGAGATGCATATAGTACATCTGGATAGCCACACACACACACATCAAGTTTGGATCACCCTGTTCAGATTTTAATGCAAGGTCTGAATGGGACCTTAGATGCTCCATGGGTTTGTCCACAATGAGCAATTTCCGCTTTACCCCTAAATGAGTGTGTGTAATTGTAGATGTTAGGCTCAAACTCAGCGTTTTATTCCCTGTTATTATGCCTCATTCTTGCTCAATAGTGCATCACGGTAATTTCTAACTTCCACGTCCGTTTCCAGAGAGATAAACACAGCCTGTAAATATAGCAACTGTTTTTAAGTTGCAGAGCTTGCCAGTGACAAGAACGTATCCTTCGATCTAGGGGACATCCTGCTTTGGTGGTAACATGGCAGCCTCCCTGTTATTTTTAAGATTCGGTCTAGTGTCAGCCGCGAGGAAAAAGTCATCAGAAGTGTGTTCAATGGAAAGAGAGATCGAGGGAGGGAGGGCAGGGCGCGGTGGAGGTAAAGAGCACCGTGTGACCAGACTCCGGTTCCTTCCTTGGCAGCCTGAGAACCAGGAAGTAGAGCGGTTTGTCCCTACATTATTGGGACTAACAGGAAATGCAGAGGTCTTCAGGAGGGCTAAAGTGAGTGTGATTGTGTAGACGCTGGCATGTTGTTGTTGTTCCACATAATAATAATAATATGTTTTCCAAGAAAGTCGCAGAGGCTCGCAATGTTTGAGTCTTTACAGTTGTCCAGATAACAATTACACGCTGAACACAGTGGTTTGAATAGTTATGAGTATATGTCCTAAAAAATACAAAATGTTACTTTTACTTAAGTAACATTGGTGCAAGATGTTCCCGAGTTCAAACATTGTCTAGGTATTTACCAATTAAGCTGTGATGTGCAATAACTATGTTCAATATTGCAATAACAATAAGGTTTGGTGGATTCAGTGAGAGTCATTCAAAACCACAACCTCCTACAGTGTTGCATGCTAACAACTTGTTAGTATGAGGATAGATCAATGGCAAACTTGATCTATCCTCAGTGGGGTTTGGCGATTACTCCAAACATAAAAAATAAATTACTAAATAAAACGCTGTATTATAAAATATTTGTCTACCACAATCAGATCATTTGTAGGTTGTTCCTGGTTAGTTTTCTGGGCAGACAACTGGAGGCCAAATGTCTGGCTGACAATACACTTGCATTTAACATTTCCTAACATTTTATTGGTTAATACGGTTAAAAATGAGAGACATCAGAGTATATGGTCCACCAAAGGCTCAGTGGGCACTCTACCCCCAAAAACATATAAAACATCTATAATATAGGACTACAGATGGAAATGAGCTATTAAAACATTATCTGGTAGAATTTTGTTTCCAGTCATAAAGAAAGAGAGATATACAGTTCTGGTGATTATTTTGTGATCATGTAACTCGTGCACGTCACTAACCGGAGACTATAGCATGTTTTGATGTTGGTGGGGGAAACCAGAGAAAACCTAACTGCCGTTATAGTGTATTTTTTTATTTTTGAGGTGAGGTGAAAATACATTCTTTTTTTAGGTGTAAAGGGTGGAAGACTTTTTGCAATAGTTAAAAATGACCATGCAGTGAATTGTCTCAGTTTTGAAATGTTACCTGTACTGCGGGGCGCAGAGGCTCAGTGGTAGAGCGGTCGTCCTTCAACCGGAAGGTAGGCGGTTCAATTCCCGCTCCCCACAGTTCACACCGTTGTTGTGTCCTTGGGCAAGACACTTAACCCACCTTGCCTCCAGTGGTGTTCCAGCTGTAACACTGGTGAATGGAACCTTAATGTAAAAACGCTTTGGATAAAAGCATCAACTAAATGACTAAATGTAAATGTACTGTATTGACTTGTATGACTAGACAAAATGTAAAGTGTGTTTATACAAACTGCTCACTGCATCCCTCGTCGATTGAACTAATTTAATTTGACAGTCAGTGCACTTTGTACCAATCTTTGTAACTGACAATTTGATGTTTACTTTCATGAATTGGATTGATTCATTATTGTGTTGAGCTCAACACAACTAATCATCGGGCCTTCACCAGACAACAATGTAACTGTACGTCTTTAAATAAAGGAGGCTATTAAAACGAGTAAAAACATCGTCTTGAGAGTTTCCCTTTTCCATCCATTTAGTTCTTCAATGCTTTATATGCTTTATTATGTACTTAAATGGTAATTTGATGTGAGCAGATTTGACTTCACACAGACAAACCCTCTGTGTGTGGGTCCAGGGTGCGGCGATTGTTGCTCCACTCCTGGGCAGGTCCTTTTTTGTGTCCGTCCATCCATGGCATCTCTTTCCTTTCGAGCATTTCCAGCTGAATAAATGCATGACATCTACAGGGAGACGGTGGATCAGTGAGCAGAGAAGGCCTGGGTCTTTTGAGCAAGCCAAGAGATCATCAAAATAATCACTGTTGCCTGTGCAAACACTGTGCAGGTGCTCCAGCACAGCACACAAGATGAGACAGGGCCCCCTGCGCCAGCTCGCAAGGGCCAGGGAGCAGCAGGTTGCCTTGGGAACCCTCTCAGCTCCCTCTTTCTTGTCATTACTCCTTGTGCACACTCCCCCTTTTTAATCTGCCACTGACAACCCCCATCCCCCTTGATATAGACATGCATGTGTTCGGGCACATGAGCATGAACATCAGGCCTGTAAAGATAACCGTGCTTTTATATCCATCACTGAGACAATAAAGCCTCCATCAGTCTGGGCCTACGCACTATTTGGAATTAAAAAACGCTAACGTTATCTTCTTCTTTCCATCTTATTCCATTTTCCCTCTTTCCATTTCTTTTGTACCCAAAATCTAGATCTTTTGTCTCTTTTGCTCTCAACCTTAGCCTTCATTATTGTCAAAGGGTCCTTGAACAACCCCCAGCCCCTTTAGGTCTTGACAAGCCCCTCCATCTTCCAAATGCACTCATTTAAGTTATGTATACATAATATATGGCAGCGGGAAGAGGATATGTCCATCAAAGAGGTTCAAATGGAACAAGTGCGTTGGCTCATCACCAAATAGAAAAGACCACAGTTGGTTTGTTCACATTGTAAATCTCAGAGAAATATTCAGACAGCAATCTGTTTTCGTTTCCGAGCAATAAATCAAAAGTGTGACGTTTGGACAAGGTGCGTGTTATTCTTTTGATAAAATTAAACATTTTACACGCAATGAATGTAGTCTTTGTATATCGCCCTGGTCTGCGGCCTTGAACTAATTATTTTAAGCCTTGATTAATACTGTTTAGTCTGCAGTATATCAAATTCCCTTGATTGGGTTTATGATAGAGTTGGCCACATGAGAAATGAGCAGTTGGGTGTGAGGAAAGCTTGTGTGAGACGAACACTGGAGCACTACTGCCTTCTAGTGGACAGGAGCTGAAGAACAGGATGGCAACCCAGTATACAATCTGAGAAGTCTCACATAAAAGGGTCACAAGTAACACAATTACAAGTCAAGTAGTTGATGCCAAGAACTGCAAAGAGCAAAATAGGAAGGAAATATCAGTGTTATGCCTACAACCGCTCAAAACTGTTGAAACATGGTCAGCAAGGCCACTGGATCAAATCTTTACATAATTTATATGAAATTATATTCAACATCACACCAGCTCTTTGTAATAAAGCTCCATTTTTATTGATCTTGGCTGACTGATTACTCTACGGAACAGTATTTGATAAAAGTAAATACATAAGGATTGGTAAGTTATTTTCTACATTAGGTAATTGTCAGGACACTACCAGTTTGGAAAGGCAGACAGGAGCAAAAGTATAGATCCCAATAAAGTCAATGAAAATAAGATTTTTAAACAATTAACAGGTGTTCTGAAATGGACAAGGTTTTAAAACCTATAACAGTGTTATTTACTGTATGTGATGTTCATTGTGATTAGAGGACTGAACGTAATATTATTTTGTTTGGCTCTTTAAAACCAATCTCTCAGCACTGTATTGTGGAAACAACCTCTCTGGACCATACATTTAAATGTAAAATTTTTAATTAAATTTTGACTGGCCCCATTTAAAGTAGTATATAGTGTGTAGGAAATAAATTTGCAATCCAAAAGCATCTAGCAGAATGACATTTATGAAATACTGTTCCTTTAAGAGCAGCATTGCCCTAAAGTCTTATTAAAGACATTATAAAGTTAGCTACAGACTTGAATGTTAAATCAATAATTTGAAATGCTCAGTTTAAGTCCCAAATACTGACAATGCAATTGTCAAAGTGTGATTGTCGTTCGGCAGGTGGTGAGATCGTTGCTTACCCACTTAGAGAGTCACCAGGGTCAACATATGAGCCCTCTGACTGTGGTGACACTCAACATACACCGGCCTTCCCACACCTCACACACACACACTCTCATTCACACACAGTCATATTGGGTCATGGGAACGCCACTGTGCACCCGCTCTGTGTTTATTCTCTACCGTTTCCTATTTGAATGTGTCTTTCTCACGGGACTGTTTAATGGTTTCCCCTTTTCCCAGCTCAGGGCAGCGCGCTCAGACCTTATCCAGGTCGTGCCATGAGGCCAAGGGGGTATGAGGAAACGTGAGGTAAGTCCACTGTATTCTTGAACACCTCAAGGCCTCCTGTCAAAGTCGAGCCAGGGAATTCTGTCTGAATCCCGGGGCTTTTTGTTTCATAGTTGGCCTCATGTGCACTCATTCATTATGTTTGGCTTTCACTATTACTCCCACATACTGTAGTAGCGTATGCAGGAAGACCACACTATTTGTATGCAGACCATGTTTGATTAGTATGAGTGATTTCGGAAGACTCTTTTAGACTGAGCTTTACCATAGTGAAAGGCTTTATCACTTCAATGTGTTGCCCCAAGCAAGAAAAGATGTATCTTACCAAAGTGCTTCAGGGGAACGGAGTCTCCAAAAGAATGCAAATGTGACATTTTGGCTTGAATAATCTTCAGTGCTTTGGACAAATGTTGACATTTTGCTAAAGTGATCCGACCTCAGAGAGCGACAGTGAGTCATGATGCTTTGGTCCCACTTTGGATTAAGACGAATTTTGAACATGGGTGAAAAAGGTATAACTCTACAGTGGTGAATACAAATGAGAAAGTAGTGGTGCCTCCCGCCACTTGATGGAGCTGTTGTCAGATGATTAGTAAGTCACACACAGCCTTGGTATGTGTATAAATGTGAAAAACTTCCTTCTATTTCCAGAGAGATTTATTTTTGCTACCCGAACATACTGTGCAGATGACTGTGTCTAGTACTACACCATTAGAATTGAATACCAGTAAGTGCCATGAAATATTCACTTCGATATTTGCATCTGCCCCCTGTTGTTGAGAGGTGACCGAGGATGGAATAGAAGTGAAATGTTACAAGATAAATACTAGAATGGCTGCTAGTGTCTCTCATTAGACAGCTGATGGTTAGTATGGACTATATTAAGGCTAGTATTGATTTACCCGAGCCTTGCCTCTGCATCGATCCACTCAGTGAGGGTCTTTCTGGGTAATATGCCTGCCATGTGGGGGTCGGGACTAAAGGTCACACTCCCCTCCAATTCCTTTCTGCTCACTATCCATCTATGTTTTCACCGGAACACATCTGGATTCCAGTGCTACAGTGTTATTGTACTCAAGAAGAACTTGTTTGTGAGATTCTTGTGATTGGGTGAAAACTACAAGTGCAAGTGCACAGGTGTCTCTTCTCATAAATTATCAGATGCCCCTACTTTAAGATTTGGGGAGTCATTATTGGAATGTTTTTTCATGTGGTTTCAGAAGACCTGAATTTCACTGAAACAGTATTATTGCTTCACTCTAGATATTTTGGCACCATTGGGCACCACAAATTAGACAGTTGGCAGCAATGTAGTGACACTGTGGTGTTGTGTGCCTCTGGTGAAGCATCATAAACAGTAAGTTTCAACCAAAACTTCCTACAAATTGCTGCTAACTTTCTATTACTGGAGAATATTTAAGTCCAGGAGACGAACTTTTCTGTTTCAGTTTAAAGATCAACTGTACTGCTGCAAACTCTCATAAAACTGGTATGTTTCATCATAAATCTTAATATATATAAGATCGGTGTTTCTATAGTGAGATATGTGTTCTGTTGCAATGGTAACCGACCCTGTACTCTTACTGTGGGGTATCTGTAAGCCCAATGCAATAGATATTCCACCTTAAGAAAATATTTGAAGAGACTTTGAATTTGGATTCTGTATCTGTGGAGACATTCATTTTGGTTCAGGCTTTGGCAGACTGTATGACATCCTCGCCTGCACGGAGAAACACTTTTCTGTCTAGGATTACCAATAGACACCCCACAACATCAAACTGGCACATACTTGTCCTGGAGCTGTTCCCGATGGAGTACCTGACCTCCGTCCTACACTCATGGAGGGGATACTTCTTAGAGCCATAGGCTCCATGCATACCTTTGCTTTGCTGGCACTGGTATAGCCACAGTGCTGAGCAGCGTTGTGGTGGACCTCTCTGTCGGTTTGTCTGTCTGTCTTTCTGTCTGTCTCCAGACAACTAAAGTGGCTGATATCAAGAAATCCTACCAATTGCTAGAAAGAGCTGGACTGAAGGACAGCACAGAGGCACTCATGGTGGCTGCACAGGAGCAGGCCTTGAACACCAGAGCAATAGAGGCCCAGATCTACCACAGCAGACAAGACCCAAGGTGTAGGCTGTGCTAACACGCCCCTGAGACAATCATTCCAGAGGAGCGCAGTCCTAGGAACAGCCAAGATACTGCGCAGAACCCTCAAGCTCGCAGGCCTCTCGTAGAGGACCCGAGCTTGGATGGATGAGACCGTGGGTGAGGTGAGAGTTTTTATATACTTATATATATTCCACCATATTCCAGATATTCCACTTCAAATCAGCATATATTTTTGAGGCTAGATATTTGAAAATTTTTTACCATAGAGCTGGCACTGTCCAAGTCTGTCCTAATTACTGCGCCCAAAGTCACAAAGTTTTGGAAAACTATCTTCTTTCTCTTCCAGCGTGCAGCCTTGCAAATGAATTAACAGATGTGACACTGTTCTATACCATCCCTGCTGCTAATAAAGCACCAACACAGACCGCTCTACACCTTAAACAGAAGTTAATTGAAGTTGATGGATTGCAGGGTGAGGTTTGGTTTCTGTACCACATCCATACCTTTAATGTGTCTTCGCTTCTTTCCTCTTGCTGGAGAATTCAGCAAGTGTCAATGCATTAAGATTCCACACTAAGATTTTAAGTGCTTTTGTAACACTTGACATAAAGTTATTTTATTCATGTTGCCACATCCTTGAAGCATCACAAAAACCTTCATCTACAAAGATCCACGCAAGAAAGGCATACAGTCCTTTTGAAAAAGCTTTTGTGGGCGACTTTTGTGTGGGATATATGAAGCAGGGGTTATTGCATACTTTGACACCATCTGCATAAGGAATAAAATAACATCAAACAGCATTGCATTAAGTCTTCACGGCTGAGTAGTTCACCTCTAGCACCCAGTTAGGAGGCGGTGCCCTTTAAGACAATAAACACATTTTATTCATCTCTTTCCTCGCGCCGCATTAAGTCCCACTTCCGGCCCAGTAAATAAACTCACTTGTGTCTGGGATAAAGATAAGTAGCAGAGCACGCTAAGGTCATTAGTGGCATGGGGTTAGGAAGAGAAAAGGCTCCTGCTTGTGTTAATTGGCTATCAGCATTAATGAGATGCAGTGGCTGAAGTGAGGAAGAAGAAGTTTAAGCGGCCGGGTGCAAAATGTCACGAGTGGATTTATCTCACCCCTGGAATGGAAATGTGCCTTTTCTGTGTGTACACATAAGTAATAGTACGCCTCGGAGAGTGTGTGTCTTTGTGTGGGCCTGTGCCCGCAGATACATATCTAGTGAGAAATGAGATACTCCGTCTTGTTAACACCGACCTTTAGTCTAATTACGATAACTTGCTAATTACGACCTTCCCCTTGCCTCTGTCCTGCACACGCGCACGCACTAATGCACACTTGACACCTTTGCCGTAGGGTGTTACATTAGTCTTACACCAAACCCACCCGAAGTTGTTCTGTTACTTATTTTTGCATTTTAGGGAAAATGAGTGAATGAATTCTTTATTGTCATTTCTTATGCGCGGTTCACACACAATTCAATGAAGCTAGTTAATGTCTCATAAATCAGAAAAATAGTGTCTTTATAGAAGTTTAATTACATGGAGATTTATTTTTGATCATTCAGGGAACAGTAAGTGTGTGTTATGCTGATATACTATAGGCATTTATACACTGCAGCAAGTATTAGTCAATGAATTATTCATAAAAATGCATATATTTTCTGTGTTTGGTCTATATGCACTTTTCCTCAATTCCCACCACTTACCTTTGCCAAGCGTTGCATATGCAATGTATGCAAGGGATAAACTGGGATTTGACATGAAGGGGCTGTGGGTTCAAGAGGTCTTTGTGCATTTGTTTGTGCCTGGATTAATGAGTATGGCATCATTAGACAACTGTAAACACAGTATCACAACATGAGTCTCCTATGGATTTGTTTCATATAAAGAAAAAAGAATATGTACTGATTTAGCACATTTTATGCATAAGTAACTCCACAGGCTTTACATAAGGGACACTTTACAAAAGTTGGGAGCATAATGAGCAAATGCAGCTTTACCTGCTTTTGACTGGACACTGGACACATCGTGTTGGCTCATATAGTGTAAGCAGAGTGTTAATGTAATGGTGAGCATGGCCATTTAATGCTTTGTAGACAGTTAAAAGAATCCTAAATATCAATTTGGATATGAAATGGGAGCTAGTTCAGAGATTTAAGGACTGGTGTAATATGGGTAAATTACTTTGACCCGGTCTTGCAGATTTTAATTGATTTTTGAGTCAGTCCAGAAAGCAGAAAAAATATTTTCTAACCTGATGAAGGAGAAAACTGTGTAAAGACCTCCTATTCAATTTATCACTACAGGCCAGATTTTCATAATCTAAAACAGAAGGTGACTGCCGTTAAGCACATTTATTTATAAGGAAAGTCCACAGGCAGGTGCACAGCGTAAGTGGAAGGGACATGGCGAAAAAAGGAGGAGCTACACTGTTGAGTGACAGGTCGGATCTGCGAGCCCTTGAAGTGAACGCACAGAGAAAATAACTGACCTTTACATTTTGTGTTAATGCCAAAATCTAATGTGTTTAACTATACATAGAAAATTGTTTTTAGGGGTTACCAGTGAATAAAACTGACATGAGCTTCATTTTCCGTTTGAATCAACTCTTGTCACTTGTTGCATAGTTTTGCTGTATTTTTCTTTCTTTTCTGAGCTGTAATTGGTTGAGAGCTACACATTCAAAACATACATTGCATGCAATGGGGTAAAATGGTACATTACAGAAGAACATACATAGGTGTAACATAGGTGTAACCAAACTAGAGCTCAGGTCTACGTGGCTTGAAGAGCTAAAAAAATGGACCTTGCTTAAGTCCTGATGGTGTAGAGCTTCACTTTGTCCTTGGCCCCACTGTTTGTCTAATGTATTTAATGCAGTTCTGAGCAAAGTAAAAGGGGGGCAGTGAGTATCAGCACATCACTTGTATCTCAATTTATAATGCGAATGTCAGAGCTGTAAATGGATATACAAGAGGCTTCCATTTTTCCCACTAAGCGCCTGAAGACACTGTTGACAGGTCGTTTACAGGAGATTTAAATGTGACTGCTGGTTTGATGGTGACAAACCGGCTCTCTGGAGTTCTCTGCGTTTTGAAAGATGAAACACTGACAGAGAACACTGAACAGGTGGTCGACAGAATGGCTGCTACCACTTCTGGAGAAATGAACTGTTTGTGTTGTTGTGTTCTTTTTGTTTTGATTGCAGCAGATCTTTGAACCCCATCCATCAACGTAAAACCTGTCAGTCTGGCTTGAACAAGTCAAATTAACAGAGTGGTGCAGGGCCAACTCTGGTAAAGTAAGTGAGTAAACGGTGTACACCACACACTCTCATAAATCAGCCTCCCCTGAAGGACAAAGAGGATAAAATAAAAGCTTTAACTGTAATTTTCCCTAGAGTTGTCACATTCTCTGTTGTTCTAGAAACATAAATTTGTTTACTTGTTGGGGCTGATTTACACAGGAGCGCGGCACAACATCACATGAATCATTTTCTTCTTGTCTTTTATTCCCGCAGCGGTGGTGACAGTTCTGTGGGCATTGTGGGAGGTTGTGTGTGAGCGGCAGTGGCTCTCAGCTGCCAACACTTCACTGGAGAAGGATTTAGGATAATGGACATTGTGGGCCGTCACCGGGGAAGACACTCTCTCTGTAGGTGGAGGTTGTGTTTTAAGATGATCTCACTCGGCAACATTTGGCAAGAGGAAATTCAGCAGAGGTTAAATGCATTAGTGATTTGATTTGGTTTGGGGCCATCTCACGTTCCATAACTCTTTAATCTTTCAGGGGAGTAATACTTTTTCAAGTGTCATGGCCACAATCTAATGTAAACCTCACGATATTACAGTAAAATAAAGTTAATTTTATACATTTGACTTTATCTTTTCTGCTCTTTTACAATCTAGAATGAAAGGACATCTATCTGGCATCTTTTTTAAGCACTGTTAGGTCTAAGTGTGGTCTACACATTCCTGTCTACAAGGCTTATTCTAAAATTAATATTTGCCATCAGGGTTTTAACACTGATGACTGTAAGTTTGAACAGCCGTGTATTATGGACCCATTTAGCACACAGACACCGTGTGATGCACAAAACATTCTTTCAGCATTGTTAAGAAATAAATGATGACTTGCTTTTTCCATTATTTGCGAACATGTGCCTTACCTGAATGTGTGAAATGTGCTAGTACCCTGAAAGTATTATAGCAGCTAATAAATGATGGCCATCTAACGTGTCAATGATGTAATACATTTTCTTGTGAAGAGCTATTGCAGGTCTCACATCTTGTACCTCCAACCACTATGTGGCACTGTTTTGCTTGATATATTATACTATATTATATTATACTACAACATGGGGAAATCACTCAATAAAAAACACATTTATTTTGCCTATAGTTTAAGTTTAAACTGTAGGCAAAATAATAAACACTGTATATGGAACATCACAGTCACAAGCTGTACCCTCCTCAGTTTTAGATCCACTATACAGTTTCTTCAAAAAACAGTGAAAACTATCTCTCTGAGAGATGCTCGCGCTAGGAAAGGTTGTTTCCGTTTGGAGCATGTCATAGAAAATGAATTGATTATTGTAGAATATTGAAGGAAAAGGGAAAATTAAAAGAAGTGTTTAATCATCAATAAAATAGTAAATGCTTGGTGGGCCGAATTAAACAGCCCATTGGCCTGCATGTGGCCCCTGGGCCTTAGTTTTCCCAACCCTGCTCAAACTGCAGCTATCGTAGAGACATTATTACAACAGAAGAGGGTATAGGGTTGAAAAGAGCAAGTCACTGGCTGTTTCCCAATTGCCAGGATCCTTCCTTCGGAGGGGGCTCCCTCCAGAGTCAAATTCTCCAAAGCCAAGGCTAGGGTCCTGGGTAACAGCACATGAGTCTTTTGGAACAGACTTTTAAGTGGTCGAGCTGTATCATCAAACGTCCCGCCCACAGTTTTGCCGCTCTTTTTTAAATTCTCTGGATAAAATACCTAAATGCTTAAAGTTCTGTTAAACGTTAGAGAATCAATACAAAATGAAAAACCAAGCAGAGTATTATTATAATCACAGTCTGATGTGTGTCTGATACATGCATAGCTTATGAAAAAAGGACAGAAATATTTGTGGAGTTGAATAATTGATTACATTCGCTGATATTTACTTTATTTAAGTCATATTTATTTTTTGTATTGCATTGTGGGTAGGGAAACACCACAGAGGATCCACAGATGCATCCTTGGTATTTTAGACAAACAGAGGACTCAGTCGTTGGGAGGAGGTGAGGATTGGAACCAAATGGAACACACCTTCAGCAGCTGGTTATAGGAAGGAAGGATCCTGGCAATTGGGAAACAGCCATTATGACAAAAGTAAAATTGGGCTAATTCTGCCCTAGTCAGACTTGACTCTCATTGGAAAATGAAACAGTTTACTCTGTGCTTGTTGAAATAAGAAAGGGATTGTGATCCATGTCCTAATGGAGTGTAAAAATTCTCAAAAGAAGAAAGAGATCTCTTTTTTTTTTCATAATCAGATTTAGTACGATCCTGTTGAAGACCTTACCAGACCACCAAAGTGAACCAATAACTGCAGTACTAACTTAGATTTTTACCAGTTGGCTTTCATTTTTGTAGTTCTGTGGACAAAATATTTTTTTTTACATTTTAGTAATTTAGCTGACGCTTTTATTCAGCTGGAACACCACTGGAGGCAAGGTGGGTTAAGTGTCTTGCCCAAGGACACAACGACAGTATGTGTGTATATAACTGTGGGGAGAGCTGGAATCAAACCACCAACCAACTGAGCAGTTTCTTTAAATACTGTCAGTATGGGGTGTTAGTGGCTCAGTGGTAGAGCGGTCGTCCTTCAACTGGAAGGGTCGTCCTTCAACCGGAAGGTAGGCGGTTCGATTCCCGCCCTCCCCACAGTTCGTTGTGTCCTTGGGCAAGACACTTAACCTACCTTGCCTCCAGTGGTGTTCCAGCTGTGACACTGGTGAATGGAACCTTAATGTAAGTCGCTTTAAAATGAAAGCGTCAGCTAAAATGTAACACTAGTGAATGTAAGTCTTTGGATAAAAGCGTCTGCTAAATGACTAAATGAAAATGTAGTATGTACCTATAATGTATACACTATATATGCACTGCGTCACATTTTTTTGTCTCTATAACTTTTCTAGTTGTAAAGGTATTAACAAGCGGTCTTAGGAGTGTTTTGTTAGTTTGTTTTTGTAGCAGAAAATAATGTTTAAATGCCCTTAACTTAGCAGCTGGAAGAATATGACATGTATTTTAAAGCTATCAGTTAGTTGGGCTACTGACTATAAAGAAAGTAGCATTAACAGTAAATATTGGTCAGAATAGACCAGCTGGGATAAAAACACATTAGTAGTGGCATCTTATCTTAGCAATGAACAATTTCAGTGGAGAACTTTTTATGACAGTTAAAAAGGTCAAAAAATGATTATGACTTTAAGATAGTATCCTGGAGATTTTTAACTTAACTTTGCTTCTGCTGAGTCATACGCTTCCCAGCTCTCTTCAAATCCTCTAGTAGAGAAATTCAAGCTGCTAATCTTCCACTGCTACAACCTCAAACTTTAGTGTTCAGTGAACCTATCTGTGACTCATCTGAAGCCACCTTTTTCTTACGTTACATGATGAATGTACAAAACAAACACAGCAACCATATTATTTGACTATTCTTTTTTAGCATTTCCAAAGTATGATTTATGTGTAATTTTGTTGATATAGATGAGAACTGTCACTCTCAACTCTGCAGAGGATTGGGACTGTTGTTAAGCAGCCGCAGTGTAAAGGCATGCTAAAAACTTGCTACATTTATCTAATGTGATGGAAATGGTATACACCTGGAACAGATGATGTGCTTTGGGAGGGGTACCAGTCAAATGCACACAATTATTTCTCCAAAAGGAGTGGCTAGGGACAGAATATGACAAAGCGAATAAGAAGTTGAGAATACCATTTCTATCCAGTATCCTCCATGGCTTGTAAAAAATACCTCTCCAAGGGGACCCTTTACGAGTCTAAAAATAGAATTTCATTGAGCTCCGTCCTTCTTCCTAGTATTCTCATTTATACTCCAGAGACTGCATCCCAGACAGAGGTGGTAATTGGCTCCAAACGGTTTTGCAGCAGCACCTTTAAATTAGGTCTTAATTTGTGGGACAAACATTTGCGGTGGCCCCCTGAGTCTACAGGATCTTTGTGTGTGAGCCCCTGTGCTTGCACCTCAGGCTCAGCTGGTTACGTGGGCCTTCTGCTCAGCGTGTCATCAGGAGTGGCGCACCAGCAGAATGGGAATAAAAAAAGAGATTTCCTTTTACTAAAAATATAGCATACGTTACACAAGTACATACCATCTATTATTACCTTCTATTGATGGCATTGGGCTGTAAATTGTTGGTTCTGCTCAACTGTCGTCAATATGGTCTGCATAAGAGGTTCCCATGATGCAGAACCAAACCAGAACTGGCACAGAGGCTAGTTAGTACAAAAGGGCTATCGGTGAATTTATATGGATAGGTAGTTCATGTTTCCCTCATGTGGTTGTTAAAGTAGAAAATAGAATTTGTGAAGTGGGATATACTTAAAACCATAGAGAAACACGTCAGCTTGCTTTTGTCATTTGGTTGTTTCCTTACTTTCTCTTTCTGTCCCTGTAGCTGCCAAAAGAAGACAAACTGACCATTACCAAAAATTGTGCATCCAGTACAATTATCCTCTGCATAATGTGTAGAACAAGTTTAATTATTTTCTATACAGTCAAAAAAAAAAAAAATAGATACACAACAAGAACAAACATTATCTTCAGAAGAAAAAAGGTTGGTTAATAATTGAAGTTGACTAGTTACCTTCGAAGTCACAATAATCTACCTGGCATATTTCCTGTGTCACACATTAAAATGATCCTTTA
Organism: Perccottus glenii; assembly: GCA_024416835.2. Classification (NCBI taxonomy): domain Eukaryota; kingdom Metazoa; phylum Chordata; class Actinopteri; order Gobiiformes; family Odontobutidae; genus Perccottus; species Perccottus glenii. Next base: position 14,593,037 of record CM044564.2, read on the forward strand.
CAATATTTGCATTATAAATACATTCTCACTAGTTCTCTGTGACAGCTTTACAAATGAACTGGTGCCATGCAAATGCAATACACAGCACGAGGCCCATTATTCTTACAACGTTAGCATATGGTGAATTTATTCCATTTGGACACATTTAGCCCTAATGTATTTTTCACCTGCAGGATGACAAATGCCCTGACACATCAACAGGGCATCAATAATGTTACCCATAATGTCCCCCATTCACTTTAAATGTAAATAAAGGAGTTCCTGTGATCATTTAGAACAGCACTGTGCCTCTGATAGAACCAGTTGTGGAAATGTGTCCCAGTAGGAGCAAGCTGCAACTGATGGACAGCTGCGTGGAGATACTTAGGTGGTTTTACTAAAAATCAATTTAAGCAAGCGGGCTGCTTAAGGAAGGCAGGGATTAAGGGGAATCAAAGAGCTCTTTAACACCACTGGCAGCTTGTCCGTCGGTTCGTCTGGAGCTGAAATCATTAGCTGGCAACATGTTGAGAAGGTCGCACTGTGGAGAGAACCTAAAGCCATAAAATTTCTCAATTATATATATATATATCTCAAAAGGCAGAGAAGACACAAGAGTTACAATGCTGCAACAGTAGAAACGTTTCCTTTCTTTTTGTATTCCGGTACTTTGGTTGGAGGGATATATGAGAGAAAGGCAGACTGACTGAGAGAATGCAAAATAGTCCCGGTTCCCTGTTTTAAAACTCGATGGATTCATATTTGAACACTGGGATAGAGATAAGGATTTGCACAGCCTCATTATATTGAATGTAGAAGGCCCTTTGTCAAAATTACAACAAAGTGGAGTTTCCCATCCAGCTTAGATTAGATTTCCGACAAACCGTTTCAATTAAAGATTAAAGTGCTCTTTGGTGATATTTCCATCTAGTTCAGCTAAAAGACAACATTGTTTCACAATTGCATCACTCGATGGTGCATTGCAGTGCACCACATCTCTATCACGAGTTGATCAGGTTATTGATTGTGGCTTGTGGAAGTTTGGTCCACTTCTCTTCAATTGCTGCACAAAGTTGTATTGGCAGAAACTGGAACACACTGTTGTATACGCCAGTCCAGAGCATCCCAAACATGCTAAATGGGTGACATGTCCGGTGATAATGCTGGCCATGCAAGAACTGGGATGTTTTCAGCTTCCAGGAATTGTGTACAGATCATTACAACATGGGGCCATGATGGTTTATGGTCGAGAGATGAACATTCAATTCATGGGCAACAGCTTTGGTGGACATTCCTGCATTCAGCCCATTGCACGCTCCCTCAGAACTTGCAACATCTGTGGCATTGAGCTGTGTGATTAAACTGCACAGTGGCCTTTTATTGTGGCCAGCCTAAGGCTCACCTGTGCAATATTCATGCTCTCTAATCAGCTTCTTGATATGTCACATCTGTGAGGTGGATGGATTACCTCGACAAATGAGAAGTGCTCACTAACACAGATTTGGACAGATTTGTGAACTATATTTGAGAGAAATAGGCCTATGGTGTACAGAGATCTTTGAATTCAGCTCATGAACTGAAAAGTGTTTTTGTTCAGTTTATATTTGCATGTAGCCTAAATATATGAATTCTAATGTTCCTTTGGCAGTTGACAAAAAGCGTTATTATTCAGCCATATTTATAATGCAGTTTTGATGTTAACATCTTTTTATAGTATATATACTAGGTAGTCTAGTATAGATTTTTCAGTTTGAGTAAAATAATTCAACTGGCTGAATATATTAGTAGTGTCTGAATAGTCTATATATAATCAGTCTGCTAAAATGGCAACTATGACATTGAAACCAATTCCACTACGAAAAAAAGCCTTGACTAATGCAGGAGATGACTTAGGTCCAATTCTACCCCTTACCCCTTAGCCATTGTTTTGCGCGTTCATGAGCAACGAAGTGGTGTTCCAATACTCATTTAGATCAAGGGGAAGGGCCAAGGGTAGGGCTCTATACCCCCCAAAAGGATATTTTTGAGGATAACACTTGAAATGAAGGGTTAAGAGCATTTCCCATAATGCAGTGTTTTAATGTGGTTTTATGTTCATTTAATCTTGAACATCTTTATGCACTGATCTGTTTTGTCCTCGGAAGGTTTTGCAAAAATTACTGTTTGCTAATGTTAGCCTCAAATTAACAGGTCACAGTCTTGTATTTGCTAATGTATAACACCGCTATCTGTTTTTCCGTTGATATAAAATGATATAGCACAAACAAACAGTCCTTTTTGGTTTTCGTGGTTGTAGTATCCTTCAGTGTCTTATGTCTGTGACAGGGACTGAGGAAACAGCAGCTGATACTGTTCAGAGCAAGACAAAATACTCACAATAAACTACTAACACGCTGTATGATGATGACGGATGTATTACTAGGCATTATTGTAATTTTATGTTATGTATTATAAACTATTATATGAGATAATACTGTATATAGTAAAAATGTAAAAAAAAAATAGTCTATATTATAAAGACTTGTATATAAGTTATGTAATAAGATATATTTATAGACCTTATATTATCTTATTATACATCTATGTCCCAAGGTGTGGTGTCCCAATTTTTAGGGGTAGCCTATAAACTTAGCCTTACCCCTTCATTTGTAAGGCCAAGGGGTAGGGCTACTTGGGAAGGGCTAACTTAGAGAATTGGGATTGGGCATTAACTTTGACTAGGCAATGTGAAATTAAAGTGCTGGCAATTTATTTTTTTCCTTCTGCTGAGTACTAAATAGGACACTTTGTATCCACATAGACCTCCGTTCTGGATTCCTGTTGCTCGAGAGCCCACACAACAGTCACCTGCTGTCAGAATAAAAAGTGTTTAGCAGAAAAGTCGCTGTAAAAATGCTGTAGGGGATTTTCCTAGTCCTATTAGAGCCTACAAGTCTAACAGTTACCTTTACCCACACCCCCTACAGCGGTTCAAAAGAAGCCATTTGACTTAAATATTCCTGCTTCATAAATAATTGGTAGGTCTGAACGCAAACAGCAGTGGAAGTCCGATGTCCGCTGTGCTCATTAGGATGAGTGTTACAGTCAAAAGAGATGACCCTTGACTGCTTTATTTTAAGCAAGGCGCCACAGCGGGAACAAAAACAAGGTCCTCATTACCGACTATGTGTTCCAAAGCAGATAAACTTTTCTCTCTACAGTTTGTGGTCTAAAAGCCCACGAAAGAGGAGAACAGGAAAAATTTCATGATCCCAGGGAGCAGTTAAAGCGCACAGCCAAAAGAACAAAAAAAAAGTCTGATCTGAAGGCAAACGGGGCTCAGGATGAGCTTTCGGAGATAGGATCAAGACAGAAAACACCCCGCAATGGATTTATATATATGTTTGTGTGTGTGCGTGTGTGTGTGTGTGTGTGTGTGTGTGAGTGTGTGAGTGTGTGCGTGAGCAGACTCAGGAGAGAGACTGTTGTTGCCTGATACTGCAGCAATGAAGTTTGTCAGATGTGAACTGTTTTTATGCATTCTTTCATAAGGAAGAATGACTTGTTGCTATGGTAACAACTAAGAGCATATAGCAGAGAAATATAAATACATTCTACCATGTAATTAGTGTCAAAAGTCAAAGCCCTCTCCAACACAGAGAACACACTGAAGACCAGCAGTTCTTTGTTAAAATGATCATAAGCTCTCTGGTGTTGTGCTGTGATACCTTGTTGAGCCTTGAACAACAGTGGCCTGCAGCTAAGTGCAAATTTTACTCCAATAGAGCTCACGTGACTAAATGCCTTCTAATGACCATAATGGCAGGAAAGAGTGAGTGACATATAACCAGCGCCAGTGTAGATCTCAAACGGACAGACTTCATTCACCACAGTTATTAAGTTAAACTTTATTAACGCAATATCCCGGGTCCTTATCATGCAGCAGGCGTGTGTTATTAAAAAAGTCTATATTAATCACATAAACCTACAACACAAAGGCTTTATTAGCTATAGCCTAGCTGCTTGTTGCTGCTGTAACCCAAAAGTCACTAAAACAGAAAACATGTTAAACTGTATAAGCTGTATAGGTCTATTAATTTTAAGTAAAGAGATACGGACAAAAGGAGTTGTTTTTAGTTGACTTTACCTGAGTCTGAAGCAGTTGCACAACAGAGTTACAGTAGGATCCAAACACTCTTCCTGGGTTTGTCGAGATGTTCTTTAGCAACATAATAAAAAAAAGTCTGTTTTTCACCTCTCTGGAGCTATGTCACAGGAGAAAATGACATTAGCCTCATTAGCTTCATGTTTAGCCTCATAGTGTGTAACTATTCGCTGCATTGATTTATGCTAATTAGCCATGTGTCTTTTGGTTTCAAAAGTGCTGTTTCTTTGCTATATAAAGACATAGTTTGGCGTGTATATAATTTATACTCTGGGAAAAGTATTCTCTGTTGGTATGTCTGCTCTACGGCTCACTAGTTGCCAGTCTGCTCTTAACGCTGGTTGCTAAATAAAAGCTCACATTGATGCTATTTTTTTTCTGTTTCGTCTCTTCTGTTTAAATGTTTCACAGAAATAGGTTTAGTGGAACAATATGTTACACAAATGTACTGTGAACTGCCTTGAAAATGTTTTTCTACAGTTTAGTTTTTAGTACTGTAGTTTACTGTACAGATGTGGTGCTTTCCTCCCAGCGGGTTGTGTGAGCTCTATAGTAACGTTTCAGAGCATTGGCGCTGAAGTAGTTTGAAAAAGGAATAGGATAAATACTTTCCATAGGCTTTTAAAAACAACTTTGATATCATAAAAATGGTTGGGTGTGGCTTGATTATTGCTCGCTTTACCCTGTGAATGTCAAACATGTGCCATGTTATGTGCCTTACAGGCCTAGTTGGGTGAGCCAACGAAGGCCCGGGGGCCCATTGGGCTGTTCAATGTGGCCCGCCAAGCATTTACTTATATTTTATTGATGATTAAACACTGCATATATTTTTCCTTTTCCTTCAATATTTTGCAGCAATCAGTTGATTCCACTATACGACATACTCAAACGGTAAATACTTTTCCTATAGGCAAAATTAATGTGTGTTTATTGAGCCCGTTAAGTGAGTTCCCTGTGTTGGCCCGGCCCTCCACAAGAGTTCCATGTTCTAATGTGGCCCTTGGGGAAAAATAATTGCCCACCCCAGTGTAGACCTACCTACTGTATTTTAAATCTAGAGTCCAAGTGCTAGTGGCCACTGGGGTAACATAATTCCTAACATGGTTAAAGGGGAGCAGTTCAGTGGAAAGTATAGCTTGTTAATATTTAATTTCAAGGCAAATGAGGCCAGACACAATTGATTTCTAATCTTTAAGGTGGCGTAATAATAATAATAATAATAATGGATTTATATAGCTTTTCAAGGCTCTCAAAGCGCTTTACCATTAAAAGGTATCATTATTATAGTCCATTATTCATTCACTCCACAGTCACACACTGGTGGTGGAGACGTGTCAGCCATATCTCCGACCTCTAAACGTACTCATGCACATTTATACACCAGTGCCACAGACACTGGAGGCAAGGTGGGTTAAGTGTCTTGCCCAAGGACACAACGGCAGTATGAACCTGGGAGAGCAGTGTGTAGTGTAGATTTTGCATCTCCGCCCCTTCTTTCTACACCCAGTAAGGACATGCTCTTGTTGACTATGACCAAATAGAAAAAGACCAGAGTTCATTATGAAAAACTTTCTTTTGTCAGACCTCGTGCAAATTGTGTTAAAATGAGTATACATCACCTCCCGCAGTTGGTTTGCTCTGGACAGCTGTAGAAAAGAACTGACTGAACTTCCGTCAGGAGTACTTTTAATAGCTATTTTTCCAACAAATGCAAAGTGAGTTATTTTCATGCATGTTTTAAACTAGTAAAAAAGGTTGTGCACTTTTACTTTCCTAAGGAAGAGTGTTTTTAGCCAAAAATGCAAATTACCTTTACCTAACACAACCTATGATTTGTTTTTGTGCCTAACTTTAAGCAAAATGTAATCACTACAACGTCAATAACATTCTGCGTTTGTGCAAATCCTTGACAAATTAAATTAGATTATCTTCCATCTTAAAATACTGTAGCTACTGTCTAGCTGTGATGAAGTAGAGATGTGGACAAACTTCCTCATTGATTGGGTATTTCAAGAGGCACCTTTTTGTCACAAGTCTTTACATTTGGAGTCTGGCCACTTCTGGCAGTTCTCTTCATGTAAGCTTTAAGGTTAAGTATCAGCGGCACATCACTTGGGACCTATAGCCTGGCCGTCCTACTTATCAGCAGTTTGGTCGAGCTGCGAGTCCTCTCTGACCTTTCTGAAGCACTGTGTTAAGGAGGCAGGCTGGACGGAGAGCTACACATTGGGGAAAACAACAACTTGGCATTGAACAGCGTGTACCCACAGTAGCATAATGAATGTAGGGAGAACTCACAGATTCTGAGCATTTCCACTCAGACTTTCTCACTTCCTTCTCCCAACAACCATCCTTGCTGCTTAATCCTCTTTCTCTCATGCTCCGTCTCCCTTAATTTCTTCTTTTCTATTCCCTCCAAACTAATATGGCGTTTCTTCATTTTGGAGGTGAATATAAGAAAGTCCTCTGTGCACAAAGTAAGAGCAAGTGGATTATATACGAGTAAAGAAGTCTTTTATCATGCTGATTTTGTGGTGACACTGCAGAAACGCTGTCGGCTCCCCAAGATTCAATTTAACCTCTGTGTTTCCTTAACACTTTATCAGAATTATAATTCTTTTTAATATTAATTCTTTTGACTTCTCAGTTTGATTTTTATATGACCCACAGAGATATAATACTGACTGACGGAATAATCTTTCCTCTTACCATTATATAAAATGAGGAAATTGTTATCCCAACTAAATGTTATGCTCCTCACTCCACCACTGGTCATTTGTGGTACTGCAGTGAAGAATATCAGTGGAATAAAATGCTTCCATAACACTATTAAATCTAACAAAATAATTAGATAAACTATTGGTAATTTCGGGGTCACTCTGTGTGTCATATCTTCCATGAAACGCCCAAAGCCAGAAACTTACTGTAGTTGGCACCAATGAGCAACCTTCTGCTGTAACACTATGGCAGCCATGTTTGATCTGCTGTCCTGCGCTATAACACCTGTTTGTCTCGCCCCGATTTGTGTCAATAACAGCAAGGTCTGTCATACTGGAACGGTACGGCAACACTACGTTTATCCCATAAAATACAAAAAAAAAAAATGTTTACATTGATACATTAAGAAAAAATGACAGGATTAAAACGAACGAGCACAATTCAGCTTTTGTCTTTGACTTCAACACTCTACAGTAGTAGCTACTTCCTCAAGAGTAACAGGCTGAACTATTTAGACTGAAACAAAGAGAACTGGTTCATGGAGTAACTGACTCAAAATTGCTACAAGCATATTCTTGGAACAAATAGAATAAAAAAGAATAAAGCACGTTTACGTATTGATCACTTATATCTCTTATATAAGAAAATGAAGAGGCAGGTCTGTTCTGCAGCACTGCACTTCAGGGCAATAGGGAGAAAAAATGATTTATTTTCCAGTGTTTACATAATGTCTGTTGTAATGGTGTAACATCCCAATCTTAAAGATAAAGTCCAGCGAGTGCTCACCCCCTTAACAACAGCATTGTTTCCTTAAATAAACTTCTTTTTTATATGCATCCTCTCAAAGTAACTCCCTGTCATGGACTTTGCTGTGCGGTTCCCGCAGGTGTGTGGCCAAAAAAACGACTAAAAAGTGATGAATCTATTGAAACCCCAAACCCACTGTTATTTCCATAAGAAAATAAGTTTATGTACAGGAAAGCCAAGGATTAAGTGCAGGAATGCCCATGTCCCCTGAGCAAAATGTTCCTACACCTGTATATCATTTCCATATAGATTGCCTGTCTATCTCTTTTCCATTTAGATATTACTGGGTGGTAGAATGGACAGGGAAAAGAGCAGGGTGGAGGAAATGTGTCGGGTCTCGAGGAATAAGCTGTAATTCTTTCTCGAAGATACATGGAGACTTTGGTACTTAAGCAGCTGTAGTTGTGTTCTGCTGATAAAGTTTGAATGTAAAATAGCCCCAAAGAGCATGAGCTGAGCGGTAAAATGTCACAAAGGTCAACAAGATTCTATTGATTTTTTTTTCAGCAAGTGGGATTGGTTTATTATCAAGAAAGAAAGTCTTTTTCCCAATTGATCTCAAACGTTAACAGCTTAATATTTGTTGAATTTCTGTGAAGATTCTTCCATAAGGGAGCGTAAACAAAAGGACAGTTTCAAGTGATTTATTTTATCTAAACATGATACAATAGAAAACCGGGCTCAAGTGCATGATCATGACAGCTCCTGCTTGTATAAACAATTTCACTGTGACATCAAATGACTGTCAAATATTGTATAGCCATAAAACATACATACATACATGGAATTATTTGTAGTTGCTGGATCTTTAGAGTCCTGCATATCACACTGTATTACAGGACACACCTACATCTATCAAAATGATTGGATATACTATAGACCTGTGGTTCCCAAACATTGGGTTAGGGCACTAAACTGGGTAGCAGAAGATTTTATTTGGGTCGCCAAAAAAGTCAATAATTTTAAAAAATCTGAAAAAACACTTGTGAAAGTCAATGGTCAGTCAGGAATAGTACTAACTAAAGAATAATTGAAAAGTAAAAAAAGAACTATACTATAAAAAATATAATATCAATTTAAAATTAATTAACTGGCATTTTTAATATCCAAATATTCAAAACACAAAATGACACTAAACTAATCAAGAGGAATTTGGTCATGAATCATTTAGTCTTTCAAAATATAGGTTCCTGAAAGGGTTTGGGAAACACTGCTATAGACTTTGTCACCATTGTTGATACAGGTATCACTCTGAGGGTCACCTAACATCGAAACAAACCTAGAACCCAGAAACCTTTTGCACCATGCACCACTAAGCAACACATGCAGCCATGTTTTATCTTCTTCTATATTTCCCAATACTTAGACCCACCCACCCATTCACACACTGTGAGCAAAATTACCAAATGATTTGCTTTTGGTTTCCTTTCTCCTAAATCCAGCTGTGCCTGCAAATAATGTGTTGTGCTGCCGACATTAAAAGTACATTACAACATTTCCTATGTGTCTATAGGCTACCAGACTTTTAATGGCATGTAGTTGTAATGTCCAGTTTGCTGTTTGAAGCGTGGACAGCTTGTTACTGCCCGACATTCTGACAGTAACAAGCTCTTTCACTGACATTGTTGCTCTTTTGTCGGCTCATGTGTGTCACTCACAAGAGGGCACCTTGTCCCAGTGAGAGAGAGACCCTCATTAAAAATCTCTCTGTGACCTTCCCTCACCCCAATTATTGCATACATTAATCCCATCACTCTTCCCGCTCCAAATCAAAAAACACACGCAGGCACACACCAAAGCTCCTCTGCATTGATGTTCCCTGATTGCTTCTTTTTTTTTTTTATTTGCTTGAATCAATGAGGGCTTATTTGGAGCTTTCACTTAATATACACACAGGAAGTAACCAGGGAGGCTAATGAATAGTTTGTGACTATACCAAATACATGTCTACCTCCATCGTCTTGTGTCAGTGTCATCGTTTGGTTGGCATTTATTCATATTCATCGTTTTTTAGTAAATTACCTCAGACCATATTCATGGTCATACAAATGTATTTTCTGCTCTTTTCATCTTAAAGCAGCAGGTTTTTGTGAGAGAGTCAGTCTGCTATTCGCTCATTAATTGATTTTGTCTCTGTGATAGAAGGAGTCTGAGTTGATGAATTGAAGAAAATGTTTTAACTTAAAAGTCATTGCTTAGAGAACTATTAGGGAGCTTTCTGATAGTTTCAATGTTGTATCTTGGTCTTCTGATCAGAATATGCAGAATGTTGTGCCAAAACTGTTGGAGGGGGTCCAAAAACAGAACATAGAAACAATACAGCAATACCCAATACAACACATAAAACAACTACTATGCATGATATTTCCCAATTATAATTTTTTTGTTGGCCGTGACCCAGAGATGAATGCCTTTGGTTTGTTTGAAATGCTTTGGACAAATCTTTGGTGTTTGTTTGGCTTATGTTAAACACCTTTTTGATTGGACAAATTAAATTAAAACTTTGTCCTTGTGCCTTCCTGCTCTCCCCCCCACCCACACACACACACACACACTCAATGAGCCATCTTCAAACCTCAAACAGCTTTGACCTTGGTCTATTTGTCTTTTCTTTCTTGCAGAGTCTCGCTGCCTTTACACTTCCTTTCATGCCACTCAAACCTGAAGATAGTCGAGTGCCGTTGACAAGTATTTTGCCCAAAATGGGGGAAAAAAGTGTGTTTTTCCTGCCTGTAGTTTGGAGAAGACCACCAAATAAAAAAGCATTTCCCTTTCTACACCAAGACAAGATCTCAGTCCAAAAAAAAAGGGTTTTCTTTAGAGAATTCCAGGGTGCGGAGTAGATGTGCCGACTGCCAAACACTTCAGAGCAAATGGCTCAAAATCTTATCTGGGAGGCTGGATAATTGTTACCACTCCCCACATGCTCTCAGGGGTCACTCCTGAACAAGCCTGCAGGAGATAATTGGCCTTACTCTGTCTAATGAAGACGCAAACAGAGAGGAAAATGTAGCTCTGAAGGTGCAAATACAACGAAAACATGGCATTTCATCCACCAGCCGTTTGCAGAATGCATGTTTAACTCGGTACATTGTTTGGCTCACGTAAAGAACTTGTATTATCATCTGTCCTTGCTGTGGCTTTAGAGCTGCACTGGTAATCTGTCTTTGACCTTATTCCTACAACAAAGAAGAGTTTATGTAAATGATGCTGAAAATAAAAGTAGTGTGCTCATTATCACAAATATAATTGCACACTGTTTCTGTAAATGCTCATACTTGCTGTTATTTGTAGTTTTTGGAGTGGAATATAATGAGGAACGTTATCTTTTGCAATGCATTGTTAATGGGTTTTTCGGCAAATTTGAGAACAGGTTATTAAAATGATTTGACTTAAAAGGAAACCACTAGTTATAAACCACCATTTTGGTATAAAAATAAGTACAATTAGTTTTTTCCAGGGTCCTGCTCTGTCTAACAGGCTCTGTGGTGGTGATGTGTATATCAGGGGTTTTCAGCACTACATAAGCTCCTTTAATGCTTCTTTCAAATGGTATTTGTGCATATTTCTCCTGACTATAACATGTTTTGGTGCCCCATTTATGTTCCACCAGTGACTCAATCAAAAGAGCCTTCTTTTATGCTGCACCCTGACATTTTGTAAAAGGAACAAATGGACAAATGGAATGAACAAAGGGGAAAAACTAAGCAGAAATAAACACTTCACTTCACTCTTCCCAAGCTTGAACTGTACCTTTTGAGATAACTGGACATAAAAAAGCATGGCAGGGGCTTTGTCTGTTTGGAACATCTTTTTTGAGCAGCTCCACTGTTGAAATAGAACACAGCTGTATCAAGTCTGGTTGCCAGCTTTTACACCAAGTAGTTCCCCATGTTGCTCCATAAATTAGTAGTTGGCTTCATCCAGTGATTAGAGTCATTAAGTTAGTTTGTTGTGGTGTCTGTGGGAAGAAAAAAAAGGAGCTGTTGCTTTAAAATAAAAAGGTAGGTCCATGAAAGCTGCAATAATGACATATCTAAGCTCAACATTACACTGTCCATTGTTTACCTTCCAGCTCATATTTAACTGTGTGTGTATCCACTGTTTGCAGACAGATATAAAACTGAGTGAAGTGGCTGATTGTAGCACTGTGCTCATCCACAGGGACAGTGTTGATTTGCAGAAGAGTCACATAAAGGTCAGTGTCAGACTGTACCTGCTGCAGATGAGACGTCCCTGAAAAACCCAAGTGAGATCTCACGTGCGAGTGGACAGCTCACTGTTGACAGGTTCTTTTTTCCTTCTGTGCAGAGCGCTTTCTAATACTACACCATTAGCATTATTCACCTAATTTGTCTTCTTTCTAGTCAGAGATTAGCTGAAAAGGTCAACTGTTGGATTATGAATGAACAATTTAATCTAACGGAAACGTCTTTCCTTTCATCTTTGAAATGTGATCCTTTTTTTACCTCTTGGGTGCAATACACACATTGAAACTGTAATTTATAGCTGCTGAGATGTACGGTAAATAAGAGTTTTAGAAGGACCAAACTGAATGAGATATATGAGGAGAAAAAGTAATTTCTCATAAAGGGTCATAGGGTTCTCACTTCTTTGAAAACATGAGCAAAATTAATGAGTCATCCGCATTTTTAAAGGTTATCATGAAAAATACGTCCAGTTTTCTAAATGTTAATGTTAGAGGGAAAGATTAATCTTTTGTAAGAGTGTAACTCTCAGGCTGTAGAGAGACCTTTAGTGACCATTAGCTGGAGGTAGCACACATTCATGCATTAATTATACAACTGTGACAAGTGCATCAGAACATGGCGACTTGATTTAACATCTGATTTTGTCATCACTGAGAACACTATAAGTAATATATGGCATTGAAAATTATTGCAACTAACAAAATGAAAAGTACAGAGCATTGTAGATAATGCAAGTGAAAACAACAGCCTTTGTGCTTTTGCATGGAAACTCGCAAAGAGATTTAAATTTGGAAGACACTTTGAATTAAAAGCTAAACATTTTGCTGTACCAACCCTCTGCTGAATTGCCAACATCTGTTATATCTCCTCATTTAGATAAATGTGCTGCTTGTTTACTGTTGACTCAAAACAATAAGAACAAATTTACACAAACGTGTCATGGAGCCTTCTCCTCTGTTACTTACTCTCACTGTTACAATAGACCTCAGGGCTTTTTGGGATTTCATGCACAAACCATTCTCTTTGTTATCACTCCCAGAACACCCCCACATGTGTGAAAGCATCTTCTAGAGCTTGATTGGCCAAGATGGAAAACACGGAAAAAGACAAAACATTAAGTATTCATCTTCCGATCCCAATTTGTCATGGTAAAAGAGAGCGGAAACAGAAAAGAAAAGTCACGCCGCGAGCAGCAGACTGTAGCGAGGAAAGGGTAAAAGGAAGTCTGCAGGATCTGCTCATCTGTGACTCGCTGACTAGTTGTGTGAGAACTCGCAGCTGTTGGTCCTAATTACTAAAGCGTTAGGAGAGGCGAGGGTGGAAGTTGAGGGAGTAGGAGAGACAGTGAAGGCAGCGGGGAGTAGATGGAGCGTACAGATCCATTATTCACACTAAGCCCCTTTTGTAAATACAAGTCTGATTCTAGTGACGAAAACAACAATTATGAATTCATCACAGATTCATGTCAGATTCAACAAAGCTGTTGACCTGTGCTCTGTTTTCAGGCGAGCACAGGTCGCAGTGGCTCAGTGGTAGAGCAGTCGTCCTTCAACCGGAAGGTAGGCGGTTCAATTCCTGCTCTCCCCACAGTTCATACTGCCGTTGTGTCCTTGGGCAAGACACTTAACCCACCTTGCCTCCAGTGGTGTTCCAGCTGTAACACTGGTGAGTAGAAGTTTAATGTAAGTCGCTTTGGATAAAAGTGCCTGCTAAATGTAAATAAGCTTTTACACTATTTTAATATTACATAAATTATTGTAAACAATTCAAATACTAATGGAGTGTCTGCTTTTAGCTCAGAATACGCACTCTTAATCTTATGTACAGAGTAAGAGCTCATTATGTAATGCACACAATGAAATAATTCAGCATTATTAAAAAAACATCTAAATCAAAAGACCATCGAGACTAAAGAGATGATCAGTGTCTTTTTCTTTCTTAATTTTGAAGATGATTCGGGCTGAAATCAAGATGGTGCCAACATGGGAATATAAAGAAGAGAAACTGGACAACAAACTTAAATGAGTCATAAATATAAATGCACTTTTCATAAAACAGCACAGCAGGCTTTATTTTTATGACTATTGTGTAACTGCAGCATGTTTTCTATCATGCCGTTTTGATCAGATTTTTGCAGCAGGTAGTCAGAGGGTGGTCTGAAAAAAGGGATATGTCTTGAAAAACTCAGCTCAGCATCAGGGATAGGTTTGTAGAACCTGGAGGTGGTTGTGGAGGGATGCATGTGCAGCAGTATGAATACTACAACAGCATGAGACAGAACAACACCTCAGCCTTTTTATCAAATAACATTTCCATAATCACAGCAATAAACCACCTGAACAGAAATTGTAATCATCTAACTATCATGTAATAATATTACAGCCTAATGCAGCAATTACCATGTGATGAGTTTTTATTATACAATGTAACTTTATTTACACATGAAGAATAATTATTTGACCTGATTTTTATTATTTTTATTTTATTCATGCCACTCTGGCCACAAAAAAATAATAAGCAAGCACAAAATAAAAAATAAAAGTAAACAAGCTTAGCTGTTAGAATCCAATAAATGAAAAAGGAACAGGAAGTTGAATGACCTGCCCTTATTTTAAAAATTATCTTAGACAATCAGAAATAATCAGGGTAATCAAAAATTTTAAATAATCAAAAATAAACCAATCATGAACCCCGACGCTTCCTTTATTTGACACCATATCTCCACTTATCATCTTAGTTTTCTTTTTCATATACGCTCCACATTTCTTAAACACCTCACTCCTCGATTCCTTAACCTCTCTACTCAGACCATTCCATAAATATAATATTAACAATAATTCTTACTGTGATACTCCGTTCCATTACTTTGGTCCTGAATCTGGGTTTTTGAAAGATTTCTGTTCCTTTAAGTTTGTACCTACTTTCTCTTTTTTGTAACCTCTTACGGATATTTGATGGTAATGTTTTCTTATTTGCTTTATACTTTATACTTATACTCACATCACTGTGCATTTCCAAAACAATGCATAAAAGGATTTTAAGGAAGACATTCTGACATTTTAACATTTTGTGTATATACCCTCAAATAAAATAAAGGAGAAAAATTCTGCAGGAAACTCAAATGGGACTTTCACCTCTCAATAGATATCTTATATTGATGTGTTCTGACTAGATACATTCTCACAGTAGCAGTCCCTGACACTTGAGAAAGCATCAAAAATGTGATTCTAATGACTTTTAAGCTCCATATCTTGAGGTAAAAGGTTAGATACTGTTGCTTAAAGGAAGTACAATACTGCCTTGTGTCACTTTGGTGATAGACTTTGGAATACTCTTTGTTTCAGTAATACTTCTCTAAGCTCCTGCAGGAACGGCTCAGAATATTGGTCAGCTGACATAAAGACGGTCAAAACACTGGACATATTCCCTTTGTCCCTCTTTCCTATTGTGTTATATACACACTACATCACTATGTAACAGAAAGTAAGACGGATCAATTGACCAGGTCTCTTGCTATTGGCCAGATGCCAGGAGACCTTTAGCAATAGCAAATGGTTCACATCCATGTAATTGAGATTCATTCTTTTTTTTAGATATACATACAAAAAAAAAAAAAGCACAGAAGACTTGAAAAACAACAAATGGAAATCTTGAACCGAATCTTTTCTTCAAACGTTTGACTCTTGCAAATTGCAACAAGTCCACAGGTCGAGGGCCACATGATTCCAAACAGGAC
The DNA here is from genome assembly GCA_024416835.2 of Perccottus glenii. Taxonomy (NCBI): domain Eukaryota; kingdom Metazoa; phylum Chordata; class Actinopteri; order Gobiiformes; family Odontobutidae; genus Perccottus; species Perccottus glenii. The sequence continues at coordinate 14,608,632 of CM044564.2, forward strand.
TACCTTTTGGCTCCTCCGAAAGCACAAGTGGCTTATCACTGCGGATCAAGGAGAAGCAGAGAGGGGTGGTCTCCGCTTGAGCCCTGGTGTTGGTGGCTGATAAGGTGACACATTGTGGTGGCCTGAGGAGCTCCTTGTGCCTCAAAACACACACTCACACACAGTCACACAAACACTCCTACTTCCCGCTTATCTGCGAGGAACGAGAGCACCCTCTCCGCTCGCACAATCGTTCTGCCTCTCGCTTCTTTTTTATCTCCTCACAGTCATTTATTTGGGAGATGGAATCAGAGCAGCTCCCACCGCTAACATGCTGTAGCTCTGGAGGCGAAAATAAAGAAGAAGAAGAAGAAGAAGAAGAAGAAGGGAAGGAGTCAATGGAGCAGGTGGGGGTGTTACAGTTGAGAAAAAGGAGGTCAAAGCCAGGGATGGAGTGAGAAGAGAGGAGAAAAAGGCGGATGAGAAAGGCCTGCCATTGCCTATTATTAGCAATTTTGTGGCTAATAATAGACAATGGCTTTTTATATAAGATGTTCACACTCAACCTTCGAATCACTGTCAATGGAGGCCATGTGGATGTGGTCACATGACATTTTGTACGATTGCCTTAAAAACGACCCTAACAGTGATACATACTTGGTGTTTTTTGTGTTTCTTACTAGGGCTGTCCAGATACCAATGCCAGTACTCGATACTCGCTGGTATCGGAGTTGCTTGATTGACCCCCTCACAATTCCATACTTTGTCCATTGCAGTCTCAAATGCACTTTTTGGATTTATTTTCCATCAAATGTAAATGATGTATAATGTAAAATAGTGGTTAGTGCAGTTCGTTTGGACAAGTGTAAACGCTGCCATACGAACTTTATTGCACGACAAACATGCCCGATGAGACAATACGATCGTAAACAAAAGAAAGAAATTAGAATTGTAAACCTAGACGCGTAAATGTAAGCTTAGAAACGTGAGCAAAAAAACGTAAATGAAAATTGGAATTGTAACCGTGACAGCGTAAACAAAGTAAATATTTTTGTAAATTAATGTAATATGAAATTAAATGTTAACGCTCCATTACCTATGCTTTTACAATCCAAAAGTTCCGATTAAGAATAATAGTTACTAATTATTCATGAGCCTGGTTTGTGGGGCTTTGGGCTCGTGAAAATCCCGGATTAAGGGGGAAATTGAAAAATATTTATTTGACTTGTTGCTACATTTCAGCTAAATGGACGACAAATGTTTAATATTTATATTATTATGTTCTTCTTTTTTTTCTTCACAATAAACAAACAAATCCAATTGCCACCGTCCAACCTAACTTCCTGTTCCTCTAACATGGTTCAGTCATAGTAGAGCCGGCACCACAGGCTCAAGAATAATTAACGAGTATATTCTGAAGAGGAACTTTTGGATCATAAAAGCAAAGGTGTGACCCCGTATTGACGCCATACTGTTGCACCATAATTCAACTAAATCAAACCAAAAGTGTGAACACATACACTTATTTAAAAACATGGAAGGAACAAGGATGTACAGAGAATCGCTGCAGGCTTGGAAAGATGGCTGACAATGTATAAAGCAGAGGATATGCAGTGTAATAACGGAGTCACACCAGAGGACAATGGCGAAGGGGCAAGTAGACGCCATGGTGAATCCGGCTGAGAGCAGAGGTGGAATTGGTTGAGGGATAAAATGGAATATTTGAGAGGCAGAATGTGCAGAGATTTTGGCTTGGCTCATATCAAAGTTGGCTGTCACTTTGGCCCCATTTGGCCTTTAATTTTTTGGCAGAGAATCCTCCCGCAGGCTGCCTTAGAGGTCAGATTAGATTTCACACTGCTGTCACCGCATGATAGAGGGTTAGAATAAGAAAGGCCTGAGGAAGCAGATCCATGCTAAGACCAGAGGAGATGCTTGTGCGTCAGCCTAGCACGTGTGCTGCCAATCCATTCAAGAGTCCATAGTAAAAAAAACCTACAAACCTACTTTTTGTATGTATTACAGTTGGTTACACTGGCCTATTTAGAAGTAAAAGCAAGTGAACTAAAACAAGATGCATAATTCAAATTAGTATGACATACACTTTGTTCCTTACATCTACATAATGTAGTTTTAAAACAAGGCCAGCCTATTCTTATAAAGGCTTAATGAGGATTTGACAAAGCAGAACTGTGCTAAAGTGACATAATAGGTTTTGTGAAATGAGAAAAGATCAAATGCACAGAGGGGGTTTATTAATTCTATAAACAACAGGGCCATATGTTCAATCATAACACTCTCTGGAAGCTTTTAAACAACACCACTGCCTGAACAAACAGTAAACTAAAGCGTGTTCTGCAATGCACAGATAAGAAAGGGGTTCTCATTGGTGATTCAAAATATACATTTTTGCATTGATATGTACTTCAATAACAGGTAGGACCGGAGTCTTGAACTGTAGAGTGTTCAACATGTTTATCAGAGCTTTTCTTCACCGGTTACCTTACTACACAGCCCCAACGTACCTCACCAGGTAACAGGTAATTTTGTGGAGAGTTTAGAGTTGCTCTCATTGGTTCAGAGGAAGTCCTGGTCAGTGTATGAGGGAACTGACAGGGAAATTAACCTATCAGATTTTGATTCACAGTGGACAGGACAGAAACTTATTGCTCTAGTCGCACCTGAAAAAGGAAAACTGTTTTAAAACGGTATAAAACTTTTGTGGCGTAAACCTAAAGCTGAACTAGACTCTTGAAAGAGTCAGCATTTTTGTTTTTGATTCACACTGTATTCCACTCTTGGGCTGTATTATATTCAAACTGACAATACAACAATGCATTGTCTTTTAAAGAAGAAACAAACGTTGCCAGTTTTGATGGAAGGGCGAGGGCTAATGACTTATTTTTATGCGGATATCTTTGAAACGACTTTGTCAGATCACACGGTGTCACCCTCATGCATACTAATCTCTCACTATCTAACATCATGATTTACTTCCTCAAAACTACACTCTTTAATGAGACCCTTTGTATCTTTGGGGAACTTTCTGGCTGCTTTTGTTGTCCCTTCTTATGTGCTCTGGTTCCCTTCTGTGAATAAAGCAGCCTTTTTGCCTCATTCCGCGCTTATCACAAGGGCAGCTGGGCTTCAACTGGGACAGACTTTGGGCACTAATTACTAAGTTGTTTATTTGGAGCAATGGTGGCACCAGAAGTGAGAGTTAATAATGTCTGAGTGCTTTTGTACAACGGAAAGGGTATCGGAGTAAATGTAGTAGTACTGCTTAGGACGAGATAGCATCTTTATTATATGTATTTGTACAATGTGATTATTATTGCATTAAACTAAACGCTGATTAGGATTCATTTGATTAATCTGAATAGTGTCATTGCTCTAATTGCTGCAGTAACAAGAGCTAAAGAAACAACACAGGTGGATATTTGTGTCATTGTGGAGAAGCTGAATATATGAGACGTATGCACTTTGTAGTTCTGATATCCGTGGAATAAAAATATACACACGGATGTAAATGCACTGTGCAGGCTCCTCATATTATTAGGCTGTGTTTGAAGATGTTACAGTTTGCAGAAATAGATCCACGTGTCAGCAGATATTCACAGTACTGTACTGTTTCTCCTTTCTCCCACAAGACCAACAAATGTGGACGCTACCTTGACATTTGATTTATCACAAACTGTTTCTCTCAGAGGTCAGGCTTATTAGTGGAAAGGAGTCTTCTTTGAAAATTCAACTCAAGCTGTAACTAGATTTGTTTTTATATTTTTATACAGTGAGCCCTATTAAAGCCAGGATATGGAAGATTGAAACTATAAATTATAAAGGAAAAAAAACAAAGATACATGAGAGAATTATTTAAGCATGGACAGGTTGTTGTAGTTCTGAACAATGGAGAGTGAACAGCATGTTTTATATATATATATATATATATATATATTTTTTTTTAGGCCTTTTTGTCTTTATTTTGACAGGAGGTTGACAGGAAACAGGGCGAGAAAGAAAGGGGGATGACATTGGGTAAATTAACCGTCCTAGATTTGATCCAGGGCTCCTGTGTTCTTGCGTATTGGTGAGTGCTCTACTTACTGAGCTAGGGGCCCAAACAGCATACTTTTACATACAAGGCTATATATTTGCTTAATTTTCTTAATGTAATAAGAGTCTTAAAAAATTTTAAGCACGTCTAAACTACCTGTTGTACTTTGGAACAAAATCATTTTTGGGAGTTCTATGTGTTATGGTTGGGACGAATCTGATTACTTGTAAAATGTTTTAATGACGCTAACAAATAAACAAATAAATTTTCTATAAAAAAGGGAAACAAAAAACTAAAACCAACTGCAAATCAACTCTTCATACACTTACACTTACATTTTCACTTTTGCCATAAAGCAGTGCACCACAATGTAGGTGTTGGTGTTATTCCAAACAAGAGACATTCAAAAGTCAGTAAGATTAGACAAATAACATTGCCTTTTCTTCTCCTTCTGTTAAACACACAAGTGGAGTCACGGACAACACTCTCCTGGCAGCTCTGTTTACTGGATTTACGCATGGACAAATAAAACAGTTTTCTCTATGTGTGGCAAGGTCTCAGCCCAGTTTGTTGTTTTATGTAATGAGCATATCCATGGTAACAACATATACAATAATTTTGGTCATAGTACTGGGTTTTCAGACAAATTGCATCTTTTTCTACTTTAGACTCGAGAATGTTTTTCTCTGGTACTATTGTTTTGCTCCCAGGGTTTTTGGCAGGCTGTGAGTGCATTTAGAGTTGTGTTGTCTGGATATTTTATGAAACACTTAAAAAAAAAAAAAAAAAAACACCTGTGTAACTGTGGACAGCCAGCCATCCTACCTCATGTTCTATTCTATTCTATTCTATCCCAAGAATTAGTCTTGTCTGTGTGGATTTGAGGTGGAGTTCAAGGCTTCAGAACTAAAAAGTCCAGATCAAACTGCCCCTGAATGCTACTGCAATCTGAACAACTTAAAACCAATAATAGTTGTCTAGCACATATACATTTTAAAACATCTTAAACAGAAAAAGAAGCTCAAGACAAATCCTGCCTGTTCTAAATCCTCTGCATAGAAAAAGACATTTGTGTTTACCAGTTTATAAAGCTTTGTGGCTTGCCGTCAAGGACGGTTTTCTGTGAATGTGCAACTGGATAATTCTCTCCTCTAAAGTCTCTCCTTTATGAATTAAACATCTATTGAAGCACACTCAGCTGTGTATTCTCAGAAAGCATCTACCTTGCCCAATGTCTGTGTTATACTGTCTTGTACATACACTTAATTCTGTACATCCAACTTTCCAAAAGTCAAACAACCAACATACACCAACATTTGTACTTGTGCCTTCTTATGAGGTCATTTTACAACATTGAAAGAAGTTATTTTTATGCAAATGTCTGTCAAGTGCACATTGAGAAAGCTGCACATTAAAGCTCCACCAACAAACAGCACAGCGTACATTGTGATTGACAGCTGAGAGGTTATGAATCACCTTTTTTATATTCCTGCAGAAAGGATGGAGGGAAATATAAAAAGGGGTTGTGCACCTACGGGAGGTCAGTATCGACACAACCCTTGCTCTGAAATGACTGGCCTGAGGAGCAGAGGAGCTGTGGAGGAGAAGCCAGATTGAGGACATGGCACTGCACACGGTAATACAGTTTCAGGGCTTTAGGCTACTGGTCACTGCCATTACTCCTGCAAGGATCCAGTCCCAGCTGCAATGCAACTCACACAGCTGTTTACAGTCACACACAAGAAACTTTTCATGCCAGAAGCTAAAACAAAACTCCAGCAGTCTACTTTTGGCTAGTATTGCTCTGTTAACATGGTGTGGGTCGACTCTATCATAAACCATGACACTGTGAAAAATGCCCAGAGAAAATGTTTGGAACGCAGCCAAGAATCTGAGGCAGAAAATGCTGAATGTACAAAAGTATTTAATATCTGATTAGATACATATTGTCACTAGGGGGCTCTTAATCCAAACAATTTTAAAGGGGTATTTATTTTTCAGGTAGGTTTTGGAGGCAATTCAGGTGTTGCATTTTATTGAGTCTTCTTGCCATCTGAAAAGAACACCAAAGTTAATCTTTCATTAATATTTTTTAAGTATTTTTTTCATCCCTTTATTATCCTCCTGGGAATAATTCATTGTTGGCAGTCACCACCAGGGGCGCCCATGTACCCCAGTCATGTCACTAACTGGAGGCTATAGCATGTTTTGTTTGGTGATGTTGGTGGTGGGAAACCAATTTGAACATTTGCCATTTACCATAAAACATTAAATAACAAACTAATAATAAACTGCTTTAAGAAAAATGATATTTTAATCATATTTTAGAATGATAATCTTTTAGTTTAGTTTGTAAGGTTAAATCTTGAAACATGTCTTCTGAAGTAGCTGATTTGGAACTTCTTGCCTCTGAACACTTCTTGCCTCTGACTTGACTGTGAGTCCAGTCATTAGGGTTATATTTAGACGTACCCATTTAAGAACACTGTACATTGCTATGTCCCATAGAAGGACACGCTGCTTTGCTGCACAAGAAACACATCTGCCTTTCCCTTCTTTGGTTACATTCTGAATGTATTCTGTGATTGGTAGTTGCATTAACTACAGAACTTTCTGACGTATAGCTAACATGAGACCATGTTTGTCACACTGCCACTGCATATAAACTGTGTTATTTTAATAAAGCTTGGAGAGAGAGATCTGACTGAACCACGAAACCTAGCGTGTTGCCTTATGCCTCTCTCCCTCTGATCAGAGTATTTGTAGAATGCATTATTGCCTGTAACCGTCAGGTTCTAGAGCTGACTTAGCGGAGCAGGTTATGGACGATATTCTGAATATGATATCATTAGTCAGCTGACATTGGCCCAAGCGATGCTGGGTAAAAAATAAGTTAGTGAAAGCTGACTATCGGGCCCAGTAAAGCTAGGTAAAGAACATTAGTCAAGCGGGAGCTGACTTCGGGCCGAACAAAACTTGATAAAGATCTACCGACTAGGAAGAGTAAAAAACGTTATTTCATAAACTAGTCTCTGCATTCAAAGCAGTGGAGGAAAATTTAAAGAACTTTTTTCATTTGCTCTGTAACATTCTCCTCCAAATTGCTATGAACCTCCTCATCCTGAAAAATCATATCAAGGGCCAAGTCTTGCTGCCATAATGTCAGTCACTGAAACAGCAGCTCAGGTACCTTTATGAATCCCCACCACCACCGCTGCCACCCTCCAAACATAAAATGTTAATTTTTTACTTTATAGATTCTTTTATTACATTAAAGGTGCTTGTGTTTGCAGGTGTAGATCTTGTGTCTGTGTTAAGAGTTCTTGTCGTGGTCCCCATTGAACTCTGTCATCACTGTCCCATAAGAAATACAGTACACACAAACATGGCCTGTACAGTTTCCACCACCATTTTTCTTGATTTCACTCACACTGGTAGATCCAAAATCTCAATAAATACGGGAACAATTTGCCCCAAAACAGCCTCAATGTACAAATATTTGTAGCACCTGTGCAAAATTCTAGAATTTTAGTGTACGTTTTTGTGTATTTTGGGTCACTTTAGGAAAACTCATCAAATTTTAGGCTAAAAGAATGACTTGTGCACTTATTTAAATTTATTGGAAATACTGCTGCTTTTGTTGCTGCAGTGAACTGTATAGAACCAACCCCTAAATGCTGCTTTTTGTTGGAGTTTAAATACTACTATTGTACTGTATTTATAAAGCGCTTTTCAAGATACCCAAAGATGCTTTATGTAGTCTATTATTCATTCACGCCCCAGTCACACACTGGTGGTGGTAAGCCACTTTTTTGTAGCCACAGCTGCAGACTGACAGAGACGTGGCAGCCATTTTACGCTCATGAATCTCCGACCATTACCAAACTTTCTCACACATCCATCCTCCTGGAGGCTAGGAGGGTTAAGTGGCTTGCCCAAGGACACAACGACATTATAAAATTGTGGGAAGAGCGGGAATTGCCAACCTTCCACTCTACTGCGCCCCTAATGTATGTTAAGCACTGTCTTAATTATTATCAGTGATAATGTGTCAGTGTTGGCTAAATGCCTCTGGGCCAGATGTTAAACTATCCTATAAAACAAATTTTATTATTGCAAAGTAAAAATATTTCACGGATATTTATTGAAAGAAAAAAAAATATTTGATCCGCTCATATAAGGTCTATTTCAGATCTGACCAGTCTTAATGCATATTGAAATGATTTGCCAGTGTGAAATATTATTTTATTCCAAAGGGGAAGAACATTTCAAACAGCACAGCACAATGAAGCTAGGCAGAAATTATACAGTTTTTTTTTGTTATTTTACAGTTTTTATGTTACAGCACACAGAATAGATCTCATACACCTCAGCATGTTGCAGTTGGGTGTTTTTTTATATTTGGTCTGATGTGTCCATTAAAAAGCACTGCATGTTCCCAGCTTCCCTTCACCACACACACTACAGAGCACCATGAGATAATGAAGGGCTAACAGGTCAGCCTCAGAGTAGATGCTGCTGGTTTGTGACCTCGGTAGTTCGCTGTGTGAGTCCACATCCAGCCCACAGAGGGAAGGCAATGTTGTCTAAAGCTCAGAGATTCACAAAAGGTCTGGGTCTGAATCAATACTAGATATAAAAATGCAAAAGAACAAAGTGATACAATCTGTCTGTCTCTAAAGCCACTTTGACACATGCACGATACTTGATCTTGACTTAATCATGAGGGCCTTCATCTGCCAGAATTTCTAACCTGGAGATTATCCTCCAGAAGGTTGTGACGTGAACGATATCACAATTTTTCAAGATTCAGTGTCCTGAAGAAGCAGTGAGCATACTGTAGGGTGTGCGGCTGGTGCTGTAAGCGGAGTGCGCGGAGTGTGAAAGTCTTTTCACCTACTTTGCAACTTGTTTGTACTTTCCTTCCTACTGTTTGGTTAGGTTGCTTACCTGTTTAAGTGAATGCAGTGTCTTTATTACAGCATTGACCGATGTCACTGCAAAAGAGCTGGGTCATTTGTCTGCGGGCTTCGTGTTGTCAACAGCATTTAGGCGTCATACTCTTTTTCTGACATGTCTGAAAACAAATGTCCAGGTAAAGGAGGCAATTCACCTGACACCCAGAGAAGTGTGGAAAAAGTGTCAGCCCTGTGATTTACTGCCGATCATCAAAATGGCACAACCCCCCAAATATATAAAAAAGAAAATGTACATCCAAAATGTGTATACTTTTCAAGTATACAGGATGTCATATTACACAACATGTTTACATAAAGCACCATACAGAGTGGTCAGTTCTTTATTGAACTGACCACTGACATAAAGCACAATACTGTATATATTTTACCCATATGGATAATTTATTCATTATTGAGGCCTTGGCATTGAGATTCTCATACCGGAGGAGAAGTCATGGAGAGCAGTGAAATGTGCTGTAATCTAATTATAAAATCCACACAAAATCTATGAGATATAAAATTATTAGACAGATATCAAGGGTACCCAAAGCTCAACATGGCTTCCTCAACGCATACTGCTGATTTCTTTCCTTAATAACCACATAGTGATGATCATATGCCCCTAATGTATGTCTAGGCCCACATTTTTCTAACTAATGTTATGGCTCTTTATGTTGACCATTCAGCGTATCGATCGGCTGACACGAGGAGAAAGAGCTGCAGCCAAGTAACCCCTGCTATTGATCCAAAACGACAGTCATGTATAAAAAAACACTCCAGTAAATGTCAAGAGAAATAATATTCTCCGCAAATCTAACACAGGATTCTGCATCAGTGTGTTTTTAAGCATATACATTTGTTTTACTAAATATGTGTGTGGTTTGCACTAGAGTGTATGTGTGGAAATCCAAACATATTTTTTTACTGTTTTGCTCTAGGTATTTGTGAGTATTTGTGGTTTTTCCCTAGAATTCATGAATTTCAAATGAATGCTGGAGGCCACCCACATGGTGCCTTGGATTTTGTGTGCAACTCAACAGCACTGAGGATATTTACCCACATAGATAAACAAGAAAGCCAGCACAGTCTGATTACTTATGCTGTACATGCTGTCACCAACAAGCATTATAATTTGCATGAAAATGTGCTTGGGACGTTACATGACTCACTGGCTGTGTCCAAAACTGCACTGTAGTCACCAAATCGTCACAAGCCAGGGATTTCAATTTCAAAATGTCTAATGAACGCAAATGTAGCTCACGTGTGATTTGTCATTGGAGAACAGTGCTACTTGTTGTTAAATGTTAGCCCACAAATCTTTCTTGAAGGGAGACACAATGCAACACAGTATTCTTATTTAGCTGAATATGATGCATATAATTTGTTTTTTATTTAGTTGAAGTTCTACCAGCTTTTATTACAGAAACTTACTTTAAGCAGAGTCTAGCAGATGTTTGTTTACTCCTTGGCATGTAATTAACAGCTGTGCCTAGTGTCCTAAAGCGTTGACTAATTGAGTCCACTTAATAGTGATTGAGGGGTAAGGGACTAGGCATACTCAGGTGGTAGAGCGCTTGTCCTTTAACCGGAAGGTTAGTGGTTCGATTCCCATGTTTGGTGGAGGTCAGAGAGATCATAAGCGCAAAATGGCTGTCTTGTCTCTGTCAGTCTGGCCCAGGGCAGCAGTGGCTACAGAATGTAGCTTACCACCACCAGTGTGTGACTGAGGACTGAATGAATAATGGCCTGTGAGAGCTTGGCATCCCTTGGGAGAAAAGCACGGTATAAATCGAATCCATTATTATTATTATATGTCACGAAACATAATAAGATTTAGTATCCCTGACCTTTATTATGCACCAAGCATATGTTCAATAAAAGTGCTTAGACCAGTAACATCCAAGTCCCAAAGTACACTGTCTATAACTATTAGTTACGTCAAGCACTTTACCTTGTAGCTGCTGCTCTCAAAATACATTATACAAAAACACTGACAGAGGAACTGTATGCTGTGTTGACTACAATGATGTTACAGTAGGATGCCATCAATCTGTTTGCCTCTGTCCAAGGTCTTAGCAAAACAATAAAAAAAAATCTGTTTTTTTTATTTTGGAGTTCACTTTCCTAAACAACCATAAACACTGTTTACAGTGTCACAAAGGTAAAACTGTCGTTAGCACAAGAAGAGTATAATACACTGAGGGCTATTGGTTGGACACATACCACAGAGCTACTTTAAAATGTGTGGAAAACCCTCAGTGCTTTTGCACGGATCATTTTCACTGGTAAAGAGCGATGTACAAAAGTGCCACTACCGTTGAACAGTTGAATTGGGGGTTTGTGTGCCCCTATGTCCTGGAGCTCTATAGATGGTTCATTCTATAAATGTAATCTGAAACTCTCAGGAAGAGGCTGTTTCTGGTTTGACAGTCGTGAATAAAAACGTTTCTATTTTGCCTTGCAGTGACTGTGCAAAACAGACAGACCAATAAATCTGCTGCTGTTGCCATGCCAAAATACTGAGCTTTATGAGCTGTGGAGCTGTGTAATCAGAGCTGTAATAGTGAAGGGCAAAGGATAGAACGTCAAGTTATTGTGATGAGCCAGAAAGAAATCTCAGTCAAAGATGATGTATGCTCTGGCATTAGAATTTGTCCTGTCCTTAAGGCTGCATTAGTAAGTTTTATGGCATTGAAGTGTAACTTTAATATACATTAAATATTACATAATATATTAATTATGATGCCCAGGGAACGTTTATTAGATTTGCCGAGAAAAATGTCAGAGATTAGAGATTTTTAACTGTTACTGGTATTTATGAAACATTGAGCCAGTTCTTGCTGAGGCTGCTGGCTCCAGGAGACCTGACTCCCATTGATTACCATTCAGAAATAATTATATTGGAGATGGAGCACTCGGAATCTTTCTTTAGCCTTATTTAAAGCAATGTGTTTTACCCAAACTTTTAGCTTCTTCACGAATACTGTAATCACAGTCTGTTACTTTTACTGTCTGTTGTCTTTGTCGTTACTTTGTCTTTATAAGAAACCAAGCTCCCACAAAAACTAAAAACAACATCACACACTCACACACACTCAATGACCATTGCACATTATTATTCCTGCTCAATAACGACTTGGGAAAAAAGCCATCTCAATTTTCGTCCCTCATTATCTATAATTGAAAAACAAATAAAAGCAATATTACTTTTTCATGGAGGACACACCGAAATATACATTTTACACGTTCAAATTGCTGCAAGGTTCAGCGCCTCGTGCATCTATTACAACTGGCAATGGGGTCCGGGCACAAACAGTGTAAACAGGCAATCACTGGCAGAGTGTAATTTGCAGAAAACATTTGTCTCGGTGCAGTTTGGTGTGTGAGTGGGGCGTAGGAGCATGGCAACAAGCCAGGAAATACTGGTTTCAGGCTCCGTGTGGGAAGAGGGATTTACTTTGAGCGGGGCTTGCTTAAGCTTAAGAATAGTGTGTTAAAACTGAATTATTAGATCACTAGAATGTCAATAATATTTTCCCAGTGTTCCAAGTTAAATTTAGCATTAATAGCATTCCCACACTGTTTATGCACCATTTACCCAGGTCAGGAGGAAATCTCTTTTTTTTGCTCTCCCTTACCACTGGTAAGTTCAGAGGTCACAGTTTGAATCATGATTTTTAATTAATAATGGTCCATACTCCATATGGCAGCACATCCCTAATTCTGCTGCCTTCTAAACTTCTAACCTTATATTTCAGATTAGCGCTCGTACCTGGATGTATGGACAACTTATATATTCTGGCCCAGGACTGGTCTGTATGAATGTGTTTGCTTATGAAACCCCTTAAGGAAATCCCCGTCTGTTAGGGACTTAAGTTGTTTGTCTTGCTGATTACCTTCAAGTGTACAGCATATTATTGATGTATAATCCCACCAATCTATCCTATCTATTTGTGTACATAACAATCAGAGTGCTGATGAGCCTGGTGACATTTGTTGCTTGAACCTAGAGCCGCATCCTAAGTAGTATGATCATCTATGGCTACCTTCAGAGCTTGCATTTAATTTCCAACTTCTCTCTGTGATCACATGTGGTCCATTCAGTTTGTTATATTTACCTACATTTGTCCGCGCACATCTCACAGCTGCCCCTCACAAACAACAACACCGCTAAACTGTAAATTATATCACATTCTGTTGCAGATATGTCTCTGCTAGCTTCCAGTCTCTTGGTTCATTATTTGCAAATTTTGTATGTGTTCAAAAGGTTTGTCGTTTGCGGCTAAAAACAGTAGCTTACTTTTTATTTGAGAGGGGCTTTTATTACATGCCAAGTTAAGTTGAGATATTCTTATAATGCTAACATGAAGAGAAGAAAAACAAAAGAATTTGTCATAGTTACTCACATACTTACAACTTACATAGTGCAGTTTCTCAGCGGCCCTTTCAACACTGACTTGCCCCTGTTTGCTTGTTCAAATAAAATATTAATAGCTGCTTTGACAAGTGGTGCTGTGAGTAAAAATGCAGTGCCACTCATTAGAGGTCTCTCAATCCCAGCCAGGATCCACATTCATCTGGGTACATGTGACCCCTGCCACCTCCAAATTTGTCCTCAGATCAGATCTCTCAGGACGTATCTCATATCTTGCATCAAGGCTGGCCATAATAGATCTGATTACTCTGTCCGAACTTTAGTGGCAGGTCTGAAGGAGGCTTATACAGCGGAGTGACCTTGTAAAATTGCAGTGGCGATGTTTGCAGTGTGTGATTATGGAGCTTTAAATGAGCAGTGTAATGCTTAAAAAGAGAATGACTGCTAAATGACTGCTTTAAAGTAACCAGCCTTTCCGTCTTAATCAACTAAAAATTAAAGCCAAGATGTGACACACTTGCTTTTAGATTTTCATTAATACCTGCCTCAGTCAATTCTGCAAGCACTTCCACTAATCTCTAAACAGCCACATTTTATTATATTAATAAGTTCAACAATATTGCAAATGTTGGATTAAAATGACATGCGTTCCCAGTCTTTAATTGTGTCTTTCCCCAAAAAAGGTCTGCGGGGGGAATTCAAAAATATCCCATTTAAAGAAAATTGGATTACCTTTTAGCTTTTCTGTCCTTTTTTATGCATGGTTCATTTCATTTAACTGCCTCTTTTGATGCAGAAAATAGTTTTTTTTCCCCCCCTTCAATTCTTAGTGAGAACAAAACACATCAAAAGTCAAAAGTTTATGTTTCTAAAGAGATTACTCTAGAGAAGCAGGCAAATCTTTCTTTTCACGGAAAGGGACTGAGTGGAAGAAATTGTGAGGTCTTATGAGTTGTTTAAAAGAAGACATTTATATTCAACTTCAACTTCGTTCTTTAAAGGAGTCCTTTTTTGAAAGTTGCTGTTTATCCTTGTAAACTCCAGCAGCAATGAGTTAAATGATTTCTCGGCGTACAGTGCATTAGCAGATAGCGGCTAGGTTGGCAGCTGCAGGCAGGATTAAAAAAACAACACAAAATTAAGTTGGTTTATTACTTCAAATAACACGTAATCTTGTTTAAGCGAACCTCCCTGCACTCTGCGCGCTTGTTTACTCAGGCTGATGTTGACTCAGAACGATTTTCCAAATCAATTAACTTCGAGATGAGGCCTGAGGTGAGGTGCAGCGTAAAGCAGAAGCACTGGCAATGAGAGGTGCAGGGTGATATAACACTTGTGTGGAGTTTAATAGTGCAGCCAAATGCTTAAAAAGGAGGAAATTGAGCCATATGATTTTTCTTTTAAACACGCGAATGATGAGTGGATGGCAACAACAGTGGACACGTAAAACAAATTCAATGCTTACTCTCTTAACTTACTTTTCTGATGAATATCACCACATTGATCACTTTCCTGCTAAACAATTCAGCCTACGGGTCACCAGTGCTAGCTCCCGTAGCACTGGTGACCCCTTTGGGCCTGTGGTAATGGCAGGTCTAACACTTTGAGACAAACTGAAAGACAATGCGTGTGTTGTTTCTGAATGGATGAAAAACATTAGTAGATGACTTTTCTATTTAATATACATGCCTTCTATCTGAACAATGGAACAGAATGGAGTCCAGTGGAATGAGTCCATCAGTAGACTAATAAAGATTCAACAAGTAGCTCAGTTGAACTGTGGTTTATACTTATACAAAAAAAACAATGACAAAATAACACTTTTGAAATCTTTTGGAAATATGGATCCCCTGCAAAAAGTGTTCGGGAAATATGCCTACTCCTCCTGTTAAACATACATGTGACTTTTTTTTTTTTCAGAAACTCTTGGTGCATACTTATTGAGATAAATGGAAAATGGAAATCCTTTAGTTGCCAGTTTGGGTGTGTATCTTGTTGAAGCCGGAGCAGGTGCACTCAGACAGATGGACACTGTGATGCTTTTGGTCTGTGAAAGACAGTTCTGAAGATGTTGCCACACTATCTCTTCCCATTTAGTCAATAGAAGCTATTTCTCAACCACTGCTGTGATATCACACAGAACCTGCTCTGCTACCATCGCTAATCAATTATTATTTTAACCGAGTCACCTGTTGACCCTTACAGTTGACTTTATAAACTGTTTAGAAGTTACTATTTTGGCTCAGTTGCCTTTTTTTCCAGTATCCATCATGCAATTACCGGACTACCTGCTGTTAGAAAGCTGAAAAACTAGTGTTACTGATACATAGCTAATGAGCCACCACACACCCCCTTTTTTATTGAATTTTTTTTTTTTCGTAAAAAATCGTATTGTTTGTTCAATGTTGACAGCAGGTCAATTAACTGACATGCAAATGTCAATCATATACAAATGGACCACCATAACCTTAATAACATACAATAGTGGTATCTAGTTATGCTTTGTTGAATGGAGTTGTCCTCTAAATTAAAATGCATTAGTGGAACCATGGAGCCATAAATGCATGTGACAAAACTCGACAGTGCACTGATGTCTTTTCGTGTTTACATTTCAGTCCTGAGAGCACCTTCACTCACTGTTCTGACATTCATCATCCGCCTAATAATTTTTGTTCTTAGCTGTAATATAATGTTTTGACATCTGCAGTGTCATGATTGCAACAACACCAGAAACAGTGTTTTCGCGTCTGATCAAGTGACAACAGAGACGGGACAAATTTATACTATTTGTTGAAGAATTTATACTTTTTTCTGTTACTGTGTATTTACACATTTATATGTTTACCATTAGCTTTTGTCCTCAGTCGTAGACGCCTATGCCCCAAACTTTCTTTACACTTGCACATCTTATGATCCACACAAACTAACAGCTTTCCAAACAGCTTCTTTGGTGTCTGATGATTGAGAAAATGTCTTGATGACTTATAGCAGCCATTTGAGAAAGGCTTAGTCACTGCTGCCAGTAACAGGCAAAAGTAACACTGTAAAATGAGCAGCAGATAAAGTGGAATTAATTTAGGTCTGTTGTTAAATGTTTTAGGAATAGGAATGTTGAGTCTGTCTGGGGTCCTGCCATGATTTTATAAAAGATAAAATACCATCCATCATAAACTGTTTTCAGAAAACAAGTCAACATGCCTTTCACAATTTGAAAGCTGAAGTGTTGTTTTAGGTTTAGGTGCTACGAGAAGTAATAAGGTCTAGTGTAGTTGGCTCCTGGGAGTTTTGACGTAATTGTAGCCGTTTCGATTTTCAACAATAATGCAATCTTTTACAACAATTGACCACACAGATTAAACCCAGAGAAACATTTGTATTGTCTTGCTGAAAGGTAAATTTGTTTGTGGCCTGACCTGAGGAAAATCAATACCGGTTAATAAAAAACGTGAAACGGGCTCAAACCTGGATACTAAAATGCTTCTGGGAAATGGATGTATGGTGTGTAATGGTGAGTAATGTTTCTTTTTTTTCCATGTTTTAAAGAAATGTTTCAAGGTAAATGTTGGTGGCCTCCTTTTTCTGTCCACCTTGAGCACATTGTTATTAAACTAAAAACTTTTTTTTTAGGCACATAGTAAGGTAGTCAAAGAGATATGCAGGAAGGGATATGGGAATGGATTTGCTTGTTTATGATGCACATTGCATAAGATTAGCTTAAAGCAAAGTGTGAATTTTTTTATTATAGTCTTCTATCACCTTCTGTAGCCTTGCAACAAACCCAGTAGTATTAGATCAGAAATGAGTTCACTTACATTTTAGAAAAAGTCTGAAGCCTCATTCAGCAGCCCTTTACAAGTCCACTCTGGGCAGTTGTGGAAACAGAAAATAATGTAACTAAAAGCTGTTTCCACTGGTTTTTGAAAGAGTTTTCAATGTAATGCAAAAAAGTGTGATTCTGAAGCAACATTTACTGATGTTTTATTTTTCTTTTTTTCTTATTTTCAAATTTAAGCATCAGATTGAACATCAACACCATGTTTTCATGCTGCAAATACCTCAATACCCATCTGACGTATGCTGCTGCCAATAAGGCTTGCTGTATTGTCACACTTCTTTAGCAGTATCATTTGTCCCATTAGCGCGCAGGGACACTAATCCATCATGCTGTAGAGGCACTAGAGCGGCAGATGTGCACACCCACACACAAACCCATATGTCACAGCCAATTTATCCACTGTGTCATTTAGGTATGTTGTTTTCACATATCACCACCTCCTCTGTCACGTGTTTGAACCTGAAATTGGATTACAATGCTTTATTTTCATTATGATGGCTTCAAAAGGATGATCTAATTGGCTTTGGCGTGAGATTATTTTCCCTTCCAATCTATTATGGGTTTAATGTCAACCTTGTGGGCCTAGTACTGTATTTGTTGCATGTAACAGTGCTGACCAATTTGAATGGTCTTTGATGTGCACTAAGACTCCAATATACGTTATTGCTATCACAATTTAATTATTTGATATGTGACTTTTTTGTTTTTATACGGCCAAGGTCATTTTCAAAAGTAAGACATTTGGTTGGTAGCACAAAACTTTAAACACAATACTTTTGTATGTGTTTGAATATTTGTTTAGTGTTTTTACTCACTGGCATGTTTTATATACCCTAATGCAGGGGTCCCCAACCTTTTTAATACCATGGACTATTTCGATCTCAGTGATGTTTTTCCTGGATTGTTTTTTTTTTTGGGTGGGGGGGTTACTGAACGAGTTACTACACTCATCATAAGGTTGAGCTTTCATATTGTTGGAAGTGGTGGCTCCTGTCTCATTGGTCTTTTCCTTCTTAACAAATAAGTGCTTCAGAGTTGACTTTTTTTTTTTTGTTGTTTTTTTTTGCTAATTTTAGCTCAGTTCAATGTGTTGGCCAAATTGGCAGCACATGGAGCTGTCAGTTATTCAAGCGCACTCAAGCGTGTGAAAGAGAGACGTTATTTAAAATAAAACACCAGACTGTTGCGAAGGTCCAAAATTCATCAAAATGTAGATTTTGCGGACCAGTGAACCAATAAGCCAAGGACCACTAGTGGGCCGCGGCCCGGGGGTTGGGCATCCCTCCCCTAATGAATTGTCTGAAACATACTTTTTGTCTTGCAGAGAAGTTCAGAGTATTGTTTTTTAGCAGAGTTTACAAATGAAGCCCTGTCTGCCAGTTTAGAGAAATGACAGACTCATTTAGTTTAATTTTGTTGTTTTGGAACAGCGCTTTTGTTTTAGCTAACAATACCAAATGTAAACATTTTGATTGGGACTGATGATTCTCTATGAAAGTGCCAACTGTGGTGCCAACCAAATGCCATAATAAGGTGAACAAATGCTGTTGTGCGAGAAGGGTATATAAAAGCTTTGAGCAGAGCAGGAGCCAGGTCCAGACAATACCTCAAAAGCATCAACAAAAGAAGGGACATTTTTTTCAATGCATAAAATGTGATGCCTTTTTTTCTCTCTAATCTGTAGACTTATTCAAGCCATAAGCATTCCTGTTCCACTTCACCTTCATCCTCTCTCTTTGTTTTGCTCCATAATTACAGCTGCTCTAACCTCTATAATAGCGAAAGGCTGTTGTGTTCAAGCAATCTGTACAAATCAATTGACTCGCTCTGTTTTTGTCTGACATTCCCACATCTGTGTTATCCAAGTGCTCTTTTACACAAATGTCACGCATAGACTGATGCATGGCTGAAGCCCCGAGTTCATTGTGAAGCTCCGCACACACAGAGGGACACAGGGAGACTACATAAGGTGGGAGAGAATGGCAGGTCATTAATGGAAACAGTGAAACATGCAGAGGCTGTGCTGTACTGACCTGTGTTGGCAGGAGCAGACAGCGGTGTTATCACTTAGTCCTCACTGTCACTGTCTGGGGACCGCCGACATGTCTGCATGCAGACAGTGCCGGTATTTAAAGGCTTTACAGCCTCACACTGCAGAGAGGGAACGAGCAACAGGTGCAATGTAGACCTGGTTTATCTCAAAAGAGTTTCTTTAAGAAAATTTGAGGTCACTATTATGACCTCACATAAAAAAAGCTTGAAACTGACTTGTTTGATTTGTTTTTAAGGCTTTCAGTGGTGGCTTGCATGATGTGAATGTGATTGGAGGCATAACGACCATGTTCAGCGACTTTTGCGATAAAACATAATCTTACCAAGGCAATTGAAAATTGACTGGTCTGTTTTTGTTGTAAATAACAGCATGAATAAGAGACACATTGTACACAGATGGTGCACTATATTGTTTCCTGAACCTTCCTAGTCATTAAAAGAGATATTTGTGAATAGTCATTGTTGTTCTATAGCTCTATAGAAATAAAACTTAGATTTATTTTAAAGGTTTAAATTGGTACAGAAGTTATTTAAAAGCAGGTAAGACTTTCAGTATTTGAACATCCAAAGCTTCTTTTGACCTGAGGAAGATCCATGTACGATCAAAACGTCAATAGAATGTAGTCCTTGGAGTAAGTGTGCAGGCATTACTTACATCTAAACTTCAAACCTACTCCTGATACATACCTGTATACATCTTAGACAGAGGTGAAAACTAACTGTGTTTGTTCAAGTAACTATATACTGTATAAGTAGCTTGTAGTCTGGGAGTCTACCAATGTTGTAGACATATTTTCTGCTTGATTTTCAATAATACAAAAGTAGCTCAATACTGAAATATATATATATATATATATGACTTGTTTAACTTTTACTTATAACTAAACTTTTATTTGAGTAGAGATTTAGACTCTATGACTATGAAATAGTGAGCATGCATTCTGTGTTTTGTATCCTTTATGTACCAGTTTCAAACAGTGACCATATTTTCATACATATATGTCTTCTCGTCCTTGTAAAGTAAATCTGATCTACTCTGAGTCCAAGTGCATCATTACATCCCTCAACCAGTTCACATGAGTAGGCGGTTCTGCCTGTTTCCAGTTTATTACAATTGATCTCTGAACAAGCAGACAAGTGAACAGGATAAATGTTGTGCTCTGATTGACCTTTCACTGCTTTAGGGTCTGTTATTCCAAGTATGGCTGTTAGGGGACTAACAATAACAGGTGATTCCAATAATAAAGATGAGATAGGATTTTCTTGAAAATGTACTGCCTGCTATTAGCTTAAGTGTCAGTTTGGAGAGCCAGCCAGGAGCAGTTAATATGTCTATTATATATATTGACATGACTACTCACCTTTTTAATCTCTTTTTTTATTCATAGATTTACCACTTTTTTAACAGGTGAAAGAGAATAGATTGTCCTTAGGAATACATTGTGAATGGTTCTTTGAGACCTACTAAGATCAAATTGCAGTCACAAGGGTGTATCTAACTCACTCTTGCAAAAACACAAATTATCACATTAAGCTCACTGGATACACACTCACTCTGCCATGCCATTACCATTAGTCATTATCCTTAGGTTTTCTTTCTTCAGATGACTTAGAACCATCTCCATTATGTGTTCAACAGATGTTGAGAAGATTATTACATCATCCAAGTACAAGAAATAGAAATGTGTACAGTGACTGACGTTCACTCACTGTTGTGATTTGAGTTTGTTGCTGTTTTGGAAGGTCTGTGATGGCTAAAGTTTAGAAGAGGGTGTGGTTTCGTACGCTGACCACATTACAGCCATGGGAAAGTTGACAGTTATCCCCTATATCTAAACTTTCAGCCCATCTTATGGCCTCTTCACAAATGTCCATTAATGAAATTCCTGGGTCTCTCCTTACCACATCCTTCAGGTGGCGGCGCAGCATTCCATCCCTCACATGCTCTACAAACTTGTCCCTTAGCACAGTTTGTGGGTTAGGTACTGCAAAAACAGACTCCATTAAAGTCATTAAAGCATGCAGGAATTGGCTCAGTGACTCAGCATCTTGCTGCTATGATCATAGAACTGCTTCAGAAGTACCACCATAGGCTTTCTACCACTGTACAGAGCCTTTAAAATGTTGACAATGGTTTCAGGGTTTTCCCTTTCACAGCATGGACAGTGATTAATTTCATTGCGTGGTTCACCACCTAAATGATCTAAAATAAAGATGACCCTTTCCCTGTCTGAGAGGTGTCTACCCTCCAGACAAGCTTCAACCTCTTCAATCCAGTCTTCAAGACAAACACTGTCAGGCGAGTCTTGATGGCCATAAAACTTGGGACATCTCCTTTCGCCAAACAAACAATAAAAAGTATTGAGGCTTTTAACTTCTTCTTTCATCTTTTTTAACCAGTCAGTCAGTGTGGTCCAGCAGCCACAAGGCAGATTGTATTTACATTAATTT
This sequence comes from Perccottus glenii, assembly GCA_024416835.2. NCBI lineage: Eukaryota > Metazoa > Chordata > Actinopteri > Gobiiformes > Odontobutidae > Perccottus > Perccottus glenii. Next base: position 14,630,336 of record CM044564.2, read on the forward strand.
AAACGTATTAAAAGTATCTGCAGTGGTGATGCTTAGCCTTCAGCTGAGATGATGGAGGCAAACTACTCATTAAGAAGGAAACATAACGTTAAAACACATCCATAACTATTTCCCACAACAGAAAACACCCAATACAAGTGCCACCACAACCACAAACTCAAATAATGCCACCAACTAAAGTAAACCTCCTTCACCACCAACCTCCAATCTGTTTTACACACAGATGTTTGCAGAATGGTTAAATTGCCGTCATAAAAATGTATTATTGAATTATTATAGTTCATTTTATAGCTTCAGAAAGCCAACTGGGTGTGAATCAGGCAGATCAATGGATGTCTCTCTATTGCATGAGAACACATGAGATTTCACTATTATGAGAATGCCACAGTGGAAAATTGGTGTTTTGAAGTTTCACAGAGATTTGTAAAGCTTCACGTCCTTTGTTTGTTTCAAGATAAATTGTTTTCACACTATTTCCAACGAATATATAAAAGAACAATGCATTCAATTTATCCTGCAATGACCTTTTCAAAACACCAAATGATTGGAAGCAGATTTGTTTTGGTGAGGTTTTTGTACACATGATCACACTAAAATATACCAGCACAAATAGTCTTTTGTGTTAAACAGACTGCTTTTTCACTTCCATTCATAGGAAAGAAATGCTAATCTCAATATCATCAGCTTTGGTCGATAGCAGAAAAGAAGCTAAAGTGAAATTGGCTGCTTTAAAAAAATACAATTCATATAAGTTTTAACATTTCTTTGTGGGCACTATCTGTTGAGCAGCGTATTTGTTTGCTAATATATTCAGAATGGAGCACAAAAAACAATGATTTGACTTTATCTTTATGTATAAAACATGAGTCGGAAATTCAAGCAGTGTGCAGAAAAAAGTAACACAAGAGGAAATGCACAGAGCTGCATCCACTTGTTCTAAAAAACATGATCATCAGTTACCTCATAATTGCATCCCAATGATACTTTGATGAAACACACAATAACATGACATTGACAAAACAGACAAAACAATTTCCACGCGATCATTTGCTGAAGTGGTATTTCCAACATGGTGTGGAATACATTACAGCGATTCCCCAGAGCATAAGGCTGAGTGGATACATTAAAGCTCAATTGCCATCAAAGGAAGGGAGCTCCTCATCAGGTAACGTGTTAATTACATGAGGACAAATGCTCCCAAGAGGATGAGCTCAATGGAATCTCATGGTATAAATTATTACAGTAGAATGTAAGCACCTCACGCTGAGTGGATACCCTTTTTCTTATCACATCAAGTTCAATGGCTTTGGTAAAATCTCTTACAGGAGCAAATTAAACAATTTTTTAAATTTCAGTTTGACTAAGTAGGAAATTCAGGGACCTGGATACTTTCAATATTTTAGGACTATTGCCCCGATTTAATGCAATATATGTAATGTTTTTAATTTACATAGCTATGAAGGAGCAGGTACTACTTTAAATGGGAAACAGCTGTTGCTAATAAACACTACCTTTAAAAAATAAATAAATTTTAAAAATACAGCAGTTTTTCTTTAGATATTGCATTCATTCCAAATAAATAGACGAGCCCATTTCTGTGGTGGGTTGCATCATTCCAGTGCCACACCACAGTTACTGCCAGGTAGCTTTGCCTCGACACTCCCGGGGAAATGTGGAGACATTGTCAGGGGGATGATTGTGGAAAGAGGGGTTGTTACAACAGATCCCTCTCTAGCAGCTTCTTGTACAGAAGACAATAAATGTCAAAGAGAACTCACAGATGCAGTCAGTACGCATGAACAGGGGAATAAACTGTCTGGAACAGGCCGTTTCACACTGAAATATTTTCTGCCCTTTGTGAGTGGGCAGCAAGCCTTACTCAAAAAAGATGATCCAAAGTAGTGACATATTTCAACAGTACAGTGGAAATGATGGGCCTGTATGAAGCTTACTGACATTAAATACAAATGCATTCACACACAAAGCATATTAATTAAATATTGTCAATTGTGCAGTAATTTGCCTAAATCTTTCCATAGTTATGGCCAACTTTGTGTATTTAATGTACCAGCTAATTATTAACGACAATTCATTTGAATTTGATCACACACATTGACTTTCTTTCTCTGTTTATCTGGCAGCACTTTTTAGCACTTTTTGAGGCTTTTTGTCTCAGTGCCAATATTAGGTGGACCTTTTACACTACGGTGCTTAAGAGCATCATCAGATATGGGATATCTGTCTGGTATGGTCATTTGACTGATCAACACAAAACTAAGATTGACAACATGGTGAAAACAGCAATGTGCAAATGGAATTCCTTCTTTACAGTTCATTTATGAGTGCTCTGTAACACGTCTGGCCTATAGAATCATTAATGATACATCTCACATCCTGTTTTCCGAGTTTGATCTGCTTCCCTCCTTTAGGCGCTACAGAACCGATTGATTTTCCAATTTCTGTTACTCAAAAACATTAAGAGCAGTTTATTTTAATTTGCACTCATCATGATTTTAAGAGATATACTGTGTATATCACTGTATTTGTTATGTATGTTCATATTGCAATTGCACTTTAGCTCAAGACAAATTTCCCTCTGGGACAATAAAGTTGATTCTGAATTCTGACTGGTAACTGCTATGACTAAAAGTAACTCATTGTAAGCACAAAAAATATTATTATATTAAACACTTAATTTCCTGGTGTGCTATAAAAGTAAGCAGTAGGCCAAGTCTGACATGGATTTCTCCACCAAATGCAAGTAGGACTCAAGGATCATTTAACTGACATAAACTTCCCAATGATGGGAAAATGGGAAAACACAAACTTTTTCATGTTTTCTAAGAAGATGCTTGAGTAAAGTTGGATAACAATGACTCAGAAGGACAAAATGTCTATTCTCAAAACAATGTCCAAATGCCTTCTTCTGCTTAATCCTTTATTAGATCATGACCTGGATGATTAAGAATCATCTCATATGGCACTTGCTTATCTCTCAGATCTACTATAGAGTTACCTCCAATCGGGCCTTTCTGACCTTCTGATTTCAAAATAAGTCCTTTATTTGTATTGTCTGAACTTGGCTTAAAGGGATGTTATATTAGTCTCTGAAAGGATTTCTCCATCAAGACTAGAGTATTTCTGTTATTTATGTTTCTTATGTCCACCTCTGTGCTGCTTTCAGTCCATTGTGGGGCCCCTGTCCAATTTCCAACAATCCCATGGTAGATACAAGACATTTTGGAAAGTGCTGAGTGGATCGAACTTTTCTGCATGCATGGGAGAAAAAGCAGCTCATCAAAATGTCTCTCTAGGGGTCTGGACGGCCGAGACAAGGATTGGTCAATTTACACATGAAGAGGGTATTTCACACTCCTGTCGGGTGGCTGTCTCTGCAAGGCATCTTTGCAATTTGAGGTTCACTGAAGCTAAATTGGTCTATTAAGTGCAACACGGATGAGTCATTACAAATGGACATTAATTATAGCGCAAAGAAGCGTACTAAAAATAAATGGATTTCTCCTACTCTTAAGCTGTTCTGCACAGAAGGTTATTTTTTCTTTGTTTTTAATATTCAAAGACTGGCCTGTAATATATTTCCCTCTGCATTGGCCATTTGCAATGGTCTGAGTCACTTTCCCATTTTAATCAGTTGAATGGCAGAAACTATTACAACAGATTTTTTATTGTTTGCTTTTCTCGGTTCTCTGCACCACTATTCCCTTCTTTCCTATCTGTCACTGTGGATCGCCTATTTCTATCACCAGCTACTTCATGATTATATTTTCTCTCATAACCCTACCTTAGATTTTGATTTGGGTTCGGCCAAGGCTTGTTTGCTTTCATCCTTGTCCTCGGCAGCCAATACAGAGGGAAGAGCACAAAGGTTGATTATTGTTTGCGAGATGTGTGTGTTTAGAGGAGAAAGTAAAGAGAAAAAAGGAAGAGAGTGGGGGGGTTTATACATACATTCTGCTGATGGGATATGTGTTTTTTTTGGCACTTCCTGACTATTTCTAAAACTGAAGAGACCTTTTGACAGGCAACCCTAATCAGAGCATAACAAAACTGAAAAAACTAAAGTTCAATTTATGCAAATATATTGTTGCTTTGTGTATTTGTATGTTGTTATTTAGACTCTTTTACAAGTGATGCCATAAAATGATACAAGCACCAACAAAAGCTGATTCATATTGCCACATGTTTGTTTAAGAGACTATTCTACTCGTGAAATTATGCTCCACAATTTCAAAAGCCAATTTCTAATCTCTGTTTCTAAATTTGAAGGCCCATGCTGATGTTGCTGTTTTTGACCTTGGTTGAATTGTAGCATAGCCTACGACGCATTTGGCTTCTCTAAGTGTAAAAAGCATAGTCCTAAAAATCCACAGACAATCAGATAATCAGACAATTCCCATTTGCCAAATCCATCTTGTTTATGTAAAATATTGTTTATACAGCATGAACAAATCTTTTCCTCTTCTAAAAATGTACTGCAGTCCAGTTAACTTCCATTGCTAAAACCTTCATGCAGTCAACAATACAATCAATGTTCTCCTCTAGTATCCTTATCTGAAATCTGTGTAGACCTGTGACCCCAGTCTTTAAGGTTTATAGAGTATCCCAAGACATACTTCTAGAGAATGATCCCCAGTGGTAGAAGTGGTTTTAGGTTTGGGAACAAACTTTACTTAAGTAATCATAGAAAGTTGTTCCAAAAACCTCTCAATGAAAATGACCACTATCAAGACAAAGGCCACCTTATAAATACAGTCTTCTTCCTGTTTTCTTTGAAAACATTGACCTATGTGCAGACCCTGCCAGGTCTGGAGCCCATAAGGCAGCAAGTGGCCCGGAAGGGGCCGCCGTCTGTTTCTGTGGGTCTGACAAAGTGCCTTTGCCCTTTTCATCTACAATTGCATTCCCATTTGAAGCTTAAGATTGTTGTGTAGACGTCTAGGGGTGCTGTGGAAAAGACACTGAAAGCCACGGCCTTCCCACTCATTTTACGCCTCACAGACTATGGCACCATCGGTCAGACTGCATGCCAACAATTGGAGTCCTTAGTAGAATTAATTAGCCACCACAATCACTCAATGATAACCTAAGAACTACAATTTAGCATCTAGCACCAGGTCTGCCAGGACAAGACAAGACATTTTTTTTGTATAGCCCAACATTACACCAACAGCCGTCTCAAAGGGCTTAACAGACTGCACCTTGTCCTTAGACCCTCCACCAGGCAGGAAAAAAGAGAAAGCTCAGGGAGAACCACACCCAGGGGAGCAATAGATGCAATAGATGTGTCCAGGACAGTTGAAAACAACATAGAAATACACATAAGTATATTTACAAAAACAATATTATATTGGCAGAGTCTATAGGACAGAGTTCAGACAGCGACAGTTGATGTGCTGTAATGTCCAGTGTCCCACAGTGCCACAGATGTTTTATAAACCAATGTATGTTATATTTTTATGAACGTCACACTGTGCAGTTGTTGCCAACAAACAAATTATTGTTAATTAAATCATTAGTCCAATAAGATTAATTTAGTCTTTCACAAAAGAGAACTTTATTAAAATGTATTATAAACAGACCACTTTAAATTACCATAGAAATGAAGAAACTTACCTCAAGGTTTCTCTGCAATACTGGAACCCAGTTAGACGTTTTATTTTTTTTAAACCACAAACTTGTTCAAACTTCTTATTATCATCTTCTCCCTGAACTTATTCTGAACTTCATCAATGAACTTTATTTCATTAAGTCTAAATATGCACAAGACTAGCCAATGTGGGCTAGGGTTGGACAAGGTTTAGCTTCGGAAGATAAGAGCATCATTAGTGGACCAGATTACCACCATAGGAACAACCTAAACTATGACCAGATATTGTGTTTTTACATTTCATAGTTACGCTGCACTGGGAACAGGTCTGACTTACTGCCAGCAATGCGAACCAAGCTCCTGCTCCGGTCGTACAGGGACCGGACGGCCCTTAGCAAAGGGCCCCGGACCCCATACTCCCAGCTCCATCAAGCCAGGACCTTCAGTGTGCACTGGGACGGTTTGCAGCCGAGTGTGAAGCGGCTGGGATGAGGATCAGCACCTCCAAGTCTGAGACCATGGTTCTCAGTCGGAAAAGGGTGGCTTGCCCCTTCAGGTTGGTATACAGCTTCTGCCTCAAGTGGAGGAGTTCAAGTATCTTGGGGTCTTGTTCACAAGTGAGGGAAGGAGGGAACGTGAGATTGACAGACGGATCGGTGCAGCTTCTGCAGTGATGCGGTCGATGTACCGGTCTGTCGTGGTGAAGGAGCTGAGCTGTAAGGCAAAGCTCTCGATTTACCGGTCAATCTTCGTTTCTACTCTCACCTATGGTCATGAGCTTTGGGTCATGACCAAAAGAACAAGATCCTGGATACAAGCAGCCGAAATGGGCTTTCTCCACAGGGTGGCGGGACGCTCCCTTAGAGATAAGGTGAGGAGCTCGGTCACTCGGGAGGAGCTCAAAGTAGAGCCGCTGCTCCTCCACATCGAGAGGAGCCAGCTGAGGTGGCTCGGGCATCTGTTTCGGATGCCTCCTGGACGCCTCCCTAGGGAGGTGTCCTGGGCATGTCCCACCGGGAGGAGACCTCGGGGAAGACCTAGGACACGCTGGAGGGACTATGTCTCTCGGCTGGCCTGGGAACGCCTCGGTATCCCCCCGGAAGAGCTGGAGGAAGTGTCTGGGGAGAGGGAAGTCTGGGCGTCTCTGCTTAGACTGCTGCCCCCGCGACCCGGCCCCAGATAAGCGGTAGAAGATGGATGGATGGATGGAGTTACGCTGCATTAGCCAATATCAACAGGAATGGCAGTTAGATGAAAACCTACACGCCCGGTTTTTAAATAATACACTGCCCGGCCCCCACAAAAATTCATAACCAGGATTTAACCAAACAAATAGGTAAGAGCCTCCCATATGGGTAATTACTACTTCAGAGTGATAGGGCATCAGGGTAAGAAAAGAGGCTGATGAAGTGATGCACCCATCTGATCTGGGCTTGATGCAGTTAGTTAGGTCTGGGTTCAGTACGGTGGCTGTGAAGTGCAAACAAAATAACTAATTGTTATAAGAATTCTATATGTTAAAAAGAATTCTATATCCTTATATTATCAAGAGAGACACGGAGACAGATTATATTATAAAAAGCGAAAGGCCAGGTTTTATTCCTTGCAAGGGAAGCAAAGTACACAGATATATACAAAAGGTACATAGTGCGTTTTGCTTACAGAGGTAAGCAAAACATTACATTTTATATCACGGAGTGGGGGCTGTCCGTGGGAGGCGATCTGCATACACACCCCTCAAGGCCCCAGCTCCAGGTGCAGAAGTACCATGGCAACCCATGTCTATCTAGTTATGTCTACTCCATGCTTGGACTAACATAGAGGACATGACATGATTTGACATGACCTGTAGAGAACTATGAGCACCTACTAACTATAAACAATATACAGAATTATAATAATAAAATTCTCATAACACTAATCCGAAAACAAATTGACAAAATTGAAAACACAACAATTCAGACAAACCGGAAAAGGTAGGTATCGTTTGTGCATGGACTTCTTACTGCTGATTGGACAAGACATCTGTCACTTAAGATATACAGGAAGTACAACATGCAGCGGCGGTAGATTTGTGTGTGTATATGAATGTGCAAACATACTGTCATTTTTGTGGATACTGTTTAAAGATTGCAAACTAATCTTTATGCCATGATATGCTCTTGACCTATCCAAACTCATTTCCATTTTTTTCCTGCTAGCAAATGGAAACTGTCATAATTTCTCTTAGTAAGAAGCCCATCCACAAATGATACCTACCTTTTCCAATTTGTCTGAATTGTCGTCGTGTTTTCGGTTTTGTTAATTTGTTTTTGAATGAATTGATGAATTGAATCAATGGATTTTATTTAGAGTGTGTGACATTTTGGAGAGGCTGAACAGTGTCTTTTGACCCTTTTTCTACAGTGTCAGGAAAAGATAGCAAGTATGAAATAATAAAATAAACTTAGTTGAACTATAAATTTATTTAAAGTACAGACAGTACATATTAATGAACATACACATGATATGTAAATATGACAGATTCTAGCCATGGGCAGTTATCAACTATCTTGATACAATCGTTAATTTAGCTGTTTTGTCATTGGCTGCCTGCTTATCTTACGAAGATATTTGCAAAGACAGATAAAAAAGGGGCAATGCTTCAAGCAGTAGGAAACAATAGGCAAAGAAGTCACACAAGCAAGAAAACGTAATTACTGTGACCCCAACCAAACAGTCCCGATCCATGTGCTTATCTTGTATAGATAGATGCCAAGATTTCAGAACGTGTATTTGTAATGCTTAGAGAAAAAAAAGAAAGACACCTACTGTAAGAGAAACTCACAGTAAAAGCTTTTGTGTATCTCTCCCAAAAGCCTCTGGGACATAACAGATTCAAATGTGATCAGGAAGCACTTGTTACTTCTTGTGGTAAAGCACTCAATGTCCTGAGACAGTGGAAGATAAAATGAGTAAGTGGAAGATTAGACTAGGCAGGAAACATCTGAAATTGAGCGAAAGGGGGAAAAGAAAGTTGAAAGGAAACGATAACATGCAATAGAATATTCATAACTGTTGCCTCATATTCATTCATCCGCCGCTGCTGGTGATGATGGGACCTTGACACCAGAATCCCCTGCTTGCTGATAAGCTTCCACATGCTCCCACCCACCCTGCAGCTCCCTTGTGACTCCACTGCATCAAGCTAATCCTCAGCCACCGCAGCCTGTTTCTCCCAGCAGCCTTCCATGCTCCCGGGCTGTAGCACTGGCTCTGTGTGTAATATGATCAAGCTTGGAGCACAGCCCTCCACTGCTGAGGACAGCTTGCCATGGAGATAATGTTTGCTCACAGAAAGTCACATTTCTCATACTTCTATGACTGGCTGGCTGGATGGAATACTGAACAGTACAAAGCTTCCTTGATTGCAGCTCTAACAATCCAAAGACCAAAGAAATCTGGAGGAACAAACAGAGTTTCCAGAGATAATATTTTACATCTTGATTAGTTCCCTTTGAGTAATTCAAAATAAATTAATTCAAAACAAATTGCAACTTGTATGAGAAATTTTACTTGAAAAATGACCATCAAACATAATGTGATTGAACTGATAGTACTGTATTTATCCGCGTTTTACATTGCCTCTCTTTTCTCAGTTGATGCTGTTTAATATCAGTATATCATGAAATAAGGTACATGGCTTTTCGTGTAATTAGACCATGGTTAGTTTCCCAGTCTGTCTCAAAGATTCAAGGGCAGTGTCTCAAAGACGCATGACAACTGATATAACAAACCCAAACCTTAATCTTATCGTCTATGCAAACAAATCACTCACGTTACTGAGTTGGTCTACCTGGGTCATAAACTCTCCTGAATTAATGATGGAACGATTTCTGTCCAGCACCACGTTGGTCAGAGTTGGGCAGTAACATCAAAAAGAGTATCATTTAACCTGAAATCAAAGATCGTCAACCCCTGCATCATGCCCGTTGTACTGTACGGATTGGAGTGTGTGAACGGGACCTTACAGTTTTTGCAAAAATGAATATCTGATCACAAATATGCACTGAAGATCTTCTCCACACTATAAATGTTATTTTAGACTTTCATACCTGTTTGTACGATTGTAAACCCGACCACCCCACCTCAATAAGCACCATAAAATATTGTAGATGCCTGGTGTGAGAGGGCTATAAACAGACAGTGATCCAATCAAAGACATGTGCTACTATTGTGTTCCCGAAAACTCTGTGTTATTCAGCAGCACTCTCCCTTTCAGTCCCATTTTGACTCCACCATTCACTCGCATTCAGTTTCTTCATTTCTCTGCCACCCGCTCCATTCATGCTGCTTCCCCAAAATGTGTAACCATGACGACTGCCAAATAGTGCCATATAACATAATTTGGCTTTTTGTAGTAGACATCTTCCAAACAAAATATGCTGGCTGTTAGATACTATATAATTTTGCAACTACAATCATATCAACATAACAGTGTTTTCACCCATTTTGTTGTGCATCCTCTTTGAAAATACTTTATGTAATGACTATTTTGTTGTGTTTTATTGATTCAGCAGTCATTTTATTTTCAAATAAGCCGAGACATTGTGTTTCATTTGAGAAATTCAACAACATTGCCTATTCGTGTGAATGTTTGAATCATAAGCTGATGGAATAGTTTATTTGGACCAATGATTAAAGCATTGAATTATTTCATTAAACAGTCAGAGTCTGCTGATGAGCTCCGCTGCAATGGGATGTCTGTTCTTTTATGCATCAGTTCTGTGCAGGTACAATCTATTCCTCCTTTTGCTGTCGGAAAGTCATCTATATCAGTCGTAGCCTGTTCAGAAAAGTAAGTGTCTGCGTGTTTGGAAAGCTAATGTTAAAAAGTCAATGTTTCTCAGATTTCTCAGTCATCTCCTTTAATATTTAATATTTTATCCTAAAAAGGACATATTGTATATTGTATATTTGGTTTAGAAATAAATGTTCTACAATGGCTCACTTTTCTTACTAAAATATCCTAAACCTTTGCTTTCCTTTTCCATGTTGATGAGGCAAATTACATCAACAAGGAAAACATCCGTGTTTCCGAGCTGTTGTTACAACTTCAGCAGGCATTTTCCAATTCGGAATTTGTTTTTCCGAGAACCAGAGGACCACATGAATGCATCGTTAGGACTTTTACAGAATGCCCAATAAGACAAAGGGGAGGGCCCTGGGCTGAACACAGGTTTTAGGACCTGTGCTTCCGCAGCACAGACTGTTAAACTGAGAACATTTTATCATAGGCATTGTAAAGCTTCAAAAACTACATTAAAGTATAAGGCACAATGACAAAATATACATTATACACATTAGGTACAGTAACAACAATACATTATGTAAAGGCTATACCTCATTCTATTTGCTAATGGTAACAACACTACAGACAATATAGGCTACTTGGTTGTGATCCATCAAATATTAACAATGTTTTTTGTTTTGAACTTATTGTCCTTAATATGGATACTTTTATGTATTGTGAACAAGAGCTACGTGGATATTTTGGAAACACACTTAAACCAGACAGTGATATATTTTCATTAGCAACTGCCCTGTGTGTACTCTTACTGATGGATCAAGAACATAGGCGAGAGGTTGAATATTTAACTGCAGATAAAGGCTACAAGTCACTTGATGCTTTCAATAGTGTTATGTTGGTCAAGTAAAATGAAACCAAATAACACCACATGAAAAAACATTGCTAAAGCAACACAACTTACATGAACATGCCGTAGACATTTCTCACTTTCTGTTGCCATGGTGGGTCTATATACATTTTCACATAATACTGCCTTCTTTAATTAGTAAATGCAATTATTGGTACATGTGAGCAAAGTCCGTGTCTCAGTGGTGCAGCATTGTAAAAAATAATCTTAATTTTCCTTGACAGGCGAGCAATTGCCAAATGTGCCCATCCATTCATAATTGGGCAGAGATAATAGGGTACAAGCCACAGAGTAATGTGCATCACTGGACATCTGGCTCTAGCTTGCAGTATCAATATCCGTCTGATATGGGGAAAAAACGGCAGGTTTTATGTCCAGTTGACATTTTACTGATTGCAAATGGCTCAGCTGAGATTACAGGCTGTGGCTTAGATGTATTTGATTGCATCGGAAACAACATTCCACAACAAAGTTCAAGGCAGCGACTCTGTATATATTCATTTATCACTGTCAGACACCTGAAGAAGCCAGCCTGTCTACTGTCACCTCTTACAAGAACCTTGTGGGACTCTTGTGTGGTGACAAGACTCAGAGATGTCATGGCTTCTCCCTCATTTAAACAGTTAACCCCCCCCCTATTGATGAAGCGCGTGTGATGCAGACAAACTGGCCTACAGCTGCTGAGTCTGATTAAAGCGGCATCAAAGTCTCACTCCCTCCTTTGAATTCTTCACTTGTCATCTTTTATGAAACTTGTATCGAATAATAACCGTAGTTTAAACATCCCTGTTTAATGCATCCTTACAAACCGCCTCCTGCCTCCCAGTCCATCTCAATTAATTGCTTGTTTTTAACTTTAAGGGAAGTTTGGGGTTCGTTTGCATTTGAAGCCTATTCATTAGCTGAATCGAGTGCTTTGAAAACCGTCCTCTTTTAATTGTTTCTGTTTGATTTCTACCAAAGCACCGCCTGTAATTAAGAGAAGTAAAAAGGGTTATAAATCACAAGTTTAGCTGCCAGAGTGTTCATCAAAGTGCCCAAACAAGGAGAGGAGTAACTTCCATTTTCTTTTCACTTCACGTTCAAAAGCACACAATATAATTTTGCTTGTGTAATTTATGGGCATATTTCTCTATTCATGTTCACGGAAATATTATGGGTGAAATTAATTCACACACATCTAATGCTTCTGTTGTGTTTTGTCTCCCATCCTGCAGCATTCATATAATCCATCATCACAAGGTTTGTTACCATCACAAAACTGTTATATGGTAGAGTGAACCTCTGGTGGGACTGTGCAAAGCCGCTGGAACCCAAACTAAATCTCAAATTAATCTACTAAACTTGAATGATTACTTGACAACTGGTCAGTCAATGAAAGGATTGAGTGTTAATAGATAATTATTATACGGAGAAAACAGGAGTTGTTAGTAGGAGCTAGCAGAAAGATGAGAACAGCTTAGCACACACAGAAAGGTTAGTAACTCTTAACCGACGTTAGAGAGCCCACACTCGTTTACCTGGCACAGCAGGTGTTGCAAGTTTAAAAACTCACAGAAATCCATCTCAGCCCTCCCAGTTTTCACTCTAAACCTTGAAAATCTTACCAAATCTGTTGTGATCAAAGGTGACTTTAAAGTAAACAAACATGGCTGACATCTAAGTCAGGGAGACCTTATTTTGAGAATGAATCATTGAGTATTGTTCAGATTTTTAAATAGAGTGGTTTTTAGCAGTGTTTTATTTTGCCCATCAACCTAATTTCTGACTAATAATGGATTTATTCTGATTGATAGTGTGAACGTTGTTGTCATTCTATTGGTATTGCCACTAGAAATCCAACTCAAATCAACAGAGACCAGGCTTATTTTGCCTTATTATAATGTACCCAACCAATAAATAAATAAAAAAATAGACAAAGATTGTTTTGTTTACGATGAATTATAAATAAACCCAATAATATTAGTTTAAATAATAATTTTTTAAAAATTGTAATGATATGGTTAAAGAATTTGATTTAAAAATAATATAATATCCATATAATGATATTTAATTGATATTGGAATGGCAGAAGTAATATCTGTTTTGCTTCTGTTTTATGAAATAGTGTACATTGGATTGGTACAACATTGGATCATTCAGAGATCCTCACTGAACTTTTGGAGAGAATTTGCTAAAGGGGGCTGAATAATTTTGCACGCCCAATTTTTCAGTTTTTTATTTGTTAAAAAAGTTTGAAATATCCAATAAATTTTGTTCCACTTCATGATTGTGTCCAACTTGTTGTTGATTCTTCACAAAAAATTACAGTTTCATATCTTTATGTTTGATGCCTGAAATGTGGCAAAAGGGCTCAAAGTTCAAGGGGGCAGAATACTTTCGCAAGGCACTGTATATAAATGACTATACAGTCTATATGTAGCCGTCAAAACCATGTTCCCAGAGTGGCAATTTTCCCTTGAAATTTCTGTACCATCATAAAGGGAGTGTTATCTCTGTCGCCTCACACGCTGACCTGTTCTGTTAACTGGTTAAGCAGCAATGTGCTGAGTGGCCATTTCCTATAAATGGGGTTTTCTTATCTTTGGTCTGTCACCAGCAATAGATGACTCTCTTCGTTCTACACTGTAACTCATTTCCTGGCTTTCTCTTTCCCCCACATTCTCGCTCTGTGACAGGTGGAAAGATAATAGACTGTGAGCCTGTTGTTTGCTGATGATGTCAAGTTCACAAGGAAAGATAATAGCAGAGGAGCTACAGTGGCTGATGTCTCACAGGTTCCAAATTATCAAACTTTCAATTTTAGAACTAAAAAGAGACACATACATTCTATAACTGAATAAGAAAAATAAGATAATTTTCATTTGATCTAAATAGGTTTCTGAAGCTTTATCAAACCTGGTCATTCCTTCTATTACCATGTCCACCAAAAGTAAATAGAGCCTAATGATTTCAAACGTTGATATAAAGATTAACAGAGGTCACTTTTAAGCTCCTTTCCATGATATAGATGGGTAATTTCTCTAGCAATAGGTCGCAGAACAAGTGTCTGTTCTGGAGTTTCCGGTCAAGGTCATAAGTGAGCCATTACATCCTCCTCCTGCACATTTTTCACCTCTTTAATGATGCGTGCATCCACCTGCCAGCAGACAGTGAGAGTGGAGAGAAAAATCATCCGTCTCATTTCCTGACCTCCCCCAATGCTCTAACTTTGGCCCCATAAACGCCACTCCTCTTCACTCTATAATGTTGACTACAGCAGCATGTCTCCACTCTCCTCCATGACATTGATTCCAGTGATTTAAAATCCTCACGCTCATAACATAAATTACCTGTAATTTATAGCCTCCCCTTCATTTCACTCATAATATGCTTCAGTGAGGATTTAATGTTCCTTTTGTCTCTTTCGCTTTTTCCTCCTCTACTCATGTACTCATGTTCTTTGTTTTTCACTTTCCCACCTTTACTGCATTATGATTTATAATCCTGGCTCCTTCTTACCACAAAAAACTCAATGCCTGCACATTTTAACCCTAACAACCTTTTGAATTGAAGCAGGAATGTAAAGTTGGAAATGCTCTGTCAGCCCTGCCACTTAAAGAGACAAAAGCAGGACCCACTCAGCAGAATACTTGACAAAAGGCCTTTTATTCTTATATTCCAAGTATTGGTTCATTTGTTTCTGTGGAGTTTCTAGGAATTGATCACCTTTTCCTCCTTTTCAACAGATGTAGTTTACACATATAGTTCTGTCAAGTCAGTCACCTTGCCTCCATCTTTTTCTTTTCTTAAAAAAATAAACATCTGCAGCAGAGCTTTGCAGTTTGAAAAATGCAATTTTTTTAAGTAGATTTGTAGCCAACCAAAGGAAAACGTCTCCTCTACAGTAACAGACTAGTGGATGATGTAATGTAACATAACATAACTGCTCTCTGTCACAGCAGCTGATACTCAAGACAACCTTGACTTGATTCATAATTTTGTTTCTACATGCTAACGGTTACATACATATACTGTATGTAGTACATACAAATGATCAAGATTTAAATATTTGAGTATCCTAACAACCTAGAAATGGCAGATAAACACAACCATCACCATTGATGCACAGTCTGCGTTTTGTGGACTCTACTGCAGAGCACATCAAATGCAGCACGTTTACAATCCACAAATTTGAAAACTTCTGGTGCCTCTATCTGACTAACTTTGGGGTATAAATGTAGACAATATTAGACATCAGAAGAAAATATGGAGTGTCCCTGCATGTGACTTTATCTGCATCACTCACAGCGGAGCAAGCTAACTTCTATTTTAACTGTGACCTCATCGAGTTGTCCATCAGAGGTCGTCAGTCCTAGATAATTGTAACTGTAATTAGTGCTCTGTTGAAGTGTAAAAAGGCTCAAAAACATATTTTTTCAAAAAATGTTCGTCTGAAAAAGTTAAATGGCTTTGATATGTACACTTGTATTATAAGTGCTCAATTAAAAGTACTCATTCTGGGAAAAAGCTTTGTCAGGACCCTTTTTAAAAGCATCTGAAAGCATTTTATCACTTGAACTTGGGGCTCACTCAGAAAAAGAAAAGGGCGGTTGGGCTGTGTCACAAACCATTGAGTGGAAAATGCCCTTTGTCGCTTTAGTGTCTGCAGGTAGAAGCCTGGCAGATACAGCACTTCAGCAGCGCAGCTTCCAATCACCTCTGAAATGGAATTATGGAGCACTTCACAGCTCACTAGCGTTTGAATGCTTTCAGCAATATGCTCCTACTGTGAGGAAGTTTAGACAGCAAGAAAATGATACAGACACCCACAAGATGAACATTGAGCATTGCTGTTTCTTTGTTACTGCCATTCTCGGTTTGTTCTCCCACTGCCATTTCTTCCTTGAGACTTTGTTTTTCTCATGTTTTTCCTCAAACTTGGACTGTAATTGAGGCTCAGTGAACCTCTGAGATGGAGCTGATAGTCTGCCACAAATAGAACACAACTAGAGTAACAGCCAAGAAACTTTTGTCAAGACTTTAGGATTTGAAGAAGCCTATACTGTACATGTCTATACTTCCAGTTTGCTTGTAAAAAAAAGTTTAATAGAAACTGACCCTATATTGCACAAAAAGCAGTGAAAAAGCTATAAATATACCTCAGTAATGACAGAGACCTTCAGAGACTGGAACCTTCAAGTTCTGATTAAAAGAGTCTGTCTGAGGAGTGTATGAAAACACTTGGTTAGATGCAGCACAGACGGGAAGGTGTGATCAAAGATGAAAATTTTCCGTTTAAGAAAGATGCTTACAGAGAGAGTTTTACAGCACTGTTCAAATGGCATAATGTTTGGCTCAAAACGCAATTCTGAAAGTCTGCATCTCTGCCACAACACTCAGTTATCATGCTCTGACAACTCTTGTTTCAAGAGACCAGGTGCAGTCTACAGCCTCATTTATGAATCATGGCATGTATAAAAATCTAACTTATGACCAATGTGTGCTCACATTTTGGAGACGTAATACAAAGTTAAGATAAGTCTTTACTGTCACCAATTTTAGAAATTTGTCTTGGACAATCATGATCCAGCATTAATCCGTTAATTCATACACACTGTTCACAGTCCATTCACTATACTGTCCCAAAAATAAAATAAAAACATAATGAGGTGGTAAACTGAAGCTTTACTTTTTAACCCTCAGAAAAAGAATTTAATTTGAATTCAGAAGGTTTCTGGTTTTGCACAATGCTCCGAGAGCTGTGTAAAGTCAAAGCTGGGTTGATTTTGTGTAGTCATGTATAAAACTGTTGTTAATATGTACAGCATACAGCAGCCCACAGCGGGTCAATGTTCAGTTCAGAAAGGTGGGAATACAACATAGCACAGGAGTGTGTGGCTATGCCTCATGTCTTACTTGTTGCTACAAGATTTACCCACCTCTTTTCCTGGCACAATCAGGTTCAAATAGAATTTAAACCTTGCTGAGTTGTTGTGCAGCATATTTGGAAATGTCCAGTGATTGTCCCTTTTTTATTCAAGAGCAATTTTGTAGAAGTAGTAGATATACAGTGGGGATCGAAAGTTTGGGCACCCCAGGTAAAAATGTTTATCAATGTGCATAAATACGCCAAGAAAAGATAGAAAAATCTCCAAAAGGCATCAAATGACAGATTAGACATCCTTATAATAAGTCAAAAAAGTTAGATTTTATTTCCATCATTTACACTTTCAAAATAACAGAAAACAAAAAAATGGTTTGGGCACCCTGCAGAGTTAATACCTTGTACTGCCCTTTGGCAAGTATCACAGCTTGTAAACGCTTTTGTAACTAGCCAAGAGTCTTTCAATTCTTGTTTGAGGTATCTTTGCCCATTCTTCCTTACAAAAGTCTTCCAGTTCTTTGAGATTTCTGGGCTGTCTGTCACGCACTGCTCTTTTAAGGTCTATCCATAGATTTTCAATTATGTTGAGGTCAGGAGATTGTGAAGGCCATGGCAAAACCTTTAGTTTATGCCTCTTGATGTAATCCACTGTGGATTTTGAGGTGTGTTTAGGATCATTATCCATTTGTAGAAGCCATCCTCTCTTTAACTTCAGCTTTTTCACAGATGGCATCAAGTTAGCATCCAAAATTTGCTGAAATTTTATTGAATCCATTTTTCCTTCTACTCGTGAAATGTTCCCTGTGCCACTGGCTGCAATACAACCCCAAAACATTATCGAACCACCCTCATACTTAACAGTTGGACAGAGGTTCTTTTCATTAAATTCTGTGCCCTTTCTTCTCCAAACATACCTTTGCTCATTCCGGCCAAAAGTTCTATTTTAACCTCATCGGTCCACAGAACTTGTTTCCAAAATGCATCAGGCTTGTCTATATGTTCATTTGCAAACTTCAAACGCTGATTTTTGTGTTGAGGACGTAGAAGAGGTTTTCTTCTGATGACTCTTCCATGAAGTCCATATTTGTACAAGTATCTCTTTATAGTGGAATAGTGTACCACAACTCCAGTGTCTGCCAGATCTTTCTGGAGGGATCGTGCAGTCAAACGTGGGTTTTGACTTACTTTTCTCACAATCCTGCGAGCCGTTCTGTCTGATATCTTTCTTGGTCTTCCAGATCTTGCTTTAACTTCCACTGTTCCTGATGACTGCCATTTCTTAATTACATTCCGAACAGAAGATATTGGCATCTGAAAACGCTTTGCTATCTTTTTATAGCCTTCTCCTGCTTTGTGAGCGTCAACTATTTTCAGTTTCAGTTTTCTAGACAACTGCTTAGAAGAACCCATGGTGCTGATTGTTGGGGCAAAGTCAGATGAGTCTGGGCATTTAAAACCTTTGAGACTGACATCACCTGGTCTATCCAGACGATGATTGAGAACAATCCATGACACTGTCAGGTCCTAGCTTGCCAAAGGGGGCAGTACAAGGTATTAACTCAAACTTTTGCCGACACCATTTTTTTGTTTTCTGTTATTTTGAAAGTGTAAATGATGGAAATAAAATCTAACTTTTTTTTTACTTATTATAAGGATGTCTAATCTGTCATTTGATGCCTTTTGTAGATTTTTCCATCTTTTCCTGGCGTCTTTATGCACATTAATAAAAATTTTAACCTGGGGTGCCCAAACTTTCGATCCCCACTGTAGTTAAGTGTAGTATCATTTTTGTAATGCAATGAAAGATTTACCACATAGACTCACTCAAATTTTATAAATATAAGACCACAAAAGTGCTTCTTCACCCTACATTTATATTGTAAACAAAAGGGCTACACTTTGGTGATAAAATACAACTTCATTTGCATTTTGTAGTGAGGGTCATGTTTGCTAATTGGCTGCTTGAATATATCATTCACCTAAATGCATCAATATAGAAAAAGTCACTTACTTTTTGCATTTTTCTATAATATCTTTAGGCAACCTTAAGATAAAGCAGTCAGTCAAATCACTCTAAATAAGACCAAGAACAAAACAAGAATCACTTTTTTCTGTTACCTCTTAGTGATTTTTATGAAAATGGTGCTTTTGTTTGACCCGTGTAAGACTTTTTTGACACTTAAACGCTGCCTTGACGTATAATTCTAGAGTTTGGTGTTATAGTAATTTCTCAGTTCAGTAGCTGCTATCAGCACATGTATAGCATTTTAGGTGTGGGAGCAGAAGATGTCACCTTTTATGTCTGACAAGTGAAATGGCTTTCTGCATGAGTAAGTTGATTGAATCGCTTCAGTGTTTTACTTGGTTCAACATGGCGTACACACACACACACACACACACACACACACACACACACAAAGCCTAATTTCTCTATTGAACAGTTTGCCATTGCCTGATATTGTTATGCTCCACAAGTGACAGTCAATCCGCAGAGATCTAGTTTCAGGCTAGCACCAAAGGGATAAAAATGACCTTCCGATTGAGGTGTTAGTATTCTACACTTGTAGCCAAAAGGTAACATCTCAGCGCCAATGTATTTTTTATGAGGCAATTCTCCTTCACACATTTGTAAAATCGTTTCTTTGTAAATACTAAACCAAAAAGAGCTATAAATAAATCATCATTATGAGTTCATTTTTCTTAGCCTTCTGCTTGCCGCTGTCTCATTTTGATGATTCTCATTATTTCTCCACACTTGTAGCAGTGTAGGAGTGAAGGCAGAGGCAGACAGTATCCTTGGAGCTGACTCATTCTGGGTCGAATCCAACACAGTACATGGGCTGTTCTTCTTTTGGCTCCAGATGAGGATATTTTAATCAGCTCTGGATATTCTCAGGTAAAGCATGTGATGAACATAGGGCGCCTTAATGAGCGCTGAGGTGGAAGGGGTGTAGGAGAGTGTTTTATGTGTTATCCAGTCAGAGTGACATCCCAGAGAAGGAAACTGAACTAAAGCTGCCACAAATACGCTTACATTGCAAATGCAGTAATTTGTTAAGAGTTATAGACCTTACAGAAGCCAACTATAGCAACTCGGATTTGGCTGAAATTATTCTCCTGGCATACATGAGGGGAACAATCTAAGAGCATCATGTTGAAGCTGCAGGAACTGAAAACGCCACCCCCACTCCCTCCACATCAAACAAAGTGACCTGTTTGCTTTTATTGAATTAAAAAGTCAAACTGAGCCAATTCACCACCGCAAAATACTAAAAAAGTTAGGTTTAGACCGATACAATCTCACAATTGTCTCGTTCTCTTTAATCACTGTGAATGCAGTGCCAACATTTCTCTCCCCGTGTCACTTTGTTTTACTTTCTAAATTGTTTTTTTTGTGTGTGTCCTGTTTTGCTGTGTAAGCAGATAAAGCCACTGGAGAAGCCACTTTCCAAGTATAATTTTTTCCCCTGTCACCATTGAGTCAATGTTGACCAGCTGTGTAAATTGACCAGCCAATGATAGTGTTTGACAGCTACATGCATGAGAGTGATTGAGTGCCCAAAGCTTACCAGCCTTAAGCCTTTTGGCCAAAAAACATACATTCACAAATAAAAATGATGGTTCTTCAACATGAGTTCAGTAGAATCAGGCCTATCTCACTGACCTTCGATGTAACTTTCCGGCCCACTGTCGTTTTGGCCAGCCTAAGGCACACCTACATTTGCATTTACATTTATTCATTTAGCTGACACTTTTATCCAAAGCGACTTACATTGTTCTAATGTAATTACCAGTGTTACAGTCACTGTAGGCAAGGTGGGTTAAGTGTCTTGCCCAAGAACACAACGACAGTATAAACTGTGGGGAGAGTGGGAATCGAACCGCCTACCTTCCGGTTGAAAGACGACCACTCTACCCACTCACGATGCAGACCCCACAAGGAAGATGTTTAACAGGGTTTTATTCCGAGGCAGAGGTACAAAATCACAATCCAGAAGACAAAGTCGAAACAAAGGAAATGGCCGGAGAGCTCACACGAGGGGTCGAGACAATCTGGCCCCCGACAGGCGAAAACACACAGACTATATTGGGAAGACCATGAGTCACAGGCAGGAAGTCAATCAAGAAACACAGACTGGGGTTGGACTTCACAATAAAAAACAGGAAACAAGATAAAATACATGGACAGACCAACTACAACAGACCAAGAGGGTGGGACATGTGCAATAATCATACTCTCTAATCAGTCTTGATATGCCACATCTGTCAGGTGGATGGATTATCTTGACAAAGAAGTGCTCACTAACACAGATTTGGACAGATTTGAACAATATTTAAAAGAAATAGACATTTTGTGTACAGTTTTTTTGTTCAGTATATATCATTTATATCATAGTTTTCTGTCCAGCTGAGTGTACTGTGTCAGGAGAACCCTTAGACACCCTTACAATTTAAATTTTTGGAATTTAAAGTTACATGTCTAGCTTGTAAACTTTTACTTCTACTTGAGTAATAATATTTTAAAGGAGTTTTTTTGTTGTAATGTGACATACTCAGCTGATAGACTATAGCTGATAGAGGGTTTTATTGTTTGCTATGGCTTGTAATTATAGTTGGTGCATTTCTAACGTAACTTTTCTCACCTCCGCTTCCTTGAGCTATAGTTTGACATAGCAGTAGGTAGAGTGCTTGTGTTAGCAGATACAGTGCTAACTACAGTGCTAACTATTTCACACGTTTCTGAAAAATGATTTGGCTCTATCTCCAGGGAAAAATAAACACAATGTTTTTAGATTAGCCATACAATTGATATTTTTGAGTGATGCTTAATCTGGCCCCAAACCTTCACCCAAATGTAATTTTGTATTATTGAGCACATTTCATCCTACTGGTTTCAATTAGTCCAATTTATGTTCTATTTTATGCGCACTGGCCATATACTTCCATACCGCAGACAGTAAAATATGCAGGAACATGACACTCAGTCAGTGTTGGTCCTCTCAGCCAGAATTATATGCTACATTAGTTCTAGACTGGTTCCAGACCTCTTTCATTTAATTTGTCACGTTATTTCCAGTAATGCCGGGTGTAATTTTGCATTAATTTATTGGACAGTGTAAGCTCTTAAAATTGAAGATAGGTTGTGGTTTTAACCTGAACCATGCAGAGCGGAAAATCAGCACAAGTAGGCGTGACAATAGCCTTTTCTCCAGTGAGTCTACTGGAAAGGATAACAATAAAGCCAGACGGGCTAAATACATGAGCTGTAACTGTATGCAAAGCAGCTAAGGCATAATATATATTCTGTGGGACGCAAATGTCAAGGCACTCTTTCAATTGTGAGAATGGTAAATGCTTCAGGCCCGACTGTGGAATTTCATTACAGAAGTTATATCTGTTCATGATGTCAAACTCTAGAAAGGTAAAGGACCGCTACAATACAGCTGATTTAATTTCCTTTCAGAAACTCAAATGGGACTCCTCTGGAGAGAAAGAATGGAGGACAAAGTGTTCTGCAGATTATAAACTAGTCAAAACTAAAGATGGCAGGACTAGACTGTCAACAGTGGATGCCCTCTAAGAAATGTTTTCTCAAACAAACCACCACTTTCATTTACATTTTATAAGTGTAAAATATTAATATGTTTCTGCTGTCCAGTAAAGTCCCTTGACAGTGTTTTGGAAGATGTGCCAAAAGAAGTAGCACATAGGTCTAAGCTAGTTATGTCCAAAGTCTGTCCCAAGGAGTGCACACTCACTGAGGTCAGATGTGATGCCTTCAGCCTGCCTCTAAAATATATTTTTAATGCCTCAGCTCTGTTATTAACAATGAATTGACAATGAATAAATCATACACATTTAAAAATGCAGTTCTTCATTTATCAACATAAGGCAGTGTGTTGACAGTAGCCCACTGTTTCCCAACCTGGCCAGCCAAACCTGAAATTCTCTCCCTTCACTTCACAGCAATTTATAGAAAATACTTTTTTTTTTTGTTTTTTAGGCAATGCTTTGTTTTTCCGATTAGTTAAATATTTTGTTGTTTCCATCTTCATCTGTTGCTGTTTGGAAATCTTATTTAGATTTATAAAGACCAGACTAATTCTTTGTGTTGAAAAGAAAAAAAAAACATTAAGACATCTGACCAGCCAACATTGCAGTAAAGGAAAAGTAAACATTGTGCTTATTTTGGCAAAAGGTTGTTTTAAAAATATCTGAAGAACATTTGTCCTTGAGCTTGTTGATGAAAAAAGCCTAAATAACCACGGCCCAAACACTTTAGTTTTGCACATCTTTTAAATGATTCAAATTTTTGCTCTCTTAGGCAATGACCTAAAATGACTTTTACATCTTTTTCACCAAAGCTTAGTGTACCATACTTTATGTATGCTCAATAATGTATGTTACAATGCTTGTAATTTGCAGAATGTCATTTTTTCAATTAGCTTTTGGTCATTGTCAACAAGACATTACACATGTTCCCTTAAGCTTTTTGTCTTGTGTTAATTATGTTTGTTTCCATTAGCATGAAAAGCCTATTTCTACAAAGTTGTATGCCTTCAAACAGTTTATTTGCTTTCGTCGATATGCTTCCATGCTATTATCTATGCACAATTACCTCCCTCAAAATGATGGATTTCACAGCTTGCATTTTAGCAGGATCAGGCTAATCCGAGCCGACAGCAACAATTCCTCTTCATTAGACCAGTCCAACTCGGAGATGTGACACAAGATGGCCGTGCTCACATGACCGGAGATGCCACTTGTCCTCATTCACCCCTGCCACCTGTTGGTGTCACATCTGCAGTCTTCATTATCACTCCACAAACGATTCCACCACACAAACTACTTAGTCGCATTTGGCAGCAGCAGAAGACTCGAGACTTTTTCATCCCAAGGACAGCTGTTGGCTTTCCTTCTTTTTAATCCAATCATAGTCAAGCAGATTTTCCCCAAAATGTTTCATCGCTGTTACTCTTTGGCAGCTGTGACAACACACCTGAGAGTAGTGGCTGGAACATCTGTGAGGCAGCACTCTGGAGATAAGTGATAGTCACAGTCCCTTTATAGATCAAAAAGTGTCTTTGGATGTGTATGTAAAAGTATGGTGGTGTCTGTCTTTTTATGTAGGCTTTCATCAAGGTGTCTTTGAAGGGACACACACACACACACAGTTATGGAAAAACATGTCCACTCTGTGCATGCCTCAGCCCACAATGATGTAGCTACACCTTCTCACTAAACTCTGTATGAGGGAGCAGGACTTCTAGTACCAGTAGTATCACTGCTACATTAACTTTACTGCTAATTAAAAGCAGTGAAAACACCAGGAGTCATAGAGTGTGCAGTTAGAATGTACTGTATTTTGACGCACAAGTGACCTACGCACTCAGATAGAAATTTCTTCTAATCTGTAAAATATATTCTAATATAAGTATTTATCTGCCAACATAACAGATTGAGGGAATAATAGGATTTCCAGCATCAGAATATTTACAAAAAGATGTTGCTATAATTGTTGAAATGAAGATGTGTTGTTGTGTGCCTAGTATTAAATATGCAATGTGTTAAAGTATGCATTTTGAGGCATGTATAAGAGCTCCTCCTCACTGTACAGAGTGTCTGGGGCCCTGTTGGCCGCCTGGTAATTGAGGATGTGGGGGTAAGAGACAAGGCCCCTTCGGAAATCCTCAGCAGATCGCCCATTATCCCGTGCTGAAAATTGGGTAGCTGCTCCGGTGCTGACATTTCAATTTATACCTGTCACATTTGGATCCCGAGGAACAGAAAGGAAAGGAGAAATGGAGGATGAGACACTTGTTTATGGCTGTTAAGAGAAGTCTGAGGTGTCCAAATATAGACTGCGGTGTTGGTCTAAGGGAGTGCTGCAGTAGAAGCATGGTGAGTTCTCTGAGTTCACCTTTGCAGTGGGAAATAAGATGAAGCCCAGCAATGATTAGACCGAGCTGCGGATTCTGATGTGCGCTGATCAGAGTCAACAGTGAGGGCTGCTCCACTGAGGACAGACTGTGTTGATTTATGGGATTGTATAGATGTGGAGTATGGGGATGTACTATGTAGTGAAGGGAATCTGATCATTTTTTGTTGCTGACTTGAGAGTAAAACCACTTTGGATACTATACATTTAAACTATCTATATTTTATTATATTATTACTGCTTTACACTGGCATCATTCATGTCACTTTAGACACTTCTTGAAATAACAAAGCTATACTCGACTTATGAAATTGTGGGTCTAATAATATAAGCTTCTGTAACAACATAATTGTAAAAAGTAAG
The DNA here is from genome assembly GCA_024416835.2 of Perccottus glenii. Classification (NCBI taxonomy): domain Eukaryota; kingdom Metazoa; phylum Chordata; class Actinopteri; order Gobiiformes; family Odontobutidae; genus Perccottus; species Perccottus glenii. Next base: position 14,655,808 of record CM044564.2, read on the forward strand.
GTTAGCAGCCCCTTTTATGGTTCTTTCTGTGATTGTTGTTGGGTATTTCTCAGACCATTGTCTTGTCTGGTACCCTATTTATTTTCCCACTGTCCCATTTTATACTGTGTCCTGGCTTTTGGTTAAAAATAAAAAATGATTCCAGCCAAGTGTAATGTGGTATATGTTAGAGAGCAACGTCCCGGTACCGTCACGTAAACACGCTACAAAAAAGCGTCTTTTTTGCACTAATACCTTACCATACAAACCATAACAACCTATATACCAATTTAAAGCTTAAAGTCTCATCTTTCCAGCAATATAAACCATTTCAACACGTTACAACCACAGCGCCGACACCAAAGCCTTTTTTACAGACAAGCACAAAGTTTAGTTTAGATTGTTCCTACCTTGGCTGGCTGTTTTGGACTGAAAACCGCACCAAATCCTGAAAGCTTGGGCTCTGTCTGTCCGTAAAGCTCCAGGGAATAATATCCAGTAAAATAATTAGGTCCACAAAACATGTTATATCCTCCAACGCTCAAAAACTGCAGCAAAGTATTTCCAACTTGAAATCAGCAGCGCCATTTTTTGTCATTTCTTTTGATAATAAAAGCCATAAGTCCTTTTAAAACCGGGAAAAAAGCTAGTAGAATGCTAACAGGAAGTGTTAGCCTTCGATTGACACCTTATTCAGCCAATTTGGACGTGTTTTGAGCAGGCTGGTCCTACATATCCGCCTATGAGCGCACAGACTCTGCGGCCATTACGCATCATGTAAACGCTTCTAGCACGTTCCTTGTTCTCCGTATATGGTCATCATGACGATAGACGGATAGCCAATGATCTCCCGAGTCTAACGGTGTCAAACACGTGGGGGTTTCCTTTGGCCTGAGGCTTCTCCTTCTCAGCGTAAACACACTGCTGCTCCATGAGAGAGCTTGTGCGTCATATGACGCAGAGCGCATGTTTATTGTGCTTTTACAGAGTTTTTTGCGTAAAAACTATGGCAAAACTTACAAAAATAATAAAATACTTGTTAGAGGATGTAGTGGAGGCATGTGCATTTCTTTTTATTGCTATTTTGGACGAGCAGCAGTCGAAAGACAGCGTTTAGAGGGGGGAGGGGCAGATGTGGTCTGATGTGAAAGCTCAAGATATAACACCTGTATTTCCTTTCACAGAGGTGCAGTAACAGTAACAGAAGAGAAAAACCCCAGTAAAATGCTCCACGTGACATGCTCTTGTGCTTTCTGCCAACAAGAGACAATGTTGCACATATATTGTAACATTGACACATATTTTGTAACACTGACCAACAGTTTTATAACCTATGTATATAGTTTGCAGTATAATTTTTATGTGTGGATATTATTCCAAAATATATATTTTGGCCCATAACACTCATTTTGACTATTTTTAATGTAAATATGTCCATTTTATTGTGTTATTATTATGGAATATTAATTTTCATAACTAATATAGTGATTATGTTTGTAAATACAGATTCCTCTAGATGTAAGCTTTCAGTAGAGCCCTCATTGATGCCTGTGGGTTGAAGCATTCAGAACTTATTGCACTTTTCATACGTTTTCCAAATGTGTCCAATTTGGATAAATCTTGGCTAAACTATGGTCCCTCTATAAAACGCATGGACCTACCAACATAAAAACTGGTGTAAAAAATTCATTTTTACAGATATTCTTTTCAAGTTTGAAATGTGAGCAGTCATCAAGTTATTATTTTGGGCCATAGTGTGTTTTAGTCCTCAACTACCTCCTGAAGCCTTTGACACCTTTATTTTCACTAAATATTTCAGGCGAGAACACAAAAAATCATTTTCTCTGTGTGTTCCAAAGTGTATAAAATTGTATCAGTAGTACTTAGAGAGATTCTGACTGTTGTGGGTGAAACTAGAGGTTGTTACCTTTACAAAGAGCCCACACTTGTATTTAAATTCCAAAGGGTTCAATAACAGCAGTCATTTTAATTTGGAGAGGTCACATTACACACAATACAGCCAAAATGACCCCCGATTTATAAGAGGATATTCTACAAAATAAACTACACTGTAAAATATTACCAGGGTTTTACAATATCTACTTCTAATATTTTCTAATAAATTACATACCAGCGTTTTATAGTCTATTGCTGTAATATTTACAATGTACTGTTTAGAAATGTAATGTAATTTAGAATTTTACAGTGCTTACACAATAAATTGCTGTGTACGAGGTCTCACAATATGCCCCTGTATTATTTATCAGACACATAGACTGTGATAACACAACTAACTACTGTAAAATTTTATTTCCGTTGGAGAGCGCCAGAAAACTCTCTTGTCTTGATTTGATGTGAAGAGACAGACGGCTTCACAAAAATGTGAAATGAAATTCAGACAAAAAAAAGCATAGTTTAGTTGCACATGTAAATAATTCCATCTAAAAGCCTTCTGTACTGACCTCCAGAGGAAACATGCTTTTATTCTGTTTGTGCCAAAGCAGGATGACAGAAACGTTCATGTCCTTAACTGTTTGAATTAGCATTAAAAAAAAAGATAACTTTCTGTATTACAGAGACATAAGCATTTTCCACATACTTGCAACTTTTCTCCTCAGACATAGGTTAATGTTTCAGTCAATACTTGTATAAAAATCACCCACACTGGCTTTAAACTGCATCCAGCTTTAATTCAAACGCTCTCTATTTGGAGATAATTGCATGTTCCAAAGTGACAAGGTGCCATTAATAAAAAATAAAACACAGATGGAGAACAGAACACATGCTGTGAAATAGTAGTGACATCATGGCATTATATTTAGAAAATAAACACAATGCACTTATTTTCATTGTCTCTTGTCTTTGATATTGTATTTTCCTATTCCTTCCGGAATCATGAATAACAATAACATCCAACAATTGCTTTATAGCTTAAATTAGACTTCAACCTGTTTGTGCCTGGAACTATTTTTTACCTATGAGCTGTTGAAAAAAAAAGGCTCACACTGCTCTGTAATGAGGCTGTGAAGGTGGGAGGTTCACAAAGGGGAAACATCCAAGGTGCAAATAACTACGACAACCAGTCCTGAGTGTGAGGATCTATCCACTTGTCTGCTGGTAAAAGGCCCATGGGATCAGCGCTACACTAGAATGAATGAGGTGTTGTGCCCGACACCAGGAGATTCCACTTAATAAATGGCGTGCTTGATCCAGGGCCGGCTGTGCAATTGTATTTGGACAGCCTGATGAATTGGGGACTGGGAGCCATCCTCACTTTTTTCCCGAGAAGAGATAATAATTCATGTTTGAAAGCGGCTGTCGGCCCAAACTGTTCAAACACCAGAAAGTTCTCGCGCTGTGGACTGCAATGAATGGAAGTCGATTTGTCATTGATGAAGATGATCAAAGTCCTCCTTGAAGTAAAAAGGGAAATGTGTGGCTGAAGTGTTTCTTGCTCCACATTTTTAAAGGGTACACACCAGATTAAACAGACCCTGTGGTCCTTTATACAGTCTCCTTTTATAAAGTGAGTCATTAGCAATGTCCACAGATGTGCTGGGGAGTCTAAATCTCAGTACAGTTACATGTAAGTAGAGAAAAGTCCAGCCATTGACTATGGGTACAGTACGGGTCAAGTCAGTACAGGGCGGTTTGGTACGGGTAACCCCTTCAAGAGGAACGTGTTTCTACTCTTACAGGTCCAGGAGAACGCCTGCTACGTAAACAATGATGTCATCAAAGTGCTACAAAAGTTGTGTCTGTTTTAGATATAAAACGTTTTTTGAAACAAACTTTCAGAAATTTGGATAAATTAAAAGTAATTAATATAAATAAGGAATAAATCCTTGTGTTTAGCAGCAAGAGGCTGGAGGTAGCGTAAGCTGAAGAAGTAACATTAAAGACTAAACAAGACGAAAGCCGTACGTTGCTCTGTCTTATTAAAACTGGAAATAGCTGTTGCTAATGTTTTCTGTTTGAATTTGACTGTTTTTCACACAAACATAGGTAATCTATTAAAACCGTTTGACTCGTGTGAGGATTATCTATCGTCCAATCATCTGACTGCAGTGTTTAACTACACTCCTCCCAAAACGTACCACAAAGCCTCTTTTTGGGGACGCTTTGGACGCCATTTGAAAAAACGCCAAAACCTCCCCAAACCACACTGTACCGTCCCAGTGGAAACACCTTAAGGACAGCAAAATATTGAGGCACTCTGTGTCCTCTACCAATTCAATGACAGCAAACACGTAATCCATTGGTTGCTATTTGCCAAAACTATCTTGTAAATGCCGAATTTGCTATTCTCGATAGCTAATGGCCATTTGTCCACTGAAGATCCATGGGTCAGGAGTGCTACATTTTTCATAGAAGTGCGTATTATATAGTGAAAAATTGCTAGCCCATTAGTATTCCTGTTTCAAAGCTCCAAGCTCTTACGCAATAACTTAATCAAGGAACATGCGTTACTTTGTGTGAGTCTGCAGCGCATGTGCAATGTGATTGGTTAGTTGATCTTGATGGTTGTCCCACTCTGCTATACGCTATGTAGCTGCACTTGCATATGCAGTGCAATTGCTGTGGTTTGTAGCTTAAAGCTTGAGTAGAAAGAAGCAGAGTGTTGTGTTTGGTCTATCGCCTGAAGCAACAAAGCAACACAGCGCTTTTCATTTGTCTCCAGCTGGGACTAGAGTGTGAGAAGGACAGAGCACTGGACCAGGTACCCACATGTCGGCTGGCCAGAAGGCATAAATACTGTATTCTTGAAAAATATGGAGTAATTTAATTTTAAGCTCTTGTTACTAAAGTTATATTTAGAGGTAAGTACTGGTGAATGAAAGTATGAGTGACAGCCGTTTACATATGTAGGTTATGTAAAAGACATGACTAATATGAACATGAATGAATTAGAAAATAGGTGTTATATGAGCAAAGAAATGAAACGGACAGGTGGGCGTTAAACGTTTTTCATCATTCGGCCCGGGTGCAAAACTAATGGCAGCCTTCTGACAGTCACAGCTGTGTTTTCTATTTACAGGGACAGTCGAGGTATACACTGTGTGCACAATTAGTGATTATTTTGACTATATCATTTTATCCTTAATTTCCAACTCCAAGCTTTATAAACTTGAATCCTTATTGGATTTAATCCATATCAGGTGATGTGTATTTGTGTAACGAGGAGGGTGTGGCCAAAGGAGATCAACACCCTTTATCAAGGTGTGCATATTTATTAGGCAGATTCTTCTCCTCAGGAAAAATGGTCCAAAAAAGAGATTTAACTGACTCTGAAAAGTCAAAAATTTTATAAAGGTTTTCACAGGGTTGCAGCACTCTTGAAATATCTAAGATATTGGGTCGTGATCACAGAACCATCAAACGTTTTGTAGCAAATAGTGAACAGGGTCGAAAAAAACGTGTCGAGAAGAAAAGACTCAAATTAACCGCCAAAGATTTGCGAAGAATCAAACGTGAAGCTACCAGGAACCCATTATCCTTCAGTGCTGCCATATTCCACAAATGCAACCTGCCTGGAGTGTAAAGAAGTACGAGGTGTTCAGTTCTCAGAGACATGTCCAAGGTAAGAAAGGCTGAAACCCAACCACCTCTGAACAAGACATAAGTCGAAAAGTCAAGAATGGGCCGAGAAATATCTGAAGACAGGTTTATCAAAGGTTTTGTGGACTGATGAGATGAGAGTGACTCTTGATGGACCAGATGGATGGGCCTGTAGTTGAATCATATTAACAATCATATTGCAGATTGCATGAGTTTGAAAGTCCAACAGTGGTTTGGAATTTAATTGGCGCAGCAAACTCAATTAAGTTATGTCTGGCTATTTTGTAAATTGACCTTGTTCTGGGAGCACAATGGAAAAGATGGCCGCTGTTAAGGAAAACTAAAATGATAAGGCAGATCTATTAATAAATCTATATTACTGTCGATTTTTATTTTGTGATATTTGAAAGTTTTCTGTCTTTGTGTAAAAATAAAATATATGATAAAATAAAGATGACAACCATTATTGTGTAGTCTTTATGTCATTTTGGCCAACATCTGTTTAGAAGTAGCAATGTAGATTCTGGACAAACAAATGCAAACTTTAATTTTACCAGATTGTGGTCTTTTAAGTGAGATTAATGCTGATGGTTCTATGTTTGTTTTTGTTTTTTTGCTATTGCTTTACAAAGTGCACTGCAAAATCATTCTCAAGTTGTTGAAGGTCACATCTGCGGTTGAGAAATAGTTCTCCCCTTCAAGATAAAAGCTTCTATATGAAAGGAATTCACACACTGTTCCTGCACGTCTGAAAAAAATAAAAATTTGTGGATCTCAAAGTGGACAAAAAAATAACTGGCCTTAAACCACAAGGTCATCCACACCAGCTTAAAACCATTTTGACCTTCCTTTTCATAAATGAACATAAACAATAAACTGTTCTTTCCCTCAGCATGAACAAATAGCTTTGCAAGTAAACACTTCAAAGTGCAGCAGGTTTTTTGGAATTAGCTCCAGTGTTGTAAAACAATACTTTGATATTTTTACATTAGTAAAATCATAGCCTCATGCTTTGTTCGGAGATGCAAGCCTGAGTCAGGCTCAGAGCCCAGAATAGCTAGTCAATGTTGCTTGCCTGAGCTGAGTATGGTGATGCCAAATGACTAGCTGCTTACATGGAGACAAAACATGAAACAGTGCCGTTCATATCGAATGCATAATGAAGTATAAGCATGAATAATTTATATTAACAAGTGGAGGGAATCTGCTTGGTGATCAGCCAACTCCAGCTCCTTTTACTTCTACCTAAAAGGCTTTTTGTTTTGTAAAAAAAAAAAAAATGACCAAAACAAACGGCCATATTGAAGAGACAGATGGCAGATTGGCTGATGCTGAGTCTCTTATCCGAAAGCACACTGGGAGGGAAATAGAGGTTGCTATGGAAATTATAAAGTGATACAATTTGTTAAATTCCCTGGAAAGGACATTGGGTTCAGAGGTCATGTCCACAAATCGGATCAGCTATTTAATCAAAAAGGGGGTTTGGTTACAAATAATATTTTTCATTGTGATTTTTCTGTATGGAAAATGTGGGGAAAGGTATTATTGTATTTATACTCGTACAACAATAATGCAAGATATAAAGTGTGGCAGAAGCTAATTTATACAAGATGTTTTGCATAAAAATGTTTAACATACGTTTTCATTTTTTTTATCCTTACGCCTTTTTGCATTAGATATCATGTCTTTATTAAGACCACATTGTATTTTTGCAAAAAACAGGCATAGAAGTATTAGTAGTCCTATTTACCAAATAGGGATTTCTTTTATGCATTTTTAAGGCACAAATGAAAAAAACTAAAAACATAATAAAATGATCATAGCAGGTCTTAGTATGAGGTAAATGTATAACTTTAGATCAACAACAACATGCAACATATTTGAAAGAAAAGAGCAATGTGCTGCTAATAACCAGTCTGATTAATGCAGGGATCTTCAGCTGGAGTGTAGTCATAAAAAGCCGAAGTTGTTGAAACATCAAAACAATGGATTTATTGCTTTACAATGAGAAAGCTTTATCAAAAGTGGAAGCATTGCCAATTTTTGGATGAGTGGATTTTCACCATAACCTCAAGGTCAGACTGAGCTCAGAAAAACCCAAAACAACCCACGCATGGAAGCATGACTAAGAACAGATGAGTCCTGAATCCACCCTTTTTTCATCAAATCATATCAGTTATCAAATACCTGAATAGCTTGCTTTGCTTTAATTATTATTGGGATAGATTTTCTATCACTAGCAATAACCAACTATGACAATTCCTAAGTAGCCAAAACATTTTTTATGTCATAATTAATAATAATAATAAGTACAAGCAGAATTTTAACCCCATCATTAGTTGGTCTCTGCTTGCCCTTTTGTCTCTCCTGACTCTTTTTTTTTGTGAATCACATTTTTTTTTGTGTGCATTGGTAATAGAGCAGAAGGGAGCAGTGCAGAGGAAGTATTTTTAGTAGGCAATCCATATCACTGTGCTTCCCTCCCTTGTATCAGATTTTAATTGCTGGATGCTATTTTGTTGCTTTCTCCCATTAAGCAAGCACTAAGATGAAGAGTACACAATATATGTCCTGTTGCTAGGAAACTAAATTAGAAAACAGGATGGTTTGTGTTCACATTATAGACTGGTTTGTGTAGACCCATTTGGACAAATGGAAATGGCTGTTGAGTAAAATTAGATGCATTCTCGCTTTGATTGTAAATTGATTGAAACAATGTAATGTGTTAATGTTAGATCTAATTACATTACAGGAAAAAAAAAAAACAGGGTAATTAAGAGCAATAAAAGTCATCTTCTTACACTTCATAAATCACAATTAAATATCCATTCTTAGATCATTGTTTTAGCTTTTTGAATTTAAATGTTGCCTTTGCTGTTTTGATTTCACAGATCTCTATGAAATGTTTATCCCGTAAATAGTGTGAATGGCGGGACAAATAGGCTGTTTTACAGTAAGTTACAAACTGTAACTTGGTGATACTTGGTGTTGCAAAACCCTGTGAAAAATGATAAATGGCTTTTTAGGGGTTTTGTGAGTAACTTGTTGGATACTGCCTCTTTATTTTGGCTTCAATGTCTTTTTTAATGCCGCCTGGCAGGATAGAAAGTAGCAGACAATAGGCACTGATTTTAATTTAGGCAGGACACAGGCATGCGCTATATCAATTACTGAAATTAGTTTGCAGTTTGAGAATATTTCATCAAATTCAAATTATTCCAGTGATGACTAATCAAGAAGTTGACTTTGACAAACATTGAGTCCATATTTGGAAAGGTAGTTTTGTAGAAATAAACAAATAACTGTGCCACAATGTTAGTTTTGTGTGTGTGTGTGTGTGTGTGTGTGTGTGTGTGTTTCACCAGCTTCTTCAATTAGACGTGGTCTTATCTGTCAGAGGAACACTATGCTGTCTCTGTCTGGTTTGGATTGACAGCAGCCAGACAGTAGCAGAATGAGGAATGGACTGTTGCCAGTTGACCAGATTATCTACTCATCGCTGCACAAAAACACATCGTTGTGTCACATATTTCCTCCTAGAGCAGAGTGTAACCATTAAATCAAATATGAAGGCTACTCTATTTCTTGGACAATCCCGTTCATAAGCCTTGCCTTGAGCTATGATCTTCAGAGAGTCCCAGAATCACCGCTGGGGATAAGGATAAAATCTCTCAGCAAAGAGATAATGGTTGATAGATTTCTATTCACATCTTTGATTGGATATGCAAATCATGTGATCATGCAGTGTATATTTAACTCAACTCTTAGACCACTGATTTGCTGATGGTGCTTGGAAAGCCCACTGCTGTCTCAGTGAAAGGTCTACAGCCAGTCTTCACTCTCACATCAATAAACACTTCGTGGTGTTTATCAACCTTGTCATATTTATTTAATTTTCAAATCTGTTATTTAAAAAATTGCTAAATATGTAGGATTTCAAAAACACTGATCGGCACACAGCTCGTCAAACTGTACACAGAGATTAAATTTATAGCTTGCATTGCTTTGTAATCTTGTAGATGTATTGCCACTAATACGCAAAACACATTTTTGTACTATGAATCACCAAGAGAATGCCTGTAGCTTGCAGACAATACTGCAGTGCAGGATTGGATGAAAGGGGCAAGGGTCTGTCAGGAGCCTAGAAACACACTAACCTTTTATACACACACAATGAATACAACAGATCACAGGTGAGGATGGTTACCTTTTAGCCATTCAAACTTGTTTGTGTCAACTTGTTATCAGGCCAAAATCACCAGGGTGTGTAAACTTTTGACCAGGGTCATTTGGGTAGTTTCTGTTGTCATTATGATTTAAAAAGAGTAAACACAATTGTTTGACAATAAATGGCTTCATCCAACCCCTAACTATGAGTAAAAGATAGTTTTAGTGTTATCATTAGGCTTATATAGAGATATACAGTATATATTAAAAATATATTTTTAAAGATAATTTACAAAGTTTAAGAGCACACTTTTTGGTCTGAGTGAAAATTTTATTAGAACTTTTTGTGAAGTTCCTGTACCACTGTGACAAACTTACAGTCTCTTAAACCCTGACAAAACTCAAACCATTACTTTGCAATTTATGCAAATGCCTCCACTTTTGGGACATTTGCATGAAAAGCACAGAAAGATATTCTCTGAATGCAATGAATGAAGCAGAGGATAGGAATTCTCTGCTGCCTGGGCTAATTTGCCGTTGCTTAGCAGCATTACAGACTAATAGGCAGTGGTGTTTTGCAGAATAAGAAGGGGGTTTGGGGCACAGAGACCTTGAAGGCGTGCACAGAGACACTCATCAGTCAGCTCCAGGTTATTACTTAAAGCGACCCTAACTTAAAGACAAGTTGCAACAGCATAGGACACCAAAAAGAGATATTAAAAGAGAGAAATAAGAAGTGGAAAGAGAGAAGCTTAAACAAAAATAAATTCAGTTGAGTTTCCTTTGAGACTGTGGTTAGAGCATCATGGGAGGAAGCACTGCGGGGTTAATTAAAGCTATTAAAACGTGGAGGGTTGTGCCACTTTGCACTCCACAAACGTGACATTTGCTCAGTTCTTTTCCTCAGAGTCCATCAAACTGTCACTGTCCTCTCACTTTGTCAAACTGGACTGCTCTGTTACAGATGGCACTGTTGCAGCTGGTGTTTGTGAATGCTGACTAAAGGAAGTGAACCAAATGTCTTCTGTCTACAGTGTATAAGACGACCGTATAAAGGAAAACTAATGACACAATGAACAAATCCTGGCAAGATTAAATCTATACATTATTGGCTCTAATACATTATTATCTAAGTCTCAACCAGACTTAGAGAGACTTACGCATGCTTTTATCTCCAGCAGGTTAGATTACTGTAACGGCCTGCTCACTGGTCTCTCAAAACGAGGGTTAAGACAGCTGCAGCTTATTCAGAACGCAGCTGCTCGGGTTCTAACCAAAACCAGGAAGTACAACCACATTACGCCAGTTTTAAAATCTCTGCACTGGCTTCCTGTTGCTCAGAGAATAGACTTTAAAACAGCACTGCTGGTTTACAAGTCTCTTAATGGTTTAGCACCAGAATATATTTCTGACATGCTAGTTACTTATGAACCTCCTCGTACTCTGAGAACATCTGGGACAGGTCTTCTGCTCGTGCCCAGAGTTAGAACTAAACAGGGTGAAGCAGCGTTTAAGTTTCATGCAGCAAAAATCTGGAACAGCCTCAACTTTAACAATGTTCAAGGGGAGGTTAAAAACCTTCCTCTTTAGCTCCGCCTACACTACAACCTAAAGTGTTTTATTTATCTGCACTCTTTTTAAAATGTTTTTATTTTTTCTTATGTTTTTTAATCTAAATCTTGTAAATTGTCTTTTATTTCTGTAAAGCACTTTGAGTTACTCAGTGTATGAATTGTGCCGCCGGGGGCGGCAGTAGCTCAGTGGTAGAGCGGCCGTCCTTCAATCGGAAGGTAGTAGGATCGATTCCCGCTTGCCCCACAGTTCATACTGTCGTTGTGTCCTTGGGCAAGACACTTAACCCACCTTGCCTCCAGTGACTGTAACACTGGTAATGTAATGTAAGTCGCTTTGGATAAAAGCGTCTGCTAAATGAATAAATGTAAATGTAAATGTAAATGCTATATAAATAAAATTGCCTAAGTGGATAATAAGTCTGCAAATGTTGAATTGCAAATATTATGTGTGTGTGCTGTTTTGTTTTACAAACAGCCTACTGTTCCTACATTCACGCTAAAGACCTTAGATAACTACAAGCAACGTCATCAAAAACATAAGAATCATTATTTCCTATTCATATATGAGCCCTAAATACGCCCTCTGATGTACTGAAAGTCTACTCAATGTTGCCATGTTGTTTAACATTAGCATACAGAGAAAGAATGGATAGAAGTTTTTGCCTTCATGTATTTTTGCATATGTCTCTTGTGGCGCACAGTGACATTGTGCATTTTATTGTTAGGTCTTGAGTCTTTACCAATGATGAGGCTGTCTTTGATGAGGAATCAAAAGCACTAAAACTATTTTTATGTAATTGTAGGTCCTTTATGTCATGTCATTTGTTTTTTCTGCATGGCTCTAAGCCTCAAATGACTTGCATCTGGTAGCCGTAACCTGTTGTAGCCAAAACATATGTATACAGTAACTAGAGCAGCTAAATATTAAGTCACATGTTAATGTTCTCTACTCACTCACTTACAGCACACATTTGTAGTCAGCTGTTTATCCCAAATCTGCCATTTTATTTTGGCTAATCCCCTTTGACTGAAAATATATTGTGGTCCTCCTTTCTTCTATTGTCAAAAAGTGCACACAGTCCATGAGTTTCAAAAACAGTAAAAGGGTCTCTTTCTCAAAAAGTCAGGACTTTGTGCATCATTTTTAACCGAGTATTTGAAACCATGTCCTCAGTGACTAGTGCCCTCATATTTAATAAACGCCATGATGCCTTCATAGATCCCCAAAAGCTTTTCTTGAGTCAATTTGTTGTTGACTGACACTACAGTCTCAAAGCTAAGAAATGAAAAGCATTTTTGTACTTTTGGGAATGGGAAATATACAAAGACATGAAAGTTACCATGACGCTTCAGAAACATTCTTTCTGAGGAATCTCTCAGCATGAAACTGCCACTGTTGACGTCTCCATGTTGTTGTTGGATAGATTTATTAAACTATGTGAAAAATAAGTGCGCTGTCAGTTCTCTTTTGCAGGAGGGGGCTAAAGGGATAGTTTGGTCTTTGTAAATGTTGTTCTATTAGATAATGTGAGAAAGCTAATTTACTAGTAAAAGTTTGTCAGCACACATCTAGTTGGGAGGAGAAGGCAGGGGCAAAAACTAAATCATGTTTAAACACTGAAATAGATTTGTCCATTTACATGTGTGGCCCATGAAGCATATATATACAAAGTCAACAAAAAGATAAAAAGGTGAAAATTGCTACTTGCCATATCTTTTTAAAACTTCTGTGTCTGAACTCCAAACTGTCTAAAAGTGAGTTTTCAATTCCATTTCCAGCCTTCGCACAAAAATGAGACTGTAACAGAGCTGAACAGAATGTCTTTTATCCGCAGGCTTTCATTTGCCTAAATTGAATTCTGTGGAAATAAACCGAATAAACACTGAAAGCTTGTGTTTCAGGATTAGCGCTTTCGAACACAACAAGCTTTTACCTCTCTCTTACTGAAAGGCTTTTTATTGCTTTTGCATAGACCATTTGTAAAACTGACCCTCAAAGCTCATTTTATCACTAAAAAACAGGCAGCATTACCTTTATAAAGCAATTGTGACAAAACAGAATGGAAACTTGGGACACAATTCACTAACCTGCAGCTGAAATCAATTTCCCAGTTTGTAACCAACACAAGCAGCAGCATGTGCAACTTAGGCAGACAACATATACTATTATCAATGGACAAAATGGAATTGGACACTATACATTACAACCTTTGCATAAATAGTACAGTTTATACAGATGGCAAATGATTGACAGTGTGTGTGCTGTCAGTGAGTGGATACAGATATGTATAAAAGCACTAAGGCTACACCAGCTAATGGCTACAATTATTAAGTCACTGGATTTTTAGGGTTATGTTTTGCATATTAGGTGCAGAGCTATTTGTTTTGTCAAATTTGTTGACTTTGTTTGCTAACACAGATGAATTGGAATGGGCTGCTTTTTGAGGGGCTTTTTTTTCTGTGGAATGGCCTATAAGCAATGCTGATTAATTGACACAGTTGCAAAGAAAAAGTCTGAGCCAGAAAAAAAAAAACTAGTGCAACCCATTGACTCAAATACTTATTGTTGCATAAAGGGAAATAAAGGATTTTCTAAAACACGACCCACCACTGAATTGACCTGCATTGAAACCTGCTTTGAAAACTTTGTGCCTGCCCAATTAATGGATGCTAAAAAGTTTCAACGGATTATCTCAAACTTTCAACGAGTCACGACAGTGTTTAGCATTCAACTTCAAATGTAGAGATCACAGCGAGACAGATAACAACTTTTGTGTCTGGACCAAAGTGGTAAAGCAACACAGAAAGAAGCTGTGCTATCTTTTAATTTCCTATGTATGGATGACCCATACTTCACAAGAAATTAAAAATAGTTTAAAGTAAAACATAGATAATATTATGTTAAATGAGATGTAGTGTGGGCAAATGACATTGTTTCCAATCTTTATGTCAATTATTATTTCATGCTACAAAGTGTCTACAAAAAAATCCAGAGGATGCTTCTCCTCCAGCTGTGCAGCCAAAGCAACAGGACGTTTTGGAACGTCTACTGGTGTCACGCCGGCTCAAGACTCAGCCCAGCCCTCAACAAGTTCTCTGAGAGATTCCTCCTCCGGCTCCCCCGCCCCTGCCGGCTGAGGGAGACAGGGAGCGCCGGAGAAACCAGACCAGCTGTACCCGGTTTCTAATCAACGGGGTACAAAGAGCGCCGCGGCCCGCTCCTCGATGCCAGATCGTCAAACTAGCTCCAGTTAGTGACACCTCTAGCATTGAATTGTTCTTGTTATACTTTCCGAGACTTGCCTCTTGTTTTCTTGTCTACGCTGCAGATCCGCCAGGTCCAGCCGTCCGTTCCATTCTAGTCCAGCCTTTGTCAACTCCTGCTACATCGAGTCCTGCCGTCAGCCCCGCTTCCGCTCAACCCCTGTCTACTTCTCCGTCTGTGGTAACTTCTCACCTTCCCTGAAGAACCGCTTGTACTACTTCAACTTGTTTAAATAAATCTGTATTGTTCACATCGCCTTGTGTCTGTGTTTGGGTTCTTCGCCTGATCATAACAACTGGGTTCTTTAGAGCTTCAAATGTCTTTTATGACAAAGAAACAACAATCCTAAGCCACTGTTGCATACTCATATAGCATGGGCGTAGGTTTAGGGGGGACGCTAGGTACTATTCATTCATTAATTTTCTACTGCTTAGTCTCGTTAGGGGTCGCAGGTGACTGGAGCCTATCCCAGCAGCTTTAGGCCTGAGGCGGGGTACACCCTGGACAGTGGCCAGTTAGTCGCAGGGCTAATGGTTATCTTTTAGTAGGTCAAAATATTGATAGGGTAATAGTCCCTATCAATATTTTGAGATGGCAAATCTTTGCACTGCTATTTGGATCGATTCTAACGGCCAGGACGACGACAGTACGAGAAATGGCGTAATTTGATTGGCGGCGGGGTATCTGACAGGCTACACGCGCGGGCCGGGACTACTTTTGTGCTTGCACTAGCAACAAGCGTCTGGTGTGTGCGCGCGCAATGTTGAAGACGCCGACGGTAAGTTACCAGGGCTGTCTCTCTGCCACATACAAAGGCCAGAGTAAAAACATTTTAATAGTCCGTTTTTTGCCCCTTTATGTACTTTGTAGATGCCACCCAAAAAGAAAAAAGGGGACATAAGAAGCTTTTTTATAAAGCAGAGTCCGAGTGTAAGCAGGCAAAATAACTAGCTAGCCACACAAATAAACTAGCAGTAGTGACTGACCAGTCACTAATCAATGTTATATAGTTCAACAATAATAAAATGTTAGAATATGATCTGTATTTTATTCTAATGTTGATCTAGCTTACTGCTAGTCTCATACAGACAAACTTAACACATGAATTAACATAAATTTCAACACATTAATCCACAAAACCATGTCTCCTTCATATTTAAAAATGAAGGGGACATGGAATATTAAAATATTATAAACAATATAAACATGATGTGTTGAATGCATACTAATATACGTGTTTATTTTATTCATTAGTTCATTTAATTACATATATTAACTCAGACATCTTGTGAAATGTCATAAAGCTTGTTGAGGAAAAAGTAGCTGGAACTTCAGGGCTTCAGGTGAGATCTTTATGAACTATGAATTATTAAAGCGTGATTAAAGGAAATCATGCATTTTAAAAGTTTTAAAAACCATGTCCCCTTCATATTTAAATTGCTCTGAAATATAAACATGATGCGTTGAATGCATACTGATACGTGTGTTTTTGATTCATTATTTCATTATTTAATGAAAAAGTTCTCAAAGTCTACCTCTTGCAACAGTGTTTTTTTATTGTAAG
The DNA here is from genome assembly GCA_024416835.2 of Perccottus glenii. Taxonomy (NCBI): domain Eukaryota; kingdom Metazoa; phylum Chordata; class Actinopteri; order Gobiiformes; family Odontobutidae; genus Perccottus; species Perccottus glenii. The sequence goes on from CM044564.2 coordinate 14,671,916, forward strand.
TATAAATAGGCTACTAACGTACATGGAACAATGGTTGTTCAGCATTTCAAATTCTTAGGTATTAACGTGAGTGTACCGGAGGGTAAATAGTGTTTATAATAGAAAAAATGTTTATATTTATGTATTTAGATTTGTTTTCTTGTGGCAGAGTATTGTTAGCGTAAATACTAATAATGTACATAATAATTTATGTTAATAAAACGTTTGGTTGTTCAGCATTACACAGTCTCAGGGTTTTTAATTTTTGAGAGTGCATTTGGAGGGGGCAAACCACGCCCATGTCATATAGTAATTTTCAGAGAGGTCTAGAAGCAGTCATCAGATTCCCTTCTACACCTCAAACTCATCTTATTAGAGCTTTTCTTCTTTTTTATTTTATCTTAATGCTTAACTTTATTATAACTTTTATTATCTCCGTGGGGAAATTCACGTTACATTTACATTACGTTTATTCATTTAGCTGATTCATTTAGCTTTATCCAAAGCGACTTACATTGTTCTAATGTAATCACCAGTGTTACAGTCACTGGAGGCAAGGTGGGTTAAGTGTCTTGCCCAAGGACACAAACGACAGTATGAACTGTGGGAGAGTGAGAATCGAACCGCCTACCTTCCGGTTGAAGGACGACTGCTCTACCCACTGAGCTACTGCCCCATCAAATGTTGGTGGGGAAACCAGAGTACCCGGAAAAAAAAACACCCAAGCACAGGGAGAACATGCAAACTCCACCCAGTCTCCGGCTCAGGAGTTGAACCCTTACTGCTGTCAGGCAAGCAGGTGCCACTGTGACCTGTGTAACATGTGAACAGCTATGGAAACCTGCAGGGACATACTGATTTATAAAGAATAAGCTCTGATGGTGATTTCCATTTAAATAATAATGCAAGGCAAGGCAAGGCAATTTTTTATTATATAGCACAATTCATACACTGGGTAACTCAATAAAACAAAATCAATTAAGTAGAACAAGTGTGCTACTGCTCCAGGAGTGCTTAGTTTGTCCTCTGTAAGCCCTTGTACCAGTACAGGAAGGGGAAATAATTGCTCCGTGCATGTGTGCTCTTTGACAGGTCGTTTTGACTAATTTGTTCCATGATATTCAATTGTATGCTACAACATTTTACACAATAAATCAATGAAAACATATACGTTTCTATATTTTAGCACCAGTTTTAGTATCAGATTTGAAAAGCTGATCCTCAGAGAATTCCAACGTCTGCTTTTTTGTGTAAACTCTATTTTCTCCTTTAAGAAGGTGGTTCACAACTGCAGCTGCTCCCTAAGGCATTGGATAATGTGGAGAAGCAGGCTTTTAATGTGGGCTTCAAAATGGAAGGGGTAAAAAGAAAATTTACATTACATTCTGTGTAAATACAAATTAATAACATGGTGTTTAGAATAAAATACATTTTACCGTATTCAAGGTTTAAATTATTAGTGTGTAATAGTCTCATAAAACTAAAACTATTGTTAAAAATGGAGAATGACTATATGTCCTTGAAGACTGGTCTTCTTTATGCATGGATTTAAAAGTGGCAAACAGAAGCAGCCATTTTAAAGCTTGATTAGTTGAGCCATACAGTATATACAGTTATTCAAGCCTTACAATAATAACCACACTAACACATAGATAATATATATTGTTCGAATGATAAATTAATCCAACATCCACGATTGCCCGTTTTGTTTGTGAAAGGACGCTGAAGAACTTTGAGACTCTGTGACAGTAATGCAAGACACTCTAAATACTACAGTAAAACTTATAGTAGCAGAAAAGCTCTTCCTTTTTTGTACAGATTAATGATTTCAGTCAATGTTTGCTGCATTCCAAACTCCCATCTATTTCTTTTAAAATCATTTTTGCAATAACCTTTCATGCACAAATGTACTATATCAATTCATATTTCCCCTTTCAAAAGCAATACCTCACACATAACTTTTAAATATTTTATATTATCCATTTCTTGATTATCAAACTGTGAAGGATAATTTAATACTTCGTTAGAAGCAAGCCTCTTTCATGGAACCTCTTAAACGGTCCTCATGTAAGGGCGCTGCCATACGGCAATATACGGCTAAATACAGCGATATACCTCCATCCACCAGAGGGCAGGCTCCAAAAGCGGAAATATAAGGAGAAACCCAATGGTGACTTTACAAGTGTAAAAATCATGTTCACAGCCTGGTACAAAAGACGGCATTGGTCTCTAGAGCTAAGATTTTACTACGTGACAACACTGGTTGATTAATATGTCTGTTTATGCTATCTGAAAATTATTGTTTTACTATGGAGTAAAAGGCAAAAAGCCCGGATGTAACCGCCATTTTATTGCCCTGTCGTGATGACAATATCGGTGAATAGGGGACCAATGGGCGGATTACATCCATGTTTATTTACACTCTATGGTTAGTAAACATCTGTATGAAGCTAATCTATTTTCAAGAATCCCCGCAAAGTCCCTCTGTTTAAAAAAAAAAAAGGCATGTGCAGAAGAGGTTACAATTTGCCAAAGAACACATCAACTGGCCTAAAAATAAAATGGAGTAACATTTTGAACAAATTGTTCTTTTTGGGTCCAAGGGCCACAGACAGTTTGTGAGACAACCCCCAAACTCTGAATTCAAGCCACAGTCCACAGTGAAGACAGTGAAGCAAGCATCATGATATGGGCATGTCTCTCCTACTATGGTGTTGGGCTTATTTATCACATACCAGGGATCATGAATCAGTTTGCATTTGTCAAAATACTTGAAGAGGTCATGTTGCCTTATGTTGAAGAGGACATGCCCTTGAAATGTTTGTTTCAACAAGACAGTGACCCCAAACACACATGTAAACAATCCTTTGTCTTAGTTCGAACCTAAAGTCTTGGTTCCAAACCAACAAAATTAATGTTATGTAGTGGCCAGCCCAATCCCCAGACCTTAATCCAATCGAGAAGTTGTTTCTGAATCAAAACCAAGAAATGTAAATGAATTGTGGAATGGTGTTAAAAAAAATCATGGAGTGGAATAACAGCTGAGAGGTGCCACACAGATGTGAAGCCGTTTTAAAAAACTGTGGTCATACAACTAAATTTTAGTTTTGTGATTCACAGGATTGCTAAATCCTAGAAACAAAAACGTTTGTACAAAATAGTTTTGAGTTTGTACAGCCAACGACAGATACTGATATTTTTTGAACACACCCCTTTCAATTGCACAGCCTTAAGAGCGTTCATATCATGAATGCTGGGTCTTGTTTGTTTTCTGAGAATCTACTGCACCTACTGGTAACTTGCCACTTAGCAATAAAAATATGGATTTTTCTGGTTAGTCACATTGTACTGCAATTATTTTGAACAATACTGTAAACCTATTGTGATGGTGCTTCTGTTTATCAAGTATTTTCACTCCAAGGTTTCACCATAAAGTAAACAAGGGAAAAAAAACATTTTAGCAGTGGGATGCTACTCAGATCAAGTTGGACCAGCCATGTGGGTCAATTTGGACCCGTGGTGTGAAAAATAAAAGTCCATGCGCAAGCAAAAGGACGTGTGGATGTGCTGAGTGCCAGCATATGCCTGGACTAGAATTGTCACAGTAGCCCTGGCTGCCAGCATCCCATTCCACTCTGTGCACAGCATGTGTTCACCAAATGGGCTTTAGGGACAAGCTGAATTGGTGTGGCCACCTATTTGAATGGTCAGAGAGCAATAATATGTGATCCCTCCATCACCATATATAGCTGCAGATGATCTGAGGCTGTCTGAGAGGAGGTGGTTATAGTATCAGGATAAAGCACTTATAACACGACATTTAAGGATACAATATTTAAAAATCATGTTGAGAAAATTTGAATGCCATTTGAGGACCGGCCTGTACAGATGTATTTTAATGGCAAGATCAAAGGAGAAATAGATCAGCCTTTCATTCTACATTTTTCCAGTTATTTTTTCTCATGTAACATAATTTCCCTTTTCACAAGTGTGCTTCTAGACAAGCAACCTGAAAGTCTTGGGTTAATTTTTGGTTTGTGTCCAAGTAAAGGTAAACAAAGAAATCTGAGCAGATTCACATTGATTTCTGCTTTGTAACGAGTTCTGGAGGTCCACAAGTATAAATTTGGCTCTGAAGAACAGCTTGGTGAAATGCCAAAGCTTGACTGAGATCACAATCACTTGCAGATTCAGAAAGCTCTGGCACAAAACTACTGTCTGCCGAGAGGGCAGATTAAAAACCGAGACAAAAAAGGGATGTTGTGACCGCCTTTGTCTCCAACTGACAATGCCAGCAACACCTCTCATTAAAAGGGCTGTTTATCTATCCATTTTCTTCCTCTTTCTTGGCTGGGTCATGAGGGCTGCAGTCTAATGCCCCGTCACTTTCACCAGCTTCTTCTTGGGAAATACTGAGGTGTTTCCTGACTAGTCGAGAAATATACTAGTCTCTCCGGTGTGTCCTGGGCCTGCTTCAGGTCCTCTGTCTGGTGTGAGATGCCTAAAGCAGTTCATTTGGTTTAGCTCCGAAATTATATTGTGTCTTAACAATTATAAGTAGTAAGTGCCTTTATGCAAAATTTTGATAAGCAGAAATGACCTCCACAGTGCACTTAAGCTTTTACCTGAGTTTCAGCTTGTGTTATAGAAAAAGGGGCTATGACTCCAGCAATCAAAGCCTTTTGTAATGTATTCTGAACAAATTGTACAGGGCAAAGTGGTTAGCAGGAGTGCACTTTGCCCTGTAAGATTCCCATTAACTAACTTCTGTGTGGAGTTTGCATGTTCTTCCTGTGTCTGCGCAAGTTTCTTCTTTCTCTGCTCTCCCCTATCACCATGTAACAGGGCTGGACTGGGACAAAAAAAAAAGGCCCTGGCATTTTTACTAAGACCGGCCCACCACAATCGGTCAGACACAACCAACTAGTACACCATCCTTGCGGTCCCTGTAGATATGCATATCTACTGTTCCATTCCAAAAACCCCTACAAAGCTGAGAACTAAGTGCCATGGACCAGTGTACCAGTGCAAAGTAGACCAGTGTACTCACTCTCTCTTGACAGACTCCCTGGTGATCAAAGGTTCCTCCCTGTCTCTCTCCTCCACTGCTAACTCAACCTGGCTTGACTATACATAAGGACAGAGAGAGGATTACAATTATTTGGAAGAGTTATTAAAAGTACACTTAGTAAGGATCCATTTTGGTTATATAGTCCTGTATTCTTGAAGAGCAGGATTTCTAGATGGACAAAGTGCTCCATGTTATAAAAGCTAGTTAACCCTTTAGAACCCAATATAATGTGGATGTAGAATACTGCTAATTCTAAAAAGAAATGTTTTTTCCAATGAACCAGACAGCAGAAAAACTAGTTTACAATTGCAAGTATAGGCTACTTTGTTTTAAAGAGCACAAACCCCTCTTTAATATGACACCAAACAAGATTTACCTCTCATTGTTGAGATACTCCCCTTAAAAAAAAAAAAGAAAACCAACCTATACTACCAAATTACTCACACAAAACGTCCTAAAAATATATGATATTCATATTGCATATTAATGATGTTATGTATGTAATGATGGAAATTCATTAGAAACTTGAGAAAATATCTACTTCGTTGAATATACAGCTAAACAAAAATATACAGCTTTCAAAATGCAAGCGGGTTTTAATCCCCAAATAGCATGCGTTACTGTCGTGGCGCTTTGGCAGCCATTCTGAGTAATAATTAAAATAATCAAATGGCATCATTTAAGTTTTCTAGAGAAGGGCGCGACGGCCATTATGGGTATTAAAGGGTTAACATTAGAATAGTCAGCCAAAGTTGCAATTGAATAAGTTAACTCTCTCTGCTAACCTATCTACAAAAACAATGCAAAATAGCTTATGCTGTGTTCTTTGACTTTAGCTGACTGAGTGGCTAGTGCAGTGGGTGACAATCTGACAGACTATATAATGGCAACAACGAGTAAGTTGTCTTGTTATAATATTCATTAATTTAGGTAAATCATCATCTTCGTCGTGGCCCAACCAGGCCCACACACACACACACACTTTCCTCCTGCACCGCCCTGATTAACACTCCTCCCTGTTAATTATGTAGCTAACATGCTTACGTTTCAATTACACTCTCCATGTTTCTGCAAAATGTCGTCAGGTACTGTAGGCTTGGATACTGAAGCTATAGCACTAAACATGTCTGTTATTTTTGCACATGTTGAGGCATCAACCTCTAGCATTTTTATTTTTTTGGCCCGCAACTTCTCCGCACCCCCCTTGCACTTTTGTTTCTCCATCCTAAATTCACAGATTTCTGGCTCTGAGCCACTAACTGCCTCTGACACAAGAAACAGAGGAGGAGGGGTGGAGCCTGTTAAGAGATGATTGGGCCAGCCCAGTGTCAGTAGGAAAAATGAACCAATGGGCCGCTGTCCCTGCTTTATGGGCCGGTCATTGGCCAATTAAAAAATAAAATAAAAAAATCATATTATATGGACCGGCCCCCAAGTGCGTCGGCCCACCGGGCATTTGCCCGGTATGCCAGATTACCAGTCCAGCCCTGCCATGTAATAGGTCTCCAGTGGAACTAGGACTCCCCTAAAAAAGAGATTTGAAATGTCAATGGAACTTTCCTGATTAACTTAAGGACAGTGTTGGAAGTAACGGTGTTAGAGTATAACGGCATTACTAACGGCGTTAATTTTTCAGTAACGGAGTAATCTAATTAATTACTTTTCCGATCGTTGTAACGCCGTTATCTTTACTGAAAATGTAAAGTGTCGCGTTACTACAATTTGGTTGAATAAAGCGTGAGGTGTCATGCTTTGGCTACACATCAGCCGCTGCTGGAGAGAGCACCGGCACTACTTATCGTTAATTGAAATTAAAGGCAAGAATGTTTCTGTAACATGCTATGTCCAGGAAAAAAGACTTTATCCACGTCTGCCTCAAGTAACTTATCTTATGAAGCACCTCACATCAACACATGCTAACACGACACTTGTTGCTGCTGCTAACCCCAAAGGCAGCTGCGTGAGTTCCAGTGAAGGAGACAGAGCCACTGTTAAAACAAGCAACAGTGTGTGTTAAGCAGTGTGTTCTCAAACTGTTGTGTAAGCTTGCTTTAGCTATTAACTAGCCCCTTGCTAAATCAAGTTTTTTTAATAATCAAAATGACAAATGTGTTAAACATTTTACCATTCAAAGTTTTATCAGTTTTCCACTCACTGTGGAACACTCTGGGTGCCTGTGTGGTAGCAGATAATGTAATGGTAGTTAAAAGGTTTGTGTCAAAGTGCTTGTCTATCCAAACCTTTTAGCAGCACAGCACATGGACACAGTCAAGAGTTCACCTCCTTCACCTGAGACCCTCTAACTACCTCATGAGTGGACGGCTGGCCTCAGTGCAGCTATAAAAAGAAGTAGCGAGTACCCCATGCTGGCTGGGCTGAGACATTTGGTAGGGGTTGGTGGGGGTCATGGTTGTACATCCTCTCTTGCTTTGCCACAGGGGTCAGTCGGCAGCAGCAGAGTCCATTAGCACATTACACGGCCCTCTCAGCTAGGAAACCAGAAAAAGCCATTGAACATCCCATTCCACCCTGCCACACAGATTAGAACAGTTGTATAATGCGGCCACTATAAGGTCTGCTCCTCACGGCAGTGAGAGGGGAAGAGAAGGATGAGAAGAAGAAGAAAGCAGAGAAAGTGCAAAAAAAAGAGAAGGTAAATGAAGTGTGCGGCCCCGATGATCATTCTCACTGATGGTGGATCGGTGCAGTGACCAATAGAGCGCTCTCTCATTATGGACATATAATAGATTGCCATTTCCCTCCACAGGCTATAGTCAAGCAGGAGAGAAGTTAAGACAACGGAACCTGCGCTGTGTGTTGCTATAAATCCAGCTTCCAAGAACAAAAGTGTCCATCTAGTATTTTTACATTTAGTCCAAACAGATAATAAGCTAGCTACATATCCCCATGGGAACACACTTTTGAACAAGCTCCTATAAAGTTTTTTATTGGGTTTGTGGGTCAATGCAAGTGTGGTAAGCATGTGTCAATGCATTTGTTGAGTATGATAAATAGTCTTATGGAGTTTACTATGTGGATAAAACCCCCAGTGTGAGCTTGAGGATGTACTTCAAAATGACTCCACAGTGCTTTATAGTTGGCCACATGTCACATTCAGCATCACTGACTTCTCCTTCTCATCCTCAGGGTTTAGTTTGTCTTTTGATTTGTTCCCCGCTTCATTGTGTCTAACGAACATTGTGAGGGGAAATAAAGGGGAAGCGTTGCACTTATCTCAAAGGCGGTTTGGAACAGCTCGAGGCGTGTATTGTATTTATCACACTAACAATGTTATAAACTTCCTCCAAGGCAAATGAAACCAATCCATTTAATAAACTTCCTCATACAATGTGTATTTGTATTCCCACAATGGTTCATCAAAGACTACAAAAGCCCCCATCGCAAGCTTGATATAATTTGATCTAAATCATTAAAGGAAAATTATACACTTAGGTTCAGACAATACATAAATGGTACTTTTAAATAACATTAGAAAAGGGGGTAATTGTAATTGAAAACGCTTTGGGTTTGATGCTGAGGTGGTTTCTCTCATCTCTTGAGTGTGCAAACATAGGGTATATTTCAGGGTACTGCATGCTCATATGAAGTAAGGGGTGTTTATTAAAGGCAGGGACCTTTCATTGGAGGGACTGCACATCATCATCTGCTGCAGAAGGGCTGCTTAAAGTGACCAGCACCATGTGACACAACAAGAACTAAACCCAGACCAAAATCTTGTAATAAAGTACCATGGACATTTTATTCATCTGTAAAAAAAAATACAATGATCTCCATTTGCTCCCATAAAATGTACAGTACAGTTTTCAATTAGCATTACACTATTGCCACTACACTATTTGTCATAATATAATTTTTGTCTTCAGTTGTAATATGCATGTTATAATTATGATCTCTCTCTAGGCCCTTCCCGTTCAAAACAATTTCCACCAAAATTAATCCTACTGAACCAATCACAGCCATCTAAAAGGGGCTCTAGGCAATGCTTTGTTTCTCTGATTGGTTATTTTTGCGTGGGTCCAGAGGCAGTATATTTTGGGTATATACGGTGGTACTGACCCAGTTCTCTGACTGGTTGTATGTCTGGGAAGGGGGTTTGCTACTTTTGCTACCCCTTCTTCAATAGAGATGTTGATTTTTGCATGCGTGTTGTGAAAATGACAACATCGTTTTCAGAGAGGACAGTGTCTTCTCAGTTTACATGAGAGCGGAGCGGCAACCGAAACAAAGTGAAAACACCTCCTCAACCGAATTCAAACGTTTGTGGTTTTCGAGGTAATAAAACACTGGCACTGTGTAAATGAAAGGCATAACAAAATCATTGTGGATTTGCCAAAACAGGTCGGGGTAAACGGCCCCTAGTTCTGGACAGCATAGCATGAAATAATTGAACAATTCCCAGGACTACAAGTGTTTTCATTTCTTTTCAGGAGCCATAGACTGGTATCAGACATTCACTTTTAATTTAATAATCTCATTGGATTTGGTGAAAGAAAGGTTTCAACAAAGACATCTGGACGTAGTCAATTGACAAAGTCCCTTGGACAAAGGAGTTGCTTTTGTTGAAACCGTTTCTTCATTATGTCCTGGATGACTGAGAACCTCCACACTTTGGATTTGTTAACTTTTTTTTTTTATAAAATTTAAGTTGAATAAAGTAGTGCACAAAGAAGACTAATATTGAAGTTAATATAACTGCTCTGTGATAATAAACACAGAACAATGAAAAAAAATTCCCAAAGAATGAATCAAAATTTATTTTGGGGAAAATTACGTCAAAACTGGAGGAAGGATGCGATTGAGAGACACCCATTGAGTCTCCATTAAATTCAACAAAAGACTGGAAAAAAAGCACAATGTTTTATAATTGCATCTCTGTTATAATTTTTTTGTGATAGGCCATGTGTCTCTAATCATCACATTGGGAAGGATTATTTGACCCTCACCACCTGCTCATAAATAATTCATTGATGATACATTTAAAATCTTAATGCCATCATACCATTATGAAACCCCTCGGTGGAAAACCTGTTTGACACTGTGTCAGGACACTGCACTAATGTTTCATAAGACTAATCAGAGGCAGACACACTGCTGTTGCTATAGAGACAGGCCTGATGAGCCCATTTCCTGTTTCTTACAAACATAACAGTTTACTATCTGGACATTAGAAACAGTCTGAAGAACATTGTGTTTCTATATTGTTCTACTCAATATATATATTAATGTTCTTTAAAGGAAGTTATATATACCATTTTAAAATAGTCTGAATTAAATACAACTTTATGGCTTTAATAATATAGCATGATAAAAGTTACTAACTATTTTCTATTTTTAAATTGCTAATATTTATAGTAAGCCATTACAAGAATTATTCGGAGGGCAGAAATGTAAGAGGCTGTTTACACGCCAACACATATTATTGTAACTGGCTGTTCTGTTGCAGATTGGCTTCTTGTTTACACAAGGCCATTGTTCTCACTGCACAAAAATGCTAACTTTTGAATCGCCCTGACTAGGTGTTTTAGTTTTATTGTGGCTGCCTCATGTTAACAGTGATGCTAGTGTCCTCTCTGAAAACGATCACGTCATTGACACAACGCACACGCGCAAGCTACGTCTCTACACAATAGGCTGCAGCAGAAGTAGCAGAAAGAAAACCCACCCCCTACTGGCTCGGCATATGCATTACATCATTTTGGGCATTCTAGTTTTCTCCGTGTGAATGCAGATCGTGTTGTAACATTGTTGTCTGAACGCAAATCAGCAACGGCACGACTGTTGCGTTTTTTCTGACCAGCGTTCTTCTGTAAAAGTTCACTAAAATGCTTCCAGATCCTCAGTGTGTGTCAAAGCTGACCCATCTAATAATGAATGTTCCTTCAAGCCCAGATATGCGTCCAATCCCCTCACTCATGTATCATCATCCTGCTCCTAGACACCAGAGCCTCACCTTCTCATCTGCGGTGCATTCTAAATCCAGCGCCCAACACAAGTTGACATTTTCTCTCCCAAATTTATCTCTCTCCTGCCTCTTGTTCCAGGCGCTCAACACTGCAAACCCTTTTCATTTCTGCAGCAGTCTCTCAACATGCCCCTAGTGACTCTTTGGAAATGCCATGTGAAGACGAGGTAAAGCACAAACACCAAATTTATTTAAATCTTAACCCTCTCTTGAAATATATATCTTTGGAGACATGCACATTTCCTGGTTCCAACATCTGTCCAATAGAAAAATAAGTGGTCATTGGAATGATTAGTGTTTTCACCAGAAGACAAATTGTACCCCGTCTGTCTAATATGTCACATGTTTGACAAGGATAGAGGATCTACTGTGATAGAGAAGTTTTATTGGAGCAATTACGCTATGATTTAGTGATAATATTATAATCCATAAAGCGACTGTGGATTAGTTTGCATTCATCTGTGAATGCCAGAGCCACAGCAACAAGTCTGTAATGTTCTATAACAACAATGGGGACAGGGAAGTCAAAGCCACTGGTGCTGTTATTTATGTTCCCATAATAATGTGTAAATCATAAATATATGTATCCACACTGTGCATAAACCTAACTCGGTGAAGAACAAGCCAAAGACAAAGAGTGACACGCGATGTGGCAGTCAGGTGAATGTCAGCCCAAGTAGCTCACATCAGGAGTAATTCCACTGAGAAATGTCTGTTTGTAATAAATAAGAATCTTTTGAAAAAAAAAAAAAAAGGAAACAAAGTCTTTACAAAGACATCAAGTCCCAGACAGGAAGGAGAGACGAGAAAACAAAACACTTCAAAGTCTGAAGCCACAAATGTTGCGGTCTATTTATTCACTAATAGACACTGTCAATCTCAGTGTGTCAATCAGAAAACACACTTTTCTATAAACCCGGGATAAGCACAACAATGAGCATATCCTTTGTCCATTAAACAAGCTGATTTCCGGAGACAATTAGGTGGACAATGTAGGACTGTTTTAAAAATAGCCCAACATGTAATGCTACTTAAATGGTCCGGCTTGTTTTGGGGCTTATTCTTTTAGCTTGTTCAGCTTTTCAGGGCATAATAGAGAGAAAATTACCCATCCCCGCTCAGGGAGGGGGTGTTTGGACGGCTGGAGCAGTAAGGGATGATGCTAACAAACACTGTGCTATTTTGGGACATGTTTCTCAGTATTAGTGTTAAGCTGATTTGAGGAAATGCTTTAGTGGTGTCAGAGCAGTGAATGTATACATATGTGAGCAGGATGGGCTTTATGTGCTCCAAAAAAAAAAAAGTAGTAAAAGCCACATTTTAAATGAAGGGTGCAGTACAAATATAGTTTGGTACAAATAAACACTAAAAAGGCACGCATTTACTCTGTGTTATGTTCAGGAGAGTGATGCATAAACTGTGATACCGGGCCAGTACTATAAACACAAAACAAAGTGTTACAGCTGGAACACCACTGGAGGCAAGGTGGGTTAAGTGTCTTGCCCAAGGACACAACGACAGTATGAACTGTGGGGAGAGCAGGATTTGAACCGCCTACCTTCCGGTTGAAAGTTGAAATGAAAGTTCCGGTTGAAGGACGACCGCTCTACCACTGAGCCACTGCCGCCCCGATGTACTTAATTACCAAATATGACAAATATTTGGTAATTAAGTACGTTGCTATTGACTAGAATAAAGAAACAAGTTAATCCTCATAAATGGCAGTCTGGAGGTATAGATATATACTGCTGCTGTAAAAAATGTTTTATTTCAGTTTATTCCTTGCTTTCTGGGCTTTAAATTTGTTTTTGTTTTTATTTTTTTACATTTGTAGTACATTTATTTTGTGTCAAAAAGAAAGGGGAAAAAAGAAAGACACTATTTACAAGCAAACAGAAATGAAAATTTATGATAACAATATTTGAATAAAAATCATTATCATCACATACTGTTTATCACATGCTCAAAAAAACTAGGGAAAACTACCTTCAAACCTACGTTTCATTCTTTCATTATGTCCCGGATAAGAAATGGGACTTTCCAATTGAAAGTAAAACATAACAAATATTTACTGTGGAAAGGCCTATGTATGACCTAAACATGCAAAGAAACATGTTTATGCTACTATGCCACTATCTGATTTATCGGTTGTTGTCACTGCCTTCATAATATCACTTTGTTCTTTCATTTGTTTGTTGGAGAGTCAGTCTTATAATGGCTTTTGTTGTCCTAAATGGGGTCGTACAATGTTTGGGGGCTCGCCCGGGACTTTAATACATTTGGTGTGGCGAACTTTGGAATATCCAGGGTCTGTACAACATTCAGAAATTTGTTTATGCAGCAAAAAGACTACTTAAAGGTGTTTTCTTCTAATGCCTAATGGTGCTTCTCTCTAGTCTAGTCCCTGCAGACGGACTCTAAATGTACAAAAAAGGTCAATATAGACAATGTATATATTGGGATGTAAACATTGACAACATTACAGCTTCCAATAATATCCAGACGTGCTTGTACCTGTGTTATTTTATCCACTACATTTGCAACTGTGAGTCATGCTTTGTCAGAAATAATACCAAAGCACGTCATTGGGCAGATGATCGATGTTACCTGGAATACTGATAGCCTCTGACTTACCAAACAGGAAAACAACAACAACAGTGCTGAATAAAACTCCCCTGACAGGACTAATGGTCTGGCAGCAGAATGAATCAATCCTTATCTGACACGGAGCTACATTCATACGCCTCTCCTTGTCTAGTCTGCATGATATGTATAAAGTTGAAATTGATTTTGTGAACCATTTATTATACAATTATACTTTGCATGAACTCATTTTAACTTTCAAATAGTTTAGAGTAGAGTGTGTCTATTCAACTTTCTGACGGGCTATTCCATGATTCTCACAACCTTTTTACAACCTCTTTTATGGAAAAAGTGAGTGACTTACAGGGTAGCTTGCTCAAAATTTAACCATCCTAGAACCCTTTTTTACTCTGTGCAGACCTCTGTGGTGTTATGCATGGTCCAACACAAAGTCTGATGTTAAAATTGAATTTACAGAGAATAGTTCTTGGCAGTTTGATTCTCCAAATCGAAGTATAGTAGCCCCAAACTTGAGTTTTATTTCTGATGTGCTGCGAGCTCGGTGTGAGTCACTCTGTCATAATCCCAGCTGCTGCAGGGTGTCATCACATCTGCTCAGTGAGAACAAAAACGAACAGCTTAAGTGCTTCTTTTACAAAGAGATTACTCGAATCTTTATGGCATGCTAAATTAGCCTTTTATTACATTGAGATACATTTGCAGCGTCTAAAACTTTCAAAAATATTATATTGTCCACACATTACAAATTCACCCATCATCCATAACATTACATTCATATTTAATAGTAAGATAATGTAATGGCTTATGTATTTATGACCACATTATAGCTGACTTCTGCCCCTAACCTAGATACATAAGTCCTGGCAGCATTGGACCTCTGACGCCCATGAATCGTATTACTCTGTGCCCCACCCAAACAGTCTTTTCTGTCATAAGACCAGGAAGTGACATCAACATATCTAACAATCACTGTTGCTTTGTAAAAGTTACCAAAGTTGTTATGGTTGCTTATATTGTTATTGTGGCGCAGTGATTAGTGCTTTCCATGTGGAGTTCTCCCCATGCTTGGGTGGGTTTCTCAAGAGTACTCTGGTTTTCCCCACCATCATCAAAACATGCTGGGCGCCCCCTGGTGGCAGCTGCTGATAGTAAATTTCCCCACAGTGATAATAAACTAATAATAAAAATAATAAATAATGATAATTTTCTGTGAGTTTAAAGAATCAAAATCCAAAGGGCAGTATGAACACAGCCACAACCAAACAAGACATCCAAAAAGAGCTCCTGCATAAAACCCACCCCATTTCAGGTATACGGTTACAATTGGTCTGACAGGATTTCCACACTGAGTAGAAATACTAGTTATACATGAAAAGGATTCCAGAGCAGTCCCTCAGATCTGAGACTTTGACTAAATGGGTACCGTTGACCAGGCTAGTTCCCTTACTGCCTAAACTAGGCCGAGTGGATGAAGGCAGCTTGCGTAACTACACATTGCAACTTTAAACCTCAAATCAGTTCCGTTATGAAATGATCAATTGAGTTAGTTTGCATGGGGTCAAACGTGTCTGATAATTTTATATTTCAAACTGCAGATAAAGTTTGAAGAGGTTGAGAGGGCTCTTGCAAACTAAACAATACAAAGCTTTGGGTGAAAACATGCCACTTTTTGAAAGCTTATTTCATACACTCTGCTTTGGTTTTATTCAAAAAAACTTTTGCCGAGTGGTTAATGGCATCTTTTGCTGTAATGTTTTGAACTCCTAAAAACCTCAAATTGCTGCTTTTAGTCAATAGAGTGTAAATTACACTATCTGACAGCAATGTAAATTGTGAGAAATAGCCAAAATTTATGCTCTTCTCTGAGGTTTTTGGTCTAATACATTCCTACTTCAGTTTAGGGCATCTAGGATCAAACAGTCATTTTATACTGATCTCCAAAAATGGCTGATTTAATCAAACAGCCCAAGAGAGAAAAAGAAGGAAGGAAAAGGAAGCATCCAACGCGGTCTAATAGCTCTGCAATCATTATGAGTCATGGCGACCGGCACTATTGGAATGTGCTCCCGTCACAGCAGGTGCTACAAGGGAAAGGGGATGAAACTATGCTAGCCTCTGCGTGTGATGAGCCACTGGCGCATCATCAATAAACACAACAATTCTATCAGTCATTCTGGCAGACGGAGAGGATGACATTACCCGGGAGAGCCAGCATCTGAAAGCGTGAATTCATGACAAGAATCCTAAAGGGAGCGGCGTATAATATCAAGTGTGGCCTTTGACTGCCATTTGGACACACTGCTCAGTGGATACCCCAGGTAGCAGGACTTTCTCCACTAATAAGACAAAACTGGCATGTGGTTCATTAGCAATCAAAGGGACATGGGCTCTCATTAAACACTTGCCAGTCACACTGCAGTGTCAGTGGAGGCCTAGCATGAAGGGAGCCAGACTTAGTCCTGGAATTCCAATGGACCTGACCCAGATATATTGTGATATTTGTATCCTGATTAATTCCTCAATGGCCGTCACTCCTACAGTCATTTTCGTGTCAAACAGTGATGCTTCAATTTGTTATTCACTCACAGCCCCTGGGCAGGTGTGTGATTGTTCAGGCACAAGGGATTAGCCGTTAAGATGGAAAATCTCAAGCACAGCAAGCGGCGAGCAGAGGCAGAGAAGCACTTACATGTACGAGGAGCCCTGAAGGATGTGAGGAATTAAAGGGTCATGGAACATAAGGAGTATAAGCAGGGAGCAGTTATCACTTATCAGTAATGACAATGTGTGTAAAACATTTAAATCTAATATCATTTGCTCGCACAGTTATGATCACTACAGCCTTAATGTTTTTACACTTTGTTGTGTATTTTGCTGTGTGTATTTAGTATTTCCTTATAATGTAAAATTGCCTTAAAAATTACATTTTGTGATTGCCTACCTTTGGAAAAAATAGACATTTAAAGTTCCTAGAACCCAGTGAATGTTTAACTACTTCCTGTAGAAAACCGTCTTCTTTAAAATCAGTAGTGGTTAGTCTGAGGTTTGTTAAACTTGATGGCAGGGGAATAGAGGTCCTCTTGTTGTGGTTCATTAAGCAGTGTATGGATCTTTAACATCCTGTAACGGGCATCAAGACATGTAAACAACATGACACGTTCATGCTAAGGGGACTGCAATACATGTTTCATGCATCAAGACCAATAGCAGCCATAAAATCAAACATAAACAATGTGGTTTTGACAAATAGCAACCAAAAAACTATGTGTGCTGTCGGTGATGGTAGAGAACATTTGCGAGTAACTTAAAAACTGAATTCTGTCAGTAGATAAATGAGTTTAGTATATTTGACCTGTGCAGTCATATAAATGCATACAGATTGATTAATGCACAAATGAAACATAATAAAAAGCTTGCATGTGTATCTTGTTGATGACATCACCTGTGGAGGGATCAAGAGCATCTATTCCTTTACATAGGTCCACCACTTTGCCAAAATTCACCAAACTCTTTGTTGCGCAGAAATTGTTTGTTTAGACTTCTATAATCAGAACATGAAAGCTGTCATTACATTTTCAGCCTCAGTAAGTGCCTTTTTATACATCATGGCACTTTCACAGCTATGCTAGCTTCTATAAAGCATACTCCAGAAGAGTACCCAATACCTGTGATTGCTAGAAGTTTTCAAGCCATTAGTGCAATCCCACAGAAATGTATGTAAAAACACACACAAGACCAGAATCTCTGGAGCGAGCATGCATGCATCTGCAGTGGTAACACTTTTCACCCTCATCTTTCACTTGGAAGGAATGGCTGTAATGCTGCATTTACGTGGCACTCGCAAAGACCAAGTTTTGAGTTAGGAACTTCTTCTTTTCTTGGTAGGTTCATATCCTTTAATTTCAAAATCTTGAAAATAAAAAATTGAATTTACTTACAGACCAACAAAATTACTAGCTGTTAATAGTATTTACTAGCATTTAAAACAGCATGCAATTCAGATTTACTTGACTTATATTTAACCTAAAAGCTAAATGCCAATTAATTACTGCTAGCGTGACCTGACTTTGAGAGTTAAATACTCACGGCAATAACTGTAAGTCACACTAGTGTATACCACACAACTGCAAATCCCATTTTATAAAATGTATCTGCATATTAATAATACAATTACTTTGCTGCAGTGTTGATGTGACGTCCATTTGTGTAGTCAAGCAAAAACAAATTACCATAATGAGTTTCTTAAGTAGGCATTCAAGTGCACGAATGGACCACACGAATGGAGCATAATTCTCAATGATTAACTGCTTTTACCTTTGCAGTTGTAGTTACTTAAATGAAGGCATTTTCCCATCTGTGAGTGGATAAATCAAACATTGCTCAAACGTCTCAACTCTTAAGACCAGTGTTCATTAGAAGAACTGACAGTGAGGAATTACTGCACAGGGCTTGAACTGAGCGAAGCATGTTCACTTTGCTCTGACAAGTGACTTTGTGCTGAAGGATTAATCTCACTCGCAGTAGGGCTATAAGCCTGAGTCAACTCTCCCCAATTCTCCTTTTTACGTCTCACTCTATTTTTATTCATCATAGCAGTTCTGAGAATGTGAAAAAAAAAAGAGCATTAATTTTTAAATAACCCACTTGGACTGAAGGTTCTGTTCAGCAAAACTGTCAGTGTTGGAAATGTGCTACTGTTGAGAAATCTTATTGTTGCTAATGTCCACTGAAGGTAATAATGTTTTTTAATGGAAAACCGCAAATGGCTCTCTGATGAAAAATGAAATCTAACCACTAGAAATTGAAGGCTAATATGAAGACTAATGTCAAGAACAGCAAGGAAATCAAAATCTTTTGAAGTAAATTTTGAATGACTGCTTAGAGGTGCATCAAAAGGCAAAAACAAGCACAGTGTTATTGAGAGACGGGAAGCATTGGATTGATTTTAAAGCTTAAATATTTGTTTATGGTAGACCTTCAAAGTATTTTTTGGACAAACATTAGGGATTGGTCCAGTTTCTAGTGCCATGCTTGATGATGTAAAGCTTGGTTTTGTTTTGCTGTGATCTGCTCTTATACCGATTTATCAAATTCTATGAAAGACCATTGAAGGGAATTTCATTTTAATTACAAACACCTTGGATTGAAAACCAATTAAAACGAGCCTTGGAGTTGGTTGCTATGTGTGAGTGTATGACAGTAACTCGATGATATAGCACACAAATCTCTTTTCCCCCAGCCAGTGTGGTGTGGCACAGTGGTTTATATTTTATATATATTTCTCACAGAATATGAGTGATGTTCCCACCTCCTGTTCTCACCTCCAGACGGGGGCTTACAGCCTGCGGAGTCCACTGAAAACACCTCTTTGTTTACTTAGAGGTGACTGTGCTTAGTATGCTGCAAACACCACTAGCTGCATTCAATATATATTATTGTTAAATAACTAAAATTGTGTCAGCTATTGGGAAAGAGTAAAACTGCATCCAAACATAGATTCAATGTAGCCTACAGCCACCAGCCAATAGGAGCGCTTCTTTATTTGAACGCAGAAGCTAACGAGCAGACCAGAATGAATGCAAACATGTGAAGTTGCCAAAGCTTACTGGTGTAGTCTGAACATTCTCTTCTATTAAAGCTCCACTACCTGATATTCTGTTGTCGTCCCTGTCTCAGACTCCACGAACCCCCAAAGGCAGCCTAGGAATCTCCCCTGCTTCTCTTTAATAAAAAATTCAACCGGACCAACTTTTCCTCCACAAAATACTAATAGGCTACATTACAACAAACTGAAGTTTAGAGCTTAGCGTTAGCTTAACTGCAACTTGACCGTCAGGAACACAATTCTCCTCCTAGTTAAACGTTATGTCACTGAATTGACAGTATTTGTCCACATTTTTGTTGCTTTACTTTTCTCTGTTGGTGTTTTCTTTTTGAGTTGTTTATCTGTGTTTATTACAGTTATTACACTTCTTGGAATGTCACATGACAAGCGGTGTAGACCAATGGGAGCGCTCCTTTTTATGCATGTGATTGTCCAAATTTTCCAGTTCCCTGAGTAACTTATAAATTCCCTTATAATAAACAGTAAAGCCTTTTTTTCCCACAAATGATTGCTTTTACAATGTACTATACAATATACTAGAAGAAAAAAATAATCAGGTACAGTCAAATCCTTATTAATGAAGTAGATGACTTGTTATGGTCTACATGGTTTGCAAATCATTCTTATGACAATATTCTACAGTTTATTTTTGTTGTTGCTATTGCCATAACCATGATGGGCCTTGATTATTTTCCATTCAGCTATTTCCACTTGACAGAAAGAAATCCCATTGGACCAACTGTAACAGTTTATCTAAATGTGTTAATGTCTGTAAGCTTCACTTGTCTGGACAATACATAAAAACAGCAGCAAAGATGCAAAGTTATGCTGTTTTGTCAATTTATTCCCATGAATAGTGGAGCTATGGATATTGAGTTGTTTACAATATACCTCTCACCAGTAAATCCTACACCCTGCAAATAGTGCCACTAAGACACTCCTGCATTATGTAAACTCCACTGTCATCCATCTTAGCTGTGGAGAAGTTGTGGCTTTTAAAACTTTATTTTCTCATTGCAGCCTCATCTGTATTCGCTCCTGCCCGTGGCCATGAGTGTCTGCTCCGAGGTAAGAGCGACTGTAGACGTTGTAACTCCGAGCACGCCGGTGTAAATGAGCCCACCTTCTGAAGTCATTTGGGAGAAGGTCTCAAAGGTGACAGATGAAACCATGTGGGAACAGAGAGAAAGGTGAACGAGGCGTATAAAGACAAGGCTGGGAAGGTCTTCACCCCGCACATCGGCACTATTATCCCAGAGCAACTGTCTCCTGTCGGGAAATAGACCTGAAAATGCTGAGCTGTGGGTTATTTATTCGAAGTCCTAATGTTCTGTGGCAAACCAATTGAAAAAGTCTCAAAACAAATGGGATCTTGGAGCTGATCTGTAATGCAAAACATGCCTTCAGGTGCACTGGCTACAGTGAATGACCACATCTGAGAAAAAAAAAATGCTGTGACTCTCATTGAGGAGCGCAGTAGAAGTTGGGCTGGCACTGTATGATTTGGTGACGTTGGGTGAAGTGTTTTGCCCAAGGACACATTGACATTGAATCGCCAACCTTCCAGTTTTAGGACGACCGTTCTACCACCGCCTCACTCTCGGAGAGGCTCTCTGTTTATGGTGACATGCTCAATGTAGACAGTGAATGCAATGTTTTTACATAGCTACAAGACATCATCTCCAGTATTGCTAATCAACACTGCACAACATTTTGTTTTCTTCTACATTTATTTTTTTGTTTCCCAAAACTGGGGGTTGGTTACCTACAAGTTACCAATTTAATAGGCCAATTTAACTCCCTGGTTATAAACAAAGCCCACATACCCCTCCAGTGGGAAAATAATAAGAAAGGTGGTGAAGGAATAAAGTCCCTTGTATTTATGATTGATAGCTTTCTGATGAGCTCCAGAGTGCAGTCGACAGGTGCATCAGGATCCATTTGTCCAATATGATTGCAAAGATATTGAGTCAGGAAATAAAAGGTGGCAGCTGATAAAAAAATATGAAAAGTAAGCGAAGAACATGCAGGACTTAAGAGGTAGAGAGTTTAAGCAGAACTTCAGAATGGAGGTGTGATCGGTGTTTCAGAACGCTGATGCTATTACACAGCCTGTCAGAGCTACCTCCCTCTGAGACTGTACTGTCCATCCTCCGCTCACCTTCAGCCATGATCAGTGGAGCTACGCACAACTTCTGATGCAGTAGCTTTGGATGTGCAGTAGGCAGACGTGTTCTTCACTGATATGCACTGGTTTAACGAGAAGGAGACACTTCGGAGGAGGAAAAAAACATAACCTGGTAACCATGCAATTTTTCCATCAGTTTGGTCCATTTTCAAGAGTCAACTGCACTCTGTTGATTGGTCCACACACTCCAGTAAAAACGGCAAGTGAAAAGAAAAACACACTGACGATATTTTCTCATTTGAAGCATGTTTTGTTCTTTTCAACTTGTTAGCAAAATGAGAGCAAAGCAGATATTAAACATGTCTTAGCCTTGATTTATTTAGTTTGAAACAAATACATACTGTTATGGACTAACATTACAAAATTATTATGTTTGAAGGCAAATATTGAGATTGGTATAGCGTTCATACCCTAGTACATTTCCTCCCTGTATCACTCAATGGACCTCTAGCCTTTAGTCACTTTCTTCTTGAAGCAGGTCTTTGTCCTGAAGTCGCCTGGTCTCTAAAACACGGTTATACAACCATTGTTTGATTGTATTATCAATTCCTTCATATTCTTTAAGAGGCTCTTATTCACATTCAAGGCAGCAATGTGTTAAATTAGCATTTTAAGTTATTAAATGGGCCCAATTATAATTGATGGGATACTCAACTTTACTCCCTTGTAGCCTGTTAAATATCCTTTCTAAATGGAAACTCAAGGGTGACTCGTTTGTTTAAAAAAACTCCAAGATGGCTTCTTCTGACGTCAAGCGACCACTTGAAGTAGCTAATTAAGTCCCTCAACACCTTGAACGTTTCTGTAATGGCTTTCTAATACAGGTGTTTGTGCGCGGCTGTGGACCCTATTTGAAGCCTTTTGTTTTAAGGTGGTTCATTCATCTCACACATCAAACAAAACGTGTCCACAACAGTTTCAGATAACATCCATAAAGACAGGTATAGTGCTTGTTCCGTGAGCTTAATGCGCGGAGGGTTGTTGCGCTACATCCGCCTCCTCCTTCCTCTTTTACGCTCCAGTCCTGACGCGTCTGCGAGCCTCTCCTCCGCGGGACTCGTCTCCCTCCGACTGCACACACGCTCCTCTGTCAGTGTCACAGAAGGTGTGTTAACTTTCCAAAGCCAAGAACACCTCCGTCTGTCGTGGTGAACGCGTTCTCGGAGCGGACAAGGAGAGACGTTTGGTTTGACTTGCTTCTTTTTTTTTGTTTTCCTTTTTTTTTTTTACGCGACTGTAACGGCTCGCTTCCTTTTACGCGCCCACAAACCTGTTTGCTGAAACGAGACAGGCTATTTCTACGAATGAGACATGAAGTGTTTTTGTTCTTCGTGATCCGTCTGGCCAAAAACACGGCTGATAAGAATGTGCAGGCGGGAAGAAGCGACTGTTTGTATCTTTCAAACAATCGGATAATGTCACAACTCAAAGGTAAGAAACTCATTTAGGCTACACAATGGGGTTATTTTAAAGAACACCATGTCGTCGAATCAGTTCAATGTCGTATCGTTAAGTGCCTTTGTAGTTTAATGAAGCGAACACTTGTTTAAATGTTAGTATATTGGAATAAGTGTCGCATTTACGCAGTGTAATGTGCTTTTTCTTGTAAGAACTCGTTCCATAGTTTCCACCTGCACCGTGTTGTCAGTGTCCATCAGTGAGGGTTCTACATTTACAATGGCTCTTCCTCTGCAAAGAATAATGATGGGAAATGTTGCTCTAACCTGCCACGTGATAAAGAAACGGCAATGAACATGACAAATGTTCGTAGTTCAAGTAAGGATTATTGTTATTAAGACATTGTGGCCTTATAGTTTTACCTTCATTAACCAGAAAGTAGTAGGAATAAATGTTAAAAATATAAAATTCGAGTTCAGACCACTTTGGATCCTGTTAAAAGGCTGTGTTATGGTCTAGATGGGAATTTATTTGATGCATGTAAAGTCTACTTTTAGGTATCATTTCCTCATTATCTTGGAAATAGCAGAGATCTTGCTGCTTGAGCTGTATGTCTTCCAAACCAGTCCCCACCTTTCCCCTGCTCCACCTGGGACTGCACAAGTGTGAAACCAAAGTCAGCTGGATTAGTATTTAGAAAAACCTTCAGTAGATGACTTTTCCAAAACTGATGACTGTAGTAAGAGATGCATACTGGGAGACAAAAGGAGCCCAGTCTGGATTCTGATGTCACCAACAACAAACCGCTGGAGACTGTAATCAATAAAATGAAGACAAGCTGCTTCTCACGACCAACAAACCACTCTAGCAACAGTCTACATGGCTGCTATATTGACAGCGTTGCCCCACCAAACTGAATTATTCACACATGTGCCACGGAGATTGTCAATGGTGGATTTGCACATCAAGGAACACTTTCAAATCATCTGACAAAGGTGTGGAAAACACTAAACTGAGTGATAAGAGTGTGGCGCTACATGAGAGCAGACGGGGCTGCAGAGGCGTCCTGGTGCTCTGTGTATAGATATGAGGAAGGACGGAACGTAGTGACTGCTTAGGAGACAGATTCATTTGTGGATTAGGACGTTGTACTTTGATGGCAGTATTCATAAAAGGATCAGTGTTAAGCCCATTACTCACTTCATCTCATTCTGTTGCACAATCACTTCAGTGGACTTTCATCTGTTCAGGCCAGAAGTAAGATTCTACAGCGAGAGGCTATAGGTTGTGTTAGTGTTTACTGTAACAAACTCTCAAGATGTGTTGATTCAAATTATTTAAAAGGAATAAACATGTTGCAATTTGGACACAGTGGTTGTGTCACTGTCATTTACTTAAGTATTCACTTTTTTCTATAATGAACACTTGATACTTCACTCAGTAGTAAGTGGTCAGAGATAATTGTGCCACTTAAGTCCAGAACCGACGAAGCCATTAGAGTTTATCCTTGAACTATGCTCAAAAGACCCTGTTTCTCAGTTTATTTTACTGTTCAGTATAGAGGTCGACCAATAGTGAACATAACAGATACCAATAACGAGATAAAAAATAAAAAAACACTCAAAGTAAAACTGTGCTGAGCTTTATTATTAAATAACAACAACAACAATGCTGGTACTGAACCATGTGCTAAATGAAATAAATATATAACAATCTAACTAGGGATGCTCATTTTGATTAATTTTCCTGACCGACAACCGCCGCTCCTTAATCGATTATTAACCGTTAACTGATAAGATTATAATATTGAATTGGCACTAACGGCTTAGTGTACAACGTCCCTGGTCCGTGGCGTAAACACGCTACAAAAGAAAGCCTGCGTTGTGCTTGCACGTCGTCATGCAATAGACGATATAAACCATTTTAACACGTTACAACCACAGCGCCGACACCAAAGCCTTTTTTACAGACAAGCACAAAGATTTAGTTTGGACTTGTATTACCTTTTGACGGGTCTCTTGGACTGAAACAGCAACAAATGCATGTAAGCGAGCGTGTCTTTCTGTCCGTAAAAGGTCCAGTGAATAATATTCAGTAAAATAATTAGGTCCACAAGACATGTTATTATCCTCCAAGGCTCAAAAACTGCAGAGAAGTATTTCCAACTTGAAAACTGCTGCGACATTTTTTGTCATTTCTATTAATAATAAAAGCCATAAGTCCGCGAAAAAAGCTACTAAAATGCTAACAGGAAGTGTTAGCCTTCGATTGACACCTTTTTCAGCCAATTGTGAAAAGTTTTGACATGGGCGGGACCTGGATATGCACCAATGGCCGCACAGACATCTTCAGGCATGTGTCAGGTGTGTGGTTGCGCCTGCCGACGTGCTCCGTGAGTTAATAAATATAAGCTATATAGTAGGCTATTTTATTTTTAAACCATGCAGCAAACAAACAAATAAAAAAAAACTTAAAAAAAAAAACTTTTTAAACCGTTTAACTGATAGTATTAATCGGTCAAAATATTTACTATAGGTTAACGGTTAAACGGTCAATATGAGCATCCCTAAATCTAACACTTCTCTCAGCCTTAATGGTAAACATACTGACAACATTAACTGCATAGGCCTACATACCGTTTTACTGTTGGTGTTTCGTCCATGCTTTAGCAACGGACACAACCCAGAACATGGCATGGATTTTTGCAAATTACCGATAGTTTCACCAATCAGCTATCGCCACCGATTAATTGGCAAAATTGATGAATTGTTGACTTTTATTTACACACCTTCATAATTGTTTAAGATTTGACCACATTTTGGCTGCATTTGTGACCTCTGGTGAAACTGACAACACAGTGGCCCTTTAATGTAATTCCCATTGAACATTCAAGAAGCTGACATCTGACAAAAAAGCAATTATTAATCTTCATTTGTAAAATGTGGCATTGTGGGATTGTTAGCAGCATACATACAGCATATATTGTTATATATGCTGTATGTATGCTACATTTAAACAATATGTTGTGTGTGATTTTCACTTTACATTGGGACAACATTACAAACAGAAAGTGAGCAGAGTCTGAGCTGGACGTATAAGGCCTGCCCCTTCCAGTGTGGACGTCACACATGTTTGTAGACAGCACATGGTCTTTACAGATGCCTTTTAACTCAGTTTAATAAAGTAAGTGATCTAAAACAGACCTCTAACAATGAAGGGGCAGGGTTTATGTTCAGTGCAGCTTCCACCTAATGGGGATTTGAGGCAGTTTAGTTCCTCGTTTGACGTGTAATCACTCGTCTATTTTTACACAGCCCTGCATGGCACCCATCTATCATCGAGAACGGCAACTTGGCATTATCTTATTATGTACACAACACAGCAGGCTGCATTCTGAATTAAATTACAGAAAGATGAAGTTGTTGTTCTCCAACAAATCTCCACATTACAGGAAACGCCAGCAGACAGAGCGCTGCATGAAATAGGTTGGTAAACATGGCCAACAGATAAGACACATTGGTATTCACTGTGTACAACGGCTCTGGCCTCGAGGCCCAGCTGATAATACCTGCTGTGGGCTTCGGGGTCAGGGGTCGGTTGATTGGCAGCGAGGCTAACGCCAAAGAAATAAAGTGCACTGACTGGAGCCAAATGAGGCTGACATGCACAGTTGTATCAGCGCGGCTGGCATGTTAGCGGTGCAACGGTGGCGTCCATACCCTCTCCCTAAGACGCTTTCAGTTTGTCCGCTAATCTGTTAGGCCCGTGTCAGACACCTCAGGGCTCTCCCAAACAGGCGCGCAGCAGCACAAAGCACCCGCCTGGTTGGTCCACCTCTGTCAGCCTGAATTGTTTTCAGATTTTGCCCTGCCTCACTCGCTTGAAGCAGTACCTCCCAGTTCTTTGTGCCTCCCCGTCAAAGCTAAAGTGAACTCAAGCCGAGAGCCACACATGAGTATAATCTGGGTTTCGTTTCCCTTGTCTGCTCTTCGCACTTTCTCCGACACATCCGCCCACCGATAAACACACGTATGTTTACTCACAGCCACACGCACAGAGAACACAAACGCCCACTAACAAATGCAAATATACACAAAGCGCTGTGAGCTGTATATCTGTGGTGGTCTTTTTTACTCATTCCAAAGTGTCCTACATCGCTGAGGTTTCTCTGTAATAGCTCATCCACATCTAAATTCCCATTTGCCCAAAATAAAATCCCCCACACACTAAACTAGAAGCACAGCAACAGTTTTGGAAGCGTGACAACTCCGGAAAGATTTCTTGGTGCATCCCTAAGTAATCCTCTGTCAGCTCGAAGCATTTGTGGAGAGTAGGAGTCTACAGTAGCACAGACAGGGAGCTACTTAAAAGTGCTCACAATATGTGCATGAGATGTGTTTCACTTCACTGGTCTTCAACCCGTTCATTTATTAGTAGAGGGTTTAAAATTACAAAAAAAATTGTTGTTTGCAGTTACTGTTCATTGGTGAATAAATCAAACCCACCCAAAGCATTCTCCACTGAGAGGCCTTTTACACGTCATTGCATTTCACTGAAAACAAAAAGATTGTGTTGCAGTTTGGCCATGTCATGTGAGAACCCTATTGTACTTCTAACAAATATCTCACAAATATCAAACTCCTTTCATCCAAAGTCTGTTAGAAACACCTTTAGGCTGTGTCGTCAATCAGAGGGTTTCAAACAATGTCATTCCAGTTGAAAACAAACTAGTAGATAAGCCTTATTTCATGCAACAGTGGCCATATAGATTTTTGTTAAGATCATTGGGTTAAATTTGGCGACTCTATTTAATTTTGTGGTATTTATCCTATGTAAATTAGGTACTGGTTCTTTAGTTAAAAGTCAAATGCAATGCAAAAACTAAGAGTAGGTTAGCCTACTCATCCTCAACTAATATCCTTGACCAATCAACATTTCTGACTTCTTCACAATATTCATTTTCATTAAAATGCTTAAATATACTTTTAACAATCATTTTCTGACCAGATTTGGGAACCTTAGTTTTCCTATTAATTGAAACTAAATTGTGATCACTAAAACCTACCGGCATAGAAATTGCCTTTGAACATAAGTCTACGGCATTTGTAAAAATTAAATCAATACATGTAGCTATTTTTGTGCCATCGGATCTATAAGAAACTCTAGTTGATTTTTTAACAACTTGTGTTAAATTACAGATTTCTGTTAATGAAAACAACTTATTTTTTAACGAACAATTATTCAAATGGCAATCAATATTCAAATCTCCTAAAAAAATATATTTCATATTTTGTATCACAAACTTTGTCTAACATAGTACAAATATTATCTAAATAAGCTGTAGGTACATTAGGTGGTCGATAACAAACACCAATTAGGACAGGCCGAAGATGTGGTAACTGCACTTGTAACCACAAAGCTTCTACACCCACACAACCAAAATAATTTCTAATTTTTGCAGGTATTTGATTTTGAACGTAAATTGCAACCCCACCAACATATGCATTTCTATCATATCTATACAGATTGTACTTGTTTATATACAATAACGAATTGTCCATATTTGACAAAGACATTTCTCCTTTAATGAAAGATATTAAAAAAGTATTTAAGTCTATAAGCTACATTTATCTTTTTCCTGTTTTTATGTTTTCTGTGTTGTACAATTCAGTCCGATTTCTAAAATAGATAAGATAGTGCTTCTTCTTTCAGGCTTAATTACGGTAATCACAGAGGTTCCTCATTATTTATGTGGCTTAGTGCTTTATTTATAGTAGGATGCTATTTGTAACCTCTTTAGCTTAAGTGATTTTAATTCAATGATAAATGACTTTTGACATTTCAAAAATCTGAAGGGCAGTGCAGTAATTTATAAAAAGTTGCCCTTGATGCAACGCTGCAGTAAAATAAGTGCTACCAACAGGACCATTCTCAGGCTTTTACTAAAGGCTGACATTGAGCCATGATGTAAAGACTACTTTAAAAATCCACGCTTATACTTGATGTGACAGTTACATACATTGTATCTCAACCTCAGCACTTTTTATTTTATTTTTTTTTATGAATTTGTTCATGACCAAACCATTTTCAGTCAACTGACTCTAGAACGCATGAGTCTGTGATTCCTAAAGGTATAAATGAACCAAAGGGTGCGCTGATGTGGAACAATGTCAGCATATTTAGAAAGAGGTCCAACTGCGAGAAAGCACACAAAAACTCTGTCCGGTGTTCGCAGTGGTTCAGGAAGCCCAGAAGCACTGCACTTGTGTTTAATTCATACTGCAGAGAAAACATGGAAAGTATAGCAAACAAACGTTAGACAATGGGGAAATGACAAAGTGATAAAAAAAGAGTAAGAAGGTTCAGGGTCAGGCTAAAATATGACAAAAGAAGTATAAAGGTACTGTGCAAAATTGATAGGAAAGCTCTTGTGCATGAAATGAGAATATATGTAAGGTCAGAGGATTTCAGGAGAATTGTATGTACCACATTTATCTGCTTCATAGCACAACATATACAGTACACTCCTTCTTCCTGACTGCCATAAGGCTGTAATCAGTCTATGGAAGATGAGACCTAACAACTGATTATTAAAGTTATTTTTAATTTGTGAATTGGACTTTTAAAGGTCTTAGATTTCAAAAAGTAAAAATGCTAAATTTTTGTGTCTGGTCCATGTAAAAGTGCATTGTGTATGTTTAATCACTTACTCTGAGTCTTTGAAGTTGTCTTGGAAAAGTAGTACTTTAAAGCTACATGACACCTAGTGGAGTCATTATCAATGTCATTACTTCCTGTTCCTATTCCTCCCCATAATGGACAAATAGAGCAATGCCAGAGAGGAAGCAGACTTAGGATAATTATAAGATAAATCGAGTGAATTTTCATCATCTGACTTTTTACTTTGGAGATACTAAAAAGAAATTACAATTACAAAAAGAAAAGGTTGAGTAGAAGAAGAGGTGACCTTCTAAGAAATTGTTTTAGCTGCACAAGTTATTAACTTGTACAATATAGAGCTAATTTGTTTACCCTGCTGCCTTGTTGCCTTTTCGCATTAAGTATAATCTTCTTGTTATCATCTGCAAATTCCTTCTCTATCAGCTTTTGGAAATGCTGCACTAAGCCAGTCATACAGGATTGGGGTCTGGACCCAGAGATATAATCTACTTTTGGCATTTCTATTTTAAACACTGATTAATCAAGCAGAGGTTAGGGGCTAAAACTGAGAGAGGCACTACTTTTTGTTATGTTTACTGAGTAGACATGCTGGTAGAGACAGATGTTTATGTTTACTTGATTACATTATTTCAGCTGACTGTTGTATCCTGATCTGGGAGCAACAAATGCCGCTGCCATAGCAACAATAATTTAAGGATATGACATTTGTGCTGTGTTTCCTTATGTTAGACCCTGTTAGTGTTTAGTGTAAACAACATGACCTGCATTTGGGCAATGGGCGTGTCAGGTAGACTGCAATACATTTTCAGTGGTTAAAAGGGCATAAACTACCACAAATTGTGATTTTTAAGATGATCATGGCACATGACAACAGGCTGACTATGTATGTGCTGCCAGTGAGAGGGTAGAGAATAAGAGTGGCTAATTAATGTTCTATAAAAAGATTAAGGCTACACCAGCTAAAGGCTACAAAAGTACAAGTCACGACAGTCACCATCACATGGAGGACCAAGAATTAAACAAGGATAGTTTTAGTTTTATAACTTACATCTGCCTGATTAGCATACACATTTAAGGCTGCCAAACTTACATTAGAGTAAAATCTTTCTTGTCATTGTTGACATATACATATTTGGTAACGTGATATCTACTACACATATGGCTTGAGGACTATGCGAAAATACATGAAAACGTAACTTAGCATATTTATTGTCAACACAGCAGCAAACAAACGTGAGTAGAACTGATGCCCAACAGTACAATATTGACTGTTTAGGATAGAGTTTTTTTTGCCCCTTCTAAAGTGTGTTTAATTTGCAGGCTCGTATAAATGAATGAGAAATACTGCTTATGTTATTGCTGTGGTAGTGTGTATCATTTTATTGAAGTTGCTTATGAAAGGGTCTATTACAGCTGTGAGCAATAAAAAACTCTAAATGTTAACCCATAAATTCTTCAATATCTGAGCTATTGTGGAAAATAGTCTTTCAAACCCCTCTGTTGTGGCATTTTATTGTCCAACAAATACCAGACATTTAGATTTTAGATATGTCTTTTGAATTATATTACGTGTTGTAATAGAATGCAGGTCTAAAAAAATGGGAACTGTTCATCTGTACATCAGTAAAGTGATGATCCCTTGAGGTGAAAGATAATAATACGCTATCTCAAGATATATCAATGAGAAGAAAAAATCTTGTTGTAATCCTGTTGCTACTCCTCAGCGCATGTTTGTGTGTGTCAAAAATGTTGAAGCAAATTAAACTAAATTGAATCATCCGTTATGTGGAGCTCTTGACAAGTACAACAGTTGAAAAGTTGTTGCAGCCTAGGAATGCAAGCTTTGATCTGACGTGAAGCGCTGCATTGTAAACTGTTGGTGCATGTCAAACGTAATATTCACCGAAGTTCTTAAAATACATCTAAACATTTTCCTGTCTCTTGTCTTTTGTTTGTGTTCCAGGTCTTAAAGTGTTGAAGGCTGAATGCCATTAGTAACTTACAAAATTTCAACCAACTCCACAAATTGCCCAGAACTGAAGCTCCTTCACATTGGCCTTTAACCACTGCCACTATGGAGAATCTAAGCGAACTGCAGAATCCGTTGCTGGACAAGAACAGTAAGCACGTGGTGAATGGTTATGGCGGCGACGTCCCCAATAATCAATACCAGGAGAACATTATAAACTACTTTGCTGGGGGCGGTGGAGGTGAAGTAGGCGGAGCTAAAGTAAGTAACGGCACAGTTGTGAACGCAGGCGGTTACAACACTAACGGGAAAATCAAATCACAGCAGCTGTTGGACGCCACTTCGCTGCACCTGGCCGTGGAAGCTTTCTACAGACCTAACTTTATCCTGTACAAAGAGGACAGCGGCAGCATCAAGGCGAAGGAATACAAAAGCGAATGCTGCGAGACCACCTTCACGGAGAAGAAAGCCAAAGAAGCATCCAACACAGTGGGGAGCGACACCCCCGGATCAGAGGACCCCCAGGCGAAACTGCTGGAGGACGGAGAGCACGTCAAGATCCAGACAGTCTCCTACGAAGTGGAGGAGGAGGAATATGTGGAGTATGAGGTAAGAGAGAACACGCACAGGAAAGCACAGGAAATATTGATGTTTCAGGACACCAGTGACTACTTTTATACTGTGAAGAGACAGGAATTACATGGTGGAAAAACAATATTCTTATCTATACAAACTGTAAGCTGCATTAGGGTTGGGCAGAGCTATTGCTTTACTGAACAAAAATAATCACATTTATTTTTTTTTATTTTTTTCTTCTTTCTTTTGAAAATGCACATTTGTCCTTAAACTGTGCAATCACATTGTACCTCAATCATTTCTATTATCTTCATGGTTATAGATTTTTTGCAGAATCTCTGCTAAATTTCTCTGTTTTTCTCAAGGGCTTGTTGTGGGGCTCCCTGTTTGCTTCTTGTGTTAGGGATCGCCACTTGCTAACGCTAGCTTGCTAATAACACTAGCTTGCTAATAACGCTAGCTTGCAAATGCTAGCGGCTTCAGCATTGACTTAACGTGTATCCTGAGTCGGACACTTTGAGTTAAAATTCAATAACGTTTTTGTCTTTAAGGGTGATCAGATCGTTTGTCTCTGGTGTTCAACTGACAGTTCTTAAAAAAACATATATTGTTTGAATTATGTCTTTGCGAAATGTTTATACTGTGGCCCTTTCACCCGAGCTCTTATCCTGAGTCGGACACTCACCTTTAGCTTTATTTTAGTTTTATTTTATGTCTGAGATACAACAGTATCAGTATTATTTAACACATCCGGTTTCTGATTTCTGCCTTTCAACATAAAATTATTTATTTTGTCTAATTCTTCACAATTAAATCTTAAAGTAAAGGCGTTTGTAACACCACCTCCTGGGTGTTTTGTGAAATATTTTTTAATTTCTGACCAATTTTTATTTCAAATCATCTGTTTTATACACTCCCATATTTTAATGTGAAATCATTATAAATTGAGTTTGAGTTTAAGTATAGTTAAACCATAATACTTTAGCTTATGTCAAAAGCAAAATGATGTTATAATGTTATAATCTGCAAACAGCATCAAGTCAACACTTGTGTCAAGTGTATTTTTTTACTCAGAGAACTCTAAAACACAAGACATTAATACATTTTAACATCCTGTTGTATTCTAAAATACAAAATATATATAATATTAAATAATGTATTGAATATTCTAACGCAAACAAAATAATAAATTTTCTTTTATTTCCAATAAGCCAACACATGAAACCATTTCAACCTGGAGAGACTCAAAAGAAAACCATAATGCAAATTAATTATTTATTAATAGATTAAAAAACAAAGGGCTTACACCCCGACAGGGAGAAATGTTATGGAATGCGATGAAGGGCAAGAGTAGATTTTAAGGTAGATCTCCCGGAGCTGAGACGAAGAGACATGATGACCTGTTGATGCTGAGGACAGAGGTGGCCACACTGCTGCAGAGGTGGTGGCAGCGGCAACAAAATAAAAACAGCTGATAACAAAGAGAGAGGGTGCTTTAGATTTTGTCAGCTGTATGATGATTTACTAAAAGTTTGAGGTGGAGGGTTGTTTTGTAAGAGAAAGACAGTCAGCTGAGAAGATGCAGCGTGCTGTAGATGAAGGGGAGACGTCTTCCTGGTTGAGTTTACGCTCAGCTTCCTTTATGGTATTGGACTGTGGTTTGCCTGCAGACAAAAGAAGAAAGTGTTCAGTATTGGCAGATAGAGTTTATTAGGCATTATTTATTTTTATTTATTTAACCTTTTATTTAACCAGGATAGTCCCACTGAGATTACAAATCTCTTTTGCAGGGGAGTCCTGGCCCCATGTGTGTTTGGGGGGGACTGTTGAACATGTTTTTGGTGGTAGGGGAAACCGGAGTACCCGGAGGAAACCTACACAGATACAGGGAGAACATGCAAACTCCACACAGAAAGGCCCTGCCCTGGATGCTGTGCTTCTTGCTGTGAGGCAGGCGTGCTAACCACTTTGCCACTGTGCCGCATTAGTTGCTATCTGAAAACTATTGCTTTACTTACATTTTATTTACAATCTATGGTGTCCGATGATGCAGTTCCGTTACAAGCCTTTGGTCTATATTGGCAAAGTGTGCATGCTGCTGCTTTCAGGTGCACTACGGTGTAGCAAGCTCAAACAAACTGGTTGACAGAATATAGCATCACCTCCACCATCAAATTTATCTCATCGGCCCAATGGTAAAGAGTATAAAAAACACATATATTGGCCATTATCAATATTAGTACCAATATATTGGCCTACCTACGCTGCACCCTTTAGCAAAACGTGACTTTCACCAAAATCATAAAAAATTTAGCATGTAACAGAAATACTAAATATAAATGACGCAATGCTCAAATTGTGATGATATGTATGAAGCACCTGCTAAACTAAACCATTCTATGCAATCGCTGAAGATTCTTACATGTTCCAGAAGTAACATTGTGATGCAATCAGAGTTACCGTAGGCCACGATTTAACCATGGTCAGCACCAGTCAGCTTCAACTTGAATGACATTTATGTGCTTAGGAAACAAAAAAAGTTATTTATTCTGGAAATTCTGATGTTCCAAAGACAGCTTAAGGTAAGTCATTTGTTGTTTGTAGCCACCTTCTTTGAAACTTATTATACAACACATTAGCTCTCTGAACTGGCTAAACAAAACCATTGTATATACAGTAGTTGAAAACAAATATTACTGTAAATATAGGTTGAATTCAACAGATTACTGTGTGTCTAACTCATGTTAAATATTTCACCAATTCATTATTACATGCACGTGCAGTGATTAGTGTATAATATACACTGTGCAGGCCTTGAGTGCAGTAATTCAAATCACTCCAAAAACAACTATAGTTTATTTTGGGCAAGTAAGGTGATTTATTCTGGCTCATCTGCCTGAAGGGAAAACCGTTTTATGAATAAAAAGCTTATTTCAGGCATTTCCTTTTAAGGTCTTTATCCCTGCAGTATGTTTGTGTTTAGTAGGAGCAAAAGTAGCACAGGCTTTGGTGTGTGTGTGGTGTGTGGTTATTACACTACAGGATTGGGCCCGACGCCTGACATTTTACTAACCACAAATCCCATTTGATCCACTGACCTTGGCCTTGATTCCCACCAGCAGTAAAATTCATCGTTAGATAATAATAAATCACTCATGCTTGCATCATCCAGGGATATTAGGTGGTCTACTGCTACAGCATTAGCTACAGCACTTACACTCCCGGTGCCACGGCCAACCGCTCCGGGGCACCAGAGGATTTAGGGAATTGGACAGGCGGAATAGGGTGTTGAGTCTGACCAGTGTCCTGTAAGACCTAATGGACTGGCTGACACGCTGCCATGAGCCGGCAGAATGAACCAGAGCACGCATGACAAACATGTATCTGCTGACAGGCAACGTGACATGGGTACATACAGCTATTGGAGTAGCAAGACTGCATAAAGCCGAATTTACACCAAGTAATATGGGACAGTTTGGTTTGAAAAGGTGTCTTGTGATTTGTTATGAGCTTCTACTTCAGGTTTTGTGTGCCAGCTATGTAAGGACATAATGTCTACATATGTCCTTACATAGCTGGCAAAAAACAAAAGACATGTAATTACAGGAAATACTGGAAGGAAAATTGAGTTACAAATGTAACACGTACAGTAATAACTTTTATCTGCGTAACACAGATGCAATACCATTAAAAATATCTAAGGTCACTGAAAACAGGACCTGAAGAAAAGACAACAAAATTTGCGCAACTATCCATAGTGGCATTTGTTTATTCTACCATTATGCTTCAAGTAATTAGTTTTGACTGTAGGTAAGAAATGACTATATCAGAAAAATGCTTGTAGTTTTACTGAGGCAAATTATGACCTCAGTAAAACTACAACATATAATATGTGACATCAGGGAGCATTACTGTGGATGTGTTTTACTGTGAAGGCTGCTCTAAACACCTCCTCTTATAATTTAAACATATTAAATTACATTAAAAGAAAGTACAACTATTTTTACAAATTAAAAACAAAACTAATAGGCCTACTTAAGATCTCACTGATAGAGTTTCCATCCATGTCTTGTAATCAGTGAAGAGCATTAAGGAGGAAGAGCTGTCGCGGTGACCGACCGAGGCTGTTGTTCAGACAGAACAGGAGGGAGATGGAGGAGCGGGGTGGTGGTGTGTCTGTGGCGCTTGTGCACGCTATAAACCGCATTACTTAATTAATAGATAAATATTAGGCCAAATTATGAAAAAAGAAACGGTGTCCTTTTTTATTTCAGACTATATTTTTGCTTAAATGATTATACCAATATAACAATATATATATATTTTTTTTAGGTCAGAGTTTGCGTACGGATATGTACAGTTGAACTTCTAGTTGGTCTTTTATAGATCCCATCTTTTGCGTGGAAGGTGACGTATGCACGTTTATTGTGCATAAGCAAGCTTTATAAATGAGGTCCCTGGTCCCCTGGTGCTGCTCAATAGTCCCCCCCTTATTTCTTAACAGGTCGGGCCAGCACTTGTGGGCTGAATGATCAGGGAACAATAAAGTATAATTTTAAATAGTGCTGTTTAAAGGTGGGTGATTAATTAATTAATTCATTTGTTTATTTGATTGGGACAGTGCATGTTAATGAACATATATGAGACACAACCACATGAATGTAAACATGCCAGATTGTTGCCGTAGGCTAATTTACTTCTGTTGTCCCAACATTCTCACACCATTCACCAGAGCATCAATCACACACATTCATTCACCAGTGCTGTGTCACTGGTGGCAAGGAGGGTTAAGTGTCTTGCCCAAGAACACAAAGAACACAACAGTATGAACTGTGGGGAGAGCGGGAATCGAACTGCCTACCTTCCGGTTGAAAGACGACCGCTCTACCACTGAGCCACTGCCGCCGATTATTAAATCAGATTAAATTATATCACATATAAAAAGACAAGTTTGGATAACAATATAAATGAGAGTATAAAAATACTGAACACTATTGGGTTTTACAGTGATTTGGATCCAGCAGCTGCATCATTTATTTGGGCATTAATTAGAGACAAAAGTAAAGTTATCTAATGCAACGTTAGGGCTACACAGTGGCAGCACCAACAGCCTCATAGTATCAGAGTGGCATTAATCCAATCTTTGATTTGACTTTTGATTATGAGCATATTATTGTGACCTATGTGATATTGCACAGAGGTTTCAGATGTTTCTCTGCTTTCTAAACTCCAAACAAGACATATATTATATACAATATGTCTTTGGTGACTAACTTTCAATCAATTCAGCATTTTTAAGCCCCAAAGCAAGAGCCATTTGAGAAGAAAATGCAGCTTTTTGCATTTCTTTCATTTCTGCATTTTGCTGGTTATCATAAGAACAAGATAAACTTTGTTTGTCCTTTTGTGCTTTTCTCATTCTGTTTACCCTTTTTTTTATGTCAAATAATGATTCACTGACAGACATTTGCCATATTAAATCATATTCAGAAATGGGGCTTTTCCAAATTATGATGTACTGTTAATGATTAAATATATGCACATAGTAAAAGATAAGGCTGCATCTGTTCTGTCCAGATAAAGTTTCATTCTATCATTGGCAACACAAGTCCCACTCAATGCTGTGTTCTAACTTGAGACTTATCAAAGGTTAAATGAGCGCATTACCATATTGTTCACACACTATCCGTGTTCACAAATCAGTGAGTACATAAAACAGCATCCGAGGGCCCCACAGCCATTTCAGAGACATAAAGAGAAGAACAACAATACTCGGTGGGACTCATTATGCCGTTTTCAAGCTGTAGACAGTTGACACAAAGTAGAAGATGTCTAAACCTCCACGGTCCACAGTCTGACTCAGTGTAAGCACCTCTGACAGATGAGCGCATGCACACACGTCACCATCTGACCTGCTCTATATTTAACATGGACATGCCTCACGGCTAATACAATATGTAGATGATAGGGATGCACCGAAATGAAACGAATAATGAAATGCTTGGCGAAGGCGAATACGAATACCGAGCGGTGTTTCACATTTTTCCATTTATTTTGACAATTTTTTCACCATTACAATAATTAAATAGTAAAAATTTGCTTTTTACTATTTTGTGTTGCTTTTCAGATAAAAAAAATCAAATAACAAAAATACAATTTCAAAATATTTAACTAACAATGAGCAATACATTTGTCATGGTATTTATTAATCTTCCTTAATTTAAGATAATAAAAAAATATTTAGTTCATGTTAGTATGAGTGCATTCACAATTTTAACAAATAGGCCTACCACTTTTGATACTTTTTAATTCAAAATTACAAATGTGATACTTAATTTTAATACTGTATTAGTAAATGTTAACATTAAGATTAATAAATGCTGTTAATAAGGGGTTTTCATTGTTAGTTAATGTTAAAAATAGAAACTACTTATGAAGTGTTACCATAATCCAAAATATAAATAAAATCTTACCAGTCAGACAGCGAGACTGTGCGCGGCTAATCTGTAGTACGAGCCCGTTTACTCTCTGCGCTGTGCATCACCTGACCGTCTCCATTACCCAGCGGCTTTCCCAAATCCAACTCGGCCTGGATTATTTCTGTGCGCATCTTTCTCCCTACATCCAAGTAATGATCTTTATATCGTGGATCAAGCACAGTAGTACAGGGGTTCTGAGTCCGCCTGTCTAAATCGTGTGCTGACAGCTTCTAAGA
Organism: Perccottus glenii; assembly: GCA_024416835.2. Taxonomy (NCBI): domain Eukaryota; kingdom Metazoa; phylum Chordata; class Actinopteri; order Gobiiformes; family Odontobutidae; genus Perccottus; species Perccottus glenii. The sequence goes on from CM044564.2 coordinate 14,710,685, forward strand.
CCGCACGTTTGGTCTGTTTCACTTTCGTTTTTGCAGATGCACCCCGTCTGGACAATTCAGCAGAACAATGTCTGCAAAGCGGCCGTTTTGCCTCTTTCTCTGACACTTTAAAGTGCTTCCACACTGCTGACATGTTTGCTGCATAAAGCGGCGCCTCACTCCTGCGGGTAATTTGATTGCGTCATTAAAAACGTCATTATTCGGCAAAATGTATTCGGCCTTTTTACTTATTCGGCCGAATGCCGAAAGTGCTTTTTTTGGCTATTTTCGGCCGAATAATTTCGGTGGCCGAACATTCGGTGCATCCCTAGTAGATGATGTTATCTGTCTGTATTAATTGCCATCAGGATTGTCTTTTATGAATTAGGTAATTTAGGGTAATTAAATAAGCACTGGGCACATGGAATAGTTGCAGTTATTCTAAGGCTATTTTTATAGTGAGGAATGAGTGTGGAAATGTTAGCAGACAGAGACTTTACCTCGATAAAACAAAGCAGAATAGATTATAGAGAGCGCTGTGTTTAAATCAATAATTATTGTTCTTTAGTTTAATTCAATTTGAAGCAGTTGGCTCAGAGCTCAGAGAATGTGCATTAGATTTGTGGTTTTCCATAGGCTGAAGCATAGAAGAACATTTTCTCTAGCGGTACACAATGTACGCTAAGGCCCCAAAAATCCTTTTTTTCTTCATGATAAACAAATAACATAACCGCAGAGGCTCTTTCAAAGGAGGAGATGGGGACAAGAATGTGACAATAGAACATTACCTGGTGATACCTTTAGGCAAACAACATGGCTGACTTTCCCATGTGCTTGATAAATTGAGAATAAATCTATATGATGATCTTATGATGATCTTTATCTTTATTTGTTATTTTCTTAGACCCTTCTTTAGACCTTGCATTCAAATCTTGACAGAGCAATCCGATCTGTCCAGATTGTGGCCAGCCTTAATGCAGGAGTGCATGCACTGAATGCACCCGGATAGATTGGATCTGAAAACACATTTGGATTTTGTCGCATGAAGTAGCAGATGTATTCAGATGGTTATTTGTAGACCTACAGGTTACACTCACTATTAGTACCTTTGATTAGATCTAGGAAGTACTTCTTTCACGAGTGTGGCGCCACCAGTTACTCAAGTGCGTCACTGTCTTGCTGAGATGTGGTCTGCACCTGAAATGAGCACATTTAATGGATTTAACAATCATCGTTGTGCACAAGCCCCATCTCAACATGTTGTAAAGCCCGCACTAGCTTTTCCCGTTTCTCTTGAAATGCCGCTCCTCTGCGAAGAGTTGTATTGATTCAATAAATGCACCACTAAGATTTAATGACTTTTGCCTGATTCATCTCTGCCCGCTTTCACAGAGAGCTGTAATGTTGAATCTATTATACTATTAATCCTGTGAGTTGGAATGATATAGAGGCTACAAATGAATATTATTGTGCGTTATCTGAAAACCTTTCATCAGCACATTGAAACTACTAGATCTGTGGTGGAAATCCTCCAGGGCTGCTGTTGTGGCCTTTTTCTAAGCTTTGATATACTTTAATAGAAACATATATCTACACAGCACAACGTTGCTAATCCCATTATACTGTATGATATGCACTATACACAAGGGATGCAATGATTAAAGATTGGTTTTACAGAGAGTTACACCAGAATAGAAATACAATATGAAAGAAGGTAAAATACAGAATATGCTATATTACAATAACACAGAATATTAAAAAAAAGTAATTGGTGGAAAATAGAGTGATTCTATGAAGTGCTTAGTTTTTATTTTTAACCAAAGTGCAGAAACAAAGCAATCCACATTACTGTCATGGATTAGGACGGACCAAACGGACGCACTTTAAAGATAGAATCTACAGGGTCACCAAAAACGACACACCTAACCTTTTTCAATGAACTAGAAGGACTAAAGAAGAAATAATACAAATAATCAGTAGTTTATTGTAATTAAGGTTAAATGGTAATTCAACAATTAATGGTAATATTGATTTATATTATCACCCGGTCCTGACCCAAGACAAAACTCTAAAAATGCCCTTTTCATTTGATCACGCTTTCAGCTTGTGATATTTGAAAACAACCTTGAGGGAAATGTCTTCTAAAGTGGCTGAAAATTGGACTTGGACTCGAGGATTAACTGGTTCGATTTTTGTGGTCAAAGGGTAAAGTCACTGTGACCTCACTTCTGCTTTGTTAATGTGATATCTGTCAACACCCCTTCAGTCTACACACTACTCTTTGGGATAGATTACTAGCACAAGTATTTCTATTCGTGTAGTCCTTGCGTTCTATTTTAAGGTTACAGTATGGCGTCAGAAATACCAGCCTTGAAGTGCCCTGCTGCGAGACACAGACCCCCCGCCCAGCACCAATTCTGCAGTCTTGCATCTGACCTCTGTGTGGGAGATTAAAGCCGAGAGTTTTTTTTTTTTCTTTTTCTTTTCCTTGCCTTCAAAGTCCACCAACCTGAGTTATGAAGAGTGAAGAAGTGGGAGAGTGTAGCTGCTTCTAAACCCTTACCGCGAGAGATTAGTGAGTTCACCAACTCACAGGAATCCATCTTGTCCTGCTCAGGGCAATTTTTCTCAAACTGCTGCTGGTTTGGACAAATTATGTGGCAGACTGGGCAGTTATAGGCGGGTTTTAGATTTTTTTTAGAGATTAGAGAGCTTTTTCTGCTGTGTTTATTACTAGAGATGTAACAATATCAAAATCTCATGGTACAGTATTATTACGGTATTAACTGCATGGTACGGTGAGCCGTTTCAAAATTGATTCACATGTGACGTTTCCAGTCGGTTGAGATGTTAATTCAATCGCAAATTATATTTTGAACAACAGGGGCCGCCCTTTTTACGGCAAACTCGCTTTCAACAAGTTGTTGCAAACAGTTTCTAGCATGGCGACGAGAGTGTGGATGTTGATATTGAGGAAGTCTCATCCTCGTTCAAAATCAGAGGTGTGGCAGCATAGTAAGTAAATGTTCCGTCACCGGTGGAGAACAGAGAGAATGTGAGCAGTGATCTGTGTTAGCAAAGAGGCTAAACTTGAAACGGAGGCTGTCGTCCCGGGTCTGAACCATCTCTGAAACATAAGTTATTATTTCATAACTCAGTCAGACCCGTTTTTAACTAAATGTTCACCTGTTTGAGGCCCTTTTCAGAGAGATGTAATAATGTTCTGGTGGATCATGTGCTGCCTTCTGTGAGTCTCTGATGCAGCCACTGAGAGTAAAGACCAGGGGTGTCCAACTCAAGGTCAGCGGACCAAATCCAATCCGAAGTAGAAGAAGTACTTATAGTCCTCACATTAATTATTACTGTTAATACATTCTTGCTATTAATAAATTATAGGGAAAATGCATAAAAGGGTAAGATTTAAACAGATGAGAGTGTTCTTGATAAAGTTCTTCTGTTTTAGGGAAACACATGAGACCAGTGTTTATTATTGGGTTTGATCTAAAGAGGTTTTCTGTCTCAGCTTAAGTTAATAAGAACTATTTATTGAACACAAAGTAGTTAACCAGGTCTAATTTTTTTAGAGGCAGATATATTGGGTCTCAAACAAGTTATGGGAACTTTGTTAGATATTTAGGTCTAACATGAACTGTAATGTATGTGATAACAGGTCACTAAAATGGCCTAACCAAGTAATAATAAAGGGATAATAATACACGTTGTATTCATAATTTGGTTCATGTCTGTGGAGGACCCAAATTTGGCTGTACCCAAACTTCCTTGTTCTGGCCCTGCATTATGTTCAGAAATAACCACATTTCTCATGTACATAATACGTCACATAAGGAGCAAGTTGACCTTTTTATGGTGCACCAGGACACACCATTTTGAGCATAAATGGGACACAGGGCTAATAAGATGGGATAATGGTGATTAAAAAATCTCTCTATATTAACAAATGTAGCATAAAAGGGGACGTGGACTGTAATGGCCTTCCGTAGAAAAAGGCACACCATATCACGCGAGTTATAATATACACACACAGGCCTTGATAAAACTTGGTAAAAGCACTGACCTGAAAAATGCTAGCTGAAATAAAAATGTAACAATGTGACTTCTGCTCCAGCCTTGACAGTTGTACAATAAGCAGCAGAGAGTGGCTAAAGCCCAGACCCCATGTATGGACTCTGTCACTTCACTGAGGGGTGAGGCCACAGGCTGCAGGATACAATACCCTCTCTGCCCTTCTGTTCAAGTCTCGATGAATGGACGTTTCTTTGTCCTATGAAGGGGTTTTCAAAACAGTAACATTGTCTTCTCACATCCCTGCAGTTAACTTTCTCAGACATGTGGGTGTCAACATCTTGAACATCTTTGTGACAGATCACACATGAAAACATACATGAATACATGCAGCCGTGTGGCTCTTTTGTTGGGAAACCATCCAGTGAAGTGTTGTACAGCATATGCACATACTAGACAGAAAAGTACAACATACAACATAGAGCTCATTTACTGCCTTCTATCAGTATTGACTAGAAACTTAAAGGCAATTTCCCCATTAAAATTGCATGTATTTTTCACCATAAGCAGAAGAAATTAAACTTCGGGAGACTTGTCTGCCATCTGTTAAGCCATCCTTAAAATTATGAAAGCTGCATTTATTAGTGCATTTCCTATTCATACAGTCGCTTGTTACTCCAGTGTTCCAGAAGAAACGTCATTTTATTACCACAGCTTTGCTAATTTCTCAGGCCTATGGGTGTCAAACCAATTCAAATTTCAGTTTAGTTGCTTCCAGACACTGGCGAATTTCCTGTCTAATTCAAAGTTTGATAGGAGGGGTTATCTATTGTAACTTAATCTGAAGGGACATGAGAGCTTACGCCGACATTAAATCTAAAATGCAGCTATGCTCCAGTTCACTGCACACATATTGTTCTTTCTGATAGGTCCAGCTCCCAATATGAGCCCTTGTCACATATTCGTGGAATCGCTTGCTGATATCCTATTTCTCATTTAGCAGTAACTGACATACCGATCTCTTGGATCATTTCAGTTCAGCTCAAAGCAGCTCTGTCCAATGGATTTTTAAACCGTCTCTTTACTGCTAACTGGGAGAATTTATCTTCGGGTTTGGCTACAGAAAATGTCATCTACAGCTCTGGAAAAGTAATGGAAATGGTGACATCTTTGACGATATGACTCTGTGCTCTTCTGTGTTTGTGGAATAAATTCACTCAACTCATTATAAAATCGAGCCTTGACTTTGGTTTGTATGTGAACTGCAAAAAAAAAAACCTAAGTACTTCATGTAACTCTCTAATGATGTTGCACAAAAGAATTTCTCATAAAAAACAAGTCAAGAATTGTGAAGAGTTTTGCTTTAATACTTTAGGAAAATATGAAACACATTTTTTATAAATATAACTGGACAACAGATATAGCTCAAGTCCCTCTCTCCAAGCATAGACCCTGACAGCCACTAGCGCTGAGCACTGCTGTAGCTCACTTCTCCATCTAGTGGTACATAGTGATGTAGAACAGGCTTTGCCAGACAGGAGTCAGCTGATATCTCTAAATCAGGGGTCACCAACCTTTTTTAACTTGAGAGCTACTTCAAAGATATGGCGTTATATGAAGGGCACCAGTCAGTCATCAATAATCCCTTCTGTTGCTCCTTCACAGATTAGGAGCACTAGTAAACTCACAATACGTTTATCACAGTAAAAGTGAGATTGAGCTTGTATCGTTTTTTGCTCGGCATTTGTTGCCTTAAGTATTCGATTGATGTTAGTCCAGGTTTGCCTTGGTTGCTTTGCTTTGGTCCTGACTAAGTCCCAAAAGCCTTGTTTTCATTGGAGCATTAGGTACTGTATATGCCAGGTCAGCACTGCACATTTTTAGAGCATTCCAAATAGGTATACCGTAGTATTGTACGCTCATGTGAAGTGGAATTAGAGGCTAGACAAATGTTAGAAAGCAATCTTCTACTGCGGCCGTATAGGGCTATACCAACCGCCTCTCAAAAATAATTTACTTGTTTGTCTTTTTTTTTTATTACTATGCAAAGTTGTCAATAAAAATTTGGAAAGATTGCTTTAAACACAATTTTCAAAAGGCCCTGGTAACCTTTGTGGTAAATTTTAAGGATTATGTGAATAGAAAAATGTTGCACATATACTGTATTTGATGTCTCTTTGCAAGTATAATTTGCATTTCAGGAGAAATTCCTTATGCTAGTGGCGCCGATGCAGTTCTTTCAAACAATGGCTGTCGGGTTACAGTCTGACTAAAGGTACCTTAGTGAAGAGCGAACAGCGTATCATCTTAACAGCACGTCTCTGATGTTTTGTACAATGCCAGATGAAGGCACCCCATTCCGAAATCAGCAGGAGGGATGATCTCCTTCACAGGCTAGGATGGAGCAGTAATGAAATTCCCATTCAGTCATATTCACTGCCTTCATCTATTAATATGAGCCGCCCTTCTTCTTTTTTTCATATTTTAATAAACGCAACACCCATCATTCAAACTGTCACGTCCAGGGCAAAAGGTTGAGTTCAATGGAAGGTAAAAATAAAATGGTGGAACAGAGAAGGGAAGACACACCAGAGCTTGGGACTTGGGGTTTTGGCTCATGTCAGGGGTCTTCTTGTGTGGAAGACAGTTGGCAACGTGCTCATTGGCAGCTGGCGAGCAAGTTGGTCGTCGTGTTACGTCTGGAGGAAGAGGTCTGGGTGGATTGGTTGTCTACACCCTCACCATCCGGCCACATCCTCGCAAAATGGAGGAACAGACAAACTAGAATGGAAAATTTCTGCGTCAACTGTAAAACTGAAAATTCCAATCTGTTTTGTGATATTTTTGTTCTTCATTTTCAATGTGCCAGGAAGCGAAATAAATCATTACACTATTTGAAACTTTATCGATGTCTCTTTTATCCTTGAACAAATGGGGGCTATGAGTATAAAAAAAGTAAATAAGAATGATAGATGGCTCTGTAATGTGCTGCATTTTCTTCCTGTAATATCAGCCCTTCAGAGTTGATAACATGATTAAATTTTTTTTATTAAAAAACTAACACCACAACAGAAAAGCGGTTTTTTGTCAGTCTGAGAATCTACTCTGTTCATTAAATACAACACAATAACATACTTTCATATGAATATGCAACACAACCTTGTCATATCAAACAGCATTCACTTGATGAAAAAGCTTTGTGGCTCTATGAGGACGATTGTATTACTGTGTAGACCAATTCTAAAGCAGTGAATAGGCATATTGTTTTAATGCTGAGTCATAATGTAATAGAATGCTGCACTCACAGATCAAGCTATTTTTTTATTTCACAGGAGAGTATGAATATTATGTTTTTTTTTTATTACAAATCAAATCGCCTGTCGGATTTCCTCTCACTAGAACAACCTGTCGCCGCACCATGATGTGAATACTAACATGATATGTAGCGCTTCCCTCGTGTAGGCTCATTACACCATCGCAAATCAAATAGCAAACCTGTCAACAAGGCGAGCGGCAATGAAAAGAAAATAACAAATATTATGTTCATTAATTTGCAGATGGCTGTGCACCTCCACAGAACGAGTGTAGTGCATGCTGAAGAGGACTGAGAGACAAGGCTCTTATCTGTGCGATCACTGTGTGTGTGTGTGTGTGTGTGTGTGTGTGTGTGTGTGTGTGTGTGTGTGTGTGTGTGCGTGTGCGTGTGTGTGTGTGTATGCGTGTGTGTGTTTGTGATGGAGTGTGCCTCTGAGGCGGAGAGTGTGCTGGACCTCATAGGGCTTCAGTCTCGGTGTAAATTATCCACTCCAATAATGGAACATAAAGCCTGGCTCTCTTTTTTTTCCAAAGCCGTCCACTGGTAGCTCTTTATCACACTGTCTGATAAGTTCAAAAGCCTTAGACAGTGACCAGACACATCTGGGGCCAAGGGCTTAGGCTCTGGCATAACTTAGCATTACTATCACCTGACAGACAGAGCTTATGTCAAACTGGTGCTGCGTTCAAATCCAAAGGGTGGATGTTAGCTGGAACAAGGAGGACAGATGAAATGCAGCAAATGTCATCTTGTTTATTCATTTTTTTATTTATTTTGGTATATGGTATACAATTACACTAGGTCATCTGGTGATAACATTAACCCTCTCAGAAAGACTTAACAGCTTAAAGAGAGGGATCATTTTAGAGAGCATCTGGACAGGAAACAGCTTTGTTTTCAAAGGGCAGGTATTTTTGATGAATACCTAGTGATTGGATAAACCACCAGCCAGTACCGCCTTCGGGATTTTTTATCCAATCAGAGCAATGCTATGTTGTTTACATTAGTAAAACGGTTGCTTTATTGTTGAACAGGAAACCCGCCCATAACTGTCACAAATGCCACACCAAAATAAAATCACGTTCTTGGAGCAGAACAAGATGGATTTTTGTGAGTTTGTATATTTTGTTGGAACTGTCATCATATATTTCATAGACTTCCTTGTTAACCTTTGTTCTTAATATACTGTAGGTTTTTGTTGCTTTGACAAATCAGTTATTTTTAACTATGTATGCTAAAAATAAATTCCACCACCAGCTGTGAACACAAGAGGAGTGCATCTTCACACTAACTATTTCTTTACAGCTAGTGTAGCTTTATTCAGGAAGTGAACATGTGTGATATAACTCAGCTTGCTTTGTATTTTGGTTGGGGTTTGTAGTAGTAGGTGGGGATAAATCATCGATGTGCCTTTTTTGATTATTGAGCAAAGCAATTTTATATATTTTAATGTTTGGATCGACATTGTGATTTATAATTTCTATTGTAGACAATAGAGTGAGGACAAACGTTCTAAGATAATACTTTGGACAGTGTTTCTTTTACAGCAACACCAATGTAGTGTTCTGTCATTCTTTCAGCTCCTTGTGCACACTGGGAAAACACAAGGGCAGGCACTAAAAGCTGCAGGTCACTAATGTTACTCAGTATTATATAAAATTAAAAAGCCCTACTTATTCCTAGAATTTGTGCACATTTGACAAGAGAGAAGCTTTTTGTAATTCCACTGTTGTAAACGACTTGAAAAGTTAATTTTGTGCTATATTGCATCTTTAATGCCACTTGCTCATTAACTTTGCTTATGCATTCAGCCACATAATGAAATTCCCTTTGGTTGCAAACTAGTTTTTTTTTTTTTGTAAATTCTCTTTACTTTGTACTGCTATTCTTTTCTGTAATCTTAAATGCCCTCTTTTTCTGGACATAATAGCTGAAAAGAAGGCGATTTAATTTGACATGGTGTGGTCAGTGCTTTTGTGCATTTTGCCACTCTTTGTGACAGTATGCACCGAGCAAACATTAGCATTCCTCAGATCTCTCCGAAAACTGTCAAGAATTACCATAAACTTTTGATCGTCTTGTTTTTCTGTGCGCCTACTGTTTGATCTATTAAATAAGATGATAACAGGAAATGACATAATCTCTTATCTAACTTAATGTTTGCTCTCATTTTCTCCACAGCCCATATACAGGTCCATTAAAATTCATGGCGGCCCACATGCTGCGTTCATGCTCACAGGAGTCAGGGCATGAGGCAGTGACCTGACACTGAAAAGACAAAGTAATCAGTAATATGAGGCTCTTTTTTTAGCAAACTATTTATTTATTAATCAGCAATCAATCTGTAAAGGCAGTAAATATAGACATTTATTTTGCTACAGTCCTCCCATGACACTTTTAGATGCTCTGGTGGAGTTGATTTAGTTGGAATCACTTTGCTAAAAAAGTGAAAGTTTTGGCAAAATATTTTTTTTAAGTGCTGCTTTAGAGTGTAACCGCATAAATCAGAGCTGAGCATCTGAGCAGCCTCTGGATCAGGACATAGCTGAAGACACACCACTTCATCTTCTTATTCCTCTACTCTGCTCTGTATGTTTCTCCTCTTCCTTTAGGTTATCTCTACAAGTGTCCTCAGTGTGGTTTAAGACAAAAATCAGCCTCTAAGTTCTTTGCCTAATTGTTTGTTCCTTGTGTTTTTGCTCATAAAGCATTGTGTTTTTGTGGCAGTGTTTATCTTAAAATCTGGACTTTTGTGTCAAGCACAGGCTCATGTTTTTCAGGTTTTGCTGAGATGCTGAGAATGAGCAAATAGTTGTACTAACAACGCTCTACTCTGGAACAAACTGTAGGAAAATGCCCAGGCACACACTACTCCCTACAGAGCCGCTCAGTTTACTGTGGTCAGACACGTTTTAGCGAGTAAAGTTAGCTCTAGCGCCCGCTGCTTCACACTTGAATCTTGACTTGACACTAGGCAGTATGCTGTCTGTGATTAACTATAGAAATAGCCTCATTATTCTATTACAAGTAGAGCAAGGTGTTGATTGAACAGGCAGCCAAAAATGTATTAAGAAGGATTTTTCTAATTATGTAGAAAAAAAATCCAACCTGGTTGCTAAAAAATATTGTTGTTGCAATCATTTGTATAGAATGCACGTTATCCCACGTGCCGCATTCTTGTGCAAACAAAAGAAAGAGCTTGAAGCATTGACCTGACCTTAAACATAATAGACAGAACAAGGACAATGGGCAGGTTGGAAAAGTGGACATTTGCTGCATATTTTTGACATATACATTACACAAGCCCTCCGCTCGCTGATGCTGTCATGGCAGAGTGGCAAAACCATTCATTAGGTTTTTCGATAGCTGTCGTCCGGTTGCCTCACGTCGACAGGATTTACAAGACATATCTGAGCCCAGTGGCACACAATCATTAGGACGCTGTGCTAAATGGAAAGGTAGAATGAATGGCAGAGCACACACACATACTCATTAAAAGTCAGGTAGACAGCAATAAACAAAATGGTGTTTACTTCATGGGCCTTTTAGACTGAGACTGAAAAGTGGACGGATGCTTGAGATGTGGCAGAGCTGTTCGAGAAGCAGTGAGGGTTGTGGAGGATTCACGTTGGTAATTAACAAAGAAGAAGGCTATGTTTTTTTTCAAATTTTTTGATAAACAACCTTTATGTGCACACAAACATGTTTTTTTTTATACTTTCATGATGTATCTAATTTTGCTTTTCCAGTGAGCTTCCTTTCCTCCATAATGTGTTTTCATTATCCAAACGGCTCGAAGGCTGTGCAGATATTGTCAAGTCGCTCGGAGGCACAGCAGGACGAGGCGTGCTCCAATATAGCACTCGCTCTGGGCCAGAAAGGCAGCATTGCATTATGCAGAGTGTGTGCTGCATTAAGTTCATGTGTTATGATGTTTGCCTTTTTATTATTATTATTATTATTGAAAAAAATTGGAAATGGGGACAAAAAAGCATATCCCATGTCTTTAGGTCGGGTATCTTATTAGTTGAAGGTTCATTGTGTAAAATTTAAATTACAGTGAAACAAAAGCACATTAATAAGAAACTGTGATTATAGTTGAAATGGCTCTTGCATTAAAGAGGCTCCATTTCAGACAGACAACACACAAGTACAAGTCCAGGAACGTGGTAACCCAGGTTCTCTGAGTGGAAAGACTCTCCCCCCACTTCAGGCCACTCACAAACACGTTCAGATCAAAATTAATCATATATATACCCACGCAGCCAATCAATGCGCAGCCACCACAGGAGTTGTGTCTGAAGAGTAGTCTACATCAGCTGCCCTTATGAGTCCCTGTGCAGCCGTAAAGTGTTGGGATAAGCTGTCTCATACAGTCCTTCCAGGGAGTGGCCCACAATCTTTGAGCAAATTTTTAGTTGTTTCAGTCCAGATTTTACAACAGTAGACAGGCTGCACCACACAGCGTTACAGTACTGCTGAACACTGGAATTACAGATGTAAAGAACAGAAAAAGCACCTGCTGAGTGGTTCCAAAAGACCTGAGGGGACATAGGAGGTATATTCTTTGTTTTATTTTGTTTTACAGATGAAATCAGTGCAGTGTGTTTCCATAATAAAGTTCAATCAATCATGAGAGCAAGGATTCAGAACTGTTGCCGTTGAGCTAAACACAATTTATTTTGTTTTCTTTGTATTTATTTCCAGAGTTGTTTTTACTCCACATCACGACCCTGTTGACACCTCGTTGGTGCAGCCCAGGGCTGCCCAAGTTATTTAACAATGTTAGTAAAACAGTATCATGGTTGCGTGTTATCAACCCCAAATTAATTTACTTTTGTAGCTTCTTAATGTGGCAGAGGAGCCTGACATTTATAATTGTCTAATACACATACAGTATCAGAAAGAATACTCACTGAATCCAGGACAACCAACACTGCACTATGGGAAAAAAAACATTTCTTCTGTAGCAGTTTGAGAACTACTGTTGCATATTAAAAATGATGCTCGAAGTGCACTTAGTTTATTGAGCTGTCTCCTCTGAGTGCTTTATCTTAAAATTGGAAGCAGAATCTTCTCAAACAAGAATCTATGAAATCAAATATCTCTGTCAGACACACGTCATTAAGAGAGGTCAGTGTAACAAAAGGGTAGGACACTGTAAGCTGCAGAACTTACTGTCACAGTTTAAAAATGCTCATTATTTCAAAGTCAAATTCCCCCACAAGAGGTCTGTCTTTAAAGTAAATAAAGCTGGTGTTTCCTCTGCCATTAGGGGGCGGGGCCCATCATCCACTGACTAATCCCCTTCATCAATCAGGCCACATCACACCTGTGTTATTAAAATTCATAGAAATCTGTGTCAGTGGCTTAACACAGCTCACAACACCCTTGAAACCCTCTCATCTCCTGCTTATAGTAAACTACTGCTGTATTATGTGCTTTGGTTTTACAAACTTGGGCCTTCGAGAAATTCGCCCAAAAACTTGAAGCAACAAACAATAATGATTCACAAGGTCAGAGTACAAAGGCAGAGACTATCCACACTGTTAGAACCAAAGCTTAGCAATTACCAAAGTGACACACACGCTAAGGTAGAAGGATAAAATGACAGATTGATATGTACTTGTATTGTTTTTAACAGTAAGATATTTATGCAGAAGTAAAAGACTGAGCAAAACAGAGAGCTTATTGTATTTGGAATTATCTGTGAAAAAAACAAAACCTTAAGACGTCACCTTCTTATAAAGGGCTTTAATGGAATGTTTAGCATTTTGTCAGAAAGCTTTGGAAAAATTATGATGCTTGCATAATTGTGTGTCTTGAGTTACGGACGCTCCCATTGGCTACACAACTTGTCAACATTAAATCAATGGTTACTAAAAAATACAGAGAAAAGGTCTATTCCTCCGCTTACACAGAGAAACAGCTCAAAAAGTATTTCATGGTCACTAAAGTTCAATGGGAAGCAACCTAAGACTGACTTTTTGAAAAGACTTTGGTGCATGTTTGGTGCACACAGAGGTTAATAACAGTATTCACAATGACCCCCAAAGTACGTCTTTCTGAACCCGAATGTCAAACGCTGGGGCTTAGTCCCTATTAACCATGCTATCCATATCCATGTATTAGTTAACCACTGACTCAACCATTTAAATTAAAGCCTTATCGCCATTTTGCAATTTTTTATTTATTTAATTATATTTATGTATTTATTCGTCAGCACTTTCTGGATTACTCCTAAAAAAAAAAACTGCAATGTGTGTATTACTCAGCTTAATGGCTCAATATTAAGCGACGACTCAAACAGGGGAAATAAGTTCTTACTCTGCCCTTTGATGATACTGAAGTTAATGCGTACATTACACTGGGATTTAACATCTACAGTAAAAAGTTTCCTCTTAACTGTATACATACAAATGAAGGTCCTCTCGCCTCTGAAAGCATTTACAGTTCAATGTGAGGAATGTTGCATGAAGCGTGAAATAGTTTCATAAAGCTTTAGGGAGGAGGTGCGTTTGATTCATAACTATTTCTCACTTTGAACCGTGGCTCTTTTCTGTAATGCCGTCTGTTGTTTAGATGGCAAAATGTACGAATCTGCGTAGCTCCAAACTAATGAGAAACTAATGGGGCGTTGCGAAAAAGTCTATGAACGCGAGCGGTGACATTAACAGAGAGCAAATGATCCCGAATGCACCGTGTTGTCTGTGTTTTGTTTCCCTTTTACACAAATGCGTCTTTTTTGTTTTTCAGCAAGTGCAGATTTCTTTCCTCAGCCACTGAACTTGAAAATCACTTCTACCTCTTCACTGATTGCTGCACTATTCAAAACTTTCTCTGTGAATTTTCTTTTCTAAAACTGACCAGAAGCTTTATCTTCAGTATTATTCTTTGGACAGTTACTTCTTATGACTGAGCTACTTTTATACCAAACATTGACTTTTTCATCAAGCCCTATTCACGCTAATCAAGCAACATGACCTCAAGACTTAATTTTAATGATCATTTATCTTTTAGAAACACGTTGAGATACTGTCAAAGACATTGTGAACACAGGCTTGACATCAATCAAACCTTGTAACTTTATCCCTGATTCTAATTGGCTATTGTGGCTATTATTTCTTTGATAATTCCATTAATCAAATGTATCACACAAATATCTTGCACACAAAACATTATGACAATTTACACAAAGGGGAAGAGTGGTCCAAATATTTCCTTTTTGGTTTCTTCAGAACTCAGCTATGTATTCATCTGAACAAAATACAGCCATGTTTGAAAATATTTGTGTAGTGCGGCCTTTACGTATAATGATAAAAATAAAAATAAACATGTCATGTTAAAAATATATATATGTATAACCCCAATCAATAGATCTACACAAATAGGCCATTACATTATATGGCCTATTTGTGTAGATCTATTGATTTGGAGTATGCACAGGTGAAATGCATATAGCACACAGGTAACCTGCACAAACCTGAATACATATACATTCCTATATGTGTAGATAAAGGTTATGGCATAAACCGAGGAAATGTAGATACTGTATACCAGCTATACCTCTTCTTAGGAGCCAGGGTCTGGAGAGTGTCAATCTAGTAAGGCTCCCGTTGCTTTAATAATTTGTTATGGTCTCCCCCTCTCAGAGGACGGGGCACCTGCTCAATGCCACAGAAGTGTACAAACATCATGATGTGCATCGTTAAAATAAATCGCCACTGGGTATTCTGTCATTGCGCCTTATTGAACTTTTATGTTCACTGATTCTTTGTTTTAATTTCCCAACATAGGACAGGCCACACGGACATCTGAGCAAATAAACGACGTGTGTGGATGCGCATGCGATCTCTTGATAGAGGTCCCTGTTTCCAGTGTGCGGCTGTTGAAAGTAATTGGTTTTTGTGGTGTTATTGCATTGCGCACAGCTTTCACAACGGTAGTTTCCATTTGGGAGGGGGGATAACAAAGTTTGTGACTGTTGGATTGAAGTTGGCACGGACAAGATGATCCCTCAGATTTTGTCTTTTCCTATTGACAAAGAAGAGTAGGTGCTGAAACGTAGTGGAATATACAGGAGCGGACTTTAGGATGTGCCAGTGTTTTTTGAAAATGGAACTAATAGAAGCAGAGTGGGAAGAGTACTGGGTGATTCAAGTAACCGAAAACGTTTTTGTTTTTTGGCTGTCTTGAAAAGAATAATTGCCCACCCCTGCTCTGGACAATGACCAGTTAGTCACAGGGCTGACACTCACAGACAGACAGTGACAAGCAATCATTCACTCTCACTGTCATTCACTAGGGACTAGGTTCTCCAAATCGCCTCCACATGCAGGTGTGTGGGTGTTTGGAGGATGTGGCAGTACCCAGAGAAAACCCACAGTAACTCAGGGAGGACATGCAGAATCCTCAAAAAAAGGCAGCGTGCATCAAACCCATTACCTTCCAGCTGTGTTGCAGGAGTGCTAACTTTGAACCTTGTAGTAAATATTATATTTTTATTATATTTTTTATACAAAAATATTGGTTTTAAAGTTGCAGTGTGTAGTCCTTCATCTCCATCTGGTGACATCATAGATTATACAGCTCACTTCCTGTCTGTGAACATCTACGGTAACCCAGTAGGGACGTTCTGTTGTGTAACAAATCTCAATGGTCACATGATGAGTTTTTATAAATGTCCTAACTCGGGAGGCTAGATTGTGTGTTTAATCAAAAACAAAAAGACTAATTGCATCCTGAGAAATCTGACCTAATCAAAGGTCAATATTTAAATGAAAAATGCAATACCATGAGGAGCCAGTGGTGGAATTGACAGAGGGTACATTCAAATAATACATCTTGTAATAAACCAGTGGCTGTAACTGCCTAATTTCTTCTCATTTCTGATACATAAATGTAAAGAGGATTATTTTGATGCTAAGACAATGTATTGAATGATATGTTCAATATTGTTTAACTTTATCAACTAAATTTTACACAATGCATTTTTAATTTTTATGTTTCATAAGACAGTCACTACTATAATATATTATATGGATAAATGGTGATCCAATGTTGGTATATTGGGGTTTGTGCTGATTACAAATAATTATACTTTGTAGAAGCAAAGGTCAGTGTGTATGTAGGTCTTTTCTGTGTTGAAGTGGAAGTATTCTGATGTAAGTGTCTTCTCATTGTGCAGACGGACTGTTCCAGCGACAGTGAAAGCGAGGACAATTTCATCGTGGTCCCGCCGAGAGACCACCTGGGCCTGGCCATCTTCTCTATGCTCTGCTGTTTCTGGCCACTGGGAATAGCAGCATTTTATTTCTCGCAGGGGGTAAGACGACACGCACTCGAACACACACTCATTTACAGACTTTGTGCTTTGTGGGTCCTTCAGAGTTGTGGTCTGTCACACATCAATGACGCAGCAGCTGTTTGTAGAGGAACAACATTAAACAACTGCACCTGCTTCCACTGGTCTTTTTGAAGTCTGCAGTCGTACACAAAACAAACTCGATGTATGGCTCATCAACAAAAGATTAGGGTCGATCACATGTATAAAGGAGCGACAGCTGCCTCACTCAGTGTCTACACAAGGCCGTCTTTGCTGAGAGTCCCATTAGTAACTCAAGGCCGGTGCGTACAGGTGCTTGATGCTCTGTAAACACTTTGAAAGCTGGCTTTAAGAGGGAGTGCATAAATCACTTTCAAGGCTCTGTCTGTGAAACCTACGGGAAAGGAACCATTCAAAATACTAATAAGAGAGTGCACCTTTGAACTTCTTACTGGGATTGAAGCAAACCCAATTACAAGTGCATTAGTGGCTTATTAACTGCTGTAATGAGAGGCAGCTGGGTTGTATGTTTCTACAGAAAAATGGTCTTCTATATTTTTATCCAGATCAGATGTGATTTGTTCATTAGTGTAAAAAAACAAAACAATATTATCTTTTCCATTCCACCTACATATATTTACCTCCATACTGGATTCATTTCTGTGGCAAGGGCCCATGGGTAAATTGGAGTGGCTCACCTGGTAGAGTGTGTTCCATAAACTCGGGAGACCTGGGTTCACTTCCCACTCGGGTAATTTATCTGTTGTCATTCCCCTTTCTTTCTACTTGTTTCCAGTCTGTGTACTATCCTATCAAATAAAGGCTAAATGATAATAAAAAAAAAAAATGCACACAACTATTATTGTAAAAGTTAACAAAAAGCACAACACGTATTTAATAAATTATTCTTGGTAATAATGTAGAATAATAATATTTAAAGAAGAGTATATAGTTTGACCTAAACAATATAGATAGTAAGGAAATGTGAAGATGGGGTGAAACGTGGCCCAAGGAGCAAACTGACCCAAGCCGGGATTCAAACCTGGGTCGCTCTGCTCCATGTGGTACATTCTTCACCAGGTTAGTCACCAAGGTTTAAACAATATATAATATTACAATATAATATGATTTGTAATTAAAAATACCACTAATGTTGTGTTTTTGCTCTGGGCACATCACTTCAGGACCAAGGTCAGCTCCAACAGAAATCTGATGAAATCCTAGTTAGAAGTGAACATAGAAAAAATACAACATTTCAAAAGTACTTTTGTTTATACCTATGCATAAACAACAACAGTTGCAAAATTGTTACGTTTATTAATCTCTTAAAATGTATATGTTGGCTTTTAGTTTTAGTGCTAGGAGTAGAGCAATTACAAGCAGAGCCCTCCTGAGCCTCTTCTTTTTGTATTTATGATGATTTAGCTTTTATCTGTCCTTTCTAAAAAGCCAGACTCTAGACTAGAGTAATGCACACGCTAGGCTTGGGCGGTATTACGGTAATATCGTATACCACGGTATCTAAAGATAGCAACGGTATCAGTTTCAATACCGCTATATTTAAGCCCAAAGTCGCATTCGAGCAACTTAACAGGAAAAACAGCCGCTACTGGTTTATGTGCTAAATTATGCTTCCACTTTTTCCACCAGAGGTCAGACACCCTGTACTTTGTTTCTAGTCCACCACTACCATGTGTAGAAGAAGACCTCAAAGACGCTGCCTCAGTGGGAGTGACAGAACGGCTCAATGGAAGCCTCCCATTCTCACACGCGAGCTGATAAACATGAAAATAACAAATAAAAAAATACACCTGTGATGAAGCTTTGGTATTAGTAATGGCTGACTCTGATTCTGAGGGAGAACATCTACCTTTAGAGTCTTTTCAGCCGAGTGAAAGTGAGAATGAGCGAGAGTGAGTGAGTGTGTAACTTGGACAGCCGCCGCTGCTCGTGCCTTCTCAGCCTCTTCATAAAGCACACGCTGTTTTTCCCACATTTTGCCAAACATCAGTGAAAGAAACGGGAGGAAAACTAGTCGCCTGGCCGCTAGTAAAGCGGTTGGGAAGGGAAGCCGTGAGCACAGCACATGCAGCTTTATTTTAGCACCTGCAGCTTTACCTTTAGCACCTGCAGCTTTACCTTTAGCACCTGCAGCTTTACCTTTAGCACCTGCAGCTTTGCCTTTAGCACAGTTGATAGAAGCCGGGCGGGTGTACTGCCATGGCCGCGTAGTGCCGGGGTGTCAATAATGCGGCTTCTATTGACAGCTGTTTGGGACAAATACGTGTTGGTCATCCTGACACTTTACCCAGTCGAGGAGGGCGAGGCAGGTAAACATAGTCAGCGCAAATTACAATCAAAACAGCGATCGTAATAAAAGTGATGGCGTGTGTTGTGCTTCATGAGAGGTCCTACACTCTAAAAACTACTAAACTGTTCTGGATGTTTATGTTCATTTAATTCTGTTTGACTCTTGTATTTGCACTTTTTATAAACTGCTATTTGTTGCTAATAAAAGTTGTTTATATTGTTGTGCATGTTATTTTGTTATTGTTTCAGTATTAGTGTTTGGTATTCAGTTTCTGAACAGTTTAGGCACAAGCCAACAGTTTGGTGACGCTGTCTGAGCCTTACGTCATATTTTTTTTAATTATTCACGGTAATACCGTATACCGAGGTAAAATAGGGAGGAGGTTTGACGGTATCAAAATTTGGATACCGCCCAAGCCTAGCACACGCCTCATAAAATGTTGTTAATAGAGCAAATGAAGCACATGGCTATTTTCTGTATATCAATAATTCTGTAACACATCATTTTCCTAAACACAGAATTATCATGGCGGTAACATGACTACATCTCTCAAATAATTATTAGTAGTCTTTTGCATCACCGTATGTATTGCTCAAGCTCCTCTGGGTGCTAGCAGTTGCATTAGCTTGTATACAGTGTACAGTCCGCCTGAAGGAGGACAGAGGGCATGAGTTGGTCTCAAGGCTCTTTCCATAAAACTAACAAAAAAGAAACCATTCAAATAACAAAGCACATAAAAGCACACTGCACATTATTTATTTAGTAATGCTCCATAGGACCAGTATTCCATGTCAATTTACTTTAAAAAATATTTCCAATCAAGCCACAATAGCTCCAGAACAATTGCCAAAATCCAATTACATGCCAGAAATAAAGCACACAATGGGGTTTACTTTATGAGCTTTTAGGAGTTTAAAAAAACACTAAAGATTTTATGGAGCAATCTTCTGTTTGCTACTGATAGACTGTGTAATACTATGATTTATTGCCCGATCAGGATGTGAGCTTGTGTTTTTAAACCCTTGATGGGTAGTAAATTGGGGTTGACATTCAAAATGTCAGTGACATTTACAGAGAAAAGCCTTGATTTGTTTGGGAAGTGCAGTCAGCCAGTCAAATGCATTAAGTGTAGAGACAGCAGCTACGTCCAAAGAGAACAAGGCTGTGTGATTTTTGAAACACAACCTGTCGATGAGTAACAAAGCAACACGGTTCATTTCTTGTAAGCCTTTGCCAATATGTCGTTAGGCAGCAAACTGTGCAGCACATAATGGTCGACTAATGGATTCCAACTGGACAGTTTTTTTTTTGTCAATGCACTTTCTGGAGGAATGACATAATCAGAACGTGTGAGTCAATCATCTGTCCCACTGTGAAAAACTTCTGTCAAGTCAAATAAAACAACCTCAGTCAACCAAGTGCTGTACAGAAAGTGCAAAGATAAAAAATATACATAAAACCGTCAATTTAAAAATAAACATCACAATGAAGACGCATGATTAAATAAGCACATACAAAATCATTATTAACAGAGCACATATAAGCAAACACCAGTGAAGTGGTTGAGTAAATTGTTCTGTTGCTTTGACTATGAGTTCTTATCAAAAGCGCTAGCATTTAGTTTTCTTATCTGCAGGCCTGAAGAGTCCGAGGCAGATGAAGGCAGTCAGTGAATTATCTTGTCAGAAGCTAATTTGATTCTTCCTGGGTAATTAGGAGGAAGTGATGGCTGTGTTTAGGGATGGATGGCTTCTCTGTCAATCTCTCATTTAGAAGGTGCAGTCCACAAGAGCTGTCAGAGAAAGATATGGAAGGAGTGTGGGATGGCTTCACTTTATAGCCCAATAATGCACTTCACTGGGCTTTATTTCACTCAATCTCTTAGGAAGTCACAAACTAAATGAATTCATTCTGCACAATATAAGTGTCAGTGTAGAGATAGTGTTCCTTTTAACAGAACTAAGGCCTATGCAATCTTCCAATTCTAATCTTAATGTTAAAAGTTGGGCAGAAAACATTTGACAAGGAACGTCCATTTAATAGTAGAGCCTAAGTCATGCATCTTGCAACCCTTTAACTTTTATTTTGCCAAACAACATATTTGAACATGACAGCATGATACAAAAAAATTCAAAAATAGTTTACTGTTCCACTGATTTTTATTGATATTTATTTTATTTTATAATGAATGAACACATCAAAACAGTATTGACTAACTGCTAATGCTTATTAGCCAACTGCCTCACCCTTTAGCAATCCTGAACAAAACTTTGCTAACCAACCAAATGCTGCTAGGGTGACTGTATTTGCGAGTGTACTTTGAACTTATAGTAAGTGTAACCTGCTTGACTCGATTCCTGAAATGATCACATTCATTGTACATTATGGGATGTCAACATGGATCCGTTTCAGTGAGTGATTTCTCCTGTGGCTATGTTCCCACAACACCTGTCATCGAACATGTTGTCTCCTCATGTGATTGGTTTCCATTCACATCCATGCAACCAATAATTGCTCATTTCATTATTGCTTTTTGTTCTAGACTTGACCATTGGTCCAATTTTATATATAGCCTATTGTTACGGGGCATTCAAAAAGTTGAGAAATGATCTTACATAAGCTTTTCCACTTTCCTATAGAGGACTTTTACAAACAAACAGTTTAGTAGCTGTAATGTTGTCTGTAAATGACAGATCAATATGTTTTTGCCCCACTTGAAGGTTAGGCACAGTCAAACACAGAGAGAAGTTGTGTGCCATCAGTAAACACAAAACATTTAATACACCGCTTCAAATTGCCAGGTCCCAATTGCCAGAGATGGCCTCTTAAGTTCCCTACAACATCTTAATGGTAAACAGTGCCACAGCGTTTAAGTATTCAGCGTAAATGGCCGCCACACACCAGCGATAATGACTAGAATACCATGAATATCTGGAGAGAATTAGCTCTGAGCGTGTGATTGGGAAGCAGAATTGAGATTCAATTATTGTCGCTAATAGGGTGAGTGTTTTGTTTGCAGACTGATAAATGTTTCTCTAAGCTTCGAGACATCTGCGCTGGGAAGTGGCAGAGTTGAGATGCTGCAATTCTTTTCACGCTTATGCAAATCAGACCGCCCTGAAGTTATGTTACGGAGCTTGAGTCGTCATAATGGGTGGAAATGAATGAGCTGTGTGAAATTGTTGATGTATTTACGCATTTGTGTGCATAAGTTGGCTTGATGAGAGGTTTAATTGAAAGAAAACCTGATATGAGTTCAGAAATAATATCTAAAAGCTAACTTCAGAGAGCTACTTCTCCTACTTTGTCTTAGACCACATTCACCTGAGAATACAATGAATAATCTTTACTTGATCTGTTTGGGCCGTTTTACTATTCTGTTGTATTTAATCTTTCAATAAGTTCTTCAGGGCTGCTTTGATTCCATTATTTTTACAAAGTGGAAGACATGATTAATAAATCAAGCACAGGGCGTTCATCCAAATCATTTCACAGAAGAAATATAATAACAAGCTGTTCTGCTTCCTGTCACTGGAACAGATCTGCCCAATGTTATGTTGCCGACTTTGTAATGAAGGAGCGGCAGAGTACATCCTCACAAATGTTATATATTTTGTAAAGTCAAACTTAATTTCCTATTTTCCTTTCTTAAAGAATCTTTTCTATTAATTATTACAACATCAACATAGTAAGTAAAGACAAAGCCCTTGTGTGATGCACTAGATTTAATGCACGTACATATAACAGCAGCCCATATGGTTGATATGTTGCTGTTACATATTTTCTAGTATTCATCTGAGGAGTATTCAGCAATATCCTCCTCGTCTTCCCACACAAACCTGTTAGGCTGAAACATGACACATCAGAGCACATTCCCGAGGAAAAGTTTCAAACAAAGACCGATAAAGCAGGTTAATCCGCCTCTGCATAAAGGAGCATTGCACAACAATAGTCGCAAAATAAATCTAAAATTTACACTGTAATGTTTCTTGTCAATAAGTGACAGCACCGGACGTCCGGCACAAAGAAAATACTTTGTTGAACAACAAGTATATCATAGTTTGCTTCGAGTATATTTGAAAATGCCCCCATTTTTCATGAGCTGAACGCAACAATATTTTTCTATGTAAACAAAAGGCCTATTTCTCTCAAATATTTTTCACAAATCTGTCCAAATCTGTGTTAGTGAGCACTCCTCATTTGCCGAGATAATCCATCCACCTCACAGGTGTGGCATATCAAGAAGATGATTAGAGCTGATTATTGCACAGGTGTGTCTTAGTCTGGCCACAATAAAAGGCCAGGCAGTTGCTCTACAGGCTGTTCACTTTAGGTTCCACCAACAAGAACACTCTAGTCTATCCCCTCTGCTATTTGCATTCTTTATAATAAATAGTAAAAAAAAATATTATGCCCCTCATGATGCACTTCCGATGCTTAAGAACAGGAAATCCCACTTATGTTTCACAAGACTCTTCAAAAAGTTAGCATTTCTTCAACAGAAAATAAAATGCTGTAATCAAAAATCTCATCTCATTTCACAGTGAGTACAAACGACTTGAAGTGTGAACACGCTGATTAATGCTCCCTCAGACACAGCACAGAGGGGAAAAAATACTTAATTAGTTCCAATCTCACTTTTCTGCATTTGCTTTGCTCAACAATGTTTCGCTGCAATATTGTATTTGTGCCACTTTTCCTAATTAATGATGGTAAAATGTTGTCACTTAGCCCGGGGTTTAAGTCATTGGGACAGAGTGAGCAAGACATATTACCATAATTATAGGTAAAGCTGAGACAACAGAAACATTCTTTTGCATATAAATGTTAATGCAGTACTATATTACGGGCGGGGTCTTGTAGCTGCAGAGAGTGATACTTTGCAGATTCAGACGTTGTCCTGCATATTAAATACCTCTGCTCTTCAAAAGTCAGCACTGCAGGACAAGGCTTTACTTCGAGCTGACTTTTATCCAGTGGCTCAGGCACGTAAAGAAGACCGTCATCAAAAGGCTTTGGTGATGTCAATCAAACAGTGCACACATAATGCAGGGCTAATGCAGGTTACGCACAAGTCACTTCAATGTCACTGCCTTTAGATGTGGGTGTTTTAGAGGAATATTTTCATACAGGGAAACAATCTGCAGCACAACAAGGCCAACTGAAATGAAGTGTGCTGCAGTTTCTGTCTTTTTAATGTGGCATCTGTTGCAAAGTTCACATTTTATTGACAAAAGAAATACAAAAATTTGATAAATATTCTTCAAACCCTTGTGTCCCTAGAACAAAATGCAATATGAAGATGATATACATTATTAACATGCGGTTTTGTTTTTCATCCTTTTTTATTATTTATTAGATGATTTGATTGGAATTTCAAACTGAAGATATGTTTAATAAAATTATTTAAATATGTTTTCTTTCTTTTTCTTTGCACAATTTTTCTGAGCTGCTGTACATTCATTTTAATCAAAATATAAAAATGAGACTCTTTTTCTTTTGGGTTCTAGGAGATTAGTATGGATGTGCAAAAACCTTTAAAAACAGCTGTCTGTGTTCACTGCCCGCTCGTCTCCCTGATTTCAATAGAACGCATGTCTAATGAGGACAGAGATAGTTTTCATTCTGTGTATGGTACATATTATGTGGTTGTCATGGCTACTGTAATGTTTTGGTGCTGTGCAGCAAACAGGGAGCAAACACAGAAGCCGTGTAATAGTCTTTTTTCTAGTCTATGCGACAACACAATCCACAGTATTATCAATGAAAGGATTCCACACATTGTTTTGACAAAGTCTGATTGTTGCTGAATGGACCATATATTTTCAGTCTTAAAATGCCATTGACTTGCTTATTTAAGACACACCCTGATAAGTTCCTATTTTCTGACTCCTGTGTGATTATCACTAGTTTTATATCTTCAGAGACAGCCTGCACATAATTGCAATTCACATCCTGCTAAGGTTATATTTAGCTGCTCATGCAAGTCAGGATCAAAGGGCCAAAGGGTAGCGTCCTTCAGCATGGCCAGGAGATTGTCTATAAGCCCCAATGGGAAGCTTTGGTCTCCCTGGCACGTGTTCGATTTATCTTAGGCCGCGGCTACACTGAGCCATGCAGAACAAGCCTCAAAAGAAAGCAAAGGAAGAAAGCGAAGGGCCAGGTGCCTGAAAAAAACAGCTGCTCTCACCAAAGCAGAGATGCCGTGGCTCCGATCCAACCACCATTCCTCTTTTCTGAGCTGCTGTGCACAAGCTCGCCAGCCGTCAGTCTGCGAGCTGCAAAAGTTGAAGGTCAGAAAACCATTTATAAAAACATCACTTTCAGGTGTTTACTTCGCAACAATGTCACATTCAGCGTCGTCAAGTAAATGTCAGAGTTCCTCTTAACCTCAGCTGTGGGCAACCTGAGAAGAGGAACACATCACTCCTGAAATGAGGCAGCAATGGAGGCACTGACCTTAGCAACGAATGTATCGCACACGAACAATGTCATGTATCTGATAAAATTCTGGGACAGGGCACATTGGACTCTAAAAAAAAAAAAAATCTGTGTTTACATACAGCCGAGGAAAACAAAAGTGACAAGAGAAAGAAAAAGACAAAACCCAGACAACCGACAATAACATTTCCTGTGCCTCACTGCTGGTCTTCGTTTACTGGAAACAGCAAATTAAAATGAGTCTGTCTTTTTCTCTCATACCCCGTTTGTTTGTCAAAATGGTAGCTACGACATCAGCAGAAGCAGAGAGAGCTGCAAAGAAATCAGTAGTTCATTATCCATGTTCATTAGTGCAGTGTCTTGGTTGTAAAGCACAAGAATGTGTGTAAACAAGTAAAAAAAAAACATCTCTGTTGCCTCTTGATTAATTTCAACAGCAGACTTTTTAAGCTCCAGAATCCTTGCCTCCTTTTTTCTGCTCCATTTGCACTTTTCTTATGTCGGCAGTGAGTCTTGACAACAACAAGCTGATTGCTCCTCTTGTCTGCATTTGAAAAGGATGATGAGCTTTTGTCTGTTGGTTTCATACTTCAAACTATTACCATGCATTTGCACATATATAGGTATTTACCATACCTTGCATGTAGGTATGTGTGTCATGTCAAAGGCCCTGGTTACATGTGCACAGGTATTAAACATAAGACATAAACAAAGCTCTGTCCACAAATATACCCATACACACCACAGCACTTAAGCTCAAAACGAGTTCTGCAGACCACACAATGGCGCCAGAAACCGCAGAGGAACATTTAGAGCATGTATTGTCAATTTGTTTTGCAATTACAGACTTTCAGGTAAAAATAAAACTTCAAACAGAACCTGATACACAGCTGCTGTGGTTGTTGTTATCGTAACCTTGGATATATTGCTCACTACACACGTCATATGTCCATCTACATGTCTCTGCTTTATTCAGATTTTTTTTAAAGTTCTTTTTTGCAGCCTAAAAACTCATGTGTTCTGCTGACAAGATTAACATACACATCACTAATGCTGCATACAAGGTAAAAGCCATGTTGGCATTATAGATTTAGGTCCTGACTACACTGATGCAAATGTTTCAATGTGTATGCTAATCGTGTGTTTTGAACAGTCTGTAGATCCTACTTGTGGCATATTTGGTGTTTTGTAGAAATCCAACATATTCCTTAGTCCATCCAGTGACTTGTGGCATGCCATGCAGCCTATGCTCTTATATAGTATAGTGGAGATAAACGTTCTATAATGTTCTCCTCCCACTCACTGACAGCACACACATATAGTCGGTAGGGGTGTGACGGTTATTATATAACCGTGTGATTGGCGGTTATAGTTGAACACCGTCATTAGAACTCTATAACCGCCAAAACCGTGTCATTAAAATATTTTTTATATTTACCACTTCATTAAATTTTGCTTTGTAGAAAACCTTTCTTAAAAACAAATTCTGTTTTGTACAAATGTTATCTTAATTTTAATAAATGTTTCATCAACCAATTGCATGTATTTTAATAAATAAAAAGCAAATATAGCAGACAATGATAACCGTGACATGGAAGCGCCAGCGCGCCGCGTTCACTTGCACTGCACTGTGAACTAGAGCGCATCTCATCCTAAATGAAACTCAGCGTAGGCCTATGCCTCATACATTAGCACAAATACAGTGCCAGCCACTCAGGAGCTTTTGGCAAAGTCATCTTTCCTTGACCCACGATACAGAGGCAATGGGGGGGATGGATTGGGGGAAAAAAAAGATTCACTCCGGGGGGAAATTGTATCAGCTGACGAGGGAAACGGGGGCGGAGTTAGTGGTGCTTCGGAGGCTGCTGCTGCTGGAGATGAGGGAGAGGTCTCTTGGAGATCTCCTTAATAAACGGAGGTCTGAAATCTCTGCCCCTTTACCGCTGACACGGCGTTAACCCGCTATCTCCAAGAACAACCAGTTGACTCTACGGCAGATCCACTAGCATGGTGGCGAGACAATGAAACAAGCTATCCGCTCTTAGCAAAATTGGCACGTAAATACATGTGTATTTGTGCTACAAGCACAGCATCAGAGCGAGTTTTTAGCACTGCAGGGAACATGTTGGTGTTCCTGTCACGGAACTTGGTTTTGTTTACTGTGTGTGATTTATTTAAAACAAAGCACGTTCATTGCGAAGTATTTTTTTTTTTTTTCTTTGTTAAGGATTTGTTCACTGTGTGTGATTCATTTAATAAGCACATTCACTGCTAGTTGTCTTGCTGTTAATTTTAAATAAACGTAGAGCAAGTAGCTAATCAGTGTCTGCTCGTTTATTCAAACTAATACCCCCACACACCCCCCCAACCCCCGCCCCCGACGGTTATGTTATCAACCATCACATTTGACTCACGTCATAACCGTCATCACCAATTCTGAAACCGGCACACCCCTAATAGTCGGTCAATTTTGCCATTTGCAAAAACTATCTTGTTTCTTTCTTGTCCAATGATAACGTACTGTAGACTGTTTGCCAAAATCTGTGTTGTTTTAAAAAATATTCAATACATTATACTGTAGCTAAGTAACATAAAATGCTAATTCAAGAAGAAGGAGACAGAGGTAAATATTGAAGACAGAGATACTGAGTTGTTATTTGCAAAAGTATAATTGGTGGTGTTCTTTTTGATCTGACAAAGCTTGTGCAGGTGTGTTGCTGAACCTTTCCAGACAGAGAGCGGGTCGTGAGGGAGGAAGCTGACAGGGCAAAGGGTCAGCTCCATAATGAGCTGCAGAGACACTGAGAGGACTGTCACTTTGGTTTTGTCTACACCTCTTTATTCCTGCTCTGAATAAATGAATTCAAATGAAAAACACAATTAATGAAACATATCGTTATGGCAAGAAAAAAAGGGTAATATTTACTGTCGGTGTATAGCTTTAAATATGAGACATTTAAATCTAGAATCCCATCCCCTTTTCTGTGGACCTTTCTGTTCAATGTAGTAGTAGTAGTAGTATAGCAGACAAACCCAATAGTGCCCATATGAAACTACAGAGAGATAAAAAAAAATCTCTGAACATAAGTGCTCTACAGTTTAACTGGGTCAAAATAAAAGAGGGTGTTCAAAGCGTCTTGCAACAAAGCATCAGATTCTGAGGAAGAAACACTAAGGCCACAAAGCTGTAACTGTTAAGAGAACACATGCTGGATTAGAACAGCCCCGATAAATCCCTCGGGAGATAAAGCAGAAAATCACTTTCTTTGAATTTCACTTCAATCTGACCTAAAAACTCAAGTAAATCAATAGATATGATTTGAAGGCCATTGGGAAAGTAGGTGTTGGGGTGCATTATACCATAAGAAAAGAAATTCACAGACAAAGAATCCCAATGAGAAATTGAGTTGATGATTTGGAGAAGGCTCCTTATGGGCCATTCACACTGAACATAAATAAATCTATTTGTGCGATGTACAGACATGTTGAGATGTGAATGTTTGAAGAGAAAAAAAAAAAATAATCTTCTGACCCTGGCTCAGGGAGAGTGGCGTCTGTCTGCACTATGGTTTTTAAATAGTAAATGGTGCAACCAAATCACTTTGTGTTGTTAACTTATGTGTCTGAGGTTCCCCTAAGAATGTTTTTATAGTTTTTGACAATATTCCAAATCAACTTCTGCAACAAACAATGGCAGAATTAAATTGATCTAGAATAGCTATTATGTCCATTAAAATTAACAAGGTGTGGAGTATTTCTTCTTTGTTTTTTCTTTTGGCTTCTCTAAACAGATTTTTTTGTCACTTCTCTTGTGTGAGCCTCTAACATGATCATTACCTTTCAGCTGTTGACATCTTCTCACTAATTGTCATTTTTCTCTTTCACTTAAGTTTTCCCAGGTTACACCTCTCTCTATTTGTCCTTCTTTTTTTTTTCTTTCACACTACAGAAGTCACAAACAGCTTGTGTAATTGTGCTTCTTTTTTTAAAAATAGGTCAGTCTTTCTCTTGAGGTCTTTGAAAAGCACATCTGACTTTCTACTTATGTTCTACCTTTTTTTTTGCAGACCACCAAGGCTGTGAACAAAGGTGACTTCCCGCTGGCCAACATCGCGTCCCGACGGGCTTTGTTCCTCGCCGCTCTCTCCATCACTATAGGCACCGGCGTGTACGTGGGGGTGGTGGTAGCGCTCATCGCCTACCTTTCAAAACCAGGACACATATAGCGGCCGCACCATTCCCTGTGCACACACCTCCGGGGAGTCCAGGAAGAGAACTCGGGGAGCCCTCTGGGAACACTCCCGCAGACTTTGGAGGAAAAGTTTTTTTTTTGGGGGGGGGGGATGTACAGTATTTTCCTCCTTCATTGTTCGTTCTTTCTTGCCTCTCCCTACAGGCCGTCTGTCAGCCAAGATTAGCCACAGTGACTAGAGTGAGGTCACAGCCAAGGGTGAGAAGTAAGGGAATTGGGAACACTTTTATTTTCTGAGAAAGGGAGTGGCTCTACATGTTGGGAATTCTCCATGTTTGGGGTTTGCGTCACATGATGCTCTGATGGTTTACTGTGCTTTACCTCAGTGGTGTTTAGGACAGATGTGATAAATTTATGTAAATTTGAGTCAAACCTATCTCTAAGCCACTGCTATGTTGTTCTGTTTGGAGCTTAATTGTGGAGTCTCCTGTGGTACGCTGTCAGGAACGGACATCAGAACTGCCTTCATCTTCAAAAAAAATGGAAGACATATTCTGTGGCGCGTCCACATTTCTCACCAAATCCTGACAACAAAGTGCTTTCATTTCCAAACATGTCGAACTACTGATGTAATGCATTAGTGTAAGAGGCAACAAAACACTTCAGACTAAGCTTCTCCTACTGAACATTGCACAGGCATGAATTTCACGGATCCCAAAATGAGCTTGTATTGCTACCATCCGTCTGTCAAAGACTTGTAATTAAATCTGATGAAATGTGTTCCTGGGGATATGGTTTACCTGCACACATGTGACTGTGCTCAGCTTTACCTTTGTCTCTTTGTGTGGTTCCTGTTGTTATAAAGCACCTTAAAAATTTCACTTCAAAAAATGTCTTAAGGTTCAGTTTGAATTGTATGTTTGGCGTTCATTTTCACTTCCTATGACCTACAGTAGGGGTCTCCTCCTGGCAGACTCCAGTCCAAATTTGGACCTGATGCCTTTTCACATATTCATACATTCAAGTTAATGTTTATTTTGTCCCTAAACTGGCACCTATGAAAACTATTTACATGTTAATTATACTAAATCATCAAGGCCACAGTGTTAATGACAGGAGTTCCAACACTGAAGTTAAACGTACCACTTCTGGACGCCAGCGTTCTTCTGACATCTCAAATTTCCTTCAAGTGAATGTTATATTAAGAACATATCCAGTAATTTATTTGTCTCATTGTGCACCATTTTACGCCCTGAAGCTCTCTTTAAAGCAGGAGTGGACAAACCAAGGCCCGGGGGCCACATGCAGCCCTTCGGGCTGTTTAATCTGGCCCGCCAAGCATTTACTAATATTTAATTAAAGATTAAACACTGCATATAATTTTCCTTTTTCTTCAATTTTCTGCAATAATCAGTTGATTCTACTACGACGTGCTCCAAACTGTAAATACCTTTCCTGTAGGCAAAATAAATGTGTTTTTAATGAGCATAAGTGAGTTCTCCATGTTGGTCAGGCCCTTCAGAAGAGTCCCATGTTCTAATGTGGCCCTTGGGAAAAAGTAATTGCCCACCCTTGCTTTAAAGTCACCAGACTCAATGGGAAACATTGTGAGAATAGTGTTAGTTCACCTCCTGGGACAGTAAATGTAGTATTAGTTCTGATAATACAAATCTGAATGATATAAAAGACAAACTTGGTTTAAAAAATGGTTTAGAGCCATGTTTGAAACTCATTTTTGTATGGATTTTGGTGAAGACCAGCTTGTTTTCTGAGACCTGTTACCCTAAACTGTGTGATGCCCTCGTTTTTCTATCATTAGAGTGAAGCATTTTTCCATCCTTACAAAGTATGTGACCTTTTTCAAAGGTTTCTTAATTCCACTAAAAAAACCTCCTCTGACTTTTCAATAGAAAGAAGTGTTTTGAGCTGGCTTTTCTAAAGAAAATAAGAAGAGAAAGTAATTATGGCTGATGATTAGAAAGTGTTATAAAAAAATTGGTGGCAAATATCAAAAATACTTCCTAATACTTGATATGATTGTGATACAGAAGGGCCTTGGCTGGTAACCTAAATATGACCTAAATAAAGCACACACCTTCCTGGACTTGGTAATAAGTGGGGCCGTATTTGTTGTTCTAAGTACATTTTGGCTGCTCAAAATGTATTTGACACAAAAGGCTTAGCTTTTATGTGTTGGTGCTCCTGTCTGCCTCTTCCAGCCACAGATGATACTAGCCATAAGGACCAGTGTTTGTGTTTTAGCTTGCCTTACAGAAAGTCTCTCCCAGTGAAAGCAGAAAAGATAAATCATACGTACTGTGTGTCCCAAACACAGGTCTTACACATCCTCTGGGGCCGCGTGTATAAACCAGGTGTCGCAGTCTGACGGCTCTGCTTATCAATTATTCTTTGCATGACTCCAAGCACTGCCAGCAGTACACCAGCTGACACGCGTGATTGATCGGACGTAGCGCTCGTTTTTGGCAGATTGTAAAAGTCCTCAAATGAAAATTGATCAGGAAGCGAAAGGTTCATATTTTGTGCAAACTTAATCCACGCCCCTCGCTTTAGCGTTCAAAACAAAGGGGTTTTGAAGGTGTTTCAATTTGTTTATCACATTTACAGAATGAAATCCACCATTTTATTGTTTAAAGGGCTTATTAATTGGTGCGTTTTCAGCTTGGATTGTAGATTATAGGGCAGGCAGATGCTGGTTCAAACAGCCCCAAGAGGTGGCATTATACACTTAGTTTTTCCTGCACAGAGCGGGCATTACTCATATCTGACATTTATGGTGCACAATTAGCTTCCCTTAATGGATTTTTCTGAAGGAACGTGTACTCTCCAGAGCATTGCCCTAAAATAGCACAAGCACATTCATTTTAGTAACAAGCCACTTTTGGAATTTTACCTGTTGCTGTCTTAGGCGTCAAGTAAACAATACATTTTTACACAAAATTCTTAAGTCTAATGAATTCTGCCTGTAATCTAAGTTTTGTCAGCTTTTGTTTAAAAAAGATTCACACAATTCAACATCATCATCACTAAGTATTCTGCAAAATTGTGTATGTTTGCCTCCACCTTCTAGCAAAAGTTTCATGGCTGATAATAATAATGCTTTGTGTCATTCAAATGCTGTGGCTTCTCTGGCAACCTGGTATTGTGTAAAAATGATCAAACAGTGAGTGCTTTTCAATCACGTGTTGTTTTTTTCTCTCCCTCTTTAGTCCCATTTCCACCAAGCAGTACAGTACGGTGCATTTCGGGACGGCATGTAAAGTTGTTGCTTTAACAGCACAAGGCGCTAAACAAGTTTTGTTTTTATGAAATAAAGCATATGTCAAAGCCAAGTTTTGGGACATTAGTGCATTGCTATTAGCTAAATTAAAGTGACATCAGAGACTGGATGTATAATATTCCTGATCCTCGCTGTAATAAACAGAAGAAGAGAGATTGTTTCCATTAGTTCAGCTTTCCAAACCCCTAACTTAAAAGCGGAAAGACTTTTCTACATTTACGACAACAAATGTTTTGGGAGTTAATTCACAAAGCAGTGGGCCATAATATTCAACTGTATATTTAAAAGTAAAAAGAATGGAAATACACATTTTTTCACATCTCTTTATGTGGCTGTTTATTACAAGAACAAGACCAGCTTTGTTTTGTTCACCAATTTCGCATTCTTATCCGAGTGAGAACTCGGAGCAACACAATGTAAACCCATTTAAAAAGCAAATACTGCTGATGAATTTGGTGCAGTGGTTAGTACATCTGTCGTGTGGGAGGTTGGGTGTTCAGTTCCCTTGAGGAGCAACTCGCTGGCGACCCCTGAAGGAAGCAGCCAAAAGACACATACTCTTTAAAACCAGACACTTTGACCTTTAAAGTGGGGTTACTGTTTTATACAATATTATATTATAAGAAACCATCTAAATAAATTTGATGCTATGGTTATATTAATGGTTATGTGACAAATTTGGAGGTAAACAGTTACATAGTGTTGCTTTTATACTACATTGTGAAACTTTTTCTAGTACAGGAAATGGAACACGTATTGTTTCAAAATAACACGCTTTGCATTTTTCTAGCTTAAAAAATGTGTGTTTAATGGTCTTTAGAACCCAGTGGAAATTCACTTGTTTTCTGCTATTGTTTATAGAACTGCCAAGAGCAGACAAACTGAGCACTGCTGGAAAAGAAGCACATTCCTGTTTTTTTTTTTTTGACCTACACACAATTCAAAAAACAAACGCATTGTGTGAACTATTTCTGCAATGTGACCACCAGATGCCACCAAAGAGCTACTCACTGCACCTTTAACACAAAAGATGTGTCTAAAATAGTGGATGGCAGTTGCAAAAAGCTAAAAGAAAGCCTAATTAAACCGTACTGAATGGCTAGGTGGAAACAGGGCTTTTGTGATGATGCCGTGTAAACATCAGGGCACTCCTCAACACCAGTTTTTTTTTTTATTTTAAGTCCATTTCAGTGATCTTGTGTGATATGTAAATAGTGCAAATACCAACATGTTGAATTGTAATGATGAATAAATCAAAAGGGAAGGACGACCTTTCCTGAAAGCATCATCTGCCTTTCCCTGTTATTTAGAAATGATAGACTCATATTCAAAATACATCAGCACTCATTATTGAAATGCTCGTCCTCAAACCTCGGCTGAGTCACAGAGTGTAGGTGGTTTTGCCAGGAAGACACAGAAGAGCAGCTGTGAAATCTAAAGCCTCTCAGTTTTCAAAGCAGTGCACAGGAAGCTTACCATATTTATAATGTTTTGGTTTTTTAACATAAACACATGTCTTATTACATTTTTGATTTTAACAGTCCACGGCACTTTTACGTATGTTGTACAGGACCCATGTTATAAATTCAAAGTACAAAGTATTGACATTCAGAATAATCTAACTCAGAAATACACAGCCCATGCTTTCACTTAGCTGTGTGAGAAAGTCTCTGCTCACCTACAAAGTGTAGCAGAAAAAGAAGCCACAAAACTGTAATCCATCTGAAGGCTGCCAGGGACCGGATCCAAACACTCTGGCTCCAGTTGGTGCCAGGTCATAACAGCCAATTTCCCTCTAGATTTCCTTCTTTCTAAAAGTCAGTCAGATAATTCCATTCTGTGTCGATCCATCTGTAATGATTTTTCCGTTCTTTAAGACATTATGTATTGTCTCTATCCTCAAGTCAACAGTGTGAGTGTTGATTGACAGTTGTGATTGACTGTTGCCCGCCAGCAACACTGGATTATTTACACGTGTCAATGTCTTATTGATTCAAATGGATTATTTTTGCATTACTCAAGCCAGACCAGCTGTGTTGTGTTCAATGTTCCATGAAGCTACATACTGCTGCCTCGATGGCTAATATAGTGCGCAGTGGCTCAGTGGTATAGCCGGAAGGTTGGCAGTTTGAATCCCACTCTCCCCAGTTCATACAGTTGTTGTGTCCTTGGGCAAGACACTTCACCCACCTTGCCTCCAGTGCCACTGCACTGGTGTATGAATGTGTGACAATGTTTGGTGGGGGTTGGAGAGACTGTAGGTGTAAAATGGCTGCCACGTCTCCATCAGTCTGCCCCAGGGCAGCTGTGGCTACAGACGTAGCTGACCACCACCAGTGTGTGACTGAGGATGGCCTGTGAGCACTTTCAGTCCATTGGGACAAAAACGCAATATAAATTGAATCCATTATTATTACATAGTATTATGTACTATACAACTTGTGGGTAAAATTAATTTGAGTCCTAATCAAGCATCTGTCACAAATAGTGATATTATTTGG
Organism: Perccottus glenii; assembly: GCA_024416835.2. Lineage (NCBI taxonomy): Eukaryota > Metazoa > Chordata > Actinopteri > Gobiiformes > Odontobutidae > Perccottus > Perccottus glenii. The sequence goes on from CM044564.2 coordinate 14,746,071, forward strand.
ATGCAAAAAATCAAGTGTGGGGCAAAAACACTGTTAACACAATTAGATGTGGGTAATGGGAGGAAGCCCACACAATATTAGGGAATGCAGGGATCAATCTACCAACCTTCTTTCAACCGCTGCCATTTTGCTCAATTTGGATAAAGCAGTGAGAAAAAAAGATCTGCACAAGAGACATAAAACTGAGAATATTACATTTCCTTTTCTTTCTATGTTAAAAATGGATTAAATAAAAAAATAAAATAAGTAAGTGGTTGCTCTAAGTAAGGTCTGTTTAAAGGTGATTAACCAGGCACTCCATCTTATCAACAGAGAATGAGGAAGTATTTTTAAAACACCTTTATTATAATGGCTAAATTATTATTATAAAAGATTTAACAATGGCATTTTAAATACACTTCCTACCAGAGATGGAACCAAGTCACACATGTGCAAGTCTCAAGTATTTTTTTCCTGGGCAAGTCAAGCCACAGGCTATGTCAAGTCAGGTCAAGTCAAGTCCTGTAGTAGGTCAAGTCGAAGTCAACTCATGTCATATGTATAAGTATAAGTCACTTCATAAAATGATTGAAGATCCACTGTAGTGAGATGGGCTTTGTAACAACGTCTTTAGTGCCTTTTATGGGTTTTGAGAGAGGAAATGAATTTGATGTCAATGAAGGCCTGTCTGAGCCATCGGATTTCAACAAAACTATCTTCATCTGTGTCTGAAGATGAAAGGAGGTCTTACGAGTGTTGAACGACATGAGGGTAAGTAATTAATGACATAATTTTCCTTTTTGGGTGAACTAACCCTCTAACATTGTAGAATCGAGTCATTTTTCTGTGTGTGTGTTCAGGTGGCAAACTTAGGAAAAGTAGCTTAGTCTCGTACCACTCAGATCAAGGGAAGTATTTTTTTTAAATAAATCTAAATTATTTTGCTCACATTTGTTTCCAACATGGTCTGAGGGTTAATGGCTAGTGGCCACTGTAGCTATTTTTACATTAGCTACTACCAACTAACCAGATAACATTAACAAATCGACATGCACTTACTGGACAGAATGGCTCTTTTAAATTGGAGGTTGTCGTCTGTCTGTCTGTCTGTGATTTTAATGTTGCATTTCTTGCAAAGCACTGTTTGCCTTTGGTCATCTTGAGAATAATTGTTGAAGCCGAAAGCGATGACCCTCGGGACCCCTCCGGCTGACATGTTGATGTAATATCTGATCTAAGTGGGCGTGGTGTGCGTAAGGTACGAGGGCATGATTATTCTCAGCCTGCGCTCCAGCTGGATCAAAACATGATGTGATTAACACTCAAGTCATTCAAGTCATCGTGTCTCAAGTCAAGTCCCGAGTCTTTAACTTTCAAGTCCGAGTCAAGTCCCAAGTATTTAATTTTTTGTCAAGTCAAGTCACAAGTCATAAAAATATCGACTGGAGTCGACTCGAGTCCAAGTCACAAGTCACAAGTCCCCATGTCTACTTCCTACTATAATGCTTCACATTCCAAGCATCTTAATAATGTAGCTGTCAATAGTTAGAATTTATAGCGCAATCATTTAAGTTTGGAAACTTTTTGGCTCTAACAATGCAACATACTAACAAAGGTTCTACTGTCAATTGATTCAGAAAACCACTTCATACTCGAGTGGATGAACCACAGTCAGGTGAACATTTTGGATTAGGTTAGCTATTTTACAGCATGCATTGTTGCTTACCAGTGCTGTAATCAGTGCAGATAGTTTCTAGATACTTTCTTATGCCTCACATCCTAAAAAAGTGTACCCCCAGCATATTGGCTGTGAAGTGGTCCTCTGTTTATCCCACAGTGGGAAGCAGTAACTGGGGCTTTTTCAGGGCTGTTCTTTGTTTTCATTTGATCTACCCTCTTTATTTATCTTATTTGAATTCTTAGTATGTAAAGCACTTTGAGCCGTTATGGTTGTTGTAAATGTGCTATATAAATAAATGTGACCTTTTTACCTCTTTGATGCACCCAAATGCAGCATAAAAAGTGGTTTGTCTTTCTGCTGGTCGCTGCTTTTAAGCATAAATGAGACACGTGCCTGAACGAGACAGGATCTTGAAAAAGGGCTCTTGTTTGCAAAGTGTTGATTATCTTGAGGCTATGCTCAGTGATTATTATCGTAACCAAACTAATAACTAGTAAAAACCTTTTTTTCTCCTTTTTTTCAAAATCCAATCACTTTAGAGAGTCGATGTACCTGTGGTGATTCTGTGAGTGTTCTGTGTGTCCTGGAACAGCAGCGACAGTGGCATCAGCTTCAGGAGAGCTCTCATTACTGCAGTGAATAAGGAGTGAGTCACAAGCTCATTTCTTTGTCTGTGGGCACTTTCAGCACAATGTACGATGTAGAGACCTTTGTCTCATCAGTGCGCTGAAAAATGCTCATACACAACAAAAACAAGCTTGCTCTACTTTCTTTCTCACCAGGATGTGCTAAACTAGCAGCGCTCTTGAGCAGACATACTGGCAGGTTGAATTAATAAGGAATATAGATCAAAAGGAGACTGTTCTGCTTTCCAGCTCTCAGCGAGTCCGGTTGAACAAACAGGACAGAGAACATGGAGTTTTTTATCCTCTGGTGTTGTGTCTAATCTGAACCTGCATATGACCGTCTTGAAAACCCTGCTACAAGCCCAGAAAGTTTTTTTTCACAAATAGAAGCATTAAAAGCTACATTTTTATCCGACTCAGAACAATCCAATCCGACCCTTCCAGCACGTCTCTTCTGCGGAGAATGAGTCATTTCCACAGCTTTGTGCCGTCTGATTTAGTGAATCATGCCAAATATTATTGTTGGAAAGAAATAAGCCCAGTGTTATTTGTTCACCTCGTGTTTCTCACCGGAAGCTACAATCCTAGACTGCAGCTTTTCTCCTGCACGTTATTGTATTTCATCCAAGGATGGTGCAATACACAGGAAATAACAACTTTATGAGTCGTCTTCCTTGCTCTTACATGACAAAAAACTGCAGTTCTGTAATATATGCACTGCTCACATTCACAGTGAGGTGAGTGAGTTGAATCTTGAAACAGCTCTGACACAGTAGAACAGTTTTAATTTCCTCGCTATCATTGTCTCACTACAATAAACCCTGCCTTGTTTTATATTTGTAGGTGAGGACAGCGTATTTTCGAGCTTAAACACAGAATGAAAGGAAGAGAATAGGACTTGGATACTCTGTGGAGTTTTGGCAGATATTGTTTCTCTAACAGACACAAGGTCTGGTGCAATAACTCTCTCAAAAGTAGTTTCTTAAATGTGTTTGGGGAGATTGAGTGCCTGGAAGACATTTGATGTGAGAGGGCTGAGGAAAGTGGAAAATGAAAAGCAAACAAGTAGCCTCCTCCCACTGAGGTCAATGCTACTGATATTTGGATACAGCAGTAAAATAAGAAAGTGCACTTTCTAAAACTATTTTTGCATTTGAGATATTATTGATTTGGTAGAAAATAGAAAGAAAAATAAGGAGCTTATGCTAATGCGAGCATGCTTTTGCTGCAGGATTTGGTGGACAGATTGCACCCCCAGATAAAGAAGCTCATTTCACTAATGTGAACACAAACAGGTGCCGCTTTGGAACATTTGAATTTCTAATGTGAAACGATTGGAGAGGAGTGAAGAAGTGTTTCTAATACTGAGGGAAGCATCTCAAAAGGGACAGATTATTTAAAAAAGAAAAAGTAATGCAGATGTTACATTCTGTGCTCTCTCATCTGTTATGAGGGACTAGCCCTGCACGGCCAAACTGTTCTAAGAGCAGACTCTAAGGCTCTAACTATAGATATAAGACATTCTGTTTATAAAACCAGCCTTTAGTACAAATCTATTTTCATATCCAGCCTATTGCTGCTCACCTGTTCTTCAACCACTTGCATTATAGCTAACATATTGTTTCCCAAAGCAGTGGGTCGGGACCCAACGGCGGATCTTGGTAAATCTCGGTTATTTTTTTTACATAAACAGTAACTAATTTGGCATTTTTAAATATTGGTTATTGGAAATACTGGCCTACTGCAAAAAAATGTGAAATCATTGCATTGGTTTACATTTTTTATTATATTAACATGTAATAAACATGTGCTTTCCTAAAAGCAAACAGATTAGCAGTAGCTTCATGCTTCATGCACGTAAATGGACCAATCAGTTAGAGACATTGTTAAACTTTTCCAATTGGTTTATATTGATGTAACCATGGCTACTGACAAATGAGTTACAAACTAAGTGCTTTGGCTTTATAAAGGGCATTGACGGGTAAAAAAAAATGGGACAAAATTGGGACATGAAGATGGGAAAACTAGGACATTTTTGTGTTTTTGCGGATATCTATCTATCATGATATCTATCTGGACATGGGAAAAGGGGCTTCTAAATGGGACTGTCCTAGCTAAAAAGGGACACATGGTCACCCTTATCTTGTTAAGAAACACACATAATTAAGACGAAATACTAGACACCATAAAGAAAGTGGAAATTGCATTAAATTGGTAATAATGGTAAAGTTGACAGTGTTGACAATGTGACAACTTAGCAAGGTAACTGGCTAACTAGCGCTAGGTGTAAGTTTTCATTGTAACAGGGTTGCCAGGTTTGTCAGTCAAAATCATGTTAATTATATAGAAGCGTCAGAGACAAGAGGCGGGATCAAAAATAAAGTAGCAGTCTGTTGTTTCAAGCAAGTTTCAAGACAATGCTTTTTCTCGTGTTGCATGTTAGCCATTATTTCTTCTTTACGTCAATTAAAAATTTTGCTACATAACAATAGCATGTTAGTGAATGTTTATCAAAGTTTTTTATTTTTTTTATTTTGAACTAGCTAGCACACAATGCTAACTTTTAGCTGCTATAGGGTGACCTCATTTTCAGACCTAAAAACCGGGACACTTAAATTTTATTTAATTCAACAAATGCATCTTAACAAATAAAAAAAATATGTTGCGGAAAATCAATACAGTAAACAATGTCAGTAAACAATTAAAAACCATGAACTGATTAGCGTTAAAACAGTTTTACAAAAGTCTAAAAAATGCAGCATATTTCCATGCAAGCTACTTTTGTCAGACAATTGTGCTGTTCCTGGAGCTCGTTTGTAAATCACAACTGTCTTTTTGGCTGATGGTCAAACAGTGATAGCTGGAGAAGGAGAGCATGAGCCTTGTGCTTAAGAACCAATCATTATTGAGTTACAGACTTACGGAACACTCTTTTTCAATTGGTTAATATTGGCATTGCCATGGTAACTCTGTGATTGACATTCAGACAGAAAGGTTGCAAGCACAACGCACTGCTTTGGCTTTAGCATTGTTTAAAAAACTGGGACCTTTGAGTGTCTTTGTAGATATCCACCAAGACACGGGACAGGGAGCTTAAAATTGTGACAGTCCCGATTAAATCGGGATGTATGGTCACCTATGCATGTGCGTTGCTTGCATGCTTATAAATTGTTGTAATCATCTCTGTAGACACCAGACTTTAATGAGGTATAACTAAACAAAATAAGGTATACCTAAAAAAAAAAAAAGGTTAGGCATTTAGAATTTGAATTTTGAATCATTAAATACTATGTCATTAAACGCTCTTTTATAAGAAAACATGCACATTAGGCATTTAATACAATAATTGCATGTTATGTTTTTAATTATCTAAGAATAGCAGTTTAGGTGAAAGGCCTATTAGCACAAGACAACATGAAGAAACCCCTTCATAACTCACAGTGGAGGCACTTTCCAGCTCAAGCCTACATAACAATATTATAATTAAATTACATAAGACTGCTACCTTAAAATAAACCCTGATGGCAAAACTTATTCAGTTGCTATGCAATGGATCCCACTGTGTTACCAGATGCCCTGTAGCACTGCATGACCGGATTGGATTCATAGTCTCAGGTTTCTGGACCTTTAAAGCTAAAAATCTTGTATAATTTTGTTATCCCGACTGATCAGTTGCCCCCTCAGACTCAGGCTGAATAGTTGTACATAGCTCACAATTTTCTGTTCCCACCCTTGTGCTCTGCTTTCTTTTGACTTGATAAATAAATCTTTACAGAGAGTATCTGGCTCTTTCCCGAGGGCCTCAAAATCCATAAAATTAGTTCTATCTCTCCCCTCTTTTTTCCTTTTTTCCCCTCTTGCTCACAGACAAACCGACAAGTGCAGAAACAAGATAAAAGTCAGAGTTATGTGAATACACCAAAGCCCTTGTTGTCATTGCGGTTGAAAGGGCTTTCCTAGAAAAGTGCTGTGCCTTTGCTCGCTAAGAGGTGTGCAGTGTCATGGTTGGACCTAAGCGGAGCAGCAACGGTGTTTTTTTTTTTTTCTGTACTTATAAAGCGAAGAGATGTTTTCACTGTGTGAGAGGCGCTTAGTCAGACATGCATTATTCATCTGCTCTTCAGCAACAGTTAACAGGCAGGGTACTTGACTTTGTGCTGGCAAACAGTGCTGCCAGTGCAGAAATACTTAGACAGCAAACATAAGCAAATAAATGGTCAGTCCCTTTAGCTGGACTCAAGGCAAAATCTGTTTCCAAGTTCAAGGGAATAGAAAAGTCGTCTTATAATAATGTGCAGTGTGTGACATTTTATCTTTTAATTGTTGTTAATAAAAAAAATCAAGACTTTAAGACCTCATCCAGGTTTTATTTTCGAAAGCAGATGTGACATTTCCACATAGACAGTAGGTAACTAATGATCCCAGCTTGCAACTGAAACAGAAACCTAAGGCTGTCGTCACGTCTGTAAGATTTTACAAGACGTGACTTTGGGTAAATCATCTGTAAAATAGAGCTGATTTGTGTTTTGTTACACACAGGCACATCTCCACAAAAACACAGTGAAATCTGCTGCTGCTGGCAAAAGCACATCGGTTCTCGTTTGACCAGAAGAGACTAATCTCTTCAGAACGGTTATTGTGTGTTCTGTTGATGATATTTCCAGACTCCTATCTTGAGGACACGGAGAAGACATGTAGAAATGAAGGAAGATAAAATGGACGACACAGTGTGACCCGCTCTAGTTGTGCCGCGGGTGGTCTGTGACAGATGTCTGTCCTAAAGAGGTGCCATTTCTTTTCCCTTTCAAGATAAAATAGTCTCCTGCCTGCACCATTAACACTCAATATAGCATGTGACGATGTGGCTTGAATAAGATAAAACTGCTATTTCATTTGCCCAAACATTAAAAAGGAAGCAGCACAGCATTTAAAGAAGTGCAGACTTTTAATCTGTCAGTGCTATGGTAGAACTGCTTTTAAACCAACCCAAACGTTTGCCTTGAGCGGCGCAACACTGCACGGAAATATGGCAACCATTGCTTTTATCATTGCCTATCGCCAATTTGCACGTGTTAATTGAGAGCAATCGGGGGTCTTCAAGGCAAAACTGTCTTTTTATTCTGTCAAGGTTATCCCATTACTGCATTCACTGAAGACATTCCTACTGCTTGATGCAGAGATATGCATAGTTCTGAGCTTATGACAGACCTGAGCACCTGAGACAGATACGGTATATGCATCATGTCGGTAACATTTCTAGGCTTTTTTCTTGAACAGTAATGGTAAATGGTAAATGGCATGCATTTATATAGCGCTTTTCTGCACCCTTCTCGGGCACCCAAAGCGCTTTACATCGTGCTTCCACTCACCCCATTCACACACATTCACACCTGGGGCAGACACAGATGGGGGCTGCCATACACACGGCGCTCAACCTTCTCCTACCACCACCAAACACACCTCTACAGTCACACACATTCATACACCAGTGCTATGGACACTGGAGGCAAGGTGGGTTAAGTGTCTTGCCCAAGGACACAACGACAGTATGAACAGGGCAGAGCGGGAATCGAACCGCCAACCTTCCGGTTATAAGACGACTGCTCTACCACTGAGCCACTCCGTCCCTCAGCACAGTACATGCTAAATGCTAATGAAAGAACACAGCAGAGACTGTAATTGGAGATATAGGGCTGACAAATAGAACTAAAGCCACCCAAACCCAAAACCAAAGGCAGCCGGGTTAATATGTTCTTGCAACAAGAACATGTAGCTGAGTTTAAGCAAAAAAGCTACTGACATTATTTCAATACTAAAACTAGACTAAACTTAACATATGCTGTAACATTTCAGCACTTCTTGATTATGTTTAGGAACAAAAATAGCCAGGTTAGGTTAGGTATACTTGATTAATTTAATGTTTAGGCATTACACTTACAGGTGCAGATAAAAGATTCAACCTCCCGGTAGTTGAGGATACGTATCATCACAATAAATTTCCATTAAGTGACAAATATCCACTTTCTAAACTTTGAGCGTTACACGTGTGGCATTAACTGTTAAGCGTACACTGACAGCTGGACCTCCCTGTTTGATGTGCTTGACAGACTTAAGAGCTTCTCTGCGGGAATTTTATTACAGCTTTGCAGATGAAGCTGTAACACGCTGCTATAGGCAATATTAAATGGAAACATTAACTCTTTGAGTAATGTACTATCCGCCCACACATTTGGTCCTGTCATTATCTTGAACAATACACTGAACTCTGTAAGAACGCTGCTCTCACATTCTGTATGGTCTTGTTTTAAACCCGAGTTTCCCCGATGTGATGGCAAGCTTCAAAAAGCCCACTCCACTGTGCAATTACAAAACATTCATACACTCACATTTACCACAGCAATAAAAGGAAAGAATAAATAAAAACAGCATGAAAATCAATAAACCCAATCAATAACCTATTAAGATGGGTAAGACCTGCATACAATTTAAATTAAGTGAAAATGAAGTGTTAAATGAAGTACTAAATAAGTACCATTTACAATAAAACTATAGATAAAGTACCATCTACAATAAATACAATATATTCAATAAAACACGACTGGTCTAAGTTCTAGGGTGTTAAGGAGGCGGACAGCGCTGGGATATGGGCTGGTTTCTGGTTGTTTTCCTCAGTCTTTTGTGAGAGGGCAGATGATTAAGAAGGCAGTGCCTATAAAGTGGCTATAAAAGGACAATGTGACTCTTGATGTGAGAGTCGTTAAGGCTCAGGAGAGTTGTTAGTGACACTGCTCCACACCTTTATGTCCTGGATGACTGAGAACTTTCACAGACATGTTGCTACCAACTTTAGGAATGATACCCTTTAACTGCTACGAGAACATAGATGCTTTTACTTCAACCTTTTTTTCAAGATGATCTGGATGACTGAGAATCTTCACAGATATATAAGCCAAGGTTTCGATGTACAGAGCTCAGTACAGTTAGGGATAGTGTACTCGGGTCTTGTTGTCTGACAATAAAGGCTCTATTTTTCCATCAAATCTCTGGTCTGCCTCAAATTTTCTTTTCTTTGGTGTCCGGAGAAGGCTAGACGGTCTGGCCGTGACATGACAACAGACTCCCAAACCACACAGTTATTCCGAAGGTTAAAGAACTTTCAACAGCAGCTTGGTAAAAATATGACAACCCTTGGCCGGAAAACCACTTTTTTAGTTGTTTCAGAACATTAAGTCTTTGATGGGCTTTCTTTAAAATGGCACAGGTGTTGTTTGTCCATTTTAAGTTCCTAGTGAATGAATGTGAGTCATTGTCCAAGGCCCCAAAGCTGCTGGGATGGACTCTCGTCAATCACGACCCCCAAAGCGGAAGAAGATGAATCAATTAATAAAAATCACATTGGAAAAGAACTTTAAAACCGTAGATGCCTTGTTGCCATAAACTAGAATAAAGATGCAAGTCCCTCTGAGTAGCAGAGTGAAACAAAACCATTGGAATGAGACTGTTTATTGCAAGTACAAACAAAAACAAACCTTACTGAAAAAGCATTGCCATTTTGTGTCATTTCATTTTTGCAGAGTAAGAATTCTCCATCGTCCAATAAACAACACATAGCCATGAGGTCTACCATTTGAAATTGTTAAACACTGGTACGGAAACACCTGCATTGTACTGACCCATACTGTCTCACTTTAGTGAAGATGTCCCAAAACGATCACTAAAAACATAATGCAACTGGAGGATCTATGGTTAAGTGCTTAAGCAAATCAGTTGGTATGACTTTCAACTGCATTGACTTCTTTACAGTTTTGTGTTTGTGCTTACTTACTATTGATAGAGCTGAGCAGGATGAATGTAGCTTCAGGGCCTGCAATCAAGCTAACATCTTGACAATGACAAGCTAAGAGCGGGTCAGGGACATAACAGGAGTCAAAGGGAATTACCAGAGAAATGCTATTGAAAGTGTTTGGCCTTTAAGTGCAATCAGCAGTGTCAGGGGGCGGACCTTTAGAACAAGGACCACTCAGTAGACTGTCCTGACTCGCCGAGTGAAGTGATCAGTTCTCAGAAGAGGTCTCAAGGACAAACACATGGAAAATGCCATCAAAGGTGTGTGAATACTTTGAAAGAATGAGGAGAGATGGACCCAGCGAGGGAATGGGAAGAAAATGAGGAGTCCAGGGCAGCTCAGGCCGTCTGACAGGCAGGTAGTGATTTACTGCCTTCCCGCTGACTCCAACTGTCTCCGTCTCTAATTGACAGTCAATTATCTCCCGATGACAGACGCATCCAATGGCAAGCCGGTCTGCGTGAAAGCTTTTGTTGACATCCCCAGGGCTCTGCCAAGTTTAGGAGGCTCTACTCAGGTGACAAATCAATCCGGCTTTTTGTGATGACATTGTTCCCTTCCTTCTTGAGAGAACTAAGAAAAACGCGAAGGGGTACTTGGAGGATAACACACCTGTAAGTGACGTCTGACAGAAAATAGGCAGCTACTACAAAGGAAAGTAAAAGAGGCTGATTAGAGGGTGGATGATTGCGTTTGATTATAATGCTCTACAAGAATGGTTAACAATGTTGGGAAAAAAAAGAAAAATGAATGGATTTGTTCTTTTGCAAATGAGAGGTTGTGAGATTAAGGCGGACTGTCCTGCAGTGTGAAGGAGGTCTCCATGTTGGACATAAAAGCATACAGTAGTTTAGAATAAAAATATACACACTAAGGTTGTTAAAACCCCATTGAAATTTTATTTTACTTTGAGCCATAGTTCTTAACTGTTGGGTTGAGGGCATGTTCTTGGGTCATAAAGAAACTCCTTGCTGCATCCAGCTAATGGTTTGCTATATACTGAGTCTTTTATTATGACAGAGTCTTTTTCAATGCCTTAGTAATGGGAATGCATTTAAAAAGTTTAGAAGGTTAAGTTGTAAAGCTTAGAAGTCCTAAGGTTAGATCAGCTGAGAACTTACAGAAATATGCTCCAAACCTTCCCTTGAGCACAGATGAGTAAAGACAACTTATCTATACTATAATCCAAGCTATCAAAATGAGGTTGAAAGAATGAGGTTTTGAGAAACTTGACTTAAAGTTTCTCAAAAGGTACAATGAACGGCAAATTTGTATTTTTATTTTTCACCTTGCGTACATCTCAGGAACTTGCTAAAAGATGCGTTGTAAACCCAAGCAGTGTAAAGTGATCTCATTTTTATTCCACAATGGGAGATTGTAAAAGAGGAGAGACAGATCAAGACTGTTCGAACAGCTCATTGTTATGGAAAAGGATTATATATTAGCAGGAAAAGCACAAAACAAGAAAAATGTGTTTTTAGTACATCACTTTTTTTTTTTTGTGGAATTACACCAGCATGTTTTTTGATGTTGGTGGGGAAAACCAGAGTACCTGGAGGAAACCCACAAAATAATGTCGAAACAAAGACGAGGTCAGAGCTCAGTAAAAGACTGGTACAATTAACACGAGGAAATGCTGGAGCGCTCACACAATCGAGACAATCTGGCCCCAGACAAGAGAAAACACACAGACTATAAGAGGAAGACAATGAGGCACAGGTGGAACACATTAGGGGCGGAGCAGGTAATCACAGTGGAGGGAAAAACACAAAGGCAGGAAGTCAATCTTAAACACAGACAGGGGTCAGAGACTTCACAATAAAACACAGGAACCAAGATAAAATACTTGGAATAACTAACACAGACCAAGAGGGTGGGACATCACAAGAACATGCAAATTCCACACAGAAAGGTCCTATCAAGGAGTCAAACCCTGGACCTTCTTACCTTGAGGCAAGCATGCTAACCACTGCACCATCATACCACCTTATGTGTTTTGGTAACAACTCAGTCCACAGCAGCACTCAGTTTAGCCTGTGTGTTGAACCCTTGTCTGCTTTGCTCATACAACATCCACTTAATCATTTACTGTATATACAGCTCTGGAAAAGAGCTTAAGAGACCACTGCAAAATGATCAGTTTCAGTTTTTTCATCAGTTTTTTACTATTTATAAGTATGTGTTTGGGTAAAATTAACATTTTAGTTTTATTCTATAAACTACTGAGAACATTTTTCCCAAATTCCAAATAAAAATATTGTAATTTAGAGCATTTATTTGCAAGAGGATAATGATGACCACAGAAGTGTTTTTTTTTTATACTTTTCCTTATTAAATAAGATTTGGTTCAGGTGATCACCTAATCAGTCGAATGAGGTGTGCCTGTGTTGGGATTCAACAGACAATGGAAAGGTATGCTTCCATACTTATAGAGATGCAAATTGCTAGAAAAAATTGCAATGGTCTTTTAATTTTTTCTATTGATTTCAAGGAGCCAGATATGTAAAACATGCGCGCACATAAACATCTCATAAACATCTTCCCGGAAGCTGTAAATGACCACTGTGGTTTGGCACATGACGCTTTTGCAGCTCCTAATCCATTCTTAATTACGCTACGGGAAGAAGGAGTCAGTTGTTGAAGAGTAATTGTGGAAAAACTCTTACCTGGGGGTCAAAAGGTGCTTGTGAAGTGACAGAGCGGTCGATGTTTTGACAGCGTTGTGGCAGTGCGATCACAACAGTATTATGCATGCAACAGGGACATACAGTAACAGGGAGATGTCAGCCGGTGTCTGTCTACCTCTGCCTATGTGAGTCACTTTGTGTGTTTTGCACTCTTTGAACCACAGTTTTTGTCTCAAGGTTTTCTTTTATGGCAGCAGTAGACTTCCACAAGCATAGTCACACAACCATTGGTACCATTTCCCAATATTATCTTGTTTGTGTGTAATTTGCTATCTTTGTCCACAGTGAAGGATGTGTTGTTATAGAAAGCTTTATATGCTAAAACTTAGCTCCTACGATCAGCTTCATAAGGGCGGATGCTTTGTTGTGTACTAACAAAGACATTCTGTGTGCTTCCAGGCAAAGAGAACGTCACAAACCTCCCCCAACACCTGTCCAATCAGCCCACAGCGCCCAGTCTCTCATCCCCGCGGCTGCTGTACGGCGGCGCCACACTCACAGGAAAACACCAGTAATTGGCTTGTGTTTGTTCCTGGCCTTATCAGTGTATTACTTTCATGTATAACTTGGAAGTAATTAATCGAGTTGAGGAAAGGAGATGGGATTTGTGTGTCTTTGTTGCATTTTGAAAGGCTTTTTTGAACAGTTGTTACAAAGATACAGACTGGGAAAAGTGGAGCAGATAATGCGCCTTTGAGTATCTATCACTTTGTTGTAGCTTTGTTTTGAGCGGCATATTGTTTGTGGTTTCATGTCAACACTGCTGGTTTGTTTTGACTGTTTTTGATATGTGTGTGCCTCGGAGCTATGCAAAGTCATTTGGATGCGATTTTATTAAAAAAAAAAAAAGCTCAAATAATTGCTTTGATCCAATCTGGAAATTTCATCTATTATTGCCTCAGGAAGTTCTTTAATGGAAATTGACTAAGAGAGTTGAATAGTAATGCTGAGCTCCGAATCTTGTTGTTACACATGATATTATTCATACAGCAGGGCACATGGATCAATAACATTCTTTTTATTGTTTAAAACTGGTTTTCAAGTGTAACAGACATTTAAAAAAATAAAAATTCTGTTTGTTGTGTCATTTGGTCGGTGTTTAAAATACTATATTGTAAAAGCTACCTTTTATGTGTCTTGCTAACCAAAAAATATGAAATTAGATTTTACTGTGGCGAAAAGATTGATTTAAAATGAGCCAGAGTCAATGTCCAAAACAAAACTAACACATCTGAAGTAAGTAAGACTTACACTGCAGATTTTTATTATGGATGTTGCTCCGAGCAGAGCCCCAAAACATGCCCTTCTCCAGGCAGTAAACCTTGACTGCTCGCAACAGAAAAGGCCTGCACAAAGACCAGCACACAGGCTGTTGTTTGCATAGCATCTTATCACAAGCTTCTTCCCCATAAAAGACAAGCAGCTGCTTCTCTGGAAGGCTGTATGTCTGACTAATCATGCCAAAGTCAACACCAGACATGAGCGCAATATTGTCCTCAGACATGGGGCTTCGGGAAAAGGCACTCTACAGGGACTAACTGAAAAATGACAGTTGATGTTCTTAGATTGGCATGCTTGTTTTTCATACCTGAATAATTTATTCTTTATGTGACACAGGGCTCATCAGCATTTCCTTTGACAGTGTATTGTCCACTTGCTTTTAGGATTTACAATAGATGCACAAAAGGACTGCTTCAGTCTCCAGACATTCCCTGGAAGCAGAGCACCCTCAGGTTTGTTTGTGCCGCGGTGAAACTCTTGCCACCCAGCAGGAGAAGCACACCAACCATTAATGCTGCCATCAGAGGAAGAGTTCATCATCATGCATGAATAACAATAAATTGAATTGTGTGAATTCTGCTTCAGGCATAACATTTGCATATTACTGCATCTGTGTGGTTTGTCATCTAAATCATAAAGATTTTGACCAAGTTTAATTTTATTAAAGGTGCAGTGTGTGGTTTATGGCAGAATCTGGTGGAGAGATTTCAGATTCTTTCTAAAGCCTGAAAGCCCCTTTGATAACCTTGCAGACAATGAGTGTGAAAAAAATAAGATGATTTCACTTTCAACATTGTATTCATAAATGTTTTAAATGTTCTTTCATGCAAGATTATGTGTTTCAATGGAAAACATCAATGTGCTTCTCCTTCAACAGTGATCAGTTTGTCTTCTCTGGGCAGTTGTAGGTAACGAAGTAATGGAACTAATGGTTGCTTCCAATGTTAACTGCAATTCACACAAGATAATCTGGAGAACTGTGACATAAAAAGTTATCCAAATTCTCTACAAAAGTATTCTGGTTTTCATGTGGCATAGCCACAAATTTTGCATTTGCCCAACATTTTTCTCTGAATACAGATACAGTAATTTTATGGCCATTTTTCAAAGAATATGGATTGTAACACAAACATTTTTTTTTTTTACTGATAGTTAGTGGTTGGGTGAAGCCATTTCTTGTCAAACAACTGTGTTTACTCTTTTTAAATTTTAATGACAACAGAAACTACCCAAATGACCCTGTTTAAAAGTTTACATACCTCAGTTCTTTAATACTGTATATTTCCATCTTTAACATCAATGACAGCTTAAAGTTTTTTGTGTTTTTTGTGGATGAGACTTATTATTTTCTCAGATGGTAAAGCTGCTCATTCTTTTTGGCAAAAAACCTCCAGTTCCTGTAGATTCTTGGGCTGTCTTGCATTAACTGCACATTTGAGATCTCCCCAGAGGGGCTCAATGATATTGAGGTCAGGAGTATTTTCTGATAACATGCTGCATTCATCTTTTCCTGTGCCTTTGTAGCTCCCACATCCCCAAACCATCAGTGATCCACCTCCATGTTTCACAGCAGGAATGGTGTACCTTTCATCATAGGTCTTGTTGACTCCTCTCCAAATGTCCAATTTTGGTCTCATCACTTCAAATGACTGTTCCAGAAGTTTTGAGCAGCATGTTATCAGGCCAAAATCATCTTTAAACTTTTGATCAGGGTTATTTGGGTAGTTTCTGTTGTCATTATAATTTAAAAAGAGTAAACACAATCATTTGACAATAAATGGCTTCACCCAACCACTAACTATGAGTAAAAGAAAGGTTTTATGTGTTATCATTCGTATTCTTTAAAAAATTGCCAAAAAAGTACAAATTTGAGCACAAATGTATATGAAAAATTGATAATGGGTGCGAAAGCGCCCCCTAGAGTTCCAAAATAAATGGGACGGACAAATATTTAGTTTAATGTCCATGGTCCGAAAACAAAATCAGTTTTTTTGTAAATTTATGAAATTTGGCACAGACCTCCATGACTGGACAGGGAACAGAAAGGTCCACTGTGTTGCTGTGCCAATGACCAAAAACTGCCATTTAAAGCCAATAGGAACTATATTACACATTTGTTATACATGGATACAATTTGGCACATACAATCCTCATGTCTCCCTGACCAAGAAACTCTATTGGATCCATGAGCTAAGTATCGACCGTGTTGCCATGGCAACCCAAGTATGAAAACAGAGATCTTAACTTTGTTACCACGGGACGAAAGCGCTCCATGGAAAACATTTAATTCCTAACATTTTTGTGAGCCTTTTTAACAGGCTCTCTTTGAGGCTGTTGGTGATGCTCTGGCAAAAGTTGGCACTAGCACCAGGTAGCAACCAGCTAGGACCAATCATTGCTCCTTGTGGCTTCAATTTACAAATTTATTTACTTAAATTCATTGCCGTACATTTTTTGAAGAAAAACTACATTCCTAAACCTTTAGTATTTGATTGGAGAAAATGTTACTTTTATTTACAGTCAGATCCATAAATACACACAATTCGACACAATTCTAATCTTTTTGGCTCTATACACCGCCACAATGGATTATTTGTATATGTAAATGGTTAGACTGTGTAGCACTTGACCAAAAAAATATATTTTTTGTTTCTATTTTCCTTGAATCTAAGACCATTCAAAATAATATGTCTTCAATATTCTAACATGATTTAACACATAAAGGGAGCTGGAACCTTACGGGAGGTTTTCTTTTATTCTAGGAACAGCAGGGAGCATATTATGTGGAAAAGGCACTTTGACACTTTTTCGCTGATGAAACATATCCTTCTGCTTGAGCCTAGCATGGGGCTGTTCTCTCCACAAATCCATCATTTGAGTAGGGTCCTTTGGGACATGCGTATTGTCATTTCTTCCTCCTCAGCTTTACAGTGTGGGAGGGGAGCACAAGGGCTACGCATTAACGCCTGTGCACTTTTAAATGGAAAGCCCGTCGACTGGGGAGATGTGTTCATTTCATTTGCTTGATATCTAACTCAGAAGGAGGGACGGGATTAGCAGCCGGCAGACCTACAGCACCGAGGTCTGTCTGGTCTGTTGACTTTGTGGGAGAGCAATAGACTCATGCACACAAAAAGGCATCCTATGTATGTGTGGATATAGCTTGTGTAGGCCTTCAAATTCAGAAGTCCTTGTTATTAACGCCTGGATGTCACATTTTCATGGTCTCTTTGAAAGTAAATGGATTGGAATGGAAGCGCTGGGAAAGCTGATTGACTTCCTCCAACATAAGGCTTATGAAGCAGAAGAAAAGCTAGTTTTATGGAGCCTTTTTTTTTGTTCTGTGACATTTTTCACACATCAGCTTCACCTAAAGGCGCTGTTTCAGAATAGGAAGAATGATTTCATTGTGCTGTTTTTCACAAAGAGAGAGGTGTGACTAAAGTGAGATGGTACACCTACTAAAATGCCCTGCTTGGTGTAATAGAAGCATGACACAATAAAGGTGTATTTCCACTGGAGTGGGACTGTACGGGTTGAGTCAGTGCAACAAGCTTTTTGTGTTGTCTAAATGTGCTTTAATGTTCCAAAATATATGTGTTGTAACATTGTTTGTAACTCCTCAGCTTTGGTTCCAACAGACTACAGTTTTCAGGAAGTGAACAACGTAATTAAGAAGCCCCTTGAACTAACCAACATGGACCCCAAGAAGAATGCCGAGTTATGACCATCCACACTGAGGTCACCAAAAGATGGCAGCTGGTATGTGTTAATCTTTCTAATTCTAATAATAGGTAAAAAAAAAAAAAAAGGTTGTTAAAAGGTATGTTAAATGTCATTCAATGTGGTTATACATTGATTAATGAATGGGCCAGGATGCAGGCTGCCAGCTTTCTACACTGACCTCCTGACCTTTTAGGTAGAGGAGGAAATTATTAATTCCACAGAATGACGGTAATAAAGATGTGAAGATTACAAAATAAAGTTGCTGTTTTTTCGGTTTTTTTTTACCAAAGCGAGGATTTAAATTGCATTTTTGAGCAGAGCACAAAAACAACATTGATAAAAATGGTGCTTGTTAAAAGCTGGGCTACAAATGTTCAGATTTAAAATCACATTAAAAGACAAAACCACAATAGCACATGGACTATAAGTTCGTAAACAAGGATAACTGCAGTATATTAAATCAATTATGCTGTTTTAAAGCTCATTTAGATTTTTAGAGAACATTTTTAGGAGTTTGATATTTTTTGATTTTCATTAATGAATTAAAAGAAGTCACTACACTTTCCCAACTTGTTCTAAAACTTTGTTAAGGCTCAGGTAGAAGTGGGACACTATGACTTGAAATTTATCTTGTTTCTAATCTAAGTGGGCATTTACACTACATTTTCACTGGGAACAAGTATCTGTGGGGTTTTAGCAAATCATTTACACAAAAATGGCATTCTCACTTCACAATAATACTAATGTAATAAATGAAATAAAAATGTTTCTAGGGTGAAGAATGCTACAGGTCACCCACTGCTGTCGGTTTCACAGCGCACCTTCTGGCCTGGCAGATGTTTTTCAATAGCTGAGATATTAAATACACTACATGGCTTATACCATATGACATATAGTATAAGCCAAAAGTATGGAAAAATCTACATTTCACAAACAGACTCTTTGGTGATTACCTCTTTGCATTTTATCAACTTTACAAATGTAAGAAATAACTGAAGCTGAACGAAGCTGCAATGCCATTTCTATTTTACTTCAGTTGCCTTTGCATAACTGGTGCCATTTCTGCATTTGTGTGTGTACATCTGAGGTATTCATACATCATCCCCACAGTCCCACAGTCGGAGCACGCTACAGTCATTTGTGGCGACACGCCCCGGTAAGCAGCTCATCTTCACAGCCACTTGTCATGTGCAGGCACTCAGCAACACTGAAACAACGCCTCTGGGGACATCGGCCACTTCTCATATCCCTTCACAAAAAATCTTTAAACCTCTCTTTTTCAGGTATTGTTAGTCACGTGAGAGTGACAGTG
This sequence comes from Perccottus glenii, assembly GCA_024416835.2. NCBI lineage: Eukaryota > Metazoa > Chordata > Actinopteri > Gobiiformes > Odontobutidae > Perccottus > Perccottus glenii. Next base: position 14,765,209 of record CM044564.2, read on the forward strand.
AGCTCTGTGATTGTGTGGGCGGATGTGTTTTCCAGGGCTTACAGGAGGGAAGAGCCAGATCTTTATTATTTTTCCGGTTGAGATTTATCTGCAATCTTCCAGTGGCCTGGTAACACATGGCAGTAATCTCAACACTGGATTTAACGACTGAGTCCTATGGGTCAACTCTTAACAGCAATGGAAAAACCTCCACATCAGGCTTACTGTCATGTAAGTCCACTTTATTCCAGGACTTTGACATTAAAAGTGTGAAGGTCAGTCAGCAATAGCCTCCAACTTACAGAAGGAAGAATTAATGTTAAAATAATCATCTCATGAATTGTACCTTGACCTTGATGGATAAAATGCCAAGGAGAGATGTGATGGTGATTTTATTATAGAACTTGAAATGTGTCAGCCATGTTAAATTACAATTTTATTCAAGGACTACAAAAACTCAGCTTTCATGTCTATAGTTAGTGAAAAAAAAACAGCCTCCTCTTTGAATTTTGTTCTGCCTAATATTAAAAAGTCTTGCTTCAATTGTGTACTGTTTTACTCAAACACAGATACAGTCGCTGCATTTCAGATGGTTTAAGGTTTAGACCGTGACTCGTTTGACTGGTTTCTTGTTTAGCCAGTCTGAGGTAGATTTGCAGGTGTGCTTCCGATCATTGCTCCAATTTGGACCGAGCGTAAGCTGTGGGACAGATGGCCTCACATTTGCCTCTAGAATATTTTGGTTTATAGAGGGGTTGATGGTCCTCACAGTAACTGTTGTTGACTGCAAAACACAAATCTTCTTTCCACAGCCCAACCCACTGCTGACTGGGAGTCTGGAGTGTAGCTGTGTAATCTGTGCAGGCCCATGTGTTATAATATAGGCTATAGTACACTGTAATAAAGCTGTTTTCAACTCTCTCCACTGGAAAATAAAGAGGGACTATCTTTGTTTCTGGTGGTCATTCAAAAGCAATCATTTGAGCTTACTCCACTTTGAGTGTTAGACCAGCTCTTATTGTGGTCGCAATGGAGATATATCCAGATCCTTCTACTCAATTAAGAATCCTTTCAAAAGACAAGACAAATTGTGGATGTGGTTGTAGAGATTGAATGGTACATAATGATTGTCTATGGAATTTACTTTGATGTAAGTGTCAAGTGAGTGTCTTGATTGATTTTTTTTATAATCAATCCAGATGGCACCCACATATAGAGTCTTCATAAAGTTACTAAAAGCAGTGTTACTAACAGACTGTACCAAATTTTTATTTTAGTTAGTTAAGGAAGATTGTTTAATCCCAAAATAGTACAGTGCTTATATCGTGGGGTCGCAGTTGCTCAGTGGTAGAGCAGTCGTCCTTCAACCGAAAGGTAGTGAGTTTGATTCCCGTTCATACTGACGCTGTGTCCTTGGTGTACTTGGTGTTGGTCAGCGAGGTCGTAGCCTCTGTCAGTCTGCCCCAGGGCAGCTGTGGCTACAGTTGTAGCTTACCAACACCAGTGTGTGACTGTGGAGTGAATGAATAATGGACAGCCTGTAAGCACTCTGAGTCCCTGCCAGCTTAAGACCCAATGGTATTTTTATTTGTATGTATGTATTTTAGTGTTTAGTAATGCATCGTATTGTTTTTGTTATATGTTGTCATGTAGTGCCTTGAGACTGCGCCGCAAACCCAATTGCCCCACGGGGACAATAAAGTTCTTCTACTACTACTTACTACTACCCATGGTCCCTTGGGAGAAAAGCGCAATATAAATCTAATCCATTATTATTATAAGGCAGAATTATTTTGGCCATTTTTCAAAGAATATTAATGATAACACAAAAATCTTTTTTTCACTCAAAGTTAGTGGTTGGTTGAAATGACCCTGAAAAAAAGTTACATACCCTGGTGATTGTGTAACCATCCTCACCTGTGATCTGTTTGTTTGTAATCAGTGTGTGTGTATAAAAGGTCGGTTTGTTTCTCCTGACAGACCCTTGCATCTTTCATCCAGTGCTGCACTGACATTTCTGTATTCTGAGTCATGAGGATAGAAAAATAATTCTTCAAAGGATCTGCGGTAAAGGTAACTGAACTGTATAAAACAGGAAAAGGATATAAAAATATATCCAAGGAATTGAGAATGCCAATCAACAGTGTTCAAACTCTAATTAAGAAGAAGAAAATGAGGGATTCTGGTGAAACCTAACCAAGAACCAAACATTTCAGCCACAACTGCCAGGAAAATAGTTTGGGATGCAAAGAAAAACCCCAAATAACTTTAGCTGAAATATTGGACTCTGAAAAAAAGTGGTGTGGTTATTTCAAGATGCACAATAAGGAGTCACTTGAAGAAAAATGGGCTGCATGGTCGAGTCGCCAGAAGAAAGCAATTATGCAAATGCCACAAAGCTTCCCGCTTACAATACACCAAACAGCACAGAGACAAGCCTCAAACTTCTAGAACAAAGTAATTTAAATTTATTCACAGTTGGGTGCACAGTTCGCATATACCGGTGTAGGTTTAGCGTAGAACCAGCTTTATATGAGATTTTGTTTTGGCAAATTGTGTTTGCGTTCAGCCCTCCCTCCTGATATAATTGGTTAACATTGCGTGTATGATTGACAGGTACAGACAGTTGAAAGAAATGAGTGTGTGCTGCCTAGGCTTATATAATTATATTTTTGTGTTGTGCTTTGAATTATTAGTCTTTTTTTTATTAAATTAAAATAATTCATTGTTTTATTATTACATAATGATTTAATTAGGCTATATTAAAAAAAATAGTTCACTTAAAAGAGCCGACATTCGCGATCAACCCATCACTAACTGGTCTACACCGGCTTGTCATACAACGTTCTAGAAAGTTTAATTGCTGCCAAGATAATGTATTTGCATGTCTTTTAACAAAGTGAAACATCTCAAAAAAAAAACATCAACAGAAAAAAGAGCAACAACGTAAAACGCGGCTAAATATTGTCATTTTAATTGTGTAATCTTTAACAAGACGGAGATAACTGCCGTCTTGACGCTGATGTCGCAGCTAAGCTAACACTAAGCTAACATAAGCTCTATGCTTCAGTTTGGTGTAATGTCTTAGTATTTTGTGGATAAAAAATTGTCTGGTTGTATTTGTTTAATAAAAAATAAGCAGGAGATCCTTAGGCTGCTTTTTGGGGGGAGTGCAGTCTGAGACAGGAACAGCAAAAATAATATTGGATAGTGGAGCCAGAAAGACTTGGACAGACATTAACTAAGAAGAAATAAATAACAGTGAGTTTGTGATTGTTCTGCAGAGTACGCCCATCTCACTGAATGTACTTCCAGGAAAATATCAGGGGCGCCACCGGGACAATTACTGAGATACATTGACACAAAAATGTAATTATAATGTCATTAAATGATAATTAAAATGGCAACTATTATAATCCCAGCAGGGGCCACTAACTCCACACTTGCCACGAGCGAAGGCAGCTCAGTGGTTTTAGGAGGCTGAGCTGATAGAGATGACAGCACCATCTCATTATGGACAGGAATGTTTGCACAAGATATGATTTTTGAGATTTAGTGAATGACTGGATCTAGAGTTTCAATACAGTAACATTTAATAGCATTTTGAGCATTGCTGAACAATCATTCATAAAGGCTTGGTGAGTATGTTTTACAATAAAAACAAATATATAACCATGCTGCAGTACTGCGGTGCTTAAAACCTAACTAACATAGTCATTTAACATTATGACTGCCTTTACGTCTAATTTAAATGGTAAAATGTTATACATGTATTATTTGAAACATGTCATGGAATATGCAACATACCGTTGTGCAAAAAAAGGCATAAGCAATTATATTATAATTGAATTACTTTTATTTGTTGGTATTTGGATTCTGTTAATAATTTTCAATTAATTCTCAATCAAAATATGATGTTTTTTTTATTATTATTCTTTGATTCATAGTTTTAGTTCAGATTGACAGAAATCAAGCTGAGAGAGAGGGGAATGACATTGGACAAATGACACAAGCCGGAATCGAACCCAGGTCTCCTGAGTGTGTGTGTATGTATATATATAGACCAGGGGCAAATAAAGGGGGCTTTGACCCTTATCTGTGTGGTTCAGACAGGGGTCAAAGCCCCCCCTTTATTTGCCCCTGGGGCTTCACCCTTGGCTCCGAGCCACAATTCAAACGGTCTCATGTGTTTAAGTTTTTTATGTAAAAATAAGCGTTCTTCAGATCGTTGGTCATAAACCAGTTGCCCGCTTGAATCTGAGATGTGATCACACTGATCGTTAGCAGTTTAAACTTGTACCTTGTGAAGGTACAGTTTTGCCTTCCAAAGCCTGGCGACAATGACTTCACTACCGGTCACACAGAGAGTGTTCAAGTGTAGCTTTTGAGAGGGAACAACTCCACATTTTAGAGTTATCAGCTCAGGATTTAGGCCCTGGACACACTTATATGAATATGTTTTATGAACAAATAAAGTGTGTGGGGGTGTGGAATTGCAATGTGCCTTGTTGCTTTGAGATGTTGCCAAAAGTTTAAAGACTGCACCATAATCAGACATCAGAATAATTCATTACAGTGCAGTGCTTTTTGTTCAATCAAAATGAAAAAAATGCAATATTCACAAGTACAACTCTAATTAAAATTGTTGTAACAAGACTTCTTGTTATTTGCTGAATTGAAACTGAACATTTTTTTTTTGCGGGTTGTATTGTGTATAGCACTTTTTTTTTTACTGTAATAACCAACTGAATACTCAAGGATGTAGATAAAATACAAAGAACTAACCTAATTCTACTAACCTAACCTTTGTATATTTGTAAATGCCAAAAGCTTCCACAATGCAGCGGTCCTATATTGGCAGTTCTTCAAAAGCAGCAGTGAACTTTTTAAAATCCACAGTGGGTTTATTTCAATTGCAGCAGTTTACAAAGTTGAAGCGCTGATATGTTACTTCTTTGATAAAGATGAGAGAAAAGCAATTTGGGCAGAGAGGAGGCAATTCTCTGTTGATGCTGCTCTCGGCTGGTTCTGCTGCAGCAGTGATCGCACACCCATCAACAGTGTTAGTGTGAAACCAGAAAGCACTCAAAAGTTTCTCTGTAAAAGAATATGAAATATTAAACAAACCTTGTGTCAAATATTAGCTTAGTATAAGATACATTACATTGGAGTTTCCTGTGTAAAGACTTTCAGTGGCATTACAATCAAAGCTGCAATTGGCCCTTTTGTATGGATTGTTTGCTTTTGTCAGGCTCATACATTATGAGAATAACTGCCACAGGAGAATGTTCGTAACCATGTAGAAGAGATGAGATGTTTTGTTGCTCTGTGGGGATTGTGCATCGACACGAGGAGCCAGCACCGTTCACCTGCTCTATTGGCTGTTCCACAAGACATTTTGCCAAGAGCTTCTGGTCCAACCTTATGCTCATAAACACTATACACCTCATTGGTTTTCTGAATTAATGCTGGTAAAACAGCTAAATAACAATTATATACAGTCAAATTTACGGCAATAAGCTGTTGCCAATTTTTCATCGTTCAAAAATTAGAGGTGTAGCATATTACCTTTGACCTCAGGCACTGAAGTAAAGTACAGATACCTGAAAAATTACTTAAATACAGTAACGTTACATGCCACCACTGTATAATTTACATATTGTATCTATAAACGTTCTAAGTTGTTTTTTATAATAAGTAAGACTTTACTACAATAATATAGTCATTTGGATTTTACAGGTATTTGACAGTATTCACTGTAAATATTTCAGATTTTTTTAACAGTGTAAGTGAATTAAAAAATGGTTGTACTTTTTGTGATTTGTATAAATAACTCAATTTATCTTGTCCAACTAACTTGAATTTGTTTATTACTTGTGACAAACATTGATAGGAAATTCTACTGACTGAAAACTATTACTAAAACTCATTTTTATTTAAAACTGTATAACTGTGAAATGTATTGTAGTTTGCCAAAACCTGTAAAGCTATTTTGTAGTAATAAATAGAGATAATATTTTCTTGTATAAATAACTCAATTTATCTTGTCAACTTTTGAGATGTTTGATGTACAGGCCATTGAAATTCCTGAAAATGTTACTAAAACTCAACACTGTAGCTCTCCTTCATAAAAGATTTAAATTATGTTTTGGAGTTTCGGAACATTCTGACTTTTCACTTTTCATGACCTTGGTGACCTTTTGTGACTCGCACCTGAATATTTTTGACTAAATTTGCACACATTTGGTTCCATATTTCCCAGAAGCCACCCTCTATTTAAACAGGTGTGTGTATCTTCAGTTATACCTAAGTAAAACAATCCACAGTTTCTATATTTTCTCTGACACTGACAAAACTCCTAGTTAACATCATATTATCACATTTTAGCTTAAAAAAAGGTAAGAAAATGTATATCACTGTTCATTGTTATAGAAGATGAATTTTTCAACTCAAAGTGGTTGTGGGGTTCACAGTGCCTTGTCTGCTGCAGGATGTGTGTTAGAATCCATCAGGCGAGAATAAGTAAACAGCCTGTGGTGGTAGTGAGCGTATTAGACCGGATTATACAGGTGGCAGGCTGCGGGGGCTGCCCCTGCCCCATTAGCATCAGTAGCAGCGTAGCCTCAGAGCAGAAGCACCACACTGCTTCTGGGGCTATCGCTCCAGATGTGTTGCCGTAAGCCTCCCCACCTCCTCCAGAAGTGATTGGGCTTAGCATCAACAAAAGGCGCATTTCCACTGGGATGGTACAGGGCGGTACAGGGTGGTTAAGGGAGGTTAAGGGAGGTTTGGGGCGGTTCCGGCGCGTTTCCATTACCAAAAGGGGTCAGAAGCATCCACAAAGCGTGCCATACCGTTTAACTTTCAGGACCTTTTGGCTAGACGTCCCAAGGGGGTACAGCTCTGTGTTATGCTCTGGGAGGAGCATAAATCAACGCTGAAATACTCACTCAAAAAAAAAAACGAGAAGGATTAAAAATATTGAATGAAAATGTTTTTTAATAGAATTACCCAATTGTCATAATCAAACAGAAAATGTGGTTAATGTTGTACTTTTTCCATCCAAATTTCTCAATTTTGCCTGTCTACATCCATCATATCCAGAAAATTCTCAATGTCATTTCCCTTTTTTTCGCACCTTTTCTTCTCTATCTACACTGTCTCTATCAACTAAAAGATAAAAATAAAACTTCAGTTGCAAAGTTTGAGGCTTGAAAACTTTGTGACCGACCCAAGCACAGAAAAGAATAAGTAAATCTGAAAAATATGCCTAGCCAGGACTGAATTATTCATTTAACTAACCAGTACTAACCCAGTTACCCTTGATTAGAACGTCCAGTTATGGCTTCCAAATCTTCATACAACAAAACTGATATTCTGAGTTCTGGCGGAAGCTGCATTGATGTTTTTTTTTAACTTTAAGAATTTTGACAGCGTTATTTCTTTTCTGTAGAATTTGTGTTTGCAGAATCTGAATATGATGTTCATACATTAAGCTAACCCAAACTAAATTAACTTGAATGTCATACTGTATTCTTTGTTTTGAATAGCGTTGGGTTCATAAATCCTAAATGTCACAGGAACATTTGTGATGACATTTGATTATCTCTTCTCTTTCTTCTCTCCAGACATTTCCTGTACTCTTGAACAAGCATGTTATTGATTTGTTCCCTTTGTAATTATTTTTGCAAACGTAATTGTTATTGGAAGTCCATAGGGTGTATTTTTCACACACCATCACATGAAAGAGTCACTAAAAAAATGAACCAAGCTTTGTGAGATTGCATTGTGTGCCTTGGATTGATTGCCAATTAGAGCCACAGACAAACGGCACCTGGCACTCAGTTCAGTTTTAGGGACAGGTATTGATGCCCCAGGCCCTCATGCTGGGTCTGTGTCTGGGATTTTGTGATAGGGTGCGTTTGTGGTACCACAGGGGCATAGAAATGAAGCCCTTTCTCTTATTTGCACTCTGTGTGTTCTCTGGAAAAGGCCCGCGTTTTGAATGCCAAGCAGAGTGGTCACGTCTTCTAAAAGGCGACAGTGGATTGATCTCCTTGAGCAACACAAAATTTTTTTCCATCAAATATGGGGTCAATTTACTTTTGTACCACACCCAGCGAGAAGCAACTGAAATTGAAATAGACACAGGACTTAGAATCATGGTGCAACTTAAAAAAAAAACATATGCTTTTTGTGTAGAGCAGTGGTGTCACAACTCAAAGCCAAACTAAAAATCCATCAATTTGTTCCTGTTTATGCCCTGTGACCAACTGGCCATAGTTGCTGGGATAGGCTCCAGTCACCTCGAAACCCTAACGTGGACTAAGCAGAAGAAAATGAATGAATAAATGTTCCTGTTTAGATTTGTCCTTTTTATTATCTCACAGATGTGCACTTACAACAAGGGTGACCTGACCAACCACCAACAGTGAACTGACCTATAGCAATACATGCTGTTTGGGGATTCTCAATTAAAAGTGGGCAATTACCATTTGAACTGCACATATTAGTCAACGGGGAGCTAACCACACCCCGAGTCATTACATGTGTCAGCCTGCACTTAGCACTTTACAGGTAAGTGTGGAAAGGAAGGAGCTTGAGTGATTAATTTGAGGGTCTACAGGCAACGTAATTATCATGTGTCTGCACACAAGTCAGGCACAGTCCATTTGGAGCAGAAGGGGTTAGAGTGTGTCGGATTGGGGGATACATGGTTACCTGCTAATTTATTTTATTGTATTTTTTTACTTGCTATAAATAACTAAACAAACAAACAAGGACCAAGTGTAGTGTTTATACAAGGTAGTTATGAAGAGGCAGTGATGAATGTGTGCAGAACATAGACTGAACTTTCCGTGTGTGTCTGTGCAAGTACAATACAAGACCTTAAAATATCAGAGTTACAGCATTGTAGTAGGGACAGTCCAGAGAAATGTATGGATTGATAAAAACAGCATTTGACTGAGAGGAATGAGGATGTAAATGTGCTGAGGTCGTCTCAAAATGGCCCTAATACAGCTTTGTAGTAAGGTAAAGTATTGGCTTAAACAGAATGGTCTCTCTGGATGATATTACCCAGGGACCATGGTGACACTACCAAAATGAAGTAAGTAATTTATATTGTTTGTGTTCAGTAACGGAACAAATAATAAAGTGACCATAAAAAACAATGATAGTAGCAAGTGGCCCATTACCACAAGTTAGTAAATTACAGATTACAATTAGAAATGAGACCAAAACTCCAACATGTGCTTTGTATTAAAATGTGTCCTTTTTATTGCCAAATATGTCCTTAGACACATTCAAAAGGATGTGCCTTCATACAATGCAACACCTAAATGACCATTCTTGCCTTTAAAGCAACAATGTAATGTAACTGTAGATCTGCAGCTACACTACTGGGACTAAAAAGTCTGTATGTATCTTGAAAATTGTGTGTATAAGGCAAATTAAGTGTTCACAAAATGGCGGTGTGCCCTGTCAATCAAATGACATGCCATGGTGCACTGTATTCTTTCTTTTCCCCCTATGTTTCTGAATGGAAACCACCAAAATGATACAGAAATCTGTGAAAAGTGGCATAATGTTCTGTTCTATCCGCAAATGTCCCAACAGTGACGTGCAGAGAGTTACATTTGGCTTCTACATTAAAAAAAAACACCTTCTAAAACTCAAAAGATGAACTGGATTGTAGTGGAATGGGTTTTTGACTCTGCATTTTACAATTTTAGAGAATTATATCTCAAACGTATTACTGACATTGAAACACTAGGGTTGCAATAGTATCACATCATATTGGTATCATTTGTAATACAAACTACAGACCTCTTTACTTACTGCCCCAACTATCCCAAATTTTAGAAAAACATTTCATTGCCCGTTTAAACTGTTTCATTGCAAAATATAACTAAATGACAGTAAAAAATGTGATTCGTAAGAAATTTGGAAAATTGGGGTAAGGGGAATTGCACATAACTGGGTACAATCATATCTAACTGAAAGACAGCAGTATATACAGGTGGGTGAACACATACAGTATCAAGATGGAGGAGTATAACATGTGGGGTCCCCCAGGGATTAGTCCTGGGGCCAAAACTATTTTTTTATGTAAATAATTTATGTGTATTTGTTAATTTGGAGCCCCAAGATTTATGAAATGTATCAACTAAAGTAAAATTTATCCTATTTGCAGATGATACTATTATATTGTATTCAGGTAATGACCTACAACTGATGGTAACTTATATTACAACAGAACTAAACATAAATAAGGAATGGATCAAAGGTAAAAAGTCATTATTAAATAAAACAATAATGATGATATTTGGAAAGCGTAGAAAAGATGAATAGAGAAACTAATTGACAAAGTAAAAATTGAAAGAATTAATAAGAATACATTTCTGGGTGTCAGCCACAATGTTATTTGGAGACCACAAATAGCTAACATTTGTTCAAAAATGACGTATAATGTACAGGTGTGGACAAGTATTAAACCAGAAAGCTCTTTACATCTTATATTGTTTACTCATTCTACTGTATAGTAACTACCGTACTGACGCCAGGGGAAATACTTTCAAGAGCCATTTAGAGACATTATACAGACTCAAGAAAAAAGCCATAAGAATTGTACATAATGTGTGTTTTAGAGATCATACCAACACACTGTTCTCTAAATCATAAACCCTAAAACTTAAAAACCTAGTCAAACTAAAAACTTTGTTGATAATTTATAAAACAACCAATGTCCCAGAAATGTATGCTAATTGTGAAGGGGGGTATAATTTAAGGGGAAAATTAAATAGAGTGTATCACTCAAAGTGTTGTGACCTTATGGAACGGACTGGTCAACAATATAAAAGTAGTAGTATCTTTAAGAAATATGCTAAAGTGTAATAATCAATTGTAAATGTAATAAATAATATAAATTAAAAATAATTTAAATAAATAATCAGATTAAAAAAACATTTAAATAATGATATTTAATAATAATAATTTAAATAATTAATCAATGATATTAAAAATGTTCTTCTGTTTTGTGAACTGTTGTGGTTGTCTTCTGCTTTTCTTTTAGTTTTGTTTTTTTGTATCATAGTGTTTTTTTCATTTATGAAATAAGTCTCAACTTCAGCCTACACCCTTTCCTTCAATATAAGTTATGTTTAAATATAAAGATTGTATTGTTTTTTTTTTTCTTCTTTTTTTTGTTGACCGAAAAAAAAATAATTAAATAACTAATTTCTCATTGTCTCATATTGTCCAGTCTTATGTAGTTGTACTGTCTTATATTTGGGTGTATATATGTTTATGCATGTACGTTTTTTATACTACAGAATAAGAAAGACCCTGGAAAATAAAAAGGATGCGCCTGCTTTCTATTCCTTCATTTCTTTTGGATGTTTGCCTCACATAAATAGGCACTGTGATTGTGGGGCCATATCATCCTTGCAATTGCAACAATAGGCTTTTTACTATTCAGACGCTCCATTTCTCTTGACACTGTGCAGCTTTGTCTGCACCTCTTCCTCACTGAAATTTGCGGATGTCATTCACAGAGACTTTGTGTACCAGTTCAGAGTCTGATAGTTCTTTGAAGTTCAGATGTTGTTGTGATGAAAATAGTTGAAGTCTGAATTGACAGCCAAAGTAATTACTGCTTTCTTTTTTGTGTACGTGTCTCAGAACAATTGCTCTCTCGTTGTTCTTTGGGAGCTGACAATGCTTCTGTGGATAAATAGCACAAATAAGTAATACTGAAAACAATAGCACTGGATGGTAGATGGAACACAGGCAGGTAAAAGAAATTATTCTCTTGTTTTTATGTTGGAAATTCCTGGGAGCACTTCATGGCACGTATCCCAAGCACATAATTATAGCCTTGGCTCAGTTACATATCTTTCTGTGAATTAATTAAACTGAAGCGCCTTTTATGGCAGTCTCATTTAGGCTTGTGTCTTATTTACTGTACGTATGTGGTTAAAAAGCTTACTAAATTTTTGAGTGACAGATTTTGTACACGCCTTACAAGCTCTTTTCACAATTAACCAAAATTAATGAACAGAGCAGAAAGAGAAAATCAAAACATTAAAAGCATGTGCCCTATGCAGCATATTAAATTTAGATTGTGTAGTTAAATGGTGTTTTTGGTGACTGCTGTTGAAAATGCAGGTTTCAATTTTACACTTCACATTCCTTTTTAGAAAATGTGAACAGCTATGGTAGCCTTGTAGGGACATACTAGAAATATGTGTGACAGAGGTTTTATTTTAAATCAGTTTGGTTTATAAATGCTTTTTAAAGAAACATGACATGAAAAAAGAAACAAAAACATGTGCTTCTCATCCTTCAGTGCTCAGTTTGTCTGCTCTGGGCAGCTGTGGGAACATTAAGTAATAGAACTACAGTGTCTGATGCCACTGGGTTCCACTGACGTTTGTAGCAGCTATAGCCCTTTCCACACATTCTACCCTAAACACACGGTATATTTGTGATACTAAACACAAATATACCGTTTATATAAATAAATAATTAAAACTTGAAATTTACCCTCTTTATGCTCTCCTGTTGGCTTTGGTTCAATCACATAGTACCAGTAGCAGTTAGTGGCAGTAATGCACCAAGTTAGTACACTCTGTGGCCTACAAAAAAATATTGTTTGCTGGGGTTCAGTTCAATAAGAAAAATGCAACTAAGGTGAGCGTGCTGTGATTTGTACTGTAAAGGTTTGAAAGGAAAGGTTGGAAAATCCACTCCTGTGTCACTCTAGTTCAACAGAACTCTTTAAAGGGATACTAATTGTCCAACTCATTCCAAAAAAGCAAATACACAAAGAAAACTCCATTAAAATGTGTGGAGCCAAATACCCTTGTTCCTTACCGGGTCACACCCCTGATGACATCATCAATACAGCACCTTTATAACTGAGTTCAACACAATTGCGCCACCCAAAGGACAACCACTGAAACACATGGAGTGGGCTTTTACAGTGTTATTTTGATGTGATTATGCACTTTTGAAATAAAAGTATTGATACATTTTGCTTTACTATACAGTACATTTCATGCACCTATATACACACTATTTGCTGCATAAGCTGCTTTGCACACACCTCACATCATCATATTTTCTGCAGATCTGTTCTATTTATGTTAGAGTCATTTCAATCTCAGACATGTAGACAGCAGACATGTCCAAAGTTCGGATTGGCCCCCGGTGAGATTTTATGTGGCCCTCATCTTCTATGATAATATCAATTGTTCATGTCCCCAGCAAACAAAGTTTAAATCCATCTAAAACCTGTTGAAATCCAACTAAAACTGTTCACGTCTAACTAAGACCTGTTCAAATCCATCTAAGACCTGTTGAAATCCAAATAAAACTGTTCACGTCCAACTAAGACTTGTTCAAATCCATCTAAAACCTTTTGAAATCCAAATAAAACTGTTCACGTCCAACTAAGACCTGTTCAAATCCATCTAAAACCTTTTCAAATCCAACTAAAACTCTTCAGGTCCAACTAAAACCTGTTTATATCCAACTTAAACCTGTTCAAGTCCAACTAAAACCTGTTCAAATTCATCTAAAAGCTTGTTCAGAGCCATCTAAGACCTGTTGAAATCCAAATAAAACTGTTCACGTCCAACTAAGACTTGTTCAAATCCATCTGAAACCTTTTGAAATCCAAATAAAACTGTTCACGTCCAACTAAGACCTGTTCAAATCCATCTAAAACCTTTTGAAATCCAAATAAAACTGTTCACGTCCAACTAAGACCTGTTCAAATCCATCTAAAACCTTTTCAAATCCAACTAAAACTCTTCAGGTCCAACTAAAACCTGTTTATATCCAACTTAAACCTGTTCAAGTCCAACTAAAACCTGTTCAAATTCATCTAAAAGCTTGTTCAGAGCCATCTAAGACCTGTTGAAATCCAAATAAAACTGTTCACGTCCAACTAAGACTTGTTCAAATCCATCTAAACCCTTTTCAAATTTTCAAATCCAACTAAAACTCTTCAAGTCCAACTAAAACCTGTTCAAATTCATCTAAAACATGTATTTGTAGAGACTGTCTACTGTCTTGATGAAAGGTTCTTCTCATTAAAAGGGCCCTCTTTTTAAGAAGTTTGGACACCTCTGATCTAAAGCAATCCAGATAAAGATGGGATCATTTACCCCCCACATCATGCCACAGCAGCTTATGATGAGGCGAGACATATTGAAGCAAGAATTTACCACAATGAAAGGTGAGCATAAAAGGGGCTAGTGCTGAATGAACAGTTTAAAAACACTTTTATAACTTGACCTTGTTAGGATGGGGGAAATAAATTCTCAATCACTGCTCTTTAGGTTGTTTCATTTAGAACAATCCACGCCTCACATCTTTTCAGTCAATGCTAAATAATTTCTTGCCCTTGAATTAAGTTATTCACTGGGTTTCTAAGATACTGTAACTCGTTTTATGGAGCGTCTAAAGTTCCTCGCTTTCCGCCTCCAACATGAGAGTAGTTAAATTAAAAAGCTATAAAGCTGGCGACAAAGACGGATTATTTAAGACAAAGGATGAGGGACCGAGTGAGCGGTATGATTGCTCGGGGATCGCTCGTCTCCTCTGGAACACATTCTCTTGAGTGTTCTTTTTGATGGCCGTCTTCATTGAGTGTGAGTTTACTGGTGGAGACACTCGGTAATGAGTAACGCAGTCGATATTCTGCTGACTGGTAAAGATGGCCCCGGATTGGACACACCGCGGACGCTCCTCTCGAATGAAACAGCAGGCCCGGGGGATCAGTTGGTCATCTGTTGCACAGCTCCCTCAGACTGTTTCCAAAGCTAATAAATCAAGACAGATTGAAGTCCGGAGCCTCGGGGGAAATGACATTTAATTTACAGTTAATGAAAACAAAGAGACACACACCTCTTCTCTGTTCTCTGCTCATCACTCAGAGCTGCACAGAAGTGCGTCAATGATTTTCACTTCATACAGGCAGCGTGTGATAAAAGGGGTATGATTTGATGATAGTATTTTTAGAACATTGTGTGGGTGGTTGTGCCTATTAACTGTAATTGTAAGGATACAGTTATGTTGTTGGAGTCTATAGCAGTTGTTGTAGGCTAAAGCCATAATCAGTACAGGCATATAATTACACACTTTTTGTCACTTGAGTTCAATACTGGACCAACACCACTTAAACTAAGTTTCTTACTTCTTCTTTGAAATAATGTTGGTGTACTTTTTGCAATATACGTCTAACATTACTTTCAATTTTTTTAAGTGAACAAAGCTGATGCAAGTATTACACTCAAATTTTCTACTATATGACTTGCACATGTTTATGTTAGTTACATGATTATGGCAGCTTATCAGATGTCAGCCTCAGTCAAGCAAGTGAGCTCCGCAGCAGCAGCATGGATGACCGATCGTAGAGGGATCCTATTTTTCACCCACAACCAAAGGCACTTTAAAAAGCTAAATGCTATCATAATTTTATAAGCAATTATTTAAAATATTTATGTTCATGAGTTTAATTCATAGTTCATATTCCAAGTAGTAACAGTATTGGTATCAATGAAAAAGTAATATAAACTAATATTATCATATCAAAAGGAAAAATGTTGGTATCGGCCATCCCTAGTTTATGTTTTGGCAAAAAAATTATTGATCCCACAGCAATCACATTGATCACAGACAGCTAAAGTATAAAAGTACAAGAAAAACAAGTGTGCATGCAGAAAATAGAAAAATGTAGTATATTCAAAAAAACGGTGTAACAAAAGCAAATTAAGTAAAAGAAAAGGCTAGAAAATGACCATTCAATGTAATAAAAATACACACAGTTACATAGTAATTATACAGGGGGGTGGTATACTATAATAAAAATAATAATGGATTGGATTTATATTGCGCTTTTCTCCCAAGGGACCAAGGGACTCAAAGCGCTTACAGGCCGTCCATTATTCATTCATGCACAGTCACACTGGTGATGGTAAGCTACAACTGTAGCCACAGGCGCCCTGGGGCAGACTGACAGAGACGTGGCAGCCATTTTGCGCCTCTCCGACCAACACCACATACATTCACTAAACATTCTTACACATTCATACTGTGTTGCATGATTAAGAAGTATTGCAAAGACCCATCAATATTTTTTTTTTATAATTGCACATTGTGGAGGTATGGTGCAACTAAATTACTCATCACTATATTTGAGTTGTCCGGTCTTACTGCAGAAGGATTAAAGGACCTGCAGTGGTGCTCCTTACTACACATCAACAATTGTCTTGTTAGTAACTAATGTGTTTGTTAGGGTCAATAGTCTACTGACAGACTTCACTTCTACAGAAGAATGTACATATTTTTATATATATTTATTTACATATATTTACATTTAGCAGAATGCTATGAAGCTACGGTAGTGTGTGTGTAATTGTCACACGTCATTGGCCTAGCATTTTAGTAATGTCTATGTCTTTAATGCCAATATGCATTTTTTACTTCAAGTAGGTTGCATAGTGTTTGCTAATCTCATTAGGCAGATCTCAGTTTAAAAGTCTTTGATGAGGAAGCACAGGTCATAAAACATCTGTGCATAACTCTAAGCCCTCCATGTGGTGTCAAGTTTTGTACAAATCCTGGATTAGCCCTAAGCATCCATGAGTGGTTGTTTGCAACTGGTGTACCCAAAATGCTACTATGTAGCACAGGCACAGCTAACAGGTCACTCGCTAATGTTCTCATGTAGTCAGTTGTTTGCGTTTGTTTTTTTGCAATGATGAAAATTTTGAGATTTTTGGCCAAATCCTCTTTTGTCCATTGAAAATGTACTTTGTACTTTACGTCCGTTAAATGTTCTCAAAGCGCTGTGTTCACCCCACTTTTTATGATACAGACTATTTTATTCAAATATGTCCCACCACAACAACCATATCCCCCAATTAACCATTTTGTTGCAACATTAGTTTAATCATAACCACCATGTTTCTTTTCATTTTTACAGAGATTTGACATGACCACTAGAGGGTGCTAATTTACCACAGTGTGTCCCCTATCTTAACATTGTTGTTTTTAATCCCTTTACAAAACGTAAAAGGTCCAGGTTGTATCTGACGTGTAGGCTTTGTTCGTATGCCTGTCTGCAATCTGTGCGACATTTGGCTGGCTATTAGATCGTCTTAACATAACTGGAACAAGCAGGCTCCTCATCAGTTACTCCATATGCTCACAAACACAAATAGGAGCAGCAGATTTATATGAACAAATTTATGCACAGTTATATAGATTACATGTTGGAAGCAAGCATCTTGTTGCTACAAACAGTAATAGTAATAGTACAACAATGATAGTTTGGTGTATTGAACACACTGGGGTGTGAACATAGATAAAAAGGGAATATCATTCACAGATGCAACAGAAACCTACATGGCACACGCTTTTCTACAGTGCATTTACAGAGCACATGAGTTTACATAGGTTTGATGTACGCCAATGAATGTGCTTGGTGAGTTCTCTGACCAGCAGGAATCTTGTCTTTTATCAGAGCATATTACAAACCCACACTAAGACATCACCTATAGAGAAACCTCTCTGTCTCTATCCCAAGGTACTTTTCTAAAACATTGCACCTTTACCAGATGAAATAAAGTTAAAGTCCTTTTCCCTCTCCGTGATTTAAGCAAAGAGTGAGGCTCAATCATGGTGATACAATCAAAGAGTTGTGCTTTTGGAGCGGAGTAGATGAACAAATGCTTCCAGACAGAGGGGTTTCAGGCTGCTCCGGTCATTGTGTGATATTACAAAGCTCATTGAAGGTGACGTGGCTATAATTCATTAAAGTGAAAGAAAGGAACACACACAGAACATATAGACCATGCAGCAACAATCAGCAATATGATTCATTTAAAATGATTAGAGATAACAAAATTGTATCATCTATCATTTTATGGATAGATGATGGTAGTAACTTAGCATTGGCACGCTGCAAATTAAACAATAGGGTTAAAAGGACATTGTTGATGTGCAGAACGAGCTTCTACAGGGTTTTTTCCGAGGACTATGCAAAACTAATAACATATAACATAAATAACATATAAAAAGTACAGACTCCAAACTTTTAACTCTTTTTAGAGCATATGAACAACTATGGTAGCCCTTAAGGTACATGTCTTTGTTTAAAAATACTCAATCTTATTGTTATTTTACCTTTGAAATATAAAACTAAATCATTTTAGTTCCTAAATGCCCTAAACCTCCATGAAAGAATATGTGCTCAAATTGAAACACAAGTGTGCTTCTCCTCCATCAGTACTCAGTTTGTCAATATAATTGTAATATAATTTTGACTGGGTTCTGTGGGGCATTATATTTTATTTTTCCAAGATAGGCAAATATAAAACATGTTATTTGGATTATTTGATACATTACTTTAAACTGATGTGTTCCATTTTGTCCAGTTGTTTTATAAATTACGGCTCAAATGGAGAGCCGTGGCGGACCAAGGCTTCTTAATATGATTGTGACCAGTGGTGTTTAGATTTTTAGGATTAGCCACACAAGACACTGGCTTACAGGCCGGCTGCATTTCAAGTCTTTCAAGTCAGTGTTTGTTAACTTATGTGTGGCAGAAAACCCCAAAAGACAACACCACCAGACACCCAGGATCTGTTGCGGATGGAAGAGCTTCCATGAAGTGTAAACTGTACTTTATAACAGTTTCAATGAGCCCAAGTTAACAAGGATTGGTTAGACTTTCATTGAATGGCGTGGCATCATGTTTACCCACCATAAGCCAAATAAAAAAATAAGGGAAGATTGACATCAGAAAAATTAATTTAAATAGATTTTCATTAAATAAATTTAGCCTAATGGGTCAAATGACCTTTTAGTAAATCCAGCATCACTTGCGCATGTCTCAGTTTGTGTGATTTACTGTGCCTCTAATCTCACTGGATCAATTATTTTAAATAGATTTTGCATTAGCAATAAATGTCTGTGTGAAGAATCCAAACAGCAGATAAACCCTGCACACACTAAAACACTCACAAGGCCACCTGTGTGAGATGATTATCTTGTAGGTAAAGTAAAACACAGTAAGTCCCCAAGCACCGATCTAAAGCCTTCTCAGATCTGTGAAGTTCTTAAATTACACAACCCTGAAATAGACTTCAGAACCATGTAGTGTGCAGCTCAAACAGCTGTAACACTTTATGACGACACACTAGTCGACACAAGGGACAACTGCATTCAACTTAAGTTTGCAAAGTGTAGTTTATTCCTGTAACTTTATGTACTTGTTGTTTTAAAGAGGAAAGGTACAATAAGGGATGAAAAAGACATTGTTGGATGCATCTCTTATTCTCAAACATAACCTTCTTTTATGTTCGCCTCAAAGCAGACCGCCATAACCATAAATAATATCAATTTAAGTCAACAATATAGTTGTGGACAAATTATACATGCTCTATTAATGCTCTACCCATGGTTGTTAGGTCATATACAAATGTATTTCTTTTATTCAGTTAAATCTTATTTAAAAAGACAAAAAGAACCATAATAAACTACTTAACTGCAATAAAATTGTCACTAAAGCTGACGCTCTCATTAAAAACATTTAGCAGGAGTTGCTAATTCCGACAGCCAGTCATTACCCCAACTCTAATTTCCTGCCTGCACTTTTTAGTTTTCCCCTGTACATGACTGCTCTTCTCCTGAAACAACATCCAGCAATTAGCTCTTATCGTGTCAGAGCCCAGACAATAGCTCGCACTGCAAATGAGTTCATGGTCACGGCTCTTTTTAATCACAGCCTCGGACATTAGCCATTAGCCGGGGCCACAGCTGCGCTCACGCCCACACGATACAGGCTCACAGGGTCATTACGGAGGCGGGGGTTACTAATAAGCCTCTCTTATGAACATGGGGGATCAAAAGCAGGATATGGAAAGCTGTTTTTCTGTGCTTTGTGGTCCTGTTTTTGTCCCAATCAGAAGCTTTTATAAAGACAGACAGTTGGTGCTTGAGTCCCTGATGTACACTTAAGTAATGGATATGAATTTTAAATAGCAGTTTTGTCTTTAGGGGGACCTTGGTGTTGCTCCATGTCTGTTCCTAGATCGGTTCCTGGGTTTAGTCCTGTCCTTGGTCTGCTTTTGTTCATGGTTAGTCCAAGTTCTGGCTCTAGTGTGGTCCTGTCTTGGACTTGGTCATGGTTTTGATGCTAGTTTAGTCGAAGTTGCAGTCCAGGTTTTAGTATGTCTTTATTTGTATGTTTTAATTGAAGTTTAGTGTTAGTGTTGTCCTGGGTTTAGTCTTATTTAGTCATGGTCTTAGTGCCGGTTTAGTCCTGGTTTAGTCTTTTATTTAGTTTTGGTATTACTCGTGGTCTGGTCCATGGTTCAGTCACAGTTTTAGACTTAGTTTAGTTGTGGTTATGTTTAGTCCAAAGAGACCTGGGTTAGTCTTGGTTTAGTCCAATGTTTTCCTCTTAGTCAGGTTTGGTCTTTAGTTTTAGCTTTAATCATGCTTTTACCCTCCGGTTTGGTCCAGGTTGAAATCTCTGTTTTAGTCCTTCTTGAGACACTGGTTTAGTTTAGGGTTGAGTCCTTAACCAATCCATATGGCTCCTGTTTCAGTTCATGTTCTGGTTTTGTGAAAGGCCTCTAACATTCCAGATTTGTCCCGAAGCCCTTCAGTTTGAAACCCCTGTGATAAAGTTTTAACAAGGCGCTTAAATTAAATTTTTCCAACATTTAGCCTGTCAGTGTCAGTGGAGCATTGCATCAGCTCAGTCCAGTGTGGAGCCAGGTGTTCACCCTGTCTTTCAAAAATACTGGTCTGTCTGTTCACCTTAAACTTTCATAACTCCTCCTCTACGCTCCTCGTTGTTTTTGCTGTTGAGTCTCTTCATCTTTACATGTTCTGATTTCTCTCAACTCGCGTTAGGGACAGCAGTTCCATTTGTAGCAAAGCACTAACCCATTCATAAAGAAGTACTGTATATTGCAATGTCCTTCCAAAGCCAGTTAACCGAACACAAATTGGTCAAGTTGCATATTGTAAGAATGCAACAATAGGGCACAGTTTTCAAAACCCATTCTATTTTAGTGGTCCTAATTGGTTACAGCTACTTAAGTTTTGTTTGACTGATATCTCATTTGGCAAATAATAGAAAAAAATATGTTGTGACAATTTTTAAAAACGGAGTTATCTGCTTTTGCAAATGAACTCTTCAATATACTTTAGTGTTTCTGACACTAAACAACTGTTTTTCTGTCGCCATTAGTCACGTGACTCTTGTCTCTTGTCCTATTAACAACCAAAACTTACTGACTAACTAACATTAGTGATTTTACATCGTAACAGTTTATTGATAAGAATTTACTATGGATTGCGTTTCCACAGAAAATCAAACATGTGTTTCTGACTTGTTTTATTCAAACCTGTTGTGTTCAGTTTAAAGACATGTGCCACAGTCACACTGCTCTCCTCCAACCATTCCCAAAGCATTATGGTCTATTTTGACTGTCTAGTAATAATTCCTGCACACTACTTTTACCTATGCATTGTGGGAAACTTTGAGTGCACTACATTTCAGTCACTAGGCATTCAAACACCACTACAAAATATCGTAATCACTATATAATGCACTAAATAATGATGAATAATGAATAATGTGTGTTAATTTAGACTCAACCTGAGATTTTTTAATAAATATAAGGTACACCAAATATGTATTTTTAAGACATATGTCTTTTTATCGCATCTGTTCTTGAGGGCACAGTGGCTCAGTGCTAGAGCGGTCGTCCTTCACCCGTAAGGTAGGTGGTTCGATTCCAGCTCTCCCCACAGTTCATACTGCCGTTGTGTCCTTGGGCAAGACACTTAACCTCCCTTGCCTCCAGTGGTGTTCCAGCTGTAACACTGGTGAATGGAACCTTAATGTTCTGCAAAATGTTCTTCCGCCAACACAAGTTGAACGCACTACAGTAATAACTAATAAAAAATAACAGCAGTAAAACTGAAAATGAATGAACTAAAGAGTCAAAGGCACAGCTGTACACAAAGTCAAATCTACAAACCACAAACAGGTAACACGTACAACTCGAGTCCAGAAATCTCAAACTCTCACTTTGAAGCCTACAATAAAAGCAGCACAGGAGTTCAGATTTAATAGAAGGTACATCAATAAAATGTCAGATTTCATCAAACTCAAATCCTTGCTTATGTCTCCTTCCAGGTTTGGTTTACCAAACAAATAAGTACCTCCGTCTTTTCAGAGAGTTTCTATAGGGTACAACTCCAGATGGTTGAACCGATGGACCATAGATGTTTTCTTCCACCTCCTTATCTCCACAACTCTGCGGTATTTTCGGTTCCACTCTGTGCTTTCCCCAAACTACAACCCTGCAGCTTTCACTTCAGTGTGTGCCTCAAATCCAAATTGAACAGGTGACTAAAGTGTCAAAGCCAGGAGGATTACACCTAACACAGATTACAATAGGAGCCAGACATCCTTACTCAATGATTATCATCTGTCGAGAGGGTCCACTGTTGCACCAACCACTCTTGTTAATATGCTTACAATCCCTATTCTCACACTACATGCCACTGCTACCGAGCAACAGCACCGTCTGTGTAAAAACAGAACTAGAAGCAGGGAGAACAAGTCACGGTTTGTCATTCATTGATTTACTCGTCAGTCAGGTGCTCTCTGATCAGTACTCGCGCTCTAGTTTGTAGGTGAGAGTGTTCGGAAGAAATAGGAGGCACTAATAACAAGTAATAATAATTTCACAGAGGTTTGATGAACGCTTGTAGGTGAACAAAATCGGCCCATCTATCTTCTCCAACTGGCGCAACATGATGAATAACTAACAGTAGGAAATGCATATCGCTCATGGAAGATTTACAAGGAATATGAACAATTCAGAGCCAGAGAGATCAGCAGCAGCACTGGTTTTCGTTCAGAGGCCCCTGTGTGTGCGTCGGCCCCACTTGAACTCAGAGAAAATGTGCTTATGCTGCAGAAGCTCGAGCACACACTGTGTTGGGGGACTTCCACCTGATGTGACAGAGAGCTGCTCTGAAAAATATATGTGCTTTTCAACACCACGTTCAATTAGTCTTTGGGTTCTTTAATTAAATATTGGATCAAAATTAAAGCTGGTAAAGTCACATTAAAGCTGCATTGTGTAAATTGCTTTAGTTTACATTTGAATGAAGTGGAACACGTCGGACACAAATATGTATTCATAGTGTGTAACTCCGTCCAAATGACTCTCGCTGTGTGTGTCTACAGCAGCGTGTTCATGCAGGGTAAGACATTGTTTACTTTGTCTTTAAGTCTTTAGAAAGAACAAAAACATGATGGACCCTGATGGATTTTCATTGTATGGCTGAACATTTCAGCAGCTAAAACAAGACTTTATCCTCAACTTTGTCTTTGTCAACCGCCTGCTGCAGTGTGCTCACTCTCACCTGAATGGTGTTGGAGACTGTGAGGATCTCAGGATGGGTGTCAGTATTGGTCTAACAGAAACTACTGTGACAGAGCTATTTCCCTTGGGGATCAATAAAGTCTAAGTTATGACAGGAAAGACAATAATGGATGTCTTTCTTTGATTAATCATGTGGATTCTATCAAAATTCTATAGTGTCTACACTATAGTGTAGCATAAATGGATTTGAATTGTGTAGAAATAAAATGAATTGTGTATTATGTCTTTAAATCATGTTATGTCAGCTTCAGTATTGTTAGTATTCTTTTGGATTGTATTTATATCATTTCTAAAACGCTGGTGTGAAAGAGACTTTTGTCACTGGTGTGAACGTAGCCTCTGTAGCCGTTGCTTTATTTGAGAAAAGCATTTTGCCAATATATCTTAGTGTATTTCCCAGATAATAGCATGGAAGATGTGTGTTAAAGTAAAGTGCATAATAAAATAAAGAATAATAAGGCTTTAGTGTGTTTGTATTTATCTATTTATCCAGTTGTATGTCACTCTGAGGCCCTGTATTAACTATAATCTAGTTATTAATGTTCTTTAAAATGAAGTGACAGAGGTTTGGTGTGTGTGTCACTGTTTGTTGTAAGCATAAAGCAAAGCTAAGTAGTGTCTTCTAAAGTAAACCATTGCCATCTACTGGACAAACTAAGAATACACATGCCAGGGAGAAAGTATGTTGAGGGAGTAGAAATGCAGATCCTTACTTGAGAAAATCCACTTGTGAGTTCTTATTTGTAATAGCTTGTTTCACTTTTGCAGCAATAGGGCCATTTCCAGCTCATGGCTTTTATTAGAAGGTAATGGGGCTGCAAACAACAGACTGGAAGCTTCTCAAGGGTCACCAGAGTTGTTTACTGACAAAAATTGGCATCTTTAAGACGCCTCTGCTCTGCGTTTTCTCCCTCTCTGTGTCTTTGTGAAGCGGCTGTGCTAATCCTTGAAGACTCACTCCCACCTGCCAGTGCTCATTATTTTCATGCTATTTTTGAGATAAACAACACTGAGTCGCTCAGTGCCAGAGAGAGTTCGCTCTTCAATCACACGATAATGAAGCTGGAGATGGCAAACAGACCCAAGGGCAATGAAGCAGACTCTGGTTAATGCAGCCTCACGCCAAGGTCATGTCTCTGAGTCTTATACGAACTTATGATTATTATTGTTACAGATTATTTAGACCAACAATGACTTTACAGGTGAAGGAAAGAAGGAAATTTGACCTTTACCAAATCATTTATTGATCAGTTTTTCTTGTGTGCTTTCTAATCAAGACTGGAAAAAACAATTTGATTTGAATTATAAACTGTGACGTGGGAACGTGCATATGGCGTTTAAATGCCTTACATCAGCCACTGGCACAATCAAGCCCCACAATCAGTCACATCCACACATAATTTCAATAACCCAGCATCCTGTTTCTCTTTTGAACCCTATATGCTTATGTTTGCCGAAGTTTTGCAGAACCACAGAAGGAAGGATGGAAGGAACCTCATTGGCTTACCTGATGGAGTGTCTGCCACACAGCTATCAGGGTTTGGTCCTTGACTTGGGCTCCATCTACTGTTGCTGTCTACAAAAGGCCAAAAAAGAGGGAAGAAATAAATGATCAAATACAACAGAAAAAAGGTTTATTGTATAAAATCTTCTCATGTATTTGTGTGCTTATTGTTATCCTATGTAACTTATGAAAACACTCTGAAGTGTAAATGTTTAGTGATAATAATCTATGATCTTCTGTAAATCATCTGTCCACTCAGATGTTATCATGCCAATGGAGAATCTAGTGCATTGTGTGCAGTGTGTTTCTGTTTTTACCACTTAGTCTTGTTAGGGGTTGCAGATGACTGGAGCCAGCAACTGGGGTAGGCCTCAGGCAGGGTACACCCTGGACAATGGCCAGTTAGTTGCAAGACATTTGTATTATCTATCTAACTATCTCCTTGATTTGATCTAATTATTCTGGGGAAATAACTTGTATGGTAAAAAGTTTCATAGTGTCACTTTAATGTTGTAACAAGATGTATATAACCCAACGAGAAAGAATCAGAAAACTGATGGTGTTTAACAATGCAATTCTGCTCATGGAAAGGTCAGCACACTTGAAAGAACGCTGATATACATTGATATTTATTGTGTTTTAATGTCTCCAATCTTCAGGCCCAAAGCTGCTGGGATAGGCTCCAGTCACCCGCGACCCCAACGAGACAAAGCGGTAGAAAATGAATGAATGTCTCCAATCCAATTAAATAAATGCCCTTTACTTTTCTCAAGCCTGCTGGGTGCATGAATCCTGACTCTTACTTTGTTGTTGCAGACTCTTTCCATCAACCTTTTTAAAAATAAACTCTATTTGGTGGAGTTCAGAAGGTCACCCAGCTCTGTGGCTACAGAGGTTTCCAGTGCTGTGTTTATAGAAAACACTGTATCTATGTAAAGACAAAAGGCATAGTTTCAGGGCTTCTTTTTTGTTAGTTTCTTAAGTCTAACCTTCATCCTGCCCTCCCCCCAAAACACTTCTTTACCTTATCTGAAACACTTCTATCCTCATGCATACAATTACCCCCTTCCCCCTGCTCCCCCAATACCATCCTTCCTTCACTTGACCACGTAGCCAGATTAACATAAGCACAATGACCAAACAGAAAGAAGGCAACAGGAAAAACACAAACTACTCCCACAAGACTGTATGTTTATGTGAAATGCTATTCTCATTATTTAATGCTGCTTTAGACCAAAACATACACCGCAAGCATCGGAAAAGTCTGGCATTAAACACGATGTTGCTTTAAGCAGTGAGCTTTGAGATATTGTAGTGGTTTAGGGATTTTCATGGAAAGTTATTAGAATGCAAAAGAAACTCAACAAAAAGAAAAGAAAATGTTTGGTCAACAGTTTATTGACATCAAGCCCAACAGTAAATATCACCACTGACCACATGCAGTCATATTAGATCAGGCATGTCAAGAATACAAAAAATTAAAAATAAGAAAACATATGCCCAGTAAAGAGGAACCGTACGATCATAGATTTAATTAAATGGGCAGGTAGGTAGTTTGAAAATGTGTACAAAAAATAAATCTCTAGTTTTACATTCAGTTCAAGTAAAAAAGTCATGTAAACGTAAGACTGAAAAATTCATGCAAACAGCAAAACTGAAAAAAAAAAGTTGAAAAAGAAATGCATTATAATTCACAGACATTGAACCCAATTGAAGAGTGCAACGTGCATACATCTGACAGTGTGACCAACTATTTAGTGCAAACAATGTGAATTAAAGAAAAAAATTAAATAAAAAATAAGACCCATGAAAACAACACCACAACCTTTGTATGAATCTTGTGAACATGTGCACATTTAATAAAGAAGGTGTTGAACGTGTAACGATGAACCTATATTTTTAGTAAAAACAGGAATCAATAAAAGCACACTGGAAATTGAGGAAGAGGATCTTGACAGGGATTAAAAGACACTGAAGAAAAAACACCTTCAAACAACATGCGAAGAACCAACTATGGCTTTGAACTGCCTTTTGCCTTCAGGGCAACAAGCATGAGTCAAGTGTCTTTCACACATGTGTAAATGTCCAGGAGAGAGGAATGGGGTGTGTGTTGTGGTGGGCAGGGAAACAACAATGCATTTACTTTAAAAATCCTCCCTACAGTCTTTGAAAATATAATGTCCATGAGCTGAATGTGTAGGTAGTGTGGATGCAGTATGTAAAACATTCTTAGGATGGCCTTAAGCTATTTACAGAGTCTTTTGTATAGAGTAAATGCCATTCAGCCGTGAACCAGTGACACTCCGTGGTACAAGGCTCTCTTCCACATGTAGTACGTGGAACGAGGGGTGTAAGGGAAGTATGACCGGAATTCTTTAAAGGTTGGAAAGGATTTCTCCTCAAAGCGTTGCTGCAAGAAGAGCTTGGCCTTGGCCTTGAAGTTGGCCATAGCCACCACATCCAGGCCAAACATTTGCTCTTCGGCTGGCATCTGCCTGTGAACGGGGTGCTTTGGAAGTACGGCATCAAACAGTGGCATGGCAGACATTGGAATACATGCAAGGCTCTCCACAAATGGGAGAACATTCTGGTGATCAATCTTCTCCATGATGTGGTTTACTGTTGGGACAATAACAACCGGACTCTCAGCTACATTGATCTCTGAACTTTGGGCGGCCATCTTCTTCTTCTTGTTAAGGTTCTTGCCGTTTTTCCAGAGCCAGAATAAACAAAGAGAAATGTTTGGGAACTTGATTTTAAACTTTCCTGGGGAGGACTTGGACTTCCGAGTATAGCGCTTTGCAGCATTTCTGAGGTGTTTTTTACCAATATAAGCAATTCTTAAACTCTTGTGCTTTCTTCTACAGATTCTTGGTCTGGCCTGAATGGTATTGGTGGGAAAGACAGGCAGCACTGGTGACAAACGCTTTGGGCTTTGGCTTTTGTCACCATCTGAGCCATCATCACTGCTACCTACACTGCCTTTGTACCCTCTGCTGTACATAATGGCCTCTCTCCTCCAGTTGTAGTAGGTGGATCTGGATATCCCTGGAAAATTGCGTTTGAAGATCCTGAACGGGAAAGACGTGTTCATGGCTATACAATTCTGCAGGCAGCGTTTGGCCTCCTGCATGTTTGCTAAATTCTGGGCTCGCTCCATATCCATCTTGCCTGCGTTGAGCCCAAACATGCTGGCCACACTGTCATGATGGTCAATGTCATCATCTTTTGGATCAGGGGAGGACCACACTTCTTGTTCCGTGCTCTCTCCAGGACTAATCTCTCCAGATGATGAAGTCGTGTAGTGACCTCCAGACTTGATTAACTCTTGCTTCCAGTTGTAGTATGAAGACCGTGATATCTCTGGGAAGAAAAGCTTGAATTGGTGCAAAGGAATGAGTTTTCCTTCATTGTAGCAGGCTTGCAGGAAATACTTTGCCTCATACCTTGCTGCCGACTTCTTGCAGTGCTCTTGGGTTAGCCTTTTCCAGCGGTAGAATGTCCTCTTGGTAATGTTGTACTTGTCCTTTAGACTTGGGTAAGAGAACTGCAAATCCTTGACCAGGTCGTCACTCTTGGCGGGGGATGCACTAGGGTCACTGCCAGGGCTCCCACAGGTCAGGATGGTTGACTGGACAAGTGCCACAAAATGGTCAGTCCTGAAAACAGACTCAGACTGTAGCTCACCAGACCACATGATGTGCAGTGTTAGCGGCTCAAAGTCTTTTGGCCAAGTCCTGGGACGGATAACTCGGTTGAAATAGGGTCTAATCTTGAAGTTGAACAGGGGGTAGATGGAGTAGATTTTAAACTGCAAGACAGAGGACAGGGCGTAAAGGTGCCACATGTTGGCATAGGAGCCGGGGAAACAGGAGGCCTTAACATCTGCATCAAAGATGGCTTCCAAAACATGAGCAGGTAAGTTGAGCATGTCTTCAGACTCCTCAGCACAGAGGCTAAAACGAACAGCTTGGAGCATCATTTTTGAATCAATCATCCCAGACAGATAATATCTCTTCCACATGACCATTTCCACTACTGTGCGAACCTAAAACAACCATTGCAGACATACGGTCAGGGTTAAAATAATGTTAGACAGATAGATAACAAATAATTGGGTTGAAATTCATTATTAGAACTCTTTGTTGCTCACCTGTAGCTCCAAGCTCAGCCCAGTGTTGCCCACTAACAGCATGCTGGCGGCATCAAACAGGAGGTTACCTTCTCCTTTACAGCGAACGGGCAAAAGTCCACCAGGGGCATCAGACGGGTACAGGCCATGGGCCAGGTTGTCAATGCCTGGCCACTCCAGCAAAATCCTGACTCAGGGTCCTGGGAAGCTGGAATGAGGCAAGGGCTTGGGCCACCTTTTGAGCCACATTGGTTAAAGTGGCCAGACCAGAGCTCTCTGTGGCCTCCTGGAGCTCCCCCAGGACAGAAAGGATCAGCTCATTTCTCTGAATCATGCTGAGGATAGGATGAAACTAGAAGAAGAAAAAAAATAATTTTAGTTAAGAAGCCAACTAACGCAAAATGTTAGTAAAAGATGATACACACAGCATCTTGTTGAAACAGGAAAAATTGGCTCAAAAGTTTAACAATTAACACTCATAAATGATCAAATCAAGCAGAGTAAAGACAACATACAAACAATTCAGTCACCTACTTAAATTATTATTTGTACATTTAAGCGGGTTTGGTCTAACAATCAACCAGGTGTTGCGTCTAAACTCTCTCTTTAAAACGGCTGCACGTTGTATCCAGGAGTAAACAAGTGAGACGCGTGTGTGAACGATGTTACTGACCTGACCGTCCAGAGACTGCAGTGCGCCTCAAAGAAGTCACTTTATATGTTTTTAGCGCTGAAAATATAGTTCTGTTCTCAGTAGTTTAGTCCATTGTGCGTCCTGCTCCACAAGTGTCTGGTGTTCGGTGTGCTGCCTGCGAGGAGTAGTGGCTCTTCGTGCCGGTGATAAGCCGCACCTCCTTTCAGGAAATTGTCGATCGCCCATTCGTTCCCTTTTTTTTTTTTTTTTTTTTTTGTCTTAACGCTTGTAGCACTACCCCCACCACTACCTTTTCCCCTCTCCACCTCCCCCGACCTTCTACAAGTCTACAGCCAGGGTCAATTTCAATGTGAAGTGTTAACAAAAGTCAAAGTGTTATGGATCACAAGAAACACAAGAAAAACCACAGGTATCACTCATTGGTCTTTTATCAACATATTTCTGCTTTTCTTTGTCAATGCCATTTCCACATGTTAACACTTCACATTCAAGGTTATTTGTCAAGTGCTTAGTGTTAGGAGCAACTAGTTACTGCATAGCCTGTATTTATATTTATAATTTCACAAACCAACTAAATACACCATGTGCTCAATATTGGTAAGTTTATTGTGGAACTTTAGAAAAAGTTACTTTGAGTTTGTGGATTACACTGACTATGTGCAGACAGAGTTGGTTGGTGTGCTTTTTGGCCACAGAAGATGGCTCCTAGCTCTTTGTCTCCTCATTCTCTACTGTATCACTTCTAACACCTCCTCTCAATGCCTTTTGCAGGATTTCAGTAATCAAGGCCTTTTGTTCCTCATACACCCAGCCCCCATTGTCCTTACTGCATACAGCCCAATCGTATTTCTTTCAGGCTTACACTCACCGACACACCGGGGGACAGCAGCATTTGGCCCCCAGTGATGTGTCCACTCTCTGAGCAGACAGACTGGTGCCTGAAGTTCACTGGGGTTCAAGGCTTTCAGCCAACCTTTATCAGGCTCTGTGTGTGGACAATGAGAAAGTGGTTTTGTTGTTGAACAGATGAAGTTTTGAACAATATATAGTTTGAACAATTATATATAAGAAATTAGTCCATATTTGTTACAAATTAGTTGCTATGTACTGCCTTATCCAAACTTTAAGTTTTGAAACAACAGTGGAAGAAATGAAGTGCAATGAAAATGCAGGTGAAAAAGAAACCAAGATGAGACCAATGTAAATGTCTTTAAGCTTTATTGTTTTATCTCACTGTTACAGGCATGATATGTAAGATTTAAACAGAAAGTAAAATAAAACTAATGCTAAGACTGTAAATTACAATTTTATATAACAATTTTATTTTACAACACAGACAAACTTACATGTGCTTAGAATGGTCACCAGCAGATAACCACTGGCACATTTCTTTGATACTGAGGGCCTGTGCAGCTTCTCTTTTCTATTCATGTGTTTGAGTCTTCCCTATCTCACCCCCCCTGAGTCCCTCACACACCTTAGGTGTGTAGATTAGCTGTGCTGCACTGTGAACACAGGGGTGGGCTGGCTGCATTTAAAATGCAAATAGAGCTATGCTGGGCCCGGCTCCGGTGGTCTCTCACCTGCTGGGGCCCGTGTGTGTATGGGTGTGTGTCCAGGTGTGATTGTGTACTGGCTCAGACTGCTCCACTGATACTAGCAGTATCCTGTAAACATTCAGTCTGATCTGTTCGCACATACTGTAGCTCGCTCAAGTAATTAGTTTCACAGTGAACAGGGACATTGTTTTTCAGAGTGGCAGTAGACAAGCAGTGCTCTGTGTGTGGATTATGAGGTTACTTGAGTTCAGGACAATCACATTTTATATCTGATAACTGATTGAATTTTGTTGGCTTTTTGTTACAAATATATTCGACATGATTACCCATTTGGAAACATTTCAAGTGATAGAGATGATTCTCTTTGGAAAAAGCTCTACTCAAAAAGGAATGTCTTGTTTAATGAAAGACAGAGCATTATGCTTTATTCATTTATACTATTCACATTTGCATGCAGGAAAATGGTGAAAGAAATGAGAAATGTTCTAAAGTTAAAATGTCAAAGTCAAGAAAAGATCAGCTTCACTTTGGAAAGAAACTATTTGACACATGAACTCAAAGAACACAGTGCAGTTAATGGAGCTAAGTGTAACGGACACAGGCGTACTCAGTGGGATCAGACTGAGAGACACACACTCGGTCAGAAGCAGCTGGGAGAATTATATCAGCATAGATGACATTGTCTGAATTCAAATCCTTAAGACACAAAAAACCACATGTTAAAAGCACTGATGGTTGGATATTGTACTGTTGTAATAAATGATATAAACTCACGCAGCTGGCACTTCATGTGTGAGACTCCTGTGTGGACAGTTGAGTGTCTGTAAATAATGACACTTTCAGGTTATTTTGAGTGTACGTTTGTCACAAACCACACCCCATTGAAATATAGGTTCACACACAGAACAGGCAAGGTCTTGCCTCAGAGAGAAGTTACACAATAAGCCCTGTTTGTACTGAGGATGAGCGTCTGTACAGGGCTCGGGACAGATTTCCACACACGTGGCCATGTGGCCATATATCTTCCAGAAGTTAAGTTAAACTCACTTGTTCTTCTTTTCTTCATGATAAACACCACAGCAGCCGCCGTCAACGCCACGGCTCCTAAAACCGCCACAATGGTCCCAATCATGTCCTGGTTACTCTGGTCCCTCTGGTCACCACCTAAAACCACAAATGAGCCATTATCAAATAAATGTTGGTGGATTTTATTTTTCTGAAACCCCTTTAGTTGTAGGGTCAAAATTAGTGAATAGTAAAAAAATTATACATTATTTTCATTATTGTTGCATACATTTGATTGCTTTTCGTAGTATGACAAAATATTTGATGACTTAATCAAATAGGATACAATACTGTCACAATGCACAGCTTGGTCATTAATTTTACTTTTTACTTAGGCCCACTCCCACAACTAAATGACAATAAACTGACCTTTTTGTAATATGAAACAACTATTGCTGTATTACTCCAAGCCAATTTATTTTACAAGCTGAGACAACTGGAAAGTGTTTTAGTTTGTTCCCCACTGTTAAAGGCAAAATATGAATGTAAAAATTCCTATTTTTTCACATCTCATGTGTAAATTCCTATTTTTTCACATCTCTGGGCTTTTGAGACAGTGAACATTTCTGTAAACACACTGCCCTCTGCCTGTGATGCATTGCTTTCCTTCTTTGACGCCATGTTCTGCGCTAACAGCCTCTCCGAACACCACCAAGCACACCGCCACAATCACACTTCACACACATCCACACACCAGTGCCACAGACACTTCTAAACAATTGTACAAAAAAGAGGATATTTAGTGGATCTCAATTGAATAGAATGAATGCTTCTCTATCTGACCTGCTGTTAGCAAAAACGTCATTCAATATTTAAACATGTTTATGATGTTAGGATCCGTTTGCAAAGCTGCTTGTCATAGTTTTATTTTCAGTTTGTGTTTTGTGTTTTTTTTACCTCCCGACTGTGGTTTATCAAAATTAATGAAAAGCCCTCGTCCTTTCCCAGCAGGAGCTACAAAATACAGAACAGCATTATTATTATTATATAACACTAGGCACAACGCACTGTAGTTATTAGTCCTTGTACTGACCTGGCCTGACCTTCACCTCTGCTGAAGTCCACATTTTATTTTTCACTGTGGCCTCGCACCTAAATGTGACATTTTTGGGGCTTCGGAGAGCAACGGTCAGAGTTACAACATACGCCGAATGTTTGTTCGGAATCATCTTGAATTTTCATCCACCCACTGCAGAACGAGCAGTCCGTGCAGAAGTGTGAAGCAAGTGGCACTGTTCAAAGAGCTGAGGAGGACACAATGAAGAGACACTTCTTTTCCAGGGAGCAGGTTTATTGGCTGCGCGGATGAAAGAGAGACGGTTGAGCTTGGATCGATAGTACTGATTGTCAAAGTGCATTCTGATTCCTCAGCCATGGATGTAGTTGTTTTTTGGATTTTGCCATTACTTACAATGGCAATCTCAACACTGTTGGGCATCCATATGTTAACACAAACCCTCTCTTTACATGGAAATTGAATTCCGTAACTGCTTCTGGTAATGCTTTCTGCAGCTCGGGCACCTTCAACAAAACAAAAAGGTTCAAAGTAATAAAGATCACACTTTTCTTTGCCAAGTTTGAGGAATATTCAACAACTATCTCACCATTTTTGACGAACAGAGACAGCAGCAGGATGTTAATTGGAGCCATCACGTCTGAAAATGGGTTGACAAAGTTCAACACCTCGTATGATGTTCTTGTCAGTGTTGGTCAACAGATGTGACACTTCCTGCATCTGCAACATCCTCGACGTGCTCCTGTTGTTGGCCAATGTCTTTTCCACATCATCTACAGAACAGATTGAAAAAGGTAAAATGAAAGATAAAAAATTTTGCAACTTTACCTTTACATCTATATGTCTTTACACCCACCTTGTAACTTTTGTAACTTCTGTAAAAAAATAACAAGCAGTTTGCACTGATTGTCTTGATGGGAAATGAATGCATGATGGCAGATTATATTGCTACGCCTGTTTGTCATATTTTCATTTTGAGTTTAAAAGAGTGTATATTTACGCAAGCTTGAAAAGTAGCCATTGAGATATAAGATGGCTTTTTGTGGGGCCAATAGTAGACCAATTAGTAGTTTGTCTGTAAAATAATGGAAAAACTTGTTTTTATTTCGCAAATTTTAAACTATTTTTCTAGTCTCAGCAACCATCATTGATCATGGTTTACTGTTGGAAAAACACACTGCATATGGTTTTAGAGAATGCACTGTCAGATGAATGAGAGTAACTTACTACTACAACTACTGGGAGATTAGAGTGGAGACCCCCAAGGCAGCTGTCCTCTTCTGCTCTTCTCTCTTTTTATGAATGATCTCCCTCTTGTTTTAAATACTGCATCTATAACAATGTCTGCAGATGATTCTACGTTATATTAGATTAGATTCAAATTAGAATCAATATAAAGCTGCAAATGGTTTACATGCTTTAAATAATGCTCTGCAAAGGGAATTGGATTGTGTATTTAGCTGGGTATAAAATAATAGTGTTTAAAATAATGTTTTTAACACTAAACTAAATATATCATATATATATATATTTTTGGCTCTAAATCAGCAATAAGAAATAAAGGTAATTTAGTCTGAAGGACATCTCTTTGGAGCAGGTGAATGAGGTGAAGCTTTTAGGTATATTAATTTATACTATAATAATAATAATAATACAATTTAAAAATAAAACAATATAAATATAATTAATGAAAACATTAATAAAATAGTTACCAATATGTGTAGGGCTGTTTCTGTTATTAGAAGATGTCCAGTTTTAATGAGATTTTTTAGTTAAACATGTCATTCAGTCATCAGTGTAATCTCACCTTGATTACTGCTCTGTGATATGGTCAGCAGCTCCAAAGAAAGACTTCAGCTACTTCAGAACAAAGCAGCGAGACTGGCTCTACACGGCCCTCTATGGACCTGTATTGGCAGTAAACATAAAACACACTCATGGCTTTACTGTATGTTGACAATAGACATTTACCTTCTTCTAATATTCTTCATAATATTTGTACAAACAAGAAGCCTTCAAGGTGAAATGCAAAAAAAAACATGCTGTGTAGAGCAGCTAGTGAGTGGAATAATTTGCCTTTTTCCAATCTGAAAATAGATGTTTTAAAAATTATCTTAAGATAAGACTAACTAAGTTTTTTATTTGTCAAATTAATGTTTTCATGTATCTGTATTGTTTCATTTTTGTTTGTGTTCAACTTCAACAATTAAACCTAAATCATTAACACATTCTTGTAGTTACAACTATCTGTCGACAGAGGGAGCTAATATTACAAACATTTATCTACTAATCTTTTCAGAGGTTGGGATATTATTGTATATTGAAGAACACGTTTTTAAATCCATTTCTTTTAGTCAATGTGACAGTTCCTACTAAACGTCTGTTGGTTTGCAGGTTTGAATACTTACCTGATGGCAAATGAGATAACATTGGGATCACATCTGTGTAGAGAATAATGAGTTAAAATTATGCACAAAGACAAAATGGTGAATAAAGTTACACAAACAGCAGAGTTACCATGTTTTTATTATTATATATATTTACCCATTTTTACAGAACCT
Source organism: Perccottus glenii (assembly GCA_024416835.2). Classification (NCBI taxonomy): domain Eukaryota; kingdom Metazoa; phylum Chordata; class Actinopteri; order Gobiiformes; family Odontobutidae; genus Perccottus; species Perccottus glenii. The sequence goes on from CM044564.2 coordinate 14,801,171, forward strand.
CACTGACAAATCTACACAGGCTTCAATGCTAAAATTTAGAGATATTTTTACAAAAAATATGTTTCACAATTAAAATTTGTCACTAACTGATAAAACTTTTAACTTTTAGCAGAACACACCACTACCATAGACTAAAAAATATAAGCTTTATATATGTATATATTTACATTTGGAAATGATTAGGGCTGAAAAGGGCATCCTGTACATATTGCATTTTTCACATCAGCTGGATTGATTTGAGGATGTCTGAACTGTAGAGGTATAAAATATCCCTTTTCGTTCTTACCATACAAGTGAGTGAATTTCAAGTTTAACAGTGATTCATAGTTATACAAGTACAGTCATTTCTTCATTCATTTTCTTAACTCCTGCCTGTGACTGAACACAGGTTCATTACATTCAACAGATCCCAGAGATGCTCCTAATATAACATATAATCGCTTCCAACAGTCTTTTCATGCAAGGAAATGTTTTAAAGCCAAGAGTATTAAATAAAGACAAATTATTCTGACCACTCACATGCACAAAACAAACAGGTTCAAGCCTAAACCAATACAGGACAAATAAATGAAAGCTAGTTTAGAACAGAATATCAGCATTAGTACATATGACAGTTATAATAGAACACAGAGCTGAATAATGTAGGTCACTCAGCGCCAAAGCAAATCATTGGAGACTGTTATTTTGAGACAGTGAGGTCAAGATGTTCTAGTTCTCTGTTTTGGAACCTTTTGGACCATATTTACTGTTCATAGGGACTGGACCCAGAAAAAACTTTATATCAAAGTTAAATATCAAAAAAGTAACGACTGACTGACTGATAGGATTAGACCAAGAAAAATATTACACTGCATTTACAGCAAAATAAAATATTGTATTTCAAATAATTGTTTTAAATGAGGTCCCGTTCTTTCAGGATGCAAATCTTGCTTACAAAGGGAGCCTGGCACAAATTGAGGTTTTATGTAGAATACCTTGTTCCACTGGAACATAACACACAAAAGAGAGAACGTAGCCTACAGTCATCAGACCCTGAAGAGCCCTTTAGATCACACTGAACAGTATGTTTTGTTTGAGCTGATAACTTTTTAGCTGATAACATTTGATGATTTGCTACATTCCACTCATCATATGTACTCTTCAGAGTTCATGTACAAACCAGGGCTTCAGCTTCCTTAAATAAAAAGTAACCATAAGGCAGGAAAATGTACAGAATAAAAGAACCGTCATACAATGATATATTTAGATGCAGGTAAACACTGCATCCAAAGATAAATATGAAAGATACACTGTGTGAATTCCCACACATGTAACAGGTCCAGATCAGTGTTTTTAAAGAAGCTACAGTTAAAAGCTTTCCAATATTCTCTAAGAGGTGTCGTAGAAAAGAAAGCTTGATGCTAAAATAAATATGCTCTTTGAAAGTCAAAATAATCGTTGTACAAAAGGTTTCTGACTCCGCGCTGGGAATGACTGTGTTGAAGGTCAAGTAGATAAAGTGCAGAGTAGTAAAAGCCCTTCAGAGCCCTCACAGGCTCGAGGGCTGGGACTGCTGCTGGATTTGTGCGTGGTGGCTTGGCAGTGCTGGCTCACAGTCTTTAGGTCCCTCCTCACCACGAGCGTACATGAGCACCAGTGTGACTGTGGCGAAGGTGGCTGCATTAACTGGAAAGGCTCTAAGCAGCGTTGAAGTGAGGCCTCGTGTGAACACCATGTAGCCCTCTTTCCTGACGCTCTGACGCACACAGTCAGCAATGCTACTGTACTTGTTGACCCCGCCTACACCATCTGCCTGCAGCCTCGATTTGATCACATCCACGGGGTAGGTCGAAAGCCAAGATGCGATCCCAGCCATGCCCCCCGCAAAGAGCAGCTTTGGGATCATGTAGGGGTCCTCAGGTTCACAGCCCAGCTCCCGCGTCAGCACATCATAGGCCCAAAAGTACACTCCAAACCCAGGCATCTCACGAGTCAGAGTGGTCACCATGCCCCTGTTCACACCTTTAAAGCCCTCGCGTCTGTAGATCCGCACCAAGCAGTCCAGAGAGTTCTTGTACAACTTCTTAGTGGAAGCCTTCTTCTCGCCTGTGCCCTGCATCTGCATGCGCGTTTTGGCAAGTTCCATGGGGCAGCAGATCACACACTGAATGGTTCCTGCTGCTGCACCAGCCAGGAACTGGTTTGTGGGGGTGTCCCGTCCAAGCAGACGCATGGTGTTGCCCTGTACGCCGAATACAATGGCGTTGATGAAGGTTAGACCCATCATGGGAGATCCAATGCCTTTGTACAGACCCCATAACTGCAAAGAAGTGCACAGGGCTTGCATTAAACACAACTTTTAATTTTAATAATAAATTTAATAATTATACAGACAGAAAAGGTCAAATTGTGTCCATTATGGTTGTTTAGACAGATAACACTGTTTTCAGAACAGACTTGTGTTTCTGACACTTCCACAGAAACATACAACTCACAGCAGTGAGTATGTCCAAGTGCACAAACAAGCCTGTTTTGTTGCAGAACTTTACTATTATGACCACACTGTTTTTTTGGGTTTTTTTTTGTAGGGCTAGATACAGTATTTTAACACCAGAAATGAAAACTCGCTAATGGATATGTCCTATCAGACTGGTTCAGATCTGCTAAATGACTTAAACTACAGACTGTTTCACCACACTTAGTAGCACATAAATAACCACATCAAGCAAGTCTAGTGTGACCCGTGTACCCTCTGACTTCCAGTCACAAGTGTGTAACACAACTCCCTTTTTTGACCTCATGACTTTAAACTGCGCACTGCAAATGTCAAGAGACGTTCAACCTTTACTGCGACTTCCTTGACCTATGTAATATGATGTTATACTGTGCATTACCTAATATATAAAACAAATTAAAGTAATAGTGTTTATAACAAGTATGTTTGTTAATTTTTTCAGGAATCTTCCCAGTTCTCTTGACAGTGTTGCTTTACAGTATACTGAGCAGGAGCAACAACAAAAAGGATTACAACCTGACTCAATCATAGGAATCTTGCCAGTATAAACGGCCCAAACGTGTGGTTGCCAGCTGTGTGCAGCTTGTGCAAGGCTACATCTGACTCAAAGTAAAACGCTGAGAATGCAGTTTTACACCAAATAGTAAGAAACCATACAAAAGTGTACTTACCGACTCCTGACGAATGATGGACTGGAAGCAGTGGTAGGTTCCACGATACAGCGGTTTGTCAACATTTTGGACCTGGAGTCTCACCTGGAAAAAATGGATGCTTAATGAGCCAATAATCAGGTTAACCAGTCTAAATAATGACATAAATAGACTTTCACATACCTTAACTGTGTCAAATGGATGTCCAACCAAAACTCCAGCAGCACCTGGCGAAAAGTGGACAGCTTCTTAGAAAACGTAACCTCATGCTTCCATCGCGGTAAGGGCAACACTGCCTCGTCTAATTATATGCTCTACAAATCTAATGTTACATAAAAACAACATCCTATGGAAATGTTATATAATGAGCTTTTTTTAAATATTTTTCACATAGAATATATATTTTTATTTTCTCACTAAACATAACTACTAGGGTTTCAGTATTGCGAGATGATATTATAACATATAGATTCATCCCAAATTGAAGGACAGGTTATTGCAACATTAGTTGAAGTGACTAATTGTGAAATTAATTGCTCTGTTGCTCTCGTGTGTCAGTTGTGGTGAGAGCTACAGTAAACAAACTCCTAATCCCTATAAGTACTTGCTTTGTCTCATGACCCATTTGTAAGAAGATCCAATCAGAGTGGAGTCCAAGCTGTAAGCCAGAAAAGGAACACAAGTAGGCGTGTGTTTGATACAATGACAAGCGGTCATTGACCTAAATTAACTGGCATTACCTAGTGACCAAATTAGGATACACTCCTGCTCATCTTTGTAAACATTTCCTGTTTCTCGAAGACATGTGTAGTTCTGTGTGAATAAATATGAAACCACATGCTCTCTCTAGTCAGACAGAAACTAAAGCATGTTATTGGTCTGCAGAGGGGTGTCTGTGGCTCACTCTCTCTGAATATGGTATGTATGAGTAAAAACATTCAGAGCTCAGGTTGCACTAGGCCTGATGTCAAAATAAACTATGTAGACATTACATTGCTAGGTAAAATTGTTTGTCTTCAGAGCTCAGACAAAAATATTTTCTCATGTTAACTTTGAGACAATTACTTCCTTGAGGCTAAAAATAAAATAAATAAAAAAGCCTTACATTTAAACTTAATCTTTTCTTGTCATAAATGTTGTGCAATAACTACTGGGAATACATGACACAACACATGTTATTTGATACAGATTATGAATAATAAGACAAATTAAATTGATTATGCAGTTACACATTAACTAAAATCGAAAAACTAAAATGTTCGGAAGTATGCCGACGTGCGGTGAAATTTAGAAAATGCACTTAGCTGGTAATCTTGTGACAGAGTTGCGTCACATCATTAGTGAGTCGTGAAAAGGGCTTTGCTTTTGGTGTGGGCTGGCAATAGATCAGCAATAGTTTTGTTTTGTTTTGTTTTTTTGGCTCAGCCCTGCAAGGCACATGCATGAAACTTTGTAGTATTTTCTTCTATTTTACACACGAAGGACCAACTCACCTCCAATGCAGCCAGCCAGGAAATCCATCACTTCTTTACAGCGTCGCAACCTAATGAAAAACGAATTAAAACCAGTGTCTATAAACGTCTCTTTATTCGGACGAGTTTTTTAAAAATGTCTGTAATTCAACAGTTGCAGTCTTTTTCTGTTAGTCTGGTTTAGCGACAATATTAGCTAGCACCTGCTAACTAAGTGAGCGTTCAGCACCAACACCTGACAAACTAAAAAAGTGGGCTTTTTTGTTCTGCCCAAAGTCGTATATAACGTAGTGAATCTAATAAAAGTTAACTGTTTTACGCCAATTAAATGAACCGATGTATCGTTAAATTGGACACCCTCACTGCCGTCTGTATCGAGGAGGTTTATTTCTGTAGCCAGCAAGCTAGCACGCAGGAAGTAACTCTTAGTGGGTGGACCTTACCGGCCTTGGGAATTGTTTCAAACCAATCATGATAAAGGGATAACGCCGACACCCACACCAGACGTTACCCTTGATTATGATTGGTTGCAGAGCAGACGGTCTCCCCTGGTAAAGTGCGTCATCGGTCCCTTGTAATGTTTTACTTTCGAATGAACTGTCACCGACGCCTCATATTATCTGATTACACGTTTGTCTAATGCAAATATTGTAAAACAAATATATATGTTTATATTATGCAGCCCACACTGAAAAATAAATACACAAAAAATAAATGAAACCCTCATTCTGAGAAAGGGAAGAAAAAAAAGAAATTTTCTCTTTTTATTTTTTTTTATATTGGAGTTTTGAACCCAGTAGCAAAGAAGAAAAGGAATAGTTAATTAGTTAATGTGGCACATTTTATTTATTCTTTTCGGGTCGAAAGCTTGTTGGTTTTCAGTCTACACGTCTACGCCGTCTACGCACCAACATTGCTCAGTGACGTTTGCCAGCGTGACGTTGAACGGCGTCACGCTGTCACTGAGAGCACGCCCAAGGTTAGCTTTTAAAGCACAAGCTGTAAAGGAATGGGCTCACTTTGAAGATAAACCGGAGCAGCGGCGTGTTTTAACAAGATGCATTTTGTCGAGTTTGTTTCCGGCTCGTTTGCAGGTAATAGGATACTGGGTACATGACCACATGTTGTCATAGCAATGTCACTGAGTTATTAGCATTTGGCTTACACTAGCTAGCTTGTGTTTTACTATGTTATTACAATGACACGACAGCATGAGAGTGAATGTCTTTTATAACTGTTAGCCACAGCCTATGCCTAAATGGCCACCTTTGCTGACGATATGAATTAAAGAGGAAACCTTGTACTTCGTTGGTTTCGTATTTTTCCTAAGGTCTGTTTTCATGTTGGGAGGTTATGTAACTTGTCTGGCTTGCCGGCTAATAACGCGTTTTACACCCATGGTTCCCATACGTCACATGCTTTACTTACAACTTGAAAATGAGCTCTAAGCAAAAAAGTTGAGAAAATCAGTCTTTGAAGGTGTCGGGTTCTCAGTTAAAGGTTCTAAGGACAGTGGCCTAAATGACCCTCTGTACAGTTTTGATCCCCATGGGAGGTATGGTACACAGTGTCAGGGGAAATGAGGCAATATATTCTGGAATAATGGTGATTTATCCCCAGAGTTCCAAGAATCAATGCCAAGCCGCATGGAGGTGGACAATAAATGTTGGTTTTACCATAATTTTGTCCACTATCTGTACTTTACAATGCGGTAAGTAACTAAGAATAGTTCCATAGCTGAACATGTAAAAGAGAGATAAACTTAATGTTACTTGAGTTGACTTGTTTCTCTTTTCAGGTGCATGTGGCATGGCAGTAGGTTATCCTCTTGACACTGTAAAGGTAAACGCCTGTCTAAATACACAAAGCAACAGTAGCTACAACAAATGTACACCCTCACATTCTTTTCTTTCTACTGTCTAGGTCCGGATACAAACCCAAAAGCAGTTTACGGGAATATGGCAATGTGCCACCACTACTTTTTCAAAAGAAGGGGTATGTGCTATGGGTGTTGTCGGCATTGCCCTTGACTTGTGAATCTTGTCAGACAGGTTTTTTGTTTTACTGAGAAAAGGTGCAACCCACACTGTCAGATACTTTCAAAATTAAAGTTTTAAAAGTATGGCTTATTCAAGAATTCCAAGATAGTCACTCACTACTCATGTTACTCACTTGTGTTCTCAGGTGCCTGGCTTTTTCAAAGGCATGGCTTTACCTGTCACTACAATCGCTATAACCTCATCAGTAACATTTGGCATATATAGAAACAGTCTACATTGCCTGAGCCAACTACGAGGTGGAGGCCCAAACACTACATTAGATGTGATCCTGTCTGGTATGGCAGCAGGGGTGGCTCAGGTAACTGAAAAGTGTCAAAAATACTGTTAGTATATTTAGCTTAAAGCTGTACACAAACTCTGACAGGTCTTTCTTTTAACAGACATCAGTTATGTCCCCGGGTGATTTGGTTAAAGTACGGCTTCAGTGTCAGACAGAAGCTAAGCGGGGAGGCCTTGTGAAGCCTAAGTACCGTGGTCCAGTTCACTGTCTGCTGAGTATTATAAAGGAGCAAGGCTTCCGTGGGCTCTACAGAGGTGCCTTACCCCTCATGCTGAGAGATGGGCCATCTTATGCAACATACTTTTTGATGTACTCAACCATATGTGAGTCACTGACTGACAGAAACAGTGACAAGAAGCGGCCAGGTATGTAATTTAACTGCCATTATCAGAAGAAAAAAAATTATATTAATAGTGTATAATCACTGTAAAATAACACTTGCATCTTGGAAATATTGGAATAATTAAAAACAAATATATATTATTATTATATTCAGCCCTGCATCTAATTGGCCACTGTCCAGGGTGTATCTGACTCTGGCCCAAAGTAGCTGGGATAGGCTCCAGTCACCCGCAACCCCTTACTAAGCGGAAGAAAATGAATAAAGGAATGAATAAAATAAAAAAAATAGAGTCCCAGAGTGGACATATTGAGCACTGCTGCTAATTTTTTTTTTTTATTAGTATGTTTTGGAACACACATTTACACATGAAGAAATCTATGAACTAAACTGAATTTTTTGCAGTATTATACTTCATAGACAACATCATGTCCCTGCAGGGCTTCCATAGTATAGTACAGAGTGTATTATTCCGACGATTGTTTAGCTATTGTAGTTAAACATTTTTAGATTTAAAGGATTATTCTGGATTTTTTTTCTAGTTAGCCTATATTGGTTACTGGTGGAAAGATTGTTTATTACCTGTGGCAGTTTAGAGAACAGGAAGTAATCAAGACCGGTGCTTCAAGTGCTGCTGTTTATTTATGAAAAGCTGAATTCAAAATATATTTAAAACCATAAAGCAGAAAAAAATGAACATGCAATATAGTTTTATACCATATTACCTTACCATTATCTTATTTTGGAACTGTTAGTTAACTGTGACATCATATTGTTGTTTCAGACTGGGGTGTTGTGATGCTGGCAGGAGGAATAGCAGGAGCATCGGCTTGGGCTGTAGGAACACCAATGGACGTGATTAAAGCCCGTCTCCAGATGGACGGAGCACGGGACGTGAAGCTTTACAATGGTCTTCTACACTGCATCAGAGAGACAGTCCGTCACGAGGGAGCTAAGGTGTTCTATCGCAGCTTAAGCATTAACTGTCTTCGAGCATTCCCTTCCAACATGGTCGTGTTCATGACGTACGAGCTCCTCACTGAATTCCTCCGAGGTAAAACTGAGACAGACGAGCCGCCTTATATTGTAATAGAATAACAGTCAGCACCTACAGTATTTTATTATTTTGTTTGTTGTTTAACATATTTAATAGCAACAATGTTTACAAAGGGAAAACTGGTACTGTCTATATCACCTGATATATATATATCTCAACAAATAATGCCTTAAGTGTGATGCAACAAAATAACAGACATATTTCATTAGCATAGCATTTTTATTTTCAAAATACCATGCACTGTTTGCCTTTAACCAGCAACCATACTGCCATATTCCTACCACTAGATGTCCCCAGTGGACTGTGCTTTGTATTATTTCACATCTTGTGTCACATCTTACTCTGAATGTCTTTAAGGTTAACCTTTTTAAATTGGGCACAAAGACAATTAGAAGATGCATTTTGCATTTTCCATCATATGCTTAAAAAATTGAATGTATATTACACAAAGTTTAAAAGGTGCTAAACATTGTCCATTGATCATAATGGAACATTATGGTAATGTACAACATAATGGTCTAATGACATAACATTGATATCTTTACAATAGATTAGTACAGTTACATTAAAGCGGTGGTGGTAGGTTTTAAATATTATTACTTTCACTGAAACATCCTTCGAACATTCTCGGCCAACTCCGGCCTTTCTGTAACTGTGGGTTCTCTCCGGTTACTCCGGCCTCCACCCACCGCCCAAAGACATGCATGTATAGGTCAATTGGCAAAGTATAGTGAATGAATGAGCATTAATGGTTGTCTGTCTCTAAATATCAGCCCTGCGACTAACTGTCCACTGTCCTGAGTGTACCCTAAGGTTTGGGTTGCTGGGATAGGCTCCATTCACCCATGACCCCTAACGTGAATAAGCAGAAGTAAAATGAATGAATATTTTCACTCATATCAAGCTTTTACATTACACTTGTCCATCAACATCAACATGCTGCCTTGTCATTACTGTTGTATTTACTTTGCACAATTATTAATGTGGGGATGATAGATGTAATAAACATACACACACCCACATACATTTATATATTTATTTATTTATAACATAAATATATATATATATATATGATGAACAGGCATTGTTGTATTTATTTATGATAAAATATTGTGAAATTGTGAAATTCATTTTAACTTTTAATGATGAGAAATTTAAGTAATGAAAACTATTTATTAATTTTATCAGAGCTATAACAGAGCTTTTTTCTTGCACATTATCACACACAGTGTCCCTTTTTAAAGGCATAGTATGTCACTAGTCTGTACTAGATGTAATATTGATGTAATATACTAGATGTAAATTGTGGAAAGAAATTGATTCTATATTTTGATATTGGTGTTTTTGTCCTATTTTAAAAGTTTTATGTGCATGTAACTAATCTTTATCAATGTGACATGCCCTGTGTCAAACCTATATATATATATATATATATATATATATATATATATATATATATATATATATTACAGTTTTGTTCTTTTAGTGTGAAATGTTAATATATGAAAATGTAATCCTTGTAACAATATCTGTTTGCCTGTTGATGATTATTGCTGATAATTTGAAGTCAATAAATATTTTCCTATGATGTTGTTGGGTTACAATCTCTTCCAGTCACTTGAATTTGGCTGTAGTGATTATATGTACCAATTTTTTTGTTTATTAAAATAATTAAGTAAATTAGATTTGCCTCAGGCGATATATTTAGAGGAATCTAGGAAACATTTTCTATGAGCTTACAGAGCTAACCACGAGGCCTCAGACATTACTGCAGCAATAACACTTTGGTTTGTCCTGGTGTAGATTGACATTATTGCCAGGTGTTAAGTGAATGTGTTCATCTGTGCTACATGTGTAACTGGCTCATGCTCCTCCCACCATGGGTGCAATAAAAAATCTATTACAAAGAAGTCAACTGTAATGATTTAATTGCCTTTCAAGTAGAAGATCTACTCTGTTGATGCAGCAGGGTCAAGTCGGGTGAGACCATGGGAGAAGGATTTTTACCAAGTGATGGGCATTCAGATTACAAGTTGTAAAAAAGGACAAACAGCAATAAAAAAGAGTGGCTTTTGGCATATTTTTATACACTTTTGAAGATCCACCACAAACACATTCCACTGCCCTCAATCACACTTCAAAATGCATTAGTTGGTGTTAATTGCAGTACAATAACTTGACGTCCAGCGGAGTTCATAGCCTTTGATCTTGAAGGCTTAATGGTTTGGCTATTCATAAAATAGTGGCGTCTGTTCTGACTCGGTGTGCCTTTTAATTCACTTCCAAGCTTTTGCTAGCGCCTCATAACTCATTTTTCACAATGGCATACTTGGTGAAATTCTAGGAATCGCAGTCATTACTGTGAAACAAGAAAACCCCTGAATGTATCCTTTGTTAGCTGCTTTTAATTAAATCCTGCCAGTCTTTTCCCCCTTATGCAACGACAGGCTGCAATTATGAAAACGTTTTAAGATCTCATTGAATAAAATTACAGTCCGCTTAGCTATGTGCCGTCACACCAAAACCTTGTTCATATATTTTTAAAAGCATTTGCAATTATTCAGTGTTATTACCTTCACTCATGCTTATGAGAAAATACATACAGAAAGTAGTTCTGGCACAACATGATGTGCCACAAAGGGTCCTTCTAAATGCCAAAGCAGAGCAGGGTAACAAAGCTGAAATCTGTACAAAAGTATTGTGTTTCATTAATTTACATTTGGGGAAATCTAAAAGTAACATTTTACTCCAAAATGTATTCCATTTATAGTAAAAAGTAATGGTGCTTTTTTGTTGAAAGGTATGGTTTAAGTCAGGTTGGTGTGGCTTTATGTTCTATGTTTGTTAAACCATAGTTTAAAAAAATTACATTCAAAACTTATATATGTTGCCATTATTTTGAAAAAAAAAAAAGATAGGTAGCTACTGCTACAGTAAACAGTAAAAGAACCGCTTGCACTAGTTTAATTCAATGGGCACAGAAAATGCACCGTTTGCACCGTCACAAAGAGCCACAAGACCCCAACGAGATACAGCTGTTACTGATAAATGCTAGTTTGTTTGTTTTTTTTGTTTTTTTTTCATTTATTCATTTTAACACAAGAACAAAAACATGCTTCATTTGACAAAATATTACTGAACTGTATTGGCCCACTTTGTACTATGCCCCTGGAATGTATCACTCTAAAGTTACTCTAGTAAATGTATTACCTCTGACCTTAGTGCAAGTTTGTAAGCCCTGAATGCCCATAGCCCAGTATGTTTCCATTTTTAAAAGTAATACAGATAACATGACCACAAGCACATGAGGCATATATACCTTCAATCACCGTTTTCCACAACAGTTCATAAATACAAACTGTGCTGAACTGGTTTTAATAAAGGACTGTCACTTTCTTTAGTCATTTATGGTCAATATAATTGCAATATATGAACAAAAATGCCTTATATTTATTGTACAGTTCTCTCATCACTCCATATTTAACATATAGATTAAATAATGGGGAAATACATATAAATCTAGAACTACCCTAGTTTTTTACTACAAAAAAAAAGGTCATCAGATTAATTACACATCCTCCATATAATACCCCAATTTATTTTTATGTTTATTCAGTTAAAAACACTAAAATTCTACAACTTGGCAGATTTATATACTGCTAAACCGATGTATACGGCAAAAAAACAAACCCTCAGTCTTAACAAGCTACTGTATGTTCAGCTTGAGAGATAGAAATTACAATCTTAGAGAGACATTATGTTTAACAAACCATATTGTAGAATCAATTTAAGAAGAAACTGTTAAAATAAAGGCGTTCAGTTCAGCTTCCCTGATTGTGGCAGCAAATCAAATTTAAATACAGAAAAACTTTCAAAGTGTAACTGATGTACTTTGTTTTGTGCAGAGTTTAATAAAGTAGCCTATATTCTCTGGACCAAAAGAACAAAAGGTCAATAACAAAAAGTTTGAAGTTGATGCAGCATCAGATCCATTTTTTGTGGACTCTAAACCCAAACTAAACCTGCTCCAGAGCAGGGTAGCCATGTGCTGTAAGTTACCATGGTGATGAAACCTGCTCAAAACCAAACCACTTTCTGGAGACAGAAAACTCAGTTTGCTTTCTTTTTTTTTACATTTGTTTATGTCTGTGTACATGCATGCTGTTGCCCAATTTTCTGTATGTATGTTTCATAATTTCTTGTGCAAAATTATTATAGTCTTGTTTGTGCTTGTTGACCAAAAAACGAAATAATAATAATAATAATGTAACAAGTGAGAATGCTGTAATGAATAAAGTACTTTTTTTTTTAATAGGAAATGAAGTATACATCTTACAATACACACATCCTGCAGATAGGTTTAATGTCCATTCAGTGGCTCCTCCAACACTAAGCCTCTCTATCAAAGACAATGCCCCTGAACAAAACCTTAATGCTTTTTGCCATTATAAAATGTGTATAAATAATATGACAAGTGTAATTGGGGCTATACAACATTTAAGTTGTATTAGACATTTAGGTGCAGTGTGTAGTTTTTGGCAGTATCAAAATTGCTGATTACAATTCAAAACTCAGATGAGTTTATGTTGAAAAGATAGAATCACTTTAGCTCATAACTGTCCTTTATTTAGAAGTAATATAAATGTGCTCAGTTTTTCCACTCTGGGCAATTGAAGAAACAAAAAGTAATGATACTTCCACTGGGTTCTATGGAGCTTTCAATTTATATTTTTTCAATGCAAAAAAAAGTAAAATTTTGAGTGGGATTTGACAAAAAAAATGAAATGATATACCTTTAATAGTCCTTGATGACTAAAAATGGTTTATAGATTTTAATTAATATGAGACACATCAGTTACGCACTGTCTGAATCCATCGACATGTCAACGTGGACATCTCTTTACATGACAGGACACTTGCCCACACAATGTTTCAAAAGCTGCATTTTATTATCAGAATCAGTCCTTGGTAACAACCACTTGGTCCCCTTCTCACCGATTGCAGTTTGGGCTATTTTGGGAGCTCAGCGCTCCCCTGTTAGTGACGTGTGCTGCTGGGTAAATTTGCAGCTATGGTGGCCTGGGCCTGAAACCTCAGATGGCATCAATTTGGAGGAGGTACAGGGGCGGAGGAAAGGATGAAGAAGAGGAAAGGAGTGAAGATCCTAGACGGAGAGAAACAGTGGAAGAAAGTGTGGTGGAAAAAGGTGGAAAACAAAGAATGTGAGAAATATTAGCCTTTTTCAATGAACATAGATTAAGGGTACACACTGTAGATTAGAGGTGTGTTTTTATTTGAGGACAAACAAGTGCAGGTGTTTCTAACGGTGGAGGATTGGGGGCGCCATAGTTCTTCAACAAAAAGCAGCAAAGGGCCTATTGAATAAATATTGATGTTGATACTGGGTTCAGGTTGGTTTCCTAAATAATGTCTTTAATGTCAGGATTGTGTTTGTGTTACTTGACTGAATCAAACACTGCCAAATGATGAGCAACACTGCCTCTAAATGGAAATGTTCCCTGCTGGACGTAAATAAACACATAAAACTTTAGTAGCATCTCTGGTGCTCGAAATGGGTTCTGTTTATCCACAACAGTTTTGTTGGATTGAAATTGCAGATTGGAAACAGACTGAGTTTTGTTCTTTATCTTGGACATCCGTTTTCTCCCATGTACCTAAGTTCCACCTAAAACAATGGAAATGTTTCTATCTGTAAAGATCTGACTCCGCCCCTTCCCCTGCCCGCCAATTAGATTATTGGCAACACGGGGTATTCCAGCAAAAAAATCCTATGTGGCCCCATTTTTTCCCCATAAAGCGCAGGTTAAAAACAAACGACTGGCATTCAGCTGACAGGCCACCTTGAAGCTAAGCTAGAAAACATTTATCTTCTCATCAGTTCTTAATAAACGAGTCATGGGCTCACGTGTATCTAAACTAATTTAGTATACCATGACCTGAATGAATGAGAACTGTAACATGTCATGCTTCTGAAAGTACAACAGATTTGTGTCATAGAGTGTAGGATATCGGAGTTTCTAGGTAAATAGGTCTTTGATGTCATGTACAAATGCGTCGACCTCTAAACACTCGATAACAACATGTTGTTGACACAATGGTGAACTTTATGTGGTAGCTGGTTAAGGTTAATGTTCTGACCTTTTTATAGCCACGACAGCTAGAATATCTCCTTTTCAAAAGTCATACAGTTACAGTGGTGGGCAATATTTCCTTTATCTTACACAGAACTTGTAGCATTTTATTACCTCAGATGCCATTTTGGGGTTATTAGATTACTTATTGACAAGAGTATCTTTGTATTATAGGCTGTCATGGATATTTTCTTGGTCAGAAAAAAATCCAACAACATTATTTTCTGTGTAAAGGTTTAATTTTATGCATATGGTGTCTCTTTGGTTACTCTGCAGCTTATTCTTTTATCTTAGTTGGAAAATTGTCTAATTAAGCTTTAAAATTCCCAAAAACAAAAGTTGGCCGAGTGATTGCACTGTGTTGTTGGTGCAGTGGAGGTAGGCCAAAGAACGAACAGCATTAGCATTTCTAAGAGCCACATTGGTCGATGAATGGCTAGTTGGTGTCTATGATAAAGTCAACAATGCCCATTAAAACAGGTTTAGATTAGCTCAGCAAAAAGAGCACCTTTTTCCCACCAAGGAACTTAGCCTAGTTAACACTGGGTAGAATTAATCATAAATGTTTTTGCAGCTGAAGTCCGTCATATTATCACATGAGGTTTTAACATATCAGGCATCAGTGAGGTTTAATAATAAAGTTAACTATAACTTCCCACTCTTTTATAATTACAAAGGTGTGTACGGGAATGCCGCAAAGAAGCGTCCCCTCAAGCACACTGAAAAAGATTTTTTTGGCACATGTGAGGTGTTTGAACTCCTTCAACTATTTGTCATTTGAAATGTGGCACATTTCCAGGTTTCTGTGGGATAAAAAAACCTGCACAGTTTCACATATTTACATTGTCTATGTATGACTCACACTACTTGTGCTCAAGTGTGAGGAGCAACCGACAGCATTATCAGAAACGATTTGATAAATACTTTCTCTAGGGTGCATTGTAAAAATAAAAATAAAGTACTTTGTGCTAGTCGTCTTGGACTTGTAGCTTAGCATTTATCTCGGAAGACTTATAACGTAAGACTCTTATTAAACTGTCAACAGGATAATGAAGTTCTAAATGATTAAGCAGAATAAAATGCACTTAAGCACATATCTAACAGTGAGAGATAAACAGCTTGTCATACAGCTAGAACAGGACATTTTACTGATAGTGTCATTTGGAGCAAAAAAAAATATATATATATTTTTTTTAATTGATGAATAAATTAAAATAAAAACAGTAAATCATGTAATTTGTGCCAAACGTTGTGAGATACGTAGCTGTGAGGTGTAATTTTACACTAAATGGAACAAACCACACAGGATTAATACCATGCCTTTTATTCTAAACCCGATGCAGTGTCTGTAGTAGAGCTGCCCAATATTTAAAAAAATATGCATTGTGGTATACCTATGTAGAATAATGCAATAACACAACAATCTGCAATGTGTGCATCTTTTTATGTGTGTTTTTCTGGCAGAGTAGAAGCTGAAATACGAGGCTGTTTGACTTTTGCCTTTGAATGACATTTGACATGCAGAGTGTAAGTGTCTCTTGAACGACCTTAATCTTGTTTCAATAGCACAACTATATTAATAATACATTTGTGATAAGTTGTGCAGCCTTTAAAGTCTAGATGTACAAATACTCTATGTTTTAGGGCAACACTTGTCTTGAAGTTTGTTGACCAAGCTACTTAATGGCACGGTGGCAAAGTGGTTAGCACTGATGCCTCACACCAACAAGGTCCTCAGTTTGACTTCTGGGCTGGGCCACGCCTTTCTGTCTGGAGTTTTGCCTGTTCTCCATTTCCTCCAGAGACGTTGGTTTCCCCACCAACATTTAAAAAATTGCTGTAGTGTCCAGTAAGTAACATGACCAATTACTGACACAACATCTGGACAGGGTTCCCGGGCGGTCCCTGAGCGGCTTCCCACTACTCCCCTGGATGAGTAAATAAATGCACAGGATGAATTTCCCCAAGTGGATAATAAAGAGTAACTTAAATTTAAAGTTTAGAAGTCACAAAAAAAAGTCTCGACAGAAGTCAATCTTGAATCAACAAAAAGGAGATATGGCAATGAGGTATGTTGTTATGAACAAGAATTGACATACAAAACTGCAAACAAAAACATAGCTGTATGCAGGAGCCTAAATTAATAGATTAATACACAGCTTGTGAAGCATCAAATGCACTTAATAGCTCATGTAGCATCTTTAAAACATCAGCCAAAAACATTTCTTAATGAAGCATTATCCGTTTCTTGGCACTGGAAGCCAGAAAAAAAAAACTGGGTTGTAAAGTTGTTAAAATAGTAAGGCTCTCAAAACTGGGAGAAGGTAAATAAGGTTTTAAATAGTAGCAGAGAATTTGATTAGAAGATAAGTTTCAATTTGATTACAGTTTTAATATGACAAAAAAACACTAAACCGAAGCTGTATCAGTGGTTTTGTTTTTTAGGAACAACCATATACTGGTCATGTTAGGACATGGTAAAACCATGCATAAATAATATTAATCAGGGTCAGTTGAGCGCAGGAAGGAAGTGAAGGCAGGAATGTTTAGCAGCAAAGCCACTTAATTAGGTCTGCAGTTCAAAGTGCCACTGGCTCTTTTCAACTCTTTACCCCCAACATTGATTTCAGCTAACTTTTGTTCTGAGCTTCCCAGACTATTAAAACCAGTCAGCAAGAAACAGCAAGTAAAAAAAAAAAAAAAGAAAAAAACCCTGAATGAACTCAGTTGAACCGAGAGAGCGCGTCCACTGAGCGTGTAAGAAAAATAAATAAGAAAGAGCAGGCATTTGGAGATCAGACAAATGACAAGCCTGGCAGTAAGGAGGCAAGTTTAGGAGACGAGGAACAAGAAGAACATGAAAGGTTAAAGGGACAAGAATAAGGAAAAAAAAGCTGAGAGCAGCGTTGTAATCGGCATCTCGCTCTGACAGCACAGTACGCTTATACAGAGAGGGGTTCACACTAGGTCAGGCACAAACAAGCACACAGGAGATTCTTCACTCTGTCAATGCTTTGGCTCTGCATCCCATTAGTGTTGTTGATTGTTGAAAACACAGAGGAAAACCATTTGGAAAAAGCCACACTTTGACAAGTCTAATTTAGCATTAGACTGGAATTAGACTTACGGCTTTACAAGGACTTACAAGGAAATATACTCCAGTCATTTGTTTAAGCTGGTAACCATGAGTGACATGATGCATGAGTTATGGGAATATCCTACCAATGTGTCAGACACACACTGTATAATTATGGGATTATGGGAGCGCATTAATGACGCCATAAGACCTGTCAGATTTTCTTGACACGTGATCTTATTCTGATATTTGTGAATGAAGTTCTTACCTAAATGTTAAAACTTGCGTGGCATACTGATGTTTGATTCTCTAAACAGTTAATATTGAGTGTGCTAGGCCAAATGACATTCAATACAGATTTAGGAATAATAGATCAACTGCACTGGCATTAATTGATCTAACTGAGGAAATAAAAATTTTACTCAAAAAAGGTATATTTATTGACTTTTAGAAAGCATTTGATGCAATAGATCATGCAATAATTCTTAAGAAATTAGAAAAAATTGGGGTATGGGGAATTGCACATAACTGGGTACAATCATATCTAACTGAAAGAGAATTACATGTGGGGTCCCCCAGGGGTCAGTATTGGGGCTAAAACTGTATCTTAAACATAATGAAAAAATTGTTCAATAGTAAGAAGTTGTTATTAAATATAACAAAAAACAATAATGATGATATTTGGAAAACATAGAAAAGGTGGACAAATGTAGAAACTAATTGACAAAGTAAAAATTGAAAGAGTTAATGAGCACAAATTTCTGAGTGTGATCCTCAGTCAGAGACCACAAATAGCTAACATTTGTTCAAAAATGGCCAAGTGTTGCTATAATGTACAGGTGAAGACATGTATTAAAGCAGCTCTTTCCATCTTTTATTGTTCACTCATCCTACTGTATATTACCTGCTCTACTGAAGTCTGGGAAAATACTTTCAAGAGCCATTTAGAGACATTATACAGACTCCAGAAAAAAGCCATAAGAACTGTACATAATGTGGGTTTTAGAGATCATACCGACACACTGTTCCTTAAATCATAAACCCAAAAACTTAAAAACCGTGTCAAATTACAAATTTTGTTGACAGTATACAAAGCTAAAAACAACGAACTTCCTTGTAACAATCGAAAAAGTTTGCTAATAATAATAATTTAAGGGGAAAATAAAATTTAAAGACGCAGTGTGCTTGTACTACACAAACTCGTGGTGGTGTGATTTTGTGGAACGGTCTAGATGATGATATGAAGGTGCAACAACTTTTTTGCAATTTAAAACATTGAGGTCTGGCATTTTTTTTAAATATACTGAAGTGAAATAATTAATTATAAATGTAACAAATAGCAAATAAAATAAAATAAAATAAATAATGATGCTAAAATGGCAGAAATAATATATATTTTTTTGTTTTATTAACTGTTGTAGTGTGCTTTCATTTGAATGTTTAAAAGCAGTGGGCAAATGTAAGTCTTTGACTTCGGCCTACGCCCTTTTGGCCAATGTGAGCTTTATTGGAGTAAACTAAGTAAGTGAGTAAGCAAATGTATTATTTTTGTATGTCATTTCTTGTGGGTAATAAGTGTCCTGACTCCACATGAGCTTATCTAAACATCCTATTTAGACTATTCTGCAAACTAATCAGACTACAAGTCACACTATACACACGTCGTAGTGTCACATGTCGACTTGTGCCACAGGTATCTCTCACAAAAACATAAGCAGACTCTCTTAGTCCAACCTTTTAGGCTGTGTGCCTAAAGATGTGTTTGGAAAAACAAATCCCCTCTTTTCTTGTACTAGTCTTTTCTACTTTAATGATATGCTTTGCAACCATGTGACCATGAACTATGTTATTTTGAAAAGTGGGAGCTATACAGACACTATGAATAGGCAGAATACTACTCTCTGAACGGTACAACAAAGTAGACTTCAAACAGGGGCCACAGAGCGCTCGCTATTTGCGCACTACTCCATGTTTGCAAACAGCGGAATGACCAGGAGGTGTCCGTGGGGATCGTGGTTGTTTGCAGCGCACACATGAACCCTCAGGAGAACATGGGGTTTCTTGACAAAGGAGCCTTGTATCCTTTTGGAAAGACCATGTGAGGTCATAACCTTTTGCGTCCCTCGGCGCAGCTTCAGATTTCTGTTTGATGCAGACCACCACTAAACATCAAAATAAGTCTGAACCCAATTAATTACAGCATATATCAGATCTTCTAAAAATGCTTCCATCTGGTTGCGCGGCTCAATTGTACTCTGCAGGCACTGTAAGTTTTGTTCTGAGGTTATTGTGCAGCTAGATATTCTCATGCATTAAACGAGTAATTTTCACTCATAATAGATTTCACTGTTTATTTGGGAATTAAGTAGAATGTTTAAGAATGTTTTTAATTAAAATTTAAGTACTGTGGCCTGGTATGACCAAGGAATAGAGTCCATGTAGCCCATGGTGCATTTGTGTCAAGTATTTTATTATCAGTTCCACCCAGACACAAAGGCGTCCCACATGATTGGTCATTATATTATTGACATATAGAAAATGTTTACGGTAGAAAGGTTAATGAGAGGCATTCCTCTGGAGAATTCATTATCAGATAATGGCCGAATGATTGAAACTCAGACCTAAGCTGTCTTTTGTTGTGGTCCAGATGACCTCATCAGACAAACAGTATATGAGGTAAAGCTGTTAAGAACAAAGGACATACATGATAACAAGTGCTCATGAGTTTTTTTACAATAAATACAATTCTAAATGGTTAAATGGTGAATCTTAGTTGATATATTAATACTCTGATAGGGATTGGATTGGCACCTGGCATGCCACAATCTGATAAATCCCGATATATCCTGATATATCGCAATACTGTATTATAAGACAATATATTGTTGGCAGAATCTGGAAAACCTCATGTTGTACAAAACCAGAAGAGCAACAATGCATGAAATACATTTTATTTAATTATCAAAATAGTGAGCACTGAGAACGTATCTCACTACATTTTTCTAAATAAATAGGCAACAAACTTATTGCTTGCAGAATTTTATATATAAGTATATATATTTTTTATTTACTTTCAAATTTTTATTTTATTTTCAATTCGAAACAAATTGATTCGTCAGTAATTTGAATTGGTACGAGAATTGCTCGATGAAATATTGCAATTTTTAACAGAATTGATTTTTTCTTACTGAGGCAGTAATTTGCACTTGTGGGCCACAGTCCACCACATGTCAGCCTGTTAGAACCCTGCCTCACATTACAGTGCCACACTCATTTTGTCAGAGGTTAGTATATAGTATGTGACAGATTTTACAATACTTCACAGACAGGATACTACACTGGAGCAGCTGGATCTGCTGATCTAATACACAACACAACATTCTATAAGCTACCTTACCTTCCTTTCCTCCATCTTACCTCTGTAGGCTTACTGCTGTGTGAGTGTTCAGATTGACAAGCCGCAATAACCTACTGGTTATAGCATGAATTTAACAGATATCTAAGCAGCTTGTGAAACATAATCCTAAAATGCACCAATGGTAAGGTGACCATACTTCCCAATTTAACAGGGACAATCCCCATTTTGTCCAGGCAGATATTAACAAAAACAGAAATGTCCCAATTTTGCCCTGTCCTGAATGTCTCTATTTTTTCATCAAACTAGAGCAACACACTGTGCTCGCAACGAATGTGTCTGTAGACTGTCTGTATGTCAATCACAGAGTTACTAAAGAATTACTAAAGAAAGTCACTAAGTATCTGAATAAAAAAAGTAACCCCCATCTTATTTTACATTTTAGCAGGCACCTAACAAACTTTACCAATCATACACTCACTACATTACTGAATTCTTATTATCTTACAATAACACAATTACTTAAAAAGACAGGTTTACATCGTATTCATTAGTTTGCTCTCATTTCCTAGTTGTTGACAAGGTTAAAATCGGGTCATACAAGGCTTGGCTTGCTTTCAGCATGGCCCTGGCAGTTAATACCAAACGTAAAGAGGTCACACAAGCATGAACTTGCACCTATACAAAGGTTGCACACAGCAGGCTTGCATCATAAATGGTAAATGGTATGCATATAAAACTGCTCTGGGAGTGTTTGTATGTCAGCGAGCGGGCAGTAAAGCCTCTCTGCTCCACTCAACACTTTACACTCATCAACTGTTTTTGTTTTCAGTCCACAGCATCGTTCAAGTTTTACCTTTTGATTGAAGTGCTAATCCAGGGGCCTTGTTACTTCTAATTGTCACCAAAATCCTGTGTTGGCACTGATAAACACTAATCGAAACACTGACTGTCTTTGACTAATGTGGCTTTTGGGGTATGTGCCACTGGCATTAGGCGCGCTCAATGAACCTCCTTCTTCTCTTTGACCTGATTCAACCTCTGCTGCACCACTCAGTTTGGCTTGTTTGTCTAACTGCTGTATGTGAACATACAAGGCTCTGCTTTGCCAGCAACAAGCCTTCATCCTTATTTTTATGAGGGGACCACCAACCCAAGCCTCATTAGAGAAGAAACACACAAAACCAATAAATTGCTGAGAATTGCAGCTCTGCTAAATTACTTCATGGTTGTGGTGGTTTACTTAGAAAGCGCATAAGCCAAGTACACAGAAAATGATTACAAAGTTATCACTCAGAATTGTTACAACATGTTTTCTTTTTACTTATTTTTTAGGAATCCGCGTCTCTTGGGGGGTGAATTCATCACACATTTTGGCATTTGCACGTGCTAGTCTCCAGAGGAAGCAGCTGAAATTTCTACACACTGGGTTTTCAAGTGACTTCTACAACGTTTTTTACACAACACATGTTTAAACGTATTGAGCCGGATAGCAGAGATGCCAATGAGTGACACATCCAAGTTAAATACATTATAAGCTTAACTTGGATGAAAGGATGAAACTTACATGAAGTGTGATGACAGGGCAACAGCACCACATACTGTATTTATCATTACAAACACAAAGAGATATCATAAAATATAAAAAATACAGGGTGTATTTGAATCTTACTCTGTATTGGTGAGTCAACAAATGCACTGATCTTGTCTGACAGATGGAAGCCGTGGCACATTCCTCGAGCTGGGCAAGGCACGTCTGCTGCAAGTTACCACAGTGTGATCTGGCTTCCTGTATGTCACACTGACAATGAACTAGAGAAGTATAAAGGCGTCACGTCATAATATGTTATGATCCAACTTTTGAGGAAAATCCCACAAAAGCTGGAAACCTGATTTGCACTCAGCCACGCAAAGCAAGTTTCAAGCTTGCATGATTCTTTGTCCAAAGATATGCACGTGCAGGTGAATTAGTGTCTGCATTTGAAAAGGGAGTGTGAGTAATGTTCGTCAGCTTTTTGTGAACTATAGAGCAGACAGCATGACTGAATAAATAAAACGTACTCTGCATTGTCCATTTCAATAGCTTTACACAGCAGTTAACTAAAAGATATAAGGTTGTCCTTCTCATGACAGAAGTGAGGCCCACATCAGAATGGACTGAAATCAAAGTTTACTCTGGCCAAGACTAGAATAAACTTAACACTGACTGATCTAACAGAATATATAAGAAAAAAGAAAAAGTGTAAAATTCCAAAATGAGAAGAGAATAGGGCTAGTACCTACAGTATATAAACATCAGAGGGACAAAGCAGATTAAAAAGACTTTGAAGTGCTACTCAAAGTCAGAACAAAACCAGGCCATGCTGCAATTTCCAGGGAGCACGTTGCAATTTTTCTTCTTAAGTTTGGAGAAAAGAGAAAACCATTTGTACAGTAACAAGGACCATGCACCATATGTTCCATTCCTAGCACTGTGTTTTAGATTTATGAAGTTATTAAGCTAATCTAAATGCTGCATTTAAAATCTCACATCATAAATCCTCGGTAAAGCTCTTAAGCGTTTAAGCCGGTTTTATTAGATAAACACAAAGTTAAATAAGTGAACAAGTGCAAAGGTTTAGGATAAAACCATTAATGCACTCAGTGGAACTGGGAGCACAGCGTGACAGTTAACAAACCATTTTTACGAACAAGATGGAGAACAAAAAAAAGGCTTTAAGGTTTGCTGTTTGGAATATATTGGAAAGAAGGTTTATTTAATTACACCATGACAGGAGCCTCAGCTGCTCAATGCTGAACCGGGGGAAAAACATTTGTAGTGGAGAAAATTAAATACTAGGCCAACATTGATTAATAGCCGCTTGTTACCACACTTCAAGACCAAAGGCCGCACGAGCAGACGGCTGCAGCACAGAAAAGCTATAGTATCTTTGTATAATTTATTTAAAATGGCATGTGTCGTTCTGGCAGCTGTAATCTGTTGTTTGTGAGAGAGTGGTGTACGTGAGAGGAAATATAAAAAGGCAAATACCACAAGACTGGGTTTCTGCCAAGCACACTGCCACTACTAATTGCAATTAATTGGAAATTCAAAAACTTTAGCTGTGACCAAGAAGACTTACATGGGCATTTTGATTTGATTTCCCTGTTATTCTTTTGTATAGCTCCAGGTTAAATGTGAAACAATTCAAACCTGTTATAAGCAGTGAAAGTATTTATTAAGACAGACATATATACATAAAGAAACTACTGCAGTATAAAAGGTGTCTTCTCTGTTATTCTTATCTATAGAGTAATGGTGGAAGGCTGTTGAGACCTACGCAACCTACAGTTGATTCATGAGTTCAATTGCTAATGGACTGAGATTTGTGTGGAATCATTCACACCTACCCACTTGAACTGCACCAACAGAACAAGCCCTCATGACACGTCTATTTGGAACTGTTTGAAATTAAATTGACGTATAAAACCATCTACATGCTGCAACTACCGGTACTTGTAGCTCATAAAGCCTAAACCTAAATCAAAGTAGCTAATCTTCGAGGGCAGATTTACACAGGTTTATGAAACAACAAGCAATTATTCACCAGGAGACCGTAAACATATTTCACCACTGTTTACTGTACATTTAATGTCTACTCTTTCTAAAGTAGGTTATGCAACTCAGAATATATAATTCAACATAGCTATTGAAGTCAGATTTTTTTAGTATTAATGTTCATTATGTTGTCAAACGACAGTGAGACAGGTGCTTAATGCTGCAGCTGAACATATTGTGCAAAAAAGGCTTATGGATATGTGCGTAATTTCCAGTTAAATATCATTCTTACTAATGCACTGGACCCTCCAGAAAGTTTACTGTCAGTTTAATAGCTCACACAAGGCATTCATTGCATCATGGTAATTTTTCTGGTCTGTATGTTACAAACTACAGTATATAACTAAAGTATAGATGTAAATAATGTATATCATTGCAATTATTATTTTTTTTACAAACCCAATTCCTACAGATGTTTTCCAGATGTGATATGATTACAGGACTTTTCCCCAGCAGACCGTGCACATATACTATATTCTGTTACCTGCAGGCTTCACACTTGAGCCCTGCAGGTTGCCACTTGTTTTGGACCACAGCCATTGTGATTTAGCTTTGTGGTAAGCGGATAACAACACATTCAGTTAAACTCCAGAAGAGAGCAGTCACAACTCACCATGTCCTGATCAGTATTTCACATCACAATGTCCTAGCCCCAGTCAGGTGTGTCACTGTGGTGGCCACACATCAAAACATGGCCGCACAGTTTAGTGAGAAAACTCAAAATACTGAACATTAGAGTGACGTGTCTTACTCAGTACTACGTCACTAATCAAAGTGAAACGGTTGTTTGTGTACTCCTCAGGGTCAGTTCAGGTGAACAGATTGCCCCGCTGTGATGACCGCGTGAACACCACACCAATAAAGGACATCACCATCAACAAAGGAATTAACACTGGGGTCATGTCCCCGCTGTTGGCTTGAACCGTCTCTTTGAGGTCCCAAAAACTCTCGTGCTTTGTGAGGGAAACGAGGGGCTAGACCGGCGAAGAGGGTGCATGGGAGACAACAAATGGTGGGGTACCGGGGGTAGCATAATGAAAGCATGTCCTTGTTTTTAATCTGTAACAAACCTGTCACATATTTGAACCAGAGCACGGATAACGCGGGATATGTTCAGACCAGTGTAGAATTAAAACCCATTAAATAATCAAACGTGATATTAGGACACATGTGCAATACGTGTCATACAAATGTGAAGCAATGTTCTTTTTTTATTAAATGGAATCTTCCTTTGTCTTCGATGTAATCAGCAAATCATTTAACAGTGTGCAGGAAGTGAGCCAAGTGGACAAGGGAATGTGACGTGAGGACAGGATGAGGAAGGAAAGGGCAAGAGAGGACAAGACTGAGAAAAAAACTTCTAGAGGATGTGAGTAGTCCCCGGATGAAAAAAGCAGCAGCAGGAGGAGGAGAGCATGCAGGAACAGGTTGAGAACAGGAAAAGAAACCAGGGCATCATAAGGTCTTCACCCAAGTCATTTTTCTGTACATTTTCAGACCTGTTACATAATTACAGACAATGGCACTGGGTTTGCCACCAGAGCTGATAATCACAGCAGTGGCATAAATAACATCTTTACATCTTTAAGTTTGATACAAAGGTTTTTGGATATTTAGTGTTGTGGCTGCACCGGGGGGGGATGGAAATCTTATCGTTAATGTGACCTCAGCAGATCAGTGAGGTTCAGGTGAGGTGAGTGGGTTGATCAGAGGTCAAGTGGGGATACTAGGTAAGCACACATCTAAAGCAGAACACTCTGCTCTGATAAATATCACATCCAAACGAGGACAGAGGCTGTAGTCATGCATATCATGACTCAAACACTAATCCTTTCAAAACAATTGGGAAAGTTGTATCTTTGTATATCCTGCTCTCAGGATATGTTCTGCTTGCAGCATCAAGAGTTTTTAAGTACACAAGGTACCTCATTCAGTGATGACACTCAGTTGTGGAAGAATAATTTAAAAATGTACGTTTGAATTATTGATTGTGATGTTTGATATTTTGGAAGGTTGTGTTGAGCATGAACTCTAAAGCAAAATGTGGACAAGTTAGTATATTGCGTAAAATGTATAAATGGATTAATTTTGCAGCAAACTAAGCCAGTTCTAAGTTCTAGTAAGCAGAAATAAATTTTAAAGGAGAAGTATGTAAAGGTCTGTTTAGCGTTGTGTGAGCGTCACAGTTATCAAAAGCTTTACAATTGCAAACTTTACCTACTTAGCCATTAATCATCTGTAGTGAGTTATCAAAGTTATAAAACTTTATTGATGCTGTTTTTTTCCTGGTGTGCCATTGTGAACCTGGGGGACAGCCTGTACTCTCTTCTGATTGGATAAATGTATATTCCTTGTTCAAGAACACTTGAGGGACTGAGACATCCAGGGTAATGACTGAACATTATTAAGAATCTTTACATCATTAGCCCTTCTTTTATTAAGTAATATTAATATTATTAACTCCTGTTTGAGTCTGATCCTGACAGATGTCCCTGTAGGGCCATGCTGAAAATTGGGTTTGTTTTCATTACCAAAGCAGTTCAGGAACTTTCGATTATTAGATACAGTACAATGTTCAAAGGTGGGACCGTACCAGCACTGATTTTACTAGAATCATGATCCCTGAACTACTGGTATACTGCTAGTTCTATTCTTTTGCCCTGCTGCAGAGTTTGGCAATCAACCCATATACTGCATATGCAATGGACAGTGTAAACAAAGCAAGGTTTTCTATTACAAATATTCCCAATCTTCAGCCTCATGAAGCTCTGAGGTCAGGGTTTTTTTTCAAATAAATGTTTACTTTACTTGCTTTCAGTCAACGGACTCAGCAAGGTAACATCCACCCCTCACTGATTTCCAGTAACAGTTGACAATCAGCCAATATAGTTTATGTCAATTTGTAAATGTAGGTTACAGACTTTACTAACAGGTTAGGAAAAAACATGAGGCCTCGTATTTATAATTGGGCTAATAAACCTAATGAAGTGTTACTACTCTTTTAGACCACAACATCATTGCATCTAGCTCTGGTCATTAATTAAAAAAAAGTTTTAAAGTCATTCAAACATTTCCACTAATTTGTTAAAAATTTAAATTAACCAAGTAACTTTACTGTTTATTTTGATTTTTCTCTTTTGTTTTAGGTTTCAAAACACTGTTGTAAATACTAGGCAACATGAATCTGAGGCCACCTCCTCTGTTCAAAGAGGGCTTTTCCATTTTCACAAAAATGGCTTTGTTTGAACGAGGTGGCCTCAGATTCTCACATCAGGAGTCACACTGCCCTTTCTTGTTTCTTTATAGCTAACAACCTTGAGACCAGAACAGCCTGGTCCCATCAGGTTTAGTTTCAGGTCAAACTCCTCCTTCTAGAGATATAAGCTCAGCTCTCCTACCTGTTGATCTCAGAAGTGATAAAGTCTCTTGGAATTAGAGACAAAATGTTTTCACCTTGAAAACTGAGTCCAGATGCTTCTGCTTTAATCTTTTCTTCAAGATGACCTGGATGACTGAGAACCTTCACAGACATTAATGTTATGATGTATTTTCTGTAGGCCTGGCCTACCAATTAATTTCTAGTTGGGAATGAGTATTCACCATGGCTACAGCCTTAAAACTTACATTCATTTAGCTGTGAAAAAGATTAAATTGATTACCTGCTGCAATAATGCAATAAAGATCATTATACCAGATTATATTACATGACAATGTCTTATTCAGAGTATGCTCTGATTGGGAATAATGTAAAACTATGACAATGTTTTATTATGTCAAATTTTCAGATTGCAGATGGCTAAAAGAAAAAAATAAACTTTACAAACCCATTAAAAAATATAATAAAATGTTTTAAAACCAAAGACAAAACAACCCTGTTTAGTGATTAAGGATAGATAGAGCCATAAGGCTGTCCCCACTGGCCTGCACTCCCATACCTGTGCATTATAGGTGTATACCGCTAAAGTAGCCTATATACTGTAAAGTGAATAGTGCTTTAAGTGTGAAATGTGCAGACTGCTAAAATATGCAGAGATCTGCTGCTAAGATCACTTGAGGATAAGTCATTTTAAGAAGAAAAAGTAGTTATAGAGCACATTTTATACCAAAGTAACTCAATGTGCTTTACAGAAATGACACAAAAGTCATAACAAAGAACAAAGGCCCTCGCCTCCCTTGAGACCGCGGGGACACATGTAGTCGGAGGATTGCATTTCCTGCTTTAAAGCGTAAACTTTGCGGTAATATCAAATAACCGGGCCTGTGCTATTGCTTGAATCCTCTTCTGGCTGGAGCCTGCTTCATCACCTCGGGCCTGTGCTACTGCTGGGGCCTGCTACACCACCTTGTAATTTAGAGTTAAAGGTCTCCTCAATTGTCGATACGGCCACTCGAAGCTGTGGCCGTAAAGTCTCCGGTGCCTGTCGTGGCGGCAACCCCCGAACCTGGTGGTGGACACCGGAAGTAAGGGATGCCGTCAAGCTGAAGAAGGAGACCTACCGAGCCTGGTTGGCCCGTGGGACTCCTGAGGCAGCTGATAGGTACCGGCAGGCCAAGCGGACTGCAGCCCGGGTGGTCGTGCAGGCTAAAATTCGGGTCTGGGAGGAGTTCGGTGAGGCCATGGAAAAGGACTATCGGTCGGCCTCGAAGAAATTCTGGCAAACCGTCCGGCGCCTCAGGAGGGGGAAGCAGTGCCCTGCCAAAACTGTTTACAGTGGAGGTGGAAATCTGCTGACTTCAACTGGGGATATTGTTGGACGGTGGAAGAAATACTTCGAGAATCGAACCCCACCGACACGTCTTCCGCTGAGGAAGCAGGGGCCGAGGGCTCGGAGGTGGACTCGTCCATCACCCAGGCCGAAGTCACTGAGGTAGTTGGGAAGCTCCTCGGTGGCAAGGCACCGGGGGTGGATGAGATACGCCCTGAGTACCTCAAGTCTTTGGATGTTGTAGGGCTGTCTTGGTTGACACACCTCTACAACATCGCGTGGCGATCAGGGACAGTACCTCTGGACTGGCAGACCGGGGTGGTGGTCCCTCTTTTCAAGAAGGGGGACCGGAGGGTGTGTTCCAACTACAGAGGGATCACACTCCTCAGCCTCCCGGAAAGTCTCCGGGAGTACTGGAGAGGGAGAATCGACCGATAGTTGAACCTCGGATTCAGGAGGAACAATGCGGTTTTCGTCCTGGTCATGGAACACTGGACCAGCTCTATACCCTCTCCAGGGTGCTGGAGAGTTTATGGGAGTTTGCCCAACCAGTCCACATGTGTTTTGTGGATCTGGAGAAGGTATTTAACTGTGTCCCTCGTGGCGCCCTGTGGGGGGTGCTCTGGGAGTATGGGGTCCGGGGCCCTTTGCTAAGGGCTGTCCGGTCCCTGTACGACCGGAGCAGGAGCTTGGTTTGCAGTAAGTCAGACCTGTTCCCAGTGCATGTTGGACTCCGGCAGGGCTGCCCTTTATCACCGGTCCTGTTCATTATTTTTATGAACAGGATTTCTAGGTGCAGCCAGGGGCCAGAGGGAGTCTGGTTTGGGGACCAAAGGATCTCGTTTCTGCTTTTTGCAGATGACGTTGTCCTGTTTGCTCCATCAAGCCAGGACCTTCAGTGTGCACTGGGACGGTTTGCAGCCAAGTGTGAAGCGGCTGGGATGAGGATCAGCACCTCCAAGTCTGAGACCATGGTTCTCAGTCGGAAAAGGGTGGCTTGTCCCCTTCAGGTTGGTGGAGAGCTCCTGCCTCAAGTGGAGGAGTTCAAGTATCTTGGGGTCTTGTTCTCGAGTGAGGGAAGGAGGGAACGTGAGATTGACAGACGGATCGGTGCAGCTTCTGCTACTCTCACCTATGGTCATGAGCTTTGGGTCATGACCGAAAGAACAAGATCCCGGATACAAGCGGCCGAAATGAGCTTTCTCCGCAGGGTGGTGGGGCGCTCCCTTAGAGATAAGGTGAGGAGCTCGGTCACTCGGGAGGAGCTCAAAGTAGGGAACGCCTCGGTATCCCCCTGGAAGAGCTGGAGGAAGTGTCTGGGGAGAGGGAAGTCTGGGCGTCTCTGCTTAGACTGCTGCCCCCGCGACCCGGTCCCAGATAAGCGGTAGAAGATGGATGGATGGAGAAATGGCTGCCTCTTCACAGACTCATTACGACCACTGCCACAAATGTATCAAAAAACAAATTGATAACTTTTTTGGCACACGTGTCTAGATGATGCTCACCAAATTTGGAGCTGTTTAGATGAAAACCATTTAGCACAAGGGGTGCAATTTAGGTAGTCACGCATTCCACCCATTATAGTGGATTTCCTGTTGAGTTTAGGGTGTGGCTGTCATACACTTTTCTGTTTGCCCTGAGGTGTTCTATGGATGTACCAAGTTTTGTATTTCTACATTTGAAAAAATTTACTTTCACTTTCCATAGGCCCAATGTCAATGTAATGTTTTGACTTTTCTAGGGGTCGCCACTGAGTCATTTTTATTCTTTTTCCTCGGGGACTTGAAATACATAAATTTTTGCCAGGCTTGAATTATGGGGTCAATAAATTTGACTTCTCGGTCCACGTTAACTGGATCAAATTGAGGATCATTTTGCAGAAAAATTATTATTAAAAAAATATAACTCGAGCAAAAACGACAAGAAAATGCACTGTCTATTGAACACACATATGTTTAGCTCATTTTGCCTGAGTTTGGTGTCTGTGGAATGAAGCAGCTATTTTCTGTTGTTTTTTAAAAGAGAGGTGTATTTTAAGTCGGTTCACATATTCAATTTAAAATGGCCGCCTTCCCGTGTGTGATAGGGTGTGGTCCCCATTGCCTTTTTTGTTCATAAGCCCATGCCGGATGTGTGTACCAAGTTTCATTTGCCTACGACAAACTAAAATGTTTCTGTTTGCCCTGAGGTGTCCTATGGATGTACCAAGTTTTGTATTTCTACATTGGAAAAATTTACTCTTACTTTCCATAGGCCCAATGTATTTTGACTTTTCTAGGGGTCGCCACTGAGTCATTTTTTGTATTTTATTTTCTGGGACCTTCAAATACATACATTTTTCGCCGAGCTTGAAGTTCAGGGACCAATAAAAATGACTCTTTGTGCAAATTGAGGGTCATTTTGGAGAAAATAAATAAATAAATAACTCGAGCAAAAACAATAGTCCCTCCTGGTCATCAACGGCTCGGGCCTAATAAACAACAGTAAAAACTAAATTAACTCACAACATGGACATATATGGTATTACAGTTGTTAATAAACAAGTGAGAAACAGTGTGAAAGAGTTAATTGTCTGTGCATTTTTTTATGCTGTCTTGAAGAGAGTTACATTTTTTTGGAGCATGTTGAGCGAAAGCAGCTTCACCAGTTTTGGCCTGAAGAAGAGGTATGACCAGGGTACGACAAGTTACACTATGTACTTGCATTACAGGTCATACTTCATTTTTTCCTCGGGGTGTCTGTTTCTATATGAACAGTATGTACAGTATGCTGATAAGATACTGTCCTATTCAGGGTCTGTTAAACGTTGACAGTGAGGTTAAGAGAGGTAAAGTTTATGAGAAATGTTCAGACATGTGACATGTGTTATCAAGCTTGCACCATTTATACACTATATATAACATATGGCCTTTAGAGTGGAATACGTACTTTACATCCCACTATTGATTATTGATGGTGATAAAAATGTGTAAAATGGCAATCACTACATAAATTAATCACTATATAAATTCATTACTACTACAATATGCAATGTATTATGCAAATAAAGTGGCATGTTCTTTGTCACCGCAAAGTATGCTGCAACATCTGCTAAAAGCAGATAACATTAAGAGAACAGTGCAACATCTAAAATGACACACCATGCTTTTGCTAACCTTAGGTCCAAGTGTGAAATTACACCTTATTTTTAACTGCTTAACTCCTACTGCAAGAGTAGATTTTTCTATGATGTCTGACGGTCATCCAGCACGTAAAACGGCAGCAGTCAGCTGATGTTATGTAACAACCTGAGCTACTTTGGACGGCTGACTTGCAGGGAATGGTGTGGTTGGCAATGGACACTCAAATCCTTTTAACAAGTATTTGTCTTGATAATAAAAAAAAAAAGACCATGCATAAACAGTGACACACACTCACTTTTCATCAAGTGGGAAAGAACATTTAGATAGATAGTATCCAGTCTGAGGTATATTATGACATGCTTTAAGGCCTGACAGGTTGGCAGCATTTCAAGTGGAGCATCCAGAGCACTGCTTTGCATTTCTCTGTTGATTTACCTCAGGTGACCTTTGCATTGCCTCCAAGAAAGGCATTTGGTCTAGTGTTTTTGACTTTCTAACAGTCAACTGTGGAATAAACTGATACATTTCAAACCGACAATAATGACAACCTCTTCCAGGCTGAGTGTGTAAACAGTTTAACTAGTTAAGATAGTGAGACATACATTTTATGTTTTTTTAAACTTCATAAACCTAGTCTGCCAACTTCTGTGGCTTCCATGTCCATTGTGACTTCATATTGAACCTGAAGGTTTGTGCTTTAACTTATTTATTACGATCATATTGCTGACAAACAACTATTAAAAAAAGCTCTCGGCGTTCCATTGACCTCCATTCACTGTTGACTTCTATTCAGTATTTTCCAACTAGGGGGGCTTACTGGCCTCCTGGAAGAGGTGTTAGTCTCTCCGTTATGTAATTCTCAGTGAAAGACTACACTCTCAGCCACAGGTGCTTTTACGCAACATTTGGACAGCTGGCTTCAAAGGTTATCCACCTGTAGGTCAGTTAACATAACAAAAACTAGGTAAAGACACTTTCTAAATGGGACGCTTTGATCGATTTTCTTCAATTTGAGCTGGCCATCTGCTAATCCAAGGTGTGCTACTATTTCTAGCTACAGGGGCTGGTCTAGGTTATTTCTGCAGCCTTGATCAGGCTTAGCCCTACTAGTTGTTTCGCATTAAAGCTCATTTGTATGTTTACCAAGACGATTGTAATCCAATCCGTTTCTTTTACTTGAGGAAGGAATTAATACAATTAGAAAGGAAGCAAAGCATCTTAAAAGAAGCTGCAGTTGAGTTGCTCAACTGTATCTTGTAAATGATCTCCTCAGAAACCATTTGTATCATGTTCTAACCTACTCTCAATATCTATTTATATTGGCGTAGTTGCAGATGGTACAGACTGTCAAAGCTTAACACAGTATTATTTCCTGAAAGAGAAGTAACACATTTTGAGTAAATCATGCGTATATATTTTGTAAAATCTGATATTTTTGTCTGTTGATATTCACAAAAATTAGATTAGCTGGTTAGCAGTGTCATTTGGTGAGAAAAGAGGGGCGTCTGAAGTTAAATATATAAGAATATACCTGCACCACAAGAAGGATTTTTTTTAATGAGTTCACGCGAGTGAGTGCCGAATATTATTTTACACAAAGCACAAATTTCTGTGCCATTTTGATTTTTCATAACTTATGTTTTAGCGGTGACTTGTTTTGGTGTAGCCCGTTTTGATATTGTACATGAACATCATTTACAGTTTGCTTGTTTCATTTAACTATTTCTTAATAAAGAGAAAAGGGTGGATGAAACTCTCTCTGCGGTGAGGAAAGTCCTTGTATGGCAGTATCGGAGGAAAGATGAATACCAGTGCAAGAAGCTACAATACTGTGAGAACTGAGTACTAGTATCAGAATCTGGACAACCTGGACAACCCAATAGAGATGTTTAGATTAACATTTTTACTATCCATATCCTGGTCATTCAGTGGAAAGTACCTGTTGGGAGTCCATTAACCAACCAATAAAAATCATTTTAACAAGCTGCAGTTGTTTTTGACCCATTTTCCCGAGGCTATCAGCCTTTTATTGTTAAAGCTAAATATAACAGTTTGTACTACTTTGCACTCCGGTGATAGAAAAAAATCTCTATGTGGTTAACATGAACACATTTTAAAAGGCCTGGACACTTTTGTATCCCTTTTAGGCTTTAGCTCTTTATTTATAATCTGATGTTGTCAACAAATAGTCTGCTGGATTTATGAACACAAATCGGTGTATCTGAAATAATATTGGTGCTTTCACAGTCATCTATTTTTTTCAATTTCAAGATTTCCATTTTCTGTTTGAAATGGACAAAACTTCAAAGGTTTGAGTTTTATGCCATATCCTTGAGCTGTGCAGTGGTTCTATTTGTCTTTGTTCTTCTGCATCTAACATACCCCCTGCTGCGCTCTTTCTTCAGAGTATCAGAGCTGGGGCCTGCTGTTAGATAAAAAAGCTCTCACCTTATACGTTACATGTAACACTTTACTGACTACAGTGCATACATTAAAACCACAGACAGCCAGTGGGATGTATGTGCTCTTTGGATAGTTCCAACTAGCAGTCATTTTCTTTAACAATGCTGTTCACAACTGGATTCAGTCATTAGTATGATTAGTTATTAGCATTCAAAGTAGCACCATTTAGATTTAATGTCACATTCTTTCTGATTAAAAGCTTAATGTTAACAAACAAAACACCTACTTTGTCAAAAAGGTCTGTCAACAATTCTTAACCAGAGTTTTTTCTCCGAACACATAAATGCAGTGTAACAGCTAAATAGTGTTCCAACTATCAAGACATTTAGCTGTAATAGATTTCTAAAAGCTTTCTCTTTTGGTACATACTGTGTCTTGTTTGTGAGTAGCACAGTGTTCACAGCACACCTAATGGCCTTGTAGATATTGTAGTTGAGTTGATTTCTGAAAAACAGATTTTTAAAAACACAACCCAAAGATTTCTCTGTTTTATTTAAGCTTAAATTACTACAAAAGGTTTACAGCTTAAACCATGTTTCTTATCTTGACTGGATGACTGAGAACCTTTAAAGACAAACTGTTTAATGTTACATCACATGAGGCTAACTTAGACTAAACGGCAACCTTATCAATTACTATAGCTACCTTCGGAAAGTAAAGATGCTCAACGGTCTGTTTATCTGCCTTCCCCTTTCCCTTCCTCTGTTTGCCCTTCAATGTGAAATTGGCTGTGGCTTGTTGCATTTGGTTTTAAAGTCCAGCTATCAGCAATGTGCTTTAGCGCTAAAAACAGACCAGACCTTGTTTCAGTTTGGTCAAAATTGAGACCACCTTTTTTACCAGATCAAAGAGCAGCTGTTCAAGTTTGATTAAGTGTTCAGTCTCACACGTGGTTTAAACATAAACTTGAATATAAAATTCAAAACTAAATCAGTTTAAGCTGATTAACTGTATCCTTTAGGTTGTATAGTAGATAATGTCAAAAGCTACCAGATAAAATTATGAATTCTTCCTCTTCCTTCCAAAGATCTAAATATTCTCTATTTGTTCATCTTCAAGAAAGTGAATTTTCAAACCTCATTACGTAACACTGAATAATAGTGGGTAATATTTCCATGGTAATAAAAACACCCTGTGGTCTGATGTGGTGGTGACTGGCTCAGATTTAATCTCTCTTGATAAAATATCTGAAGATGAACAAGCTGAACAGTCAGGGATGTCTCATGAGGATCAGAAACACAACACGGGACAAAGCGGGATAGATGGAAAGAGATCAAGCATGAGCTTACTTGAATCTGCACTTGGACAATACATTTGTCATGTTTTCTGAGGCACATTTGCAGACAAGTGAACGATACAACAATCCAACTGTACCACACCTCATCTCTCTGTAACAGATAATCCTGTAATCTGCTCATCCACCACTTTATAACACTGTACTGTCTTTCTCTTCATGTATAGTGTACATTTATACTATTATAGTGCTTTTTTTTAGTGTTCTGTAAGAGTGCAACCCTTGTGGATCAATAAAGTCTGTCTAAGTCTAAGATAAATATCAAAAATGTCTGAAATAAGTAGGCAGGTTAGTGTCTGGTTGTAACCAAGCATCGGCCCATGTGCTCTGAGCATGTCATTCAATTTTTCAGTGTTATGTTGAGCACTAATATCCCAACCCTATCATTGAATACATACCCATGCACTTAAAGCTGGCAGTGTGACCTACTGAGACTTACTTTATACAATATTCTTTTTGCAAATGGAAACATGTTTCTGCTGTGTAACCATTTACCACTCTGTGTTCTTTAAGTAAACTTTTGAAATTCAGTCAGGGGGCCATTTTTACCTTGTACATATTGCCTAAAGTCTCAAAGTCCTAAACCTTACATGCCCTGGATTCACGCCCTGTCACAATATTTATGGTTTCATTTAAATTGACTGAAAAGGATTACTTTAAATGGGTGCTATTATTTATTAAGTATACAACTAGAATTGTTGCAAAATCTGATTATTGACAGCAGCAACCATTCTTTTATGGACAAAGTTGGCATCATTTTATAACTTTCATCAAATTCCAGAAAAGACTCAATCAATGCACTTTCCTAATACTCTCAGAATTACAAATAAGCACAGCCAAAACAGTTGAGCAGAGTAGAGTCTGTATTGTAGGCTACTCTGACACAGACACAGAATCAGAAAAAGCTTTTATAAACAGTATCCTTTATTGTGCATCAAATCTATATAAATATAATACATATACTTTGTCTGTGTTAATGTCTCCGTGTTTTAAAGGACTGTGATTCAGAGTTCACTTAAGTCAATTATTGAGGGGAAAGTAAACATGAGGTGGTTTTCAGAGCATAAATACTAATTTAAATAGACAAACATACTGTATGTGAAACTAACAGAACATTTTAAAATAGGTGGCTCTTTCTGTTGGTCACCATTCATCGGAAGTTGGACCACGCTGAAGCAGTTTGGTACGGGTTGATATGGTACGGCACACTTTTACTTTACCACTTTGGTATCCCGACAGCTGTGGTTACAACTGCACTGCTAAAAGTGGAGCTAAACACACTTTTGGACACTAGTGTCCTTAACAGTGTAGGGCAGTCTCTTCCAAAGGTGCCAACCATGCCATACTGACCTAAAGCGTACAATTAAATTAAATGTGGCTATGGGTTTTACCCAAAGGTGTGTGATATGTATTATAAAACCATTTATTATTTCTACTATACCGGAGATAAATCAATGCAAAAGCATAGTGTAAATCTATTTATATAGTAGATAATAATACTGCATACTTATACAGTTTTGGTTACACATCAGCAGCAAATTCTTCAGCTACGTTAAAGAAAAGCATATCAGCTTTTTAAGTGCAAAGGTTCATGGCAACCTCATTTTAAGTATGTTGCAAGTTGTGTATTGCCAGTTTATGTTTTTTTTACTTGGTCAATTAGGTTTTGTGTGGGGCGGCAGTACCTCAGTGGTAGAGCGGTCGTCTTTCAACTGGAAGGTAGGTGGTTCGATTCCCGCTCTCCCCACAGTTCATACTGTCGTTGTGTCCTTGGGCAAGACACTTAACCCACCTTGCCTCCAGTGACTGTAACACTGGTAATGTTATGTAAGTCACTTTGGATAAAAGTTGTTCATAAACTTTTCAGACCGCCAATATTAGACTGCTGACGATCCGCGACCCCCTAAATTTATACTTGCATCATTACAACCTTTTTAAAAATATATAAAAATAATAATCATAAAAAAAAAAAATCTGGAAATCATCTCGCGACCCCCCCGCCCACCACTCCATTTACATTTTTACATGTACATGAGAGAGAATGGTTGGTAAGACAGAACTAAGTAAGATTTGTGAAGCTCCCTCTACAGTTTGGCATCAGTAAATCACACTGTATTCAGACTCCTAGAGCAGCTCTGGACAACAACGCTCAGTACAAAAAGAAAACAACAAATACAGTACAAGAAATGAAAACCCCAATGAAGTTGGCTAATTTTAGAAACTGTCTTATAAAGTCATAATATATACATTGTTATTATTTTGGCCTCTAATTGTACATTTTATTGTTATAACAATTGAGTAGCCTCGGCTTTGTGAAAACTTCCATTGGGTCTAAACTAGGGGACGCAGTGGCTCAGTATTAGAGCTGTCGTCCTATAACCGGAAGGTTGATGGTTTGATCTCCGCTCTCCCCAAAATTCCTACTGTCGTTGTGTCCTTGGGCAAGACACTTGCCTCCAGTGACACAGCACTGGTGTATGAATGTGTGAGAATGTTGGGACAACGGATGGAAATTAGCCTAAGGCTACAATCTGGCATGTTTACATTCATGTGGTTGTGTCTCATATATGTTCATTAACATGCACTGTCCCAATCAAATAAATAATAATATAATAATAATAATAATAATAATAATAATAATAATAACAAAAGAGAAGCCAGTCGCTAAGCTGATGCCATGAAAACAATATTTGGGGCATTTAGTATAATACTGAAACTACCGTTTGAACTGCTGTTGTCTCACATGAAGCCCGTAAATGAAACAAACACTCCTCACGTGTAGTAACATAGCATGCTTGCATTTCTGCGAGCCGTAAGCTAAATAAATGTCACATAACAGTAGCTATATCTCGAAGGACATAAATTAACAATAGATCTAATGTAAATAGGAAGAATATAAAGTTGTTAAGCAAAGTATCTTACAAGTTCAACAAAATAAAAGCCACGTCGGAATTGGCTTTAAGTCCTTCACTTTGTTTGAGCCGACGCCATTCTGTAAAAGCTTGGCCAGGGTGGACTCAAGAATGAGTTCTCTCCATCTTGACGTTTTCTTCCTAGAATCTTTGGACAAAAGATTTTCTTTGACTTTTTGGTGGCTCCGCCATGACTGATGATGAAATAAAGTGAATGCCAGTTTGGCATGTTCTTAGAGAGATCATACGCTCATCGTACTGCAGGAAGGTCACTATGTGAATATTGAATTACCGTAAAGCCATTTGTCACTCTTGCTCGAACATGAACATGACCCGAGACTCGCGTCGGGTCAGTGGCAGCTCAACTTGCAAGTGCTGTTTTTGGCTTAGATGTGTCAGAGGGGGGTAGTGCGTGCTTCAAACACACCACTTAAACTTAAACTTAAACACTCTTACTTAGTTCTGTTTTAATATGTTATGTTGAAAAGATACAGTCTCGGCAAGTACAGTTGGTGTCTAGCAGCTAATGTTGGAGCTAATATTTATGAAGTGATTCTAGCTTGTCTAGCATTGCCAAAAATACTGCTTACCAAAGTTTGAATAATTTTTTCAAGAAGGATTAGATCTCATTCATAATAGCTGTTTGAATAGAAATTCTAGACAAGCTTTACACTGCCAAATACGTCAGGGGTTTAAGTCAAAAATATCTCTTTATTTTCAAAAATGTAGGAAGAATGTGTGTGTCATTAGTGGTCTTGAGTAAGAACATTATACAAAATAATACAAATGAGTGTCGCCTCCTTGAACCGCAACCTTATCGTGGTGGAGGGGTTTGAGTGCCCGAATGATCCTAGGAGCTAGGTTGTCAGGGGCTATATGCCCCTGGTAGGGTCTCCCAAGGCAAACAGGTCCTAGGTGACGGGCCAGACAAAGAGCGGTTCAGAACCCTTAATGGAGATGAAAAAATCAAGGATCGTGATGTCGCCCGGTATGGCGCAACCGGGGCCCCACCCTGGAGCCAGGCCCGGGGTTGGGGCTCGCATGCGAGCGTCTGGTGGCCAGGTCTTTCCCCACGGGGCCCGACCGGGCTCAGCCCGAAGGAGCGACGTGGGGCCGACCTCCCGTGGGCCCACCACCTGCACCGCCGGTGCAAAGTGGATTAGGTGGCAGTCGAAGGAGGAGGCCTCGACGACCCAATCCCCGGACACGGGATCTGGCGCTAGGGACATTGAATGTCACCGCTGGCGGGAAGGAGCCTGAGCTTGTGCGGGAGGTTGAGAGATACCGACTAGAGATAGTCGGGCTCACCTCCACGCACAGCTTGGGCTCTGGAACCCAAATCCTCGAGAGAGGCTGGACTCTCCACTACTCTGGAGTTGCCTGCGGCAAGAGG
Organism: Perccottus glenii; assembly: GCA_024416835.2. NCBI lineage: Eukaryota > Metazoa > Chordata > Actinopteri > Gobiiformes > Odontobutidae > Perccottus > Perccottus glenii. The sequence continues at coordinate 14,841,595 of CM044564.2, forward strand.
CTGCAGGCTGGTGTGGGCTTGCTCATAGCCCACCAGCTTAGCCGCCATGTGTTGGAGTTCACCCGGTGAACGAGAGGGTCGCTCCTGCGCTTCGGGTCGGGATAGGTCTCTCACTGTTGTTTGTGTTTACGGGCCAAATGGCAGTGCAGAGTACCCGGCCTTCTTGGAGTCTCTGGGAGGGTGCTGGAAAGTGCTCCAACCGGGGACTCCGCTGCTCTACTGGGGACTTCAACGCTCACGCGGGCAGCGACAGTGACACCTGGAGGGGCGTGATTGGGAGGAACGGCCCCCCGGATCTGAACCCGAGTGGTGTTCTGTTATTGGACTTCTGTGCTAGCAACAGTTTGTCCAGAACAAACACCATGTTCAAGCATAAGGGTGTCCATCAGTGCACGTGGCACCCTAGGTCGGAGATCGATGATCGACTTTGTAGTTGTTTCATCTGACCTCCGGCCGTATGTCTTGGACACTCAGGTGAAGAGAGGGGCGGAGCTGTCAACTGATCACCACCTGGTGGTGAGTTGGATCCGATGGCGGGGGAGAAAGCTGGACAGACTCGGCAGGCCCAAACGTACTGTGAGGGTCTGTTGGAAACGTTTGGCAGAGCCCCCTGTCAGAAAGACCTTTAACTCCCACCTCCGGCAGAGCTTCGACCAGATCCCGAGGGAGGTTGGATACATTGAGTCCGAGTGGACCATGTTCTCCACCTCCATTGTCGATGCGGCCACTCGAAACTGTGGCCGTAAAGTCTCCGGTGCCTGTCAACCCCACCCGGGGTGACACCGGAAGTAAGGGATGCCGCTGTTGAAGAAGGAGACCTACCGAGCCTGGTTGGCCCTGGGACTCCAGAGGCAGCTGATAGGTACCGGCAGGCCAAGCGGACTGCAGCCCGGGTGGTCGTGGAGGCTAAAACTCGGGTCTGGGAGGAGTTCGTGAGGCCATGGAGAAAGACTATCGGTCCTCAAGAAATTCTGGCAAACCGTCCGGCGCCTCAGGAGGGGGAAGCAGTGCCCTGCCAACACTGTTTACAGTGGAGGTGGGAACCTGCTGACTTCAACTGGGATATTGTTGGACTGTGGAAGGAATACTTCGAGGATCTCCTCAACCCCACCGACACGTCTTCCGCTGAGGAAGCAGGGGCCGAGGGCTCGGAGGTGGACTCGTCCATCACCCAGGCCGAAGTCACTGAGGTAGTTGGAAAGCTCCTCAGTGGCAAGGCACCGGGGGTGGATGAGATACGCCCTGAGTACCTCAAGTCTCTGGATGTTGTAGGGCTGTCTTGGTTGACACGCCTCTACAACATCGCGTGGCGGTCGGGGACAGTACCTCTGGACTGGCAGACCGGGGTGGTGGTCCCTCTTTTCAAGAAGGGGGACCGGAGGGTGTGTTCCAACTACAGAGGGATCACACTCCTCAGCCTCCCCGGGAAAGTCTATGCCAGGGTACTGGAGAGGAGAATGCGGCCAATAGTTGAACCTCGGATTCAGGAGGAACAATGCGGTTTTCGTCCCGGTTGTGGAACACTGGACCAGCTCTATACCCTCTCCAGGGTGCTGGAAGGTTTATGGGAGTTTGCCCAACCAGTCCACATGTGTTTTGTGGATCTGGAGAAGGCATTCGACTGTGTCCTCGTGGCGCCTGGCGGGGGTGCTCTGGGAGTGGGGCTGTCCGGTCCCTGTACGACGAGCAGGAGCTTGGTTCGCATTGCCGGCAGTAAGTCAGACCTGTTCCCAGTGCATGTTGGACTCGGCAGGGCTGCCCTTTGTCACCGGTCGTGTTAATTATCTTTATGGACAGGATTTCTAGGCGCGGCCAGGGGCCGGAGGGAGTCTGGTTTGGGGACCACAGGATCTCGTCTCTGCTTTTTGCAGATGATGTTGTCCTGTTGGCTCCATCAAGCCAGGACCTTCAGTGTGCACTGGGACGGTTTGCAGCCGAGTGTGAAGCGGCTGGGATGAGGATCAGCACCTCCAAGTCTGAGACCATGGTTCTCAGTCGGAAAAGGGTGGCTTGTCCCCTTCAGGTTGGTGGAGAGATCCTGCCTCAAGTGGAGGAGTTCAAGTATCTTGGGGTCTTGTTCACGAGTGAGGGAAGGAGGTAACATGAGATTGACAGACGGATCGGTGCAGCTTCTGCAGTGATGCGGTCGATGTACCGGTCTGTCGTGGTGAAGAAGGAGCTGAGCTGTAAGGCAAAGCTCTCGATTTACCGGTCAATCTACGTTCCTACTCTCACCTATGGTCATGAGCGTTGGGTCATGACCAAAAGAACAAGATCCCGGATACAAGCGGCCGCAATGGACTTTCTCCGCAGGGTGGCGGGGCGCTCCCTTAGAGATAAGGTGAGGAGCTCGGTCACTCGGGAGGAGCTCAAAGTAGAGCCGCTGCTCCTCCACATCGAGAGGAGCCAGCTGAGGTGGCTCAGGCATCTGTTTCGGATGCCTCCTGGAAGCCTCCATAGGGAGGTGTTTCGGGCATGTCCCACCGGGAGGAGACCCCGGGGAAGACCTAGGACACGCTGGAGGGACTATGTCTCTCGGCTGGCCTGGAGAGCTAGAGGAAGTGTCTGGGGAGAGGGAAGTCTGGGCGTCTCTGCTTAGACTGCTGCCCCTGCGACCCGGCCCCGGATAAGCGGTAGAAGATGGATGGATGGATGGACAAATGAGTGTGTCTGGGAGTCTTGATGGGACCAATAGAACATAAGCTCACAAAACAATGACATTAATAAAAAAGCAAAAAATAAATAGTTCACAACACAATGGAAATCCTCCAGACCACTAGGGGGCAGTTTTGATAATGAAACACCTATATGTCCTCAGGACGCCACATGAAATGATATGAGTGATCTGATCTAAATATATGTAACATTTTAACAACGCCCACTAATATATGGAATGTTATTATTTCAATCATTGAGGCGTGTTTTGTCCACTAACCCTTGTTTATGTGGCAGAACAACTGCCCCATAGTGGTCGGGAGCATTTCAGTTTTGTTGTGGCTTAATGTTTGCTTTTTTTTTTTTAAGTACCGGGCCACTGTAACACATGATTGAAACAGTTTAGACGAACGTTTAACTGAATTATGTGGCCACATAATATCTACATATATAACATTGCTGATGCACCTTTTATTGTATACCAGAGTATCATGACTAACAGTAACGTAACAGTGACTAGCAGCAACAGTTGTGTAGTATCTGAAACTACTGTCTGTAGGTAAGTAGTTTAGGTTTGTTGTCATTGTCTTATGTTTATGAAACACACTATTTTATTATGGTAAAAGAGCTACCATTGATTTCTGCTTTAGATAATGACAAAGGGCAAACAAAGCTTACTGCAAAAGAAAGCGACTGTTTATCACGCAACTGTCGAGCTGCACTTAAAAAAGATTTCAAGGAATGTATCAGGATCTAGATTTAAAAGGTGAAGATGTTCTGTCCGTCATCCAAGGGACTTAATTCTAAGTTCACCTTCAAATCTACGTCCAGATGCTTTCCTTAAATATGTCCTGGATGACTGAGAACCTCCACAGACATACTTAGAGAAACACTTCACAATCATAAATTCCAAGGCAAGACCAAACACCATTTCAAACAAAAGCAAAAAAGTTGCAGTTAAGTGGAAAGAGGTGTTAGGGCATGCAAGTAGTCTGCTACTTCTGTTGAATTTCCAATTTTCCAATTCCTCCATTTTTTTAAATAAACTTTTCAAACTTAGTTGTGTCACCTTGATCTAGAATCTACAATCTAGAAACAAGTAAATCCTGCGTATAGCTGTGTAAGTATAAAGGCTGAGAAGATAAAGTAACGGAACGATCTAATTGTAATGGGAGCATCAACTTTTTTTCATCACTTTCAGATGTCTATAATTATGTTAGAAAAATCCAACAAGATACTAGTAGTCGTCAGGTTTAAAGAGGTTATGAGAAAGGTCATAGTAGGTTACTATATTTACATTTATTAATTTAGCAGACACTTTTATCCAAAGCGACTGACATTAAGCTTCTATTCACCAGTGTTACAGAACACCACTTGATGCATGGAGGGTTAAGTGTCTCGCCCAACAGTGAGCCACTAGAATGTGATCATTTACAGTGTGATCAGCTGTCTCTGTATCTGACCAACCTATAGAGAAGGTGGTCATGTGCAGTACTGTTATGGCTTTGGAGCTGTTGTTGGAACCCTCAGCGCAAAACATAAATTGTTTTTACATGTTAACAATTACTTTCCAATTAATATATACATTTTTTTTTTTGCTGAAACACAACAATGCTGTCAGTCTATTCTAAAAGGCCGTCACAGAAGCCACACTCTGTCTCGGGGAAAGGCACAGAACTGAACAAAACACAAGAGAAATTCCTGTCCAAATCGAAATCACATTAGCCTAAATGGAAATCTATTCTGGATAACAACTCTGTGCTTTGACATTTCAGCATAGTGTCTCATTTCCGTACGGTATCATAACAAACGGCAGCTGACGCACTTTAATCCGGCTTTATCTCTTTAGTTTTGGTGGTTTCTTCGAGCTGAAAAGTCCAAAGAGGCAGCACGAGTCATCTCTGAGCCAAGTGATAAACAGCCTCTATCTTCACAGCGTTGACTCTTATCACAAAAAATATTTATTTTCAGGGCTAAATGATGCAATAAACAAAAGATGTGCAGTTTTCCGTGTCCATGTTGTTCTTCCAGACAAAAGCTGCTGGTGAAACAAGGTGATATATATCAGTGTGCTCCGAAGGCTCCACGTTGTCACAGCAGCCCAGATGGATTAGCTTGAGAGGGACTATTTGATGGTTGCTTAGTAACTACAAACCTTCTCAAATGCAATAAGGGACAGGCCTGTTTTTGACCATGAAGAGTCCAAACTATTTTTATTTTCTTTTGCAATCTAATGCAACCTTTGAACTACTTACAGCAGGATTAAGATGTCATAGTACTCACCAGAACGTAAACCTGACACCTCTAAACATGCATAGTAGGTACAGGGTGTGTGGATCTTCATTTGTGAGGGCTTTTGGCTGGATCTGTTTCTTCATGTGCTTACTGCAGGATTTGACCGACCTGTTTATTCTATTCTGGGATGTCCTTGTCCGACTCAGACTCCCATTCCAAGATTCAAGCTGTAACTAATAAAAATAAGGTTCTAGCAGTTTACAGTTAAGGATGTATTCAGCCAGCGTGGCAATAATTTATATGAGCATGCAAGTCAAAAACACTAGATAAACACTTCTCATTGTTTCATGTGTGTTTCACAGAAATATTATTCAATGTATAGACTTCAGCTCTAATGGCTAACTACCCACTCACTGACAGCACACTCACTTTAACGGGAAAGGTTACTGTAAAATGAATAGTTCAGACAGACTGTATAAAATAAAAATGTATTATTTTATTATAAAGCAACCACTAAATGCTTTATAAACTCTATCCATCAAGTAGACTATTGTCATACTCACATACAGGATAATGCACATGACTAATTTTGAAAATCTAGACAAGACAAGTAAAGCCAGCTTAATATCTTTACACAGAGCTCTGCTTCAGGAAAAGTCTACTTCAAATAGGTTTCAATTCCATTAAAGGAGTACTATTATTGTCATTTTGGCGTTTCCTTCCAGTGACATGCTTAAGAAAGAAATCCACTCAAACTGTGTTACAGGTAAAGGAGATTGGAGTTGCAATAAACAGTAAGCTAATAAGGGTACTATCTAAGAAATAAGGTATAAGTAAAGCAGATACTTGCTTGCACAATCACATTAGTAATGGTGCTTAGAAGGTATTTAGTGGTCAATACGTGTGCCTTGGTGCGTGAGCGAGGACCGGCCCCGTAATTTAAGATCCTCGTGTCTGAGAATTTGTATGTTAACAATCTCGTTGCTTGGGTTAATAAGCTTAGAATACGTGGTATTCCTGAGTTGACCTCTTCAAGCACTGGGTCAAATGAGGCCGAACTCGAGCTGATGTAAGAAGTCGCTAATTATTCTAGGAAAATCTGATCCATGCCAGCACACCGGCACTGGCCAGGAGTCGTGTAAAGACCGGCACATGTGCTTTTGGATGTAAACAACTGAGAGATGCCAGTGGTCTAATCCAGATCACAGAATGGTGTGAAAAGACCAATTCACAACACAACTGATTATAGGTGTATAAGCTCTTTATAACTCAATCACACATTTGAAAGCAAGAGCTGCACACTTGCTTTCAAATGTTTTAGTCTGCATCCTTTAAGTCTACTCGATAGTCACGGTCTCATATGCAAGCGATACATATCTGGAATTACATCATGACATTCAGTCTGGAAGCTCAAACTAATCAAGCCTGTTTCTGCAGTCACATGATGAGCTTGTTACAAGTTGACACAAGCTACAGTCTCCTAGCTGTACGAATGTAACCACAATATGTACAATATATCACCAACGTTTCCTTGTCCCCCCGGACAAGGAAACGTGGTCGCAAATGAACAAAAGTAATAAAGAAAAAGAACAAGGAGGAAATTCGGTGCCAAAACATTCAGACCTCACAGGTTCATTGACAGTAAAACTGCACAGTTAAACACCAACACTAAGCTTTTTGTGGTATCTGTCCTTGAGCCAATGCAGTAGACCTCTTGATGGCCTTTCACAGGATGGCGCCTGTCTGGTATCTCCTTCTACTACTTAGTTTACACAACAGTCTGATGTCCCGTTCTCAGATGTTTTCAGCCTGTGCATTTGTCCACATCTGGTCTGTAATGGCTGTTTCCCACCAGGCTGTCGGAATTGTCTTTGGAGTTCTCAGAAAACAGTACTGGGGCATTTTTAATAGTTCCAGGTGTTTGCTTTAGGTCTGATGGGTGCCGGTGCTTGCATGACTGTAGGTGCTATTCTTTTAAATTTTGTTTTTCTGTGAAAATGGTTGTGTGTTTCAGTGGCAAAAAGTACCTTTGATATTGAGTCTGTCTGCAGATATGCTGTCCTCTGCTTGTGTTTACCTGTGTAGATCCCATTTTGAAATGTTTGGGACGTTGCTAGCCAGCAGGTAGCTTTGCTGCAAAGGAAATACAATTATGTAAAGTGAACTATCAAATTAATAAAATACAATTAACCTTTACCTGTTACATGCACAGAATTATAATCTGTCATTAAAACTTCTGATCTCAATATCACCCTATCAATCTGAAGAATTCATTTATTCAGAATATTTGAAGAAACAGGCCACTGTTGTTTGTTAGCCTTTAATCTTTTTCATGGAACAGGTGGCAACACTAAGACATGGAAAAGGGTGGAGAGAGGGAAAGCACCAAGCTAAGCACATGGTCCAGTCCAGGAGAGTGGGAGCCAGGGGCAGGACACACTGACACATGCTGGTATTGTTGTGGCATCAGAGCCAACCCCTCACGTGGCTCCGTACCCTCTCTGCACTAACACCTGTGTTGAGCTGGAAAGATTGATGACATTGACATTCATCTCCTGTTCAAGGTTGTGACCACACATACACAAGACCAGCCATATTTCATCTTAATAGTATATGTTTAAAGAATTGATTACCTATTCTGAATGCATGAGATAGTGAACACAAAGCATATGTGTGTATAAAGAAAAGATTCATTATGTTGACTCTAATTGGCCAGTTGGTCTACACCACGTCAATGCTGGTCGAAAATCCAACTGGAGTAAAACGGCACTGCATTCATGAGATAAGGATCACATTGGTCCGATGCTTCATTCAGAGCTTGAAGTGAATTGGTTCCGTTTACTATTTTAATCAAATAAAAGCAGGCAGGCTGCTATGTTGTTGTTGGTGGTGGATAGGGGATTGGGAGGGTGAGGGAAGAGGTTTCAGTTACAGCAGTTTAACGGCAGATTTTTAAAGTTAAAGTTCACTGATTGTGACACATTCGTAATGTCATAAAGTTGCAGCCTTGACTAATGCTGCTGTTTAAACAGCCAAGATGACACACTGCATTGTACCACCACTCAGAACTAAACAGATGACTGACTCATCCTGTTGGCAGTCTGTGGAAAACCTGCGCCGTCTGGTGGCAACAAACTCTCCTACACTTCAGCACAGGGTCACAGTTGACAGGCAGAATCTTTATCACTTTCCCCCCCATTAATTTATCCATTCAGCGACGGCCAATTCAATCAGCGTTCCCAGTAGTGTTTATATGAAGACACGCACGGGCAGTCATGCCTTGTGGACTTCAGGTTCACACACTGTCTCTCTCGGTGGAAGAGTTGACGGGAGGTAATCCCCACCATGTGAGTGGGCGGTGTTGGTACCAGAGGCGTGTTTTTGCTTTTCTCCTCTCTTTTTTCTCTTTTTTCATTATTCAAACGCTGCTGTTCCTATAAAAAGTGTCCGTGTGCCAGCACTGAATAGTTTTCTTCCAATGGGGAGAGGTGACAAGTGGCTGGTGGAGCGCATGTCTGTCTGATACGTACAGATAGGCTATAGTCGCATCCCTTTGGAGATGATGCAGGACTCCAGTGTCCAGATGGCGCGAGCGCTGAAGCACGCGGCGCTGTGTCTGATGTTGTTGCCGCGCTTTCTGCTTGCCGCTGTCATGCTGTGGCTCCTGGATTTCCTGTGCATCCGGAGGAAAGTGCTGTTGAAAATGGGAGAGTCGCAGGACAGCGCAGAGGACCCGTCTGTGTGCGTGTCAGACGCCAATAAGATGTTTACCCTGGCGTCTTTGAGGGCTGTGTGGTACGGACAAAAACTAGACTTTCTCAAATCTGCCCACCTTGGACGAGCGGCGCCCAACACAGAAGTGGTGCTTGTCCAGGAGAAGAGGCCGGTTAGGCTGCTTGACTGTATGAAAGGGAAGAGACCCCTTATTTTAAACTTTGGCAGCTGCTCCTGACCGCCGTTTATGACGCGACTGGCCGCTTTTCAACGAATCGTGCGCCAGTACGCGGACATTGCGGACTTTTTAGTAGTGTACATCGAGGAAGCTCATCCGTCCGACGGCTGGGTGAGCACAGACGCACCCTATCAGATCCCCAAACACCGCTGCTTGGAGGACAGACTGAGAGCCGCGCAGCTGATGCTGGCAGAGGTGCCCGGCAGTAACATAGTGGTGGATAACATGGACAACTCGTCCAACGCCGCGTATGGAGCTTACTTTGAGAGACTTTACATAGTGAGGGACGAGAGAGTGGTGTACCAAGGAGGCAGGGGACCGGAGGGATACAGGATTTCCGAGCTCAGAAACTGGCTGGAGGATTACAGGAACAATTTGTTGAATGCCCAAACAACCGTGCTGCATGTGTAGATGCTGCTCTATACCTACATTTACCTATAGCCTACCGCTCTAGAGCCAGTTTCACAGAAGTGCTGTAGACCGGTCTATAATGTCATAGTCAGTATTAGCTTTGCTTTTCAGTAAATCCTATGCAATTTTAGAATACAGTCCGGTGAATTTTCTACATCTCCCAAAAGTAAAGTTGCAACTCCGACCTTTGTCACCATGGAAACAGTCATTTAGGCCATTTCTTAAAATAGGCCTATTTTTTCAGTTTACATGAGACATTTGAGCCACTTTCACATTATAGGGTAAGCTATGTTTTCTGATGAATGTTTTTGTTTGTCAGAGCAAAAAGTGAAACGGATGAAGCACTAGACTGGACTAAAACCCTTGTGAAACTGAGACCTGCTCTCTTCTGTAAACTGCTTAAGTGTCCAACCCACAGATGCTGCTACAATGTTCACTCATGGTACATTATTATTATTTTTGTTGTTGAGATATTCAGGACTCCTTAGCCTAAAGTGGAAACGTTGCAACTCTAAGCTGTAGGCTCATCTTATTGTGCTTGTTTTAATTGATTGCTCTCATAGCAGTTCTCTTTATTTTTTTGTATGAAAAGTCTTTGAATCGAGCTGGATTCAATTAGTGATCACTCTATTTTTCTACTGTACTGAAGTGTGTATGCGGTTATGTGTTCATGCAAATATCTCACTCCGGTGTTTTTGTGAAGTTCGGTTTTTAAAAGGCGCGAGCCAGAGAGCCGACACTGATGTCTTTTCTGACACCAACAGTGAGTTCATATTAGCATGATGCCTTCCCTTTGAGGATGAAGACGATGATGAAGATGATGACTGGCTGCCAAATGATGTAATGCTGTTGAGTCAATGTAAAACTGAACAAATGTTTTTAATAAATGTCAGATCACACATTATTTACAGAGAAGAATGGCACTTACTTTGTTTTAGTTAATAGTGACTGTTCAAGTTACAAGTGTTAACCGGATCTTCATTTGTGTTTTCATGCACAAGGCCACTTTAGGTTAGGTAAGATATGTTAGAAGACAATCCTCAAATCTTGCAGAAAATATACAAATTATGTCCAATAAAATTATCAAAGTAATCAGGATGCACCATAAGTGTAAAAAGATGACTCTTTGATGATTGATGATTATCGTGAAGTAGTGGTCAAAGCAGAGAGACAAAAACACTAAAAGTCTTAAAGATTTGTTTGTTACATTTTCATAATTGTTCTGTAATTTGAACCAAGTTGACTTCACCTTAAACAATTTAGATCAAAGCACTTAAAGGCCTCGCTTTGATCAGGGGCTTCTTTTATGTTACACCTGAAGAAACAACAAAAAGTTGAGGTGATTCACAAGTGTCAAATCTGGTTTTTATCGCATTCCTCTTTGACCTTCCTTTTCCACTCTTCTTCTAAAAACACATGCACAGTGCCACAAATAATTAGGATTAGAGAACGTTAAGATTACAATAGACTCTGCATGGCCCTGCTGCACTCATACCTTGGTTCCTTCTCATTCTTTTTTCTCATGCAATGTTCGGTTTATGTTCTTCTGCTGAGCGGGTGAAGCGAGGACGTCAGGGGGAAGTCAGTTAATGCCCCTTCACCTTCAGCATTATCTTGCATTACAGAGCTGTCCCTGTTTGAACTGTGTGTAAAGTTATAGCTTTAGGTGAAGAAAGAGGTCATTCAGTCCAAGATGATCCAGCGCTGACCACTGGCTGATAAGATAGCATGATGAACTTTTACTCTCTGGACAACATAACAGCGTTATCAAGTTGTTTGTGACATTTTCTCCAACCAGAGCAGCCGTGCTTGCAGGTGTATAAGAAGTGTTGTTTGACATGGCACAAAACTGGACATCTATTAATTTATTAAAATAATCTAAAGTGAAGGTCGCACTTTAATTATCACGTAATCTAATAATAAACGATATTCAATTTGTTTAAGTCATACTTTATACTAGATTCATTATATAAAGCATATAGGCACTCTTACCACTGAATGACGGCGCCTGAAAAAGCTTGCACGTGGGTTCTTTTGTATTAATTGTGTATAAGGTAGCAGAAGTATTGAGAACATCTTGTAATGCGACGGAGACATTGGCAGTATTATGTAATCCGACTTGATAGGAACCATGCTCAAGGCTGGCAGATTGAATGTTTTAGATTTTTCCTAAATTGTAATAAACTGTCAAACAATATACAGAAAGATTAAATTTAAATAATATCCCTAACAATAGAACAATACTGTGATTACATTTTTAGCAGCTATGTGATGTTTTGAAGTCTTTGAATTACCACGAATAGAAATAAAGTGCTTAGAGAGCTGGTTGAGGTAAGGTAGTATTCAGCAGGACTCAGAACCAACCCTGGCAAACTGATATCGCCTTATCAAGCCAATCCCATGACTTTCCATTTAGCCACAAGCCCTTGAGTCATAAGATGTAGAAAACAAGGTTTGTAACCATGGGAAAGTGTGTCCATGTGGAAAGCCTCTATGACACACTTAACTATTGTAGAATTGTTTTATTACAAGGGCACTGATGTGGTGCGAGAGAAGTAGGAATGTGGTTGTGGTATGACATGCTCAGGAATTGTGCATCAGAAGGCAGTGCAAAAAACAATGGTAATTAACTGAAGCGTTCATCTTGAGGAGTTTGGGGAGTGAAGCCAACAACAACATGTATTAATAAGTAAAGTAATCTAGACATAACATGGGGATTTGAATTCATATACTGTGCAGACAATATAAGCTTCAAAATAATACTGACTATAAGATTTCCTCTGGGTGACAAGCAGAAACAAGTGCAGCTGCAATATAAAGTTATTAACAACAATAAGGTGCATGAAATAGTTTGCTACTGAACATATCCTTGTTAAGATCAAAATGCTCACATTTGCTATTGTGTGTCATTTATAATTTATCTTTAAATGGATTTTTATTGATTAGGCTATGATATTTCATTGTGGGTTACCATAGACAATAAATTTCAGAAGCACTGAAGTCAACACTAATTTGGGGTTGAGCACAAATTTTCTCATCCTAATGCTTTTTAGATAACAAAGCGTCAGTCATTATGAAACCCAGCTGCTAGGCAGAAACACTCTAAAGTGAGAGGCACGGGCATAGCCAGTAATTTAGAGATGGAAACCAGATGAATCATTGACTTTTGTTTGTTTGTTTTTTTTTTTTCCTATTGGAAAGCTGTCATTCTGGGAACCAGTCACTTTGCATATCACCTTAGCATGGCATCTGTATCACGGTTGCCATGGCAATGCAGTTGCTATGAGATTAATTTATCTGGAGATCTAGCAGTTGCAGATGTCACTTTGTGCTGCTCTCCATAACACGGCCATGGTCAAGTTACAGACAGTTAAGGCCCAGACTAATTTCTTATTCTGATTGGCAGTAGATTAAAGAACATGAAGCAATTGTATTATTATTTTCCTTCTTGCTGTGGCCTCATCACTCTTTTAAAATAGTAGAGTTAATGCACAGTGGAAGATATTTAACTTAGTGGGGATCAAAGTGCAGTTTGACATAGAGTTCCTTCCTTTAGACTCACTCCATCCTCTCGTTTAGAGGCTTAGCATTACGCTACTGGATGACATATGCCAGTGCCCCTCTGACGTATGCATCACGCAGAGGTAAGGGGTACCGCCTTTGTGCTTTAGATCAGTTAATATTCAGAATCCTGTTAATTGCTTGTCTGCTTCTGTTCAACTCATGACATGTGTGAGAGACATTTACAACTCAAGACTGTTGTTGGGTGAGATTTATGAGCAAGTTAAGTACAAGTGTGTCCCATGGATGAAACTGAACCCAGCTGTTGCTTGTACAGAAGCTCGGAGTGACGCATAAAGTGCATGGAAAACTGCTTATAGTGTGCTGCATATGTATGATTAGTTGCATCTAATACATATAAAATTTCTGACCCACTGTACTTTCAATCTCAGCATGACATTCATTTAGGTGTAAATACTATAGCAAGTGCAATCACAAGATAAGGCATTCAAAATAGTGAATTTGAAAATAATGAATTTGAACTTAGCGCAAACTTTGTCAGCATTGCCACTGAAGCAAAAGTAATGTCTTACAGCAAACAAGAGTATAGTTATCCGCTGACTTGACAGCGCTGGTGCGCATTAAGTTTTAGCGTAAAAATAGCTTCATCAGATCAATGGGTTGTACTGTTATTTGACTAGTTAGCATGTCAGTATTATCTTCTTACAGTTGAATGCATTTGGTTATTTCCAAAAATCTGGAGAGTCAGGTCAACTCACTCCAATAGCCTGGAGATCTCATGTTCGTTGTTGAGTGAGTTAGACATTGAACAAATGTGACATTTATGATTTCTTCACAGTGCTACTTCAATTCCTCTTGTGTATTACAGCACCAAATGTTTGATAAACAAGCCTGATCAACTCCTATGATTCTTACTCCTGATGACACAAATTCTTAAGGAAGCATGACCTCGAGTAGCACATAGCTATTCAAGGTCATGCTTACATTTGATTTGATCAATGGACCTAATGGCGGCATCCACTTCCTTTTGAATGTTCGACCAAAGCACCACAGCATCACTGCATGACTTAACATTGACATAACTACACAGGTTACAAGACAATTTAGAGTTGGCATTTCTGATACAATATTACCAGACAGTAGTAACATATCATGGAAGGAAGCCCAATAATAGTAGAGGGGGAATTCCCATTGTGGACATATAATTTTGACAAAAATGGATTTTCAGCTGCTTAGAATTTTGCCATCTCCCTTATAAAGAGTCTTTAGCGAACAGCTACACAAGAGGTCCTGCTGGTCGAACCATTCATCCATGCCTATCAGATGAAGTCTGTGAGCCGCACATCCTTTTTGTGAGTTGTGTTGTCATCACCTGCACTTTCGTCTAGAGCAAACAGAGCATACAGGACTAGAGTGTGAAAGAACGCAGTGGGTCTCTTGTTCCTTCCATTTTTTTCTCAGTTGTTTTCCCCTCACAATTATGTGCTCTTTCTAGCATGACTTGTCAAAGATCCAGACAGTCAGGTGAGGATGCTGCGTCCACATACAGTCAGACTGTGATCCCTGTACAGACTGGACGCTTACTTGAGTGGCTTAAGCAGACAATAGAGTTGTCCCCTGGTGCCCTAGATATCACAAGATAATTTGGTTTTGTGTATGTTCCAGACGGTCACACTGGAAGTGTGTCCCTGTGTGTCCAAGCTGTAGGATTACTGCCTGGGAGGTTATCTTCCTAAAGTCAGACAAAGACATGTGCAAACAAATGCACGTGGGACATGGAATCTCTGTCCGTAGCCTCCACGCTTATACAGTTTTCTTTGTAAGCTAACAAAAAATTTTGTTCAAGTTTGTCCTTGACCCACAAAATCTGGTACACATTCAGCTTGTTAAGACAGACATAGAAAATTGTGGCCCAAACTGAAAGTCAGTACATATACGATTTTATTTTTATTTATTTTTTACTGAGATTAGTGATTAACGCAAAAAGCTCTGAGGTTTTCAAGCAGCATGGCAGCAAATCAGAGATACGTTGTTTGGCTCATTTGTTACATCTCTTTCTGGCTCCGACAACAAAAACAATAAAAAAAAAAAAAGGGAAAAAAAACTAAATTGTGTTTTCAGCCATGGGAAAGTTTTGTCCTTTCTTTCTTTATCTTGTTTTTTAACATGAAAATGTATTCTGATATGTTTGGGGATGGAACATGAAAAAAAAAACGAGTTAACCCTTACCATACTAACCTCTTAATGCCGCTTTTGTGGTAAAGCCATAAGAGAGCCATGTTTGCCTGCTTCAGGTCTGCTGAATTGTGAAGTTGGTGAATTGTCATTATTTTCAAGTGGTATCCCGTTCACTTTTATCCAATTAGAGGTGTGAACAAATAAAGTGTCGGTGCATTTAGAGTCTTTTAATAAATGACAGACGGTGTTGAGCATAATGCGCTACAGCTGCGTCAGAAGATACTAACATTTTAAAAAGTAATGCAAGCTATGTGCCTGTATTAAAAACAAATGCAATTGTGTTTTGTCCAAGTGATGGGATTTTAAAAATGTCTTCATCTTGTTGGACACATTTTTGGACAGTAAAATATGTTTGCCACAAAATTGCTGATGACTGAAACTAGCTTAACAATGGCCTCTAATGTTACCTTGCATGAACTTAAATAAAGTCAATATTGCTAAATGCTATCATTTTGTTTTGTCAAGCCAGGGTTTCTCAATCCCGCTGCCACGATATCTGATTATGTAAAAAGGGTGGCGTGACAAATTGCAAACATGGACGTACCTTGTGTAGGGGTCCCTAAAAATCATAACATGAATGGACCTGAACATGTTCCCACTTTAACAGACAAAACATATATTAGTGACTGATATGGTAACTGCTTTTAACATCAACTTAAAAAAACTAAAATGTGACTATTTAAAGCAAAAACCATTATGTGCCTGGTGTAGAGTAAAACTCACTCCGGGGCCAACTTTACAAGTTTAGTATACCTTCCATATCTCCTGTTATCTCAACAAAAGTATTTTCATTATCTTGGATTACCCAATAACCTTATTAGTATTCATGTTTACATACTATATAGGCTATGTCCTCAAACAAGGTCACAAGGCTCTCAGCATGAACTATGATCCTAAATACACGTTAACACTTTTCAACCTATAGTAACACTTCCAAAATATTTTTATAGGTTGAATGATATCACATTGTATACAACAGACAACTGTGCATTTGTTGAATTAATATGATATTCAATATAGAGCATTTTAGATTTATTTTAGACCATTTAGGAGAGGTAGGAAGTGACTAGACAGGGGCGTAGCACCAAATTCTGGGTCCTGTATACTCTCAATGTCAGTGGGCCCCCTACACATGCCATTGTACGATGCGGGTTAGCAAAATGAAAATTCAATTTTGAATGATTTTTTTTTATTATTTGAATATAAACAAGTATAAATAGTGTTTAAATCTATTTGGCCTACTTGTGCTCAAATATCTTTAAACCTTAGGCTACATCGGGTTTGTGTACTAACATTCTGATACATGATACTGATGCAAGTTTTAAATTAAAAACATTTATTTTTGAACAGGAGAACACGAAGAAAAGGAGAAAACTGCACCCTTAGAAACCAATCAAATAAGCTAAGCCTGCCATAATGAAAAAAAAATGTCAACTATAAAAAAATAAACAAAAAGTCAAATGAGATGTCATCTACATCCCAGTAAATGCCCACTGACGAGTCTTTTTGTTTGCAAAATCAGTGATTAGATCTGTAAAGTCCAACTGTTTGGCCAATTGGCTTTCAATTGGCAGAATGGCGAGGCTGTTTAGTCTATCCTGGCCCATTGTTGATCTCAGGTAGTTTTTTATCCGGTTTTAACTTGCTGAAAGCCCGTTCACCTCCTGCAACTGTGACAGGAAGTGTGCAGAAAATCCTTAAAGCAATGCAAAGCTCTCCAAAAATGCTCTGCAGCTGCATCTTCCAGATGGCATTGAGGAGCTCAAGAGAGGACAGAGATTTTGAAAATGTAGCATCATAAATGGTGCGGAAGTGTAGCACTTAATTTTCAAATTTTTCTGAGAGATCCGTGTCATACATTTTTGCCAGTGTCTGGCATGCTTCTTTTATCTGCTCTGCATCTTCAGAATAGGTGCAAATGTTTCACATATCTTTGCTGTGGTCTGAAATCTGGCACTCAATGCACTGATGATGCTATCCATTGCAACAAAAAATATTTTGTTCCTGAATGCATTTTCTGCACTGTCTTCAGTAGTTGCATCTTCTTGTGTCATCTCATCAGGCATGCGTTTCCTTTTGCGCTTCCGTCTCTCTTCAGTCCGAAAATTATCAGGGACATCCATTGTTTGTGCTACTAGGGAGGCCAATGCAAGCAGTGAGTCCCATCTATCACGAAGAGCCTGCATTTCATCTTGTAGTGCCTTGATGTTTGCAGCCTGAACATCCAGAGAAATATCTCCTGCCTAAAGAATTACATTTCGGTTTTCAAAGCACTGCAAAATCTTTACCCACACAGTGAGCAGGACGTTAGCATCAAAGGTCATGAAATAACTTATCAAACCATTTGCCTCAGACTTGGCTTCACTGCTAAACTGCAGGTGGCTAAGACACATTCCAGTGCCTCAAGAATGGAGGGCAAGTGCACTGCCGCAACTCGTACTGCAGCAATGCGTGCACTCCATCGAGTGTCAGAGAGACGATGAAGAGAGAACCCTGTCTTTTCTTTCAGGATTGCCCATCGCTCTGGGCTAGCACTGAAAAGATTATAGAGACGGTTTACAGAGCCAAAAAATGTTGCAACCTCTGGACATGACTCAGCAGCATGGACACCAACCAGGTTGAGGGTGTGGGAAGCACAGGGAGAGAATGTAGCAAGCGGATTGACGTTTAAAATCTGAGCTTGTCCCCTTTTGACCTTTCCAGACATTGGCTCCATTATCATAGCCTTGCCCTCTACAGTCTTGTAAAGGTATGCCATTGGACTGCAACACTTCTAGAATCATTTCAGAAATGTCCTGGCCTGTCTTTTTGTGAAAATCTTTGAATTCAATAAACCAATATATAATATAATATCAATAGCACATTCTGTTCTGTATGAGATATGTCTGGTGTTGAGTCACATATGACAGAGTAATATATTGCATCTTCTATTTCTTTCGGGATAGTGTTGAGCACTCTCTTGCCACAGATCTCAATGAACTCGTTCTGGGTGTCTGAACTTAGGTAGTGAGTTAAATGTGACCCTTTCTTTTTTTGCCTTACTTTTTCTAAGTGCTCTTGTAAGAGGGGATCATAATGGGCCAACAACTCAAGAGTTCCAAGAAAATTGCCATTATGTACATCATCCAAATTTGAGGTTTTGCCTCTAAATGCAAGATTTCTTAAAGCTAAATAAAGAGTTACATCTAAAAGCCTCTCTAAGATCTTGGTATGCTTCTCTGCTTCTGTCTGGAACTGAGTGCTGAAGGCTTTTCCATTTGACATATGCTTATGGGGAGTGTGCGTCTCATGTTCAGGGAACTTTCTATACATTTTTTGCCATTTGATGTTATCCAACTTAAGTCCATCCTTGCTGTTCAGTGCACTTGTAGATGGTTTAGTCTGCTCATGTGAGAACAGAAGGCATGGGATACAGAATAGAGCATTTGCACTGTCACTGTGAATCAGCCAGTCCCTCCTAATCTTCTCCCGCCCATTGGCCGACTTAACATTCATTCTCAGTTGGTGTTATCAATATATTTTGAAATGAATAATGACATCAATTGGAGGGGCCAATTAATTCGAATTAGGCTACAAAAAAAATAAAAAAAAAAAAATAAATTGATGGGATTTCAAAGGGCCCTCTCCCTAGAAGGGGCCCTGGGTAGTCAGGTCCACTTTTCCCCCCACTACCACGCCCATGTGACTAGATGTTGGAACATTCTTTTATTTTGAAGTTTAAGTTAAGGAGTCAGTAAAGGTAAGGTAGGTAGCACCGTTCTCCCACATCCAGAAGGTCCTGAGTTCGATTGCCAGGCTGGAAATTGCCAATGCTGACAAAACTAGACAGTTCAACTAGATGCTCAACCTTTTTTGGACACATTCTTTTGACATTGCCGTATTAGTGTTCAAAATGGCTTAGATTGCATAATTATGAGTATGATATACAGTCAGGTTCATAAATATTGGGACATCGACACAATTCTAATCTTTTTTGGCTCTATACACCGCCACAATGGATTTGAAATTAAACGAACAAGATGTGCTTAAACTGCAGACTTTTAGCTTTAATTTGAGTGTATTTACATCCAAATCAGGTGAACGGTGTAGGAATTACAACAGTTTGTATTTGTGCCTCCCACTTTTTAAAAGGACCAAAAGTAATGGGACAGATTAAAAATCATAAATCAAACTTTCCCTTTTTAATACTTCGTTGCAAATCCTTTGCAGTCAATTACAGCCTGAAGTCTGGAACACAGACATCACCAGACGCTGGGTTTCATCCCTGGTGCTGCTCTGTCAGGCCTTGACTGCAACTGTCTTCAGTTCCTGCTTGTTCTTGGGGCATTTCCTCTTCAGTCTTGTCTTCAGCAAGTGAAATGCATGCTCAATCAGATTCAGGTCAGGTTATTGACTTGGCCATTGCATAACATTCCACTTCTTTTTCTTAAAAAACTCTGGTTGCTTTCACAGTATGCTTCGGGTCATTGTCCATCTGCACTGTGAAGCACCGTCCAATGAGTTCTGAAGCGTTTGGCTGAATATGAGTAGATAATATTACCCGAAACACTTCAGAATTCCTCCTGCTGCTTTTGTCAACAGTCACATCAATAAATAGAACCAGTTCCATTGGCAGCCATACATGTCCACGCCATGACACTACCACCACATGCTTCACTGATGAGGTGCTATGCTTTGGATCATGAGCAGTTCCTTTCCTTCTCCAATCTCTTCTCTTCACATCACTCTGGTACAAGTTGATCTTGGTCTCATCGGTCCATAGGATGTTGTTCCAAAAACTGTGAAGGCTTTTTTAGATGTTGTTTGTCAAACTCTAATCTGGCCTTCCTGTTTTTGAGGCTCACCAATGGTTTACATCTTGTGGTGAACCCTCTGTATTCACTCTGGTGAAGTCTTCTCTTGATTGTTGACTTTGACACACATACCTCCTGGAGAGTGTTCTTGATCTTCAACTGTTGTGAAGGGTGTTTTCTTCACCAGGGAAAGAATTCTTCAGTCATCCACCACAGTTGTTTTCTGTGGTCTTCCGGATCTTTTGGTGTTGCTGAGCTCATCGATGTGTTCTTTCTTTTTAAGGATGTTGCAAACAGTTGATTTGGCCACACCTGAAGTTTTTGCTCTCTCTCTGATGGGTTTGTTTTGTTTTTTCAGCCTAAGGATGGCTTGCTTCACTGATAGTGACAGCTCTTTGGATCTCATATTGACAGTTGACAGCAACAGTTTCCAAAGCAAATAGCACACTTGAAATGAACATTCAAACCTTTTATCTGCTCCTTGTAAATGGGATAATGAGAATAACACACACCTGGCCTTGGAACAGCCAATTGTCCCATTACTTTTGGGCCCTTAAAAAGTGGGAGGCACATATACAAACTGTTGTAATTCCTACATTGTTCACCTGATTTAGATGTAAATACCCTCAAATTAAAGCTAAAAGTCTGCAGTTAAAGCATATCTTGTTTGTTTCATTTTAAATCCATTGTGGTGGTGTATAGAGCCAAAAAGATTAGAATTGTGTTGATGTACCTACATTTATGGACCTGACTAGTTGGATGTTAGCTGTCAGTCCATCAACCTTCAGCCTGCCTCAGCCCTTAACTGAATAAGTACACCTTTATTTCATTTAGAAAAACTGTTTAAAAAGGGTTGTTTTTAGTCTGCAGTTCATTAGGTTACCATGGAGATTTACCTTGGTAATAAGTGAACCAACTGTGTGACACTAAAACCCAGAGTTAAACTTGAAGTTTCCTAACTAACCCAGGAGGAGTGGAGAAAGAGAGCCATGTTTCCCTGCTTCAGGTGTGCTCCCAAATCACACAATAGAAATGTAATGAGCACAATGCAGGTGAGCTCATTCTTTGTCATAGTTCAAGTGGTATCCAATCAGAGGATCATGTTTATCCCTGTATGTTGGGCCTGGAGCCTTACTTTAGTTTCTGATGTGTTACTGAAAGGTCATGGATTGATTGGGGCCTGTTGGTCTGGTCTGTTTTGACTGTTTATTTTGTCTTTTCATATCAAACACCTCCATGGCAGATAACAAAGAGCTGTTGGTTTGACATCCACAAAGCTGCCACATCTATTCTAATACAACTTTCACAATAGTTGAGAGGTTAAACAAAAATGCACATCATTATCATGTGTGGCTCCACTGAATACGCTGTAAACACACTGCTCCAAATACGACCCATTGTGTGTACATACATTCATCTTTCTATGTGCTAAGTCACCAGACGCTAAAACAAACGATTGCTGACTTGAAGACAGAACGTATAACTTTGTTGCAACCTGTAGTTAGTTTTTTTGTCTGGATTTGTGAGAAAGCTACTTGTGTGAAAGCAGATTAGCCCAAAGTGGAAGACATCTCTATCTCTGGTCTCATGTGAGAAACGATCATGTGTTGTCAGGTCACAGCCAAAGTTTGATGCTTTGATGCAAAGTTGTTTTTGAAGCAGAGCATTAAGCATCAAAAGACATAGAATTAGGCTTCACCCCAACCTCTGCCTGTTTAGAGAGGAGAGAGGAAAAGAGTGACTGGCCAATTTGACTGCTGAAGAGGACTTGCTGAATAGGTGAGAATAAACATAAAAAGGTAGGTAGAGAAGCACCGAGCTCTGACAGCCGTGTGGACCCCCTGGGTTGGTGCGATGAGTCACCCTCTCACACACCGAGGGTCCACGCACACGGTTCCTCATGCTAAACTAATGCAACGCACAAAGCTTCTCCTAAAATATGATTGGATGCAGTCACAATGGGGGTCGATGCTCAAAAACTTTTGAGCACTGTTTCCATGGCAATAGGTTCTGACATCTCCTGTCGTGACGATATGTTTTTTGGTAACCAGGAGAAGGAAGAGGAGTGAAGGGCCTGGTGTGCGCAGTAAGATTTCTAACACTGAGCAGAGGAGAAGCCTTTGCCAGAATCTTGTAAAATGTAAGTGGTAACTGCACTAACAGTGAGACTGCAGGCAAAAACAACAAGAGTGACTTCATCTGAGATGCATACACAGCTACTATGTCTTTTAACCACCCACTAAACTACTGACAAATTCACATATTTAGTGATGCATTGGGCCCAAAGCAACATTTCATTTTAGATAATGGGGGCACTACAATGTGTTGTGCGAGTCCTCATTAGACCCATCTTACCGGAACAAAGGCGTTTGTTACCACAGTTCCTTTGCATACAGCAAATACAGAAATAAATGTAAACGCTGCACTTTTTCAAGAGTCTGTTTGTTGTTCCAATTCCCTGCAGGTTCATACGGGTTCAGCGTGCATCCCAGCAGGGGACAAGAAGGGTGGGCGGGTGCCAAAAGCCCACTGCTGTCAAATGGATAAAGAACTTAGGTGACCTTGGATGAGCTAGTTTTAAAAGAGATGCTACAGGGCAGTGGTGAAAAGCAGCACCTAGCAACATCTGAAGGGAAAGGGAGCAATGTACTTCTAAATGAGACCAATTCAACAGCAATGATGAAATCTGTTAGGAGTTAAATACAGCCTTAAATGATCTGTTACAAACAGAACATTGAGCTACATCTCCCTTTCAACAACCCAACAACTAAAATGCCACCAATATATATTGAAAATGATGTAACAGCAAATTAACGTCATACCTTTTAAAGTTTTTTTCTTTTAATTTTGCTGCAAAAAAAATGTTTTGATTATTTTAAGTGAATGAGATCAAACATAAAAAAACTAAATGGGAAAGGACCTGAAGTCAATGAATCATTTGAGTGTTTACATTTGGAACCTTTTATTACTACTTTCGTCCACAAGATGGAAGCAGAGGACTTATTTTAGCTTATCAGCATTCACACAGGTTGACCCAAGAACTGTCCTGAAATTTATTTATAATAGATATCAGTGGCACAAATAAAGACTCTGAGAAGCTTTTAGGATGAAAATATAAAACTCGCATGTTCTCTTTATTTGCTGTATAGATAGATGTACACCACTGGAGGTTTGAATAAAAGCACACACAAAAAAGGTCATGTATGTAGGATTTCAACACGTCTCGGAGCCGAAACAAAAAACAAAAAGATGTTGGATTACAAATAAAACTATTCAAATTCTAGACGTTTTTTCTACAAGGAAATTGTCACATGTGCTTAAGTTTGTGCCACATATCAACTGTCTGCAGTTGTTAATAACCTTTATTCTGTACACAGAATTTTATTTTGTACAAAATATGAAATCTACCTTTTATAATAGTTAACATAAAATAAAAATAGTTAACATAAAATAAAAAGTATATTATTATTATTATATGTACATTAGATGACGCCATTTAGTATGAGACATTTACTAAAGGACACTTGCAACTGTCATTCTTTTCAAAGAAAGAGAAACAAAGCTTATGTAAAATGAAGAGACCTCAAAAGAAGCCAGTATTAAAGCCATTTTGAGAAGGACAACATTCACCGAAAGGTCAGCCCTGGATGACGACCACAACTATCCTTTCAATAAAATTCACTGTAATCCCCATTTAAGTGGGGGTGAGCTCTCCGTAAAGTCTTCGGCTAATGTTGTTCTTTACAACAAACATGGAGCAAACAGAACAAAATGACTGCAGTAGAATATTTACAATTTGCACATTCAGTTGAAACACTGACAAGAAGCAACCACAACGCAACCATCCAGAAGACCAGACACAAATGAGCCCAACTAAGGAGTTACCTGAAAGGGTGCATGGGTAGGGACGACAATGGCTTAAAAACAGAACACAATGGAAATGAGTAGATTTCCTGATCACACACGCCAGAAACAGACAGCCAGCATCACGGATTGTATTTAATTTACCACCAGTTTGTTTCGATTTTCTTTCAAGTTTTATCAGGAAGTGCTTTGTTCGCTTAAGTGGCTGGGGGTCCCACTTTGCTTCTCCTCTTGAACTACAACTAAAAATTACTTTAGTTACAACAAGGCAGGTGCTGGGGTCTGCGACTCAACATGTATCCTGTTCCAGAAATCCATCTACAAGTTCAAATCAGTCAATGCTACTGCTCTTCTTGGACTGTAAAAGGCACTGTGAAAAGAAAGGCTTATGCTTCACATAACTCCTCCGCATCACTAATCTAATTGTAAAGCAGTATGTTAGAAACAAAAGGGCCTGGCTTGGGGGAGAGTAGAAAAGTGATTGCTTTCATATCCAGCCCCTGACTTTCCAACACAAAGTGACTACTACTAAGCCTCGGGCGAATGGTGCACTTGTAATAAATGTTAATGAGTGATTTACACATGCACTCCGACAATAGTGACCCAAAAATAAAGTGGACAAATGTTCTCATATAGCAAGTGCGGCAAACCAGGCAGGGGCTGGAAACAAAATGGTCTTAAACATAACACTTTTGACCAGGACTGAACCAAACCCTAACTCTAAAAGTGCCAACTTTTTTCCCGCTGAATAGAACTAAAATATGTAGCCATTTGAATTGGCACTAGAGCTTTACACATCGATACAGACCTGTTAAGTGAACCTCCATAATACTGTTAGCTTGGACACGCTTCACTTGCTGCCCCTCATGACCCTTCCCCGATTAACACAATGAAATCAATACATTTTCACAGCTAATGGAAAATGAAGCGAGCAAATAGCAAGGATCAATGAGAACATTAATAAAAGCAGGACATGTATATTTTCTTGAATATACTATGTAGGAAAATATAAACAGCTAGTTCCTATGTTAAGAGAAATAGCTAATATTAAATATATAGAAATTATTTTTTTTACCATTTATCCGTTTTTTTTTCTTTTCTAATTACTTGGGGGCTCATAGATTTTGTACAAGCACCTGACATCTAAATAGATGAAGTGAAAAGACAGTCATACACTTAAAAGAAGACCTGAGAGAAACAGCCAGAAGGGGGCAGCACAGCACCCCCAAAAACCAAAAGAGGACAGAGAGAAAAGCAAAGGGAGAGGATGACATTAGAGGATCTCGGTTGAGGTTCAGGGCAGGACTGTAGCCGCATAATGTCTCTGGGCAACAGCAGGGTGGAAAGTCAGTCGGAGTGGGCACCACGTGTCCCAACTGGGTTTCGATGTGCAGCTTCATCTGGACTGTCTAGTTCTGTGTTGTGCTGGGACCAACGGAGGGGCTGCAGTGTGTCACAGAAATACTGGCAACGTGAGAGAATATGAGAACTGGCTGGAAAAATGGTTTTGGCCTCTTTCACAAAATGTATACCAAGCCAATTATTGGTGTAAAACTATTGAAAATACAAATAAATATTTATTTAAAATGTGTGATATACAACATTTGTTATGTCCTTAAAATGCAACATATTCCTATCATTTCAAATTTTCTTCATTGAGTAGAAACTGATGGCAAATCAAACATGAACTCCTAAAAATCTAAATGACCTCTGTTGTTCATCACTATAAAAATGATAAAAATGAGTTTGTGGAAAGGAATATTTCTGATGCATTCCATTTTGTTTTGCCCAAATCTAGTAATCAACACAAATATAGTCACCATGTAATTGGTAATACTGTGATTAAATTTGACCAGCACTCAACACAAAAATATTCCCACAAAATAAATTTGTATCAAATCACTGGGACTTTGAGATCTTGTGTTCATGCTCATTTCCACTACAGAGGTAGACTCAAAGGCTGTTGTTTTACATCCCAAACACTGTGGCATTTTAAAGTAAACTTTTCTTTCTTTTTAACTGCATTTCACAAGTGAAAGATAAAGCTATAAAAACACACTTCACAGCCAGTTTCTCTGTAAGTTGCCAAAACTTGAGTGGGGCACTGTGCATTGTGCTGGCCGTGGTAGACCTGTACTTCCTCTGTGGATGCTGCTGCTGCTGGTTTGTGGAGAACTTGGGTGGTCTCTTAGTGGCCATCGTGTGTAATCATTTCCTCAGCTCGTCGGTGTAACTCCAAAGCTGTGACAGTGGAGATGTCCTTGGGAAGTTCAGATTTCCTCCGCATCAGTGGACGCTCTCTGCGCTGCTCTTTCAGGATCTGGACATGAGAGCAGTGATTACTGATTAAATAAAATGAATAATATAGTCTTTGTGTTACAGTGTTTAGTTGTTCAAAGACCTTCACATACTAGATTTGATCAAGGCAGTTGTATTTGTAGAAAAGACCTACAGCATAGCAAAGACTAATAATAACCCTGAGCACACAAGGCCATCACAAGGTCCTTTTCACATGCACACAAGAAAAGGCCGCATTAAGGTTGAACAACACACTGTTGCAACAGCTCTTATAAAACCTGCTTGTTCCTCCACTCCTCTGGTTTTACCTGTGTCGCTTCTTCTTCTACAGTTTTCTTCAGCAATTTCACGTCGTCTATGAAACAGTCTGTCTCCATGTCCATCGGACTGCCTGATCCAACTGAATCAACATGTGTCACGAACTGAATTGGGAAAATTTACATTGAAAAAAAAAAAAAAGCATATGAATGTGAAAACTGGATGACAGTTTGACACTGGATTTTTAAAACCCAGTGTCACCAGCAAGCTTATTACCTGTGGATTAGTTTTAGCTAAATTTTCAATTTTAAGCCATGCCTCGTCTCTTTCTTTCCATTTGGCTTTCTCTCTTTAAAGAAAAACAAAAAACATACACAAAAATTTACTATATTTAAAGCAAATGACAGGTGTTATGGGTTTAGTTGAGTTTTGTGCCTTACTTGGTTTTCTCTGCCTTAAACTGCTGCGTGCAGTCATCAAACAACTTCTGGTTCATCTCCATGAAGAGTTTAAGTGCATTATAGATCAGCCCATGAATTGTCCTACACACACAGTGGCATTTCCATTTGTTAACAAAGCCCAGAAGAATAATCTATAGCACATACTGATAGAGAGGTCAGAGGAGCAGCTCGTTCAGTCACTCACTTGTTCCAGTGGGTCTTGGAGTTTCGATAGAGGGATGGGAACATAATGGGTAAAATCTTAGCTGCATTGTCGCTGATCAAGCTCATGATGTACTCATTGTTCCAATAGTAAAGGGCTCGCTCTGCCACCTGGGAACACATCCATTGTTAATTATGAAGAGGATTATGTAAATAGTTTGAGTCTACACAACCTGTGGTGTCAAAGAAAGCCAGGTTAAGGACTAATATTCCAATCTGAACTGTGCCTGTACTGCTGGGTAGTTAAATGCTAGAACACATGTAGCCTTGTATCAGTGTCAAACCTGAAAGTGTGGGCTGGAGACACATTTAGCCAGCTGTCTGAAAAGAGGCTCCATGACTTTGACAAACTCCGAAGGCTCGATGACGTCCAAAATCTCCTCCAACTCATTGAGAAACATGACTTCTTTTGGGCTGTGGGTCTTCGGCCAGTATTTTAACAAAGCCATCACCACCTGCGTGCACAGTTGAAGAGATTAAACTGAGATTAGACAACAGAGTACGTGCAGAAATATTCATGTACAGAATTAATCTTACCGGTTCTGTGAGTGTGCTATCTTTCTCTAAGAACTGTACCACACAGTAGGCCAGCTACAAAGAGACAGGACAAGTTACTCTCTGTAATATCCACGGAAGTGACAAGGTTTAAAGCTTGACAGCTTGACTACTACCTGTGGGTGATAAACACTAAGAGACTTGACTTTGTGTAAAGGTAGCAGGACTTTCAGCAGGAAAATTTTGTGCTCTTCTTTTAATGGTAATGCAAATCCGTTTATTATACTGCAATAAGGAGAGTGGTGGTTAGAGGAGAGTAAAGAAAAAAACAGACAATAGAAATGAAAACATTATTGCACTCTCAAACTTTCTCACCTTCCTAATATTTCCAGTAATTCTGCTATTCCATTATGATGCTCTGTTTCATAAATGAACCTGAAAAAACACAACAAAAGCAGATTAATGTTTTGGAATAGTAACATATAACAAAGCCAAAACTGTACCCAGATGAAGTCATTACTCACCTATAAAATATGTGATTTATCTGTTTCCTAATGTACGCTCGCAAGCCCAGGAATTTGCCATAGATTCGATGCAGAGTGGTCTTTAAAAAATCTCTTTCCCTGGGATCTTCACTGTCAAATAAATCTAAAAGCTGCAGAGAAAACAAGTGAAAAAAATAAATAAATCAAGGTGTTTCAATAATATATGCAAAAAAAAGAATAAAAATATGCTGACCTGCAATACAAACTTCTGGTCAATATATTTTTTGGCTATGTTTGGTTGAAAGTCTGGTGATTCCAAGAAGCGCAGAAAGAATTCATAAACAAGCTGCAAAGAAAAAAAAAAGAAAAATTTATCTCTAGAAATGCTAGATGGCTTCATTATCTTATTATGAACATGCGCTGCGAGTGAGTCATGGCACCTGTAAATGTGGCCATGCAGCCTCTAGCGTTGGCTCGTCCTCCTCCGGATCAAACTCTGCCCCTGTGGGGTTGGACGATGGAGGCAACGTCCTAAACATATTCACAGAAAACTACAAACAGAAAGAAAGAGTGAGGCACGTTATCTCTAACAAGACTCCACATGTTAACTGATAATGACTATTGATAACTGGACCGAGGCAACGGATAAAAATGTAATACACAACTCGTGCTATAGTAATTGTGCGGGTTGATTCTCCAAATAAGCTAAATGCATGTGATATTGATGATACAACAAATGTGCACTAAGGTAGTTTGTTAAGTCAATGTACTGGACCTGCCACCAACCAAGGTTTCTTCATAAACTATCATGACAAACAAAAACCAGACTGGAAATTTAAATATGCAGCTGGCTCTTTAGCTGACAAACAATAACAATAAAGCTGTAGCATCTATATAGAGCCTTACCCATTCTAAAAGGCTGTGTGTCAACAAAGTGTAAAAGAAAAGTACATCATAATGTAGAGTTTACTGTATATAGTTACTCTCTAAAAAGCAATCTTTTCTCTTCTTAAAAGTCAGATGCATTAAAAAGTGAATAGTTGTTTTGTTCTGCAGTTTTCTTTGGCAAACTGTCCACCAC
This sequence comes from Perccottus glenii, assembly GCA_024416835.2. Classification (NCBI taxonomy): domain Eukaryota; kingdom Metazoa; phylum Chordata; class Actinopteri; order Gobiiformes; family Odontobutidae; genus Perccottus; species Perccottus glenii. The sequence continues at coordinate 14,870,544 of CM044564.2, forward strand.
TACCTTTCCCCAAACTGGGAATCATTCCCTGTTTCCCTCTGAATCTCTTCTCACTTTTCAGATAGCCCACTCACAAAGTCCCTGCAGAGAGCAGTCGAGCAAAGGTCAGTGCACATTCTCAACACTGTTTATATTCTTAGAAGAAAACCATTTTTTGACAGAATGGGAATAATAGAACAAGGCCCGCAGAGTCACCCAGAGGTCTGCCAAATATTGTTGTAAACCCTGAACACTGTGGCATCAGACGTGGCTTGAATGAACAACGCCTTATTGTGAAATCATTTGTACATTCTTAACATGAGAAAGCACTCTTTACAGCCATAGAGGAGTTGCCGTGTCATTCTCTATACTTTGATGATGAAAGCCGTCAGCTGACTTGAAAGAATGCTCGGGCTAACAGGAAAAGCATATATTTTCATGTTGATTTAGCAGCTCAGTTGCATTTTCTGCTGCACTGATCAAGTACAGCAAGGAAAGGGGTTTGAGAGGATGTGGGTAAATTTGCACCTTGATCATCTGCAGCTTACCATGTGCCATTGAGCGTGAGCTTTCATTGACATCAAAGGCTATGTCATTTCACGTACCAAAACAACCCTCGCTCCACAAAGACACCCTTAACCAAAGAGGAAACCAATTTATAATAAAAAAGATAGATAGATAAATGGCCAATACAATGATAACAGTGGGTTTTCACTCGCTGCTGAAGTAGCAGCTACAGAGGATTTCAGCTGAGAAACCTCATATGGTTTATGGGCATGAGACAATATTAGAATTTTGTGTCACAATTATTCTGGCCACAATAATTGCAATTTACAATATCATCACAATAACTATTTAATCAAATATGAAATCAAATTTGAAAAAGTCACTAAAACATACCGGAATCACTTTACAATACATTTTGTAAAAATAACAAATATAACAAAATAATGAATCAGGGCATGACATTAAGCACTTTTAAGCACTTGCCCACCGTGCCCAGACAAGATCTACCTGTCCAATTGATTTTTAAAGGGGGCTTTAATTACAAAAAAAAAGTATAAATTGTTTTATAGTCCTCTTTTTCTGTTCAGCTTACTAAATTATTTAGGCAAATCTTGTTTTCTGTCAGCCTCATTCATTCAGAGAAAGCCTAATTTCATTTTAGTTCAGAAAATTTAAAGTAATAGACAAAACATGTTCTGTGGTTGGGCCCCCCAGAGTCCTATCCCAAAGGGGCCCCAAATATAGTTTTAGCCCATTGGCCCCACATTCCTTGTTCCGGCCCTGCTGCATGACGCTCATGTTCAGTGTGTCTGTCAGACAGTGCTGCTTTGCTAACAAGTATTTAACAAACTATTGTCTACAGCCCTGTTTTCTGCAGGACACAGACTGAAGCTTAATTTAAGCAAGAGTATAGCTAAACTTTTGCTTTTCAGTTGTGCAGAACAGAGTGGGCCACAGCAACGGAGCAAAAAAGAGAAAGTAAAAACCGAGCAAAAAAAGTGTGATGCAGCATTTGAATATCACTTTCTTAAATCACCAATGTGACCAAAAAAATAAAAATAAAAAATGGTTGGGGCGATTACCCCAATGATAGAAAATTGCCACAATCAATTAATCTTTACAGTTTTTAATTACAGTATGATCTTATATTGTCCCACCCCTAATGGTTTAGCAATCTTCTGCACAACGCCACTAAGCAACCGCTAAAGGGAAGCAAAATAAATGCACCACTTAAAGGCCAACCAAAGATCTAAAGGATAACAGATGTGTGGGTTTATGTAAGAAACACACACCCCTGGGTTTAAAATAAGGTCAGTGATGCTCATGTGACTTTCCTACAGCAAGTCAAGAGCCAAAAAAATAAAAAATAAAAAAACAATCTCTGGCCAAGTGATAATCATTGTGTGCTTTCTCTCCACGGGGCAAAACTCAGGAGGAAAAGTTAAAGCTTCACTGAAATGTTTGCAAGCTTTCATATGTCTTCTTGTAAAAACTATTTGTATCCAAACTGAAGCACATTGACTCTATAAATGGCATGTGTAGACTGAGCCTTGACGTATAGGACATTACAGTCCTGTACGTCCCCATGACCCCAAGAAGACAAACTGAAGAATACTGACCATGTGAACCACCTCGGGGTAGATGGGTTCAGTAATGACATTTCTGTTGTGGGTGATGTACTCCACCATCTCGCTCAGCGCAGCCCTCTTCACCTCCTTCCATTTCAGATCGCTCAGCGGGTCCGAGACGAAATCGAAGAGGACGCAGCACTGCCGCAGCTTCTGAATGAACAGCTTCTCCTGCTCGGCGGGAGGAACATCTGCAAGACAGAAAAATATTAAAATCTATAAGTGCAAAAGCAAACACAAAAGTGCATTTGAGCAGGCAATTATTCCTCCGTTAACTTTTTGTCCTGATGGAAATTGCTTTGTATAATCAATATTGTCCTGTTCTTCATGAATCCATTCTTATTACCTTCATTTTTTTTTTTTTGTTTTCGTTAGACTTATGCCTTTAAAGACCGAGTATAAACCTCACAAACCAACCCGTTTTTAAAAGAATGTTAACAGAACAATGAGTGATGTGGAAGCCATCAATGTGCCTCCAGACATAGACAAGAGACACACCTGCGTAGCCTCATTACTTTGCAAATTAAAAATCACTGTGCATGTGTATTTTTGTAACGACTGCAGGCTCTGTCAACGAGCCAGTGCCCTCACAGGTTCAGCATGTGTGCTTTATCAATGCAAAGCAGCTGCCTCACATAAATCAGTCACAGCACAAGTCAGCCTAAAACATCACAAATATGCTATAAAAAAAATAAAAAGCAAAGTTTCTGTAAACAAATATATCAACTTCTGCTGGGGTTTTAGAGATAGCTATGCGTGTGCCCTAGCTCCGGTTCATCTACACAGGAAGAGTTCTGGATTAAGCCTAATTGACTTACAGCTTTTTTGGGGAAGAGAAGATATGGTACCATTGCCTTAATCAGTCTATGAAAGGAAACAACTTCCTGGAAAAGAAAGTTGCTGAGCCATTAAAGAGTTGCTGATGACATTTAAAGAACCGCGGACAAAAGGTGGCTTTCTGTCATTTTAAAAAAGGTGCATTTGGTGGAAAATTATCTCTGTCAAATGGACCTAGCTGCTGAATAAGCAAGGGAATCAAATAAATCTGCAAACCCTTTCAATATAAAATAGTAGAATAGAAATGATCTGTGGTTAGTGTGAATCAAAAGCAGCTGATGCCACATTTTTTTTACCCACTGATCTACACGGTACTACTTGTACCATTCCTATTCAGTCATTGGGCCAGCATCCTTTTGTTGGTCACAGTCTAATTATGAGACAGTGTTGTCTTCTCATTAGCAGTCTGATGTCACCATGGTGACCACAGAACAGAGGCCGGACTTTGGACCAGGGGGGAGCGATGCTAATCACAAGATAGACGCAGGCTGCCGCTAACACAGAAATCATGTGGCACTGATGGGCTGGTTCTAGCTTTAGGAGATGTGTGCACTCTTGGAAAGAACAAACTGGACGTATGATCAATATAAATGATTTTAAAAAGTCAAAATGTTTAGAATATTGAGGAATACAGTATGGAACTTCACAACAGGAAACAGCAGCATAAACACATTAAGTATAATTACAAACTCGTGCTGCCTTGAGGAAGAAATTACAAAAAAATTGTTTATTTAAAAAACAGTATTTTTTTAAACAGGCATTTCAAACACATGGTATGTCAAACCAATCTAAATTTGAGCAAGTACAGAAATAGGTTAGTAAAAAAAGTCCATTTCAGGTTGTTTTTTTCCTCTCTCTGTGGCCACTAAATACTGGTAGCCTTTTACAGGCTTTAAAGAGATTTTAGGGAAGACTATTGACAAGCCACTTGTGTTGCATAATACTACTTTCCTTTTATGGTACAACTCCATACTGCTGCCAGTCATAACAAGAATACAGTCCAACATGTTTCTCATCAAACTACTTGAAATTAATAAGCCCTTATGTGTTTAACTTCACCCTTTAATGACCACAAAAATTATTTACTGGTTTTTAAAAAAGGACCACTAACTGAACAAGGAATGAACACAGCAGCAATGCTTTGTTTATCTGTAGACAAGCCCAGGTCATGTTATGCAAACTAACTTTAAGGCTATAACCACCACAGAACTTCATCTCACCAAGCCAAAAGTGCAGAGTGGTCCTGTTACACAACAGCACTAGGGTTTCTAAACAGGCCTAAAATATTAAGAGACATGCCGTGAGACTGCAGACTTCACACACAGGCCTCTCTGCATGGATGGGCAAATGACCTTTACTCACCTGAAGCCCCCAGCTTGCATACAGGAAAGCATTACAGACTCAAGGAAATCTCACAAACCACCATGTGCCTCCAGCTAAATATGAACTGGCAAGTTACAAATACTTCAGACACGTTTTGACTGGCAGAGCCAAGCAATAAAAATGTAGAACGTCATCCATCTCCTAATGCTGGCCTATATCAGGCCATTGCAAATGTTTTTAACAAGGTATTTAAATTCTTGCAGCGTCAGGTGTCCTGGTGTCATGGTTTCACTTGAATGACGTCTGTGCGCTTGTCAGGCGCCAACTCTAAAGAAACAACCACATGAACTCCCACCTGCACCTGTGTGACCAAACACTTATTATATAAAAACCACAAACAAAACATGCTCCGACTTCCCCTGACATAAGCAGATGGGGGGATGGGGGACTCAAAACAATCACTCCTGTTTCCTCCTTCTTTACTTAAGCTACGCTAGACAATACCTTGCCAAAACCCTTCCTGGTTGATATACAAACAATTAGCCACTTCCTCATACATAGATACTGATACCATCAACACATAATGGATAAACATTAGTGTAGTGTGAGTAAACTTTAGCAGAATTAATAGCATAAAGCTGATTTAAGTTCCAAAAGCCTTAATTGGTAGCTGTAACGCAACAAACATTTAACCCCTGTTTCCCTAAAACACACAGACAAATATAGCAGAAGAGCCACAGCTCCTGTTCTCACCTCGAAAATGCATTAGGGCCACAGGCTGAAAAGGCTCGGTTGAGCCGGAGGTTTCCAAAACCATCTCAGTAGCAGAGCTAGTACATGCCAACATGAAGCAGCCAGGGGGTAAGAGGGCAACCCAGACTAAGGCGAGGAGCGAGACTCCATTTTAGCACAAACACTCGAAGCAGAAAATGAAGCTCTTCTGCTGCTGGAGGGAACAAGCTAGTTAGTGATGTCATCCCCCACTGCAGCAATCCGGTTGGACGGCCTTAGTCACATGGGCTGGCTGTCAGAATAAATAAACACGAGGGAGGGATTAGCTGGTAGGCTGGAAGAGGACAGGGAGGGGACGGGTCTGTGATTGGAGCAGCTACATCTGTCAAGCACTAACTAGAGCTGCCATTACTTAAGCATGCCTGTTAAATGGTCACTAATACAAGAATACAGCCAGGCAATGCACTTCCACTCAACAGACTGCTGCAAGATATACACTGTGTGCACAATTATTAGGCAAGTTGTATTTTTGAGGATCAATTTTGTTATTGTACAACTACAGTGCTCTTGGTCAATCCAAAATGTTAAACCCTCAAAACTGAACATTTAAGTAGTAAGAGTGAAGTTTTGGCTTTCTTAAGAGAATATCTACAAGTACACCATTATTATTACTGTAATAATGATGTTATTAAAGTAATGTAACTAAAACTATAACTATTAGTGTGCAGAATTATTATGCAACTAAATGAAAAACAAAGATTTTTCCATCTCACTTGTTTATTTTCACCTGTTAAAGTGATAATAATAAACAAACTCAAAATTTACAAATAAACATTTAAAAAAAAAAAAAAAAACTCAGTGACCAATATAGCCACCCTTCTTTTCGATAAGTCACAAGCCTTCCATTCACAGAGTCAGTCAGTTTCTTGATCTGGTCAGAATCAACTTTTTGTGCACTGACACTGTTCAGAGAGGTACTGTTTACCTTCACTGTAAGTTTCCTGCTTAAGAAGGGCCCAAAAGTTCTCAATAGGGTTTAACCTTCTTAAGGCGAAGAAGGGGGCCATGTCATTAGTTTTTCATCTTTAAGGCCTTTACTGGCCAGTCATGCAGTGGACAACTTTGATGCATGTGATGGAGCGTTGTCTTGCATAAAAATCATTATTCTTGAAAGATGCAGACCTTTTCCCGAACCACTGCTTGTCTTCTAAAAATTGGCAGTAGGTCCGAGAGTTGATTTTGAGTCCATTTTCAACCCGAAAAGGTCCACTAGCTCATTTTTAATAATACCTTCCCATAACAGTACCTCACCTCCACCTTTCTTGCGTCTGATTCGAAGTGGAGCTCTGTGTCCGTTACTGATCCAACCACGGGCCCATCCATCTGGTCCGTCAAGAGTTACTCTCATCTCATCAGTCCACAAAACCTTTGATAAACCTGTCTTCAGATACTTCTCGGCCCATTCTTGACATTTCAACTTATGTGTCTTGTTCAGAGGTGTTCGGGTTTCAGCCTTTCTTACCTTGGACATGTCTCCGAGAACTGAATACCTCGTAGTTCTTGACACTCCAGGCAGGTTGCATTTGTGGAATATGGCAGCACTGAAGGATAATGGGTTCCTGGTAGCTTCTCGTTTCATTCTTTGCAAATCTTTGGCGGTTAATTTGCGTCTTTTCTTCTCGACACGTTTCTTGCAACCCTGTTGACTATTTGCTACAAAACGTTTGATGGTTCTGTGATTACGCCCCAATATTTTAGATAATTCAAGAGTGCTGCATCCCTGTGAAAGACTTTTTACAATCTTTGACTTTACAGAGTCAGTTAAATCTCTTTTTGGAACATTTTTTCTGAGAAGAAGAATCTGCCTAATAATTATGCACACCTTGATATAGGGTGTTGATCTCCTTTGGCCACACCCTCCCTCGTTACACAAATACACATCACCTGATATGGATTAAATCCAATAATGATTCAAGTTAATACAGCTTGGAGTTGATAATTATGGATAAAATGATATGGTCAAAATAATCACTACCTAATAATTGTGCAGTGTAAAAGTGATTTCTCATCAGACCAAGCACAATAATTAAGACCTAAATAACTCCCAAGTCATAAAGTAAGTCCAGCAAACAAAAAAGACAAAAGACAAATCTCTTCAGAGAGAAACAAAGAAAAGATAAGATAAGATAGGACTTTATTGATCCGACAGAGGGGAAATTCACTTGTACAGCAGCTCCTATATAGCACATGCTGATCTGGCAATGGCGATTACGTTTTGATCTATTCTGCAGCCCCACTTTTATGCCTCTATGAGTGGGTTCAAATGTGTGCGTCTGCATGACAGATGGGAGTGCAGGACGACAGCAACAAGCCAGGTGTGCGTGACAGAGAAACAGGAAGACAGGAAGTCTCAAAGTGAGCACCACAGGATGCGACTGTGCAGTGAGCAGTCATTTTGCCTGAGCAGCACACAGATCAAACTTTGTACTGTACTGTGGCACAGGGAAAGGGCAACTGGACCATAAACTAGGAAGTACAGTGCAGTCATAAATATAAACACAGGTAAAAGAGGTTTTGATATTAGCAGGATAGGTGCAGCTAATGTCTATAATTTGACATGTGATGTATACATGCACTTAACCTTAATTGTTACCAAATAGATCCCTTATACTGATCTCTAAAATACCAATAGTTCACAGTCATTACTAGATTGAGATATTTAAAAATGCCACAAAACTCACTCACAAAATAGAGCTGGCAATTTTTCAGAGAATATGAATTAACACAAAAACCTTTCTTTCACTCATAATTAGTGGATGGGTGAAGCAATTTTTCTCAAACAATTGTGTTTAATCTTTTTAAATCATAATGACAACAGAAAGTACCCGGGTGACCCTGATAAAAAAGGTTTACATACCCCGGTGATTTTGGCCTGATAACATGCACACACTTGACACATACAGGTAACCATCCTCACCTGTGATCTGTTTGCTTGTAATCAATGTGTGTGTATAAAAGTTCAGTGCGTTTCTAGGCTCCTGACAGACCCTTGTATCTTTCATCCAGTGATGCACTGTTGTTTCTGTATTCTGAATTATAGGGAAAGCAAAAGAATTGTCAAAGGATCTGCGGGAAAAGGTAATTAAACTGTATAAAACAGGATAATAATCTAAAAAGATATTCAGGGAATTGAGAATGCCAATCAGCAGTGTTCAAAATGAGGGATTCTGTTGAAACCAAACCAATGTCAGGTCGACCAACAAAGATTTCAACCACCACATCCAGTAAATTGTTTGGGATGTAAAGAAAAACACACAAATACAGGAAAAAAGTGGTGTAGCTGTTTCAAGATGCACAATAAGGAGGCACTTGAAGAAAAATAGGCTGCATGGTTGAGTCTCCAGAAGAAAGCCATTACTACGCAAATGCCACAAAGCATCCCACTTACAATACACCAAACAGCACAGAGAAAAGCCTCAAACTTCTGGAACAAAGTCATTTGGAGTGATGAGACCAAAATTGAACTTTTTGGTCATAACCATAAATGTTATATTTGGAGAGGAGTCAACAAGGCCTATGATGAAAGGTACACCATTCCTACTGTGAAACATGGAGGTGGATTGCTGATGTTTTGGGGATGTGTGAGCTACAAAAGCACAGGAAAAGATGAATGCAACATGTTATCAGAAAATACTGGAGGAAAATTTGCACTCATCAGCCCAAAAGCTGCGCAGAGGATGTACTTGGACATTCCAACATGACCTGTCATTGGCTACAGCAGCAGAGTGAAGGTTCTGGACTGGCCATCTCAGTCTCCTGACCTTAATATCACTGAGCCCCTCTGGGGAGATCTTAAACGTGCAGTTCATGCAAGACAGCCCAAGAATTTACAGGAACTGGAGGCTTTTTGCCAACAAGAATGGGCAGCTTTACCATCTGAAAAAATAAAGAGCCTCGTCTACAACCACAAAAGACTTCAAGCTGTCATTGACGTTAAATGTGGCAATAGACGGTATTAAGAACTGGGTTATGTAACTTTTGATCAGGGTCATTTGGGTAGTTTCTGTTGTCATTATGATTTAAGAAGAGTAAACAATTGTTTGACAAATAATGGCTTCACCCAACCACTAACTAAAAGTGGGAAAAAAATGTTTTTGTGTTATCATTCATATTCTCTGAAAAACAGCCCCCAAAAAAATCTAAATCACAAATTCTGTAAACTTATGAACACAACTGTACATGCATTTGTCAGGATTGTTGCTGTCCAATTCTGGCAGTGAAATACAGTCAAATTATGAGGGCAGTATGTAGTGCTGTAGAAGCTGGAGGGCTTGTTAGTCCACTACAACTTGCCTCCACTGTATATTCATTAGTGATGGCACAGTTGAGAAATTCATTTGCAGGTCTGCTGATTTCCCCATTACACTGTCATGGGCCACGCAGCTACAATCTATCGGGGGAATTCCAGCCTAAAGACAAATCTGCTAACTGGAGAGGAGGTCTTTGTTTTTCATTAGAAGCATGGTTTTGTCCAATGCTCTGTCTCTTACTTTTAACTTGAGTGCTGCGTTTGATACAGTGGACCATGAAATCCTGACACAAAGATTAGAGGAATGGATAGGTATCACTGGAACTGCCCTTAAATGGTTTCAGTCCTATCTTGAAGACAGGAAGTACTTTGTTTCGGTTGGTAACTGTGTCAGACCAAATGGCCCTGACATGTGGGGTTCCACAGGGGTCTATCTTGGGACCTCTATTATTCAATCTCTACGTGCTTCCTTTAGGCCAGTTAATACGCAGCTGTGGAGTATCCTACCATAATTATGCAGATGACACTCAGATTTACATTTCACTCACAGCAGGTGAAAATGGACCAATCCATTCACTGTGTCACTGCATCGAACAGATTGATGTGTGGATGCAAAATAATTTTCTCCAACTGAACAGAAACAAGACTGAACTAATCATCTTTGGGCCACAGGAACAAAGAGAAAGTGTCAGCAGTCACCTCGAGTCTCTTTCTCTAAAATGTAAAAATCAGGTTAGAAATCTAGGGGTTATCATGGACTCAGACTTGAATTTCCACAGTCACATTAAGTCAATTACATCATCTGCATTTTATCACCTTAAAAACATTTCCAGAGTCAAAGGATGATGTCTCAACCAGACTTAGAGAAACTTATCCATGCTTTTATCTCCAGCAGGTTAGATTACTGTAACGGCCTGCTCACTGGTCTCTCAAAACGAGGGTTAAGACAGCTGCAGCTTATTCAGAACTGCTCGGGTTCTAACCAAAACCAGGAAGTACAACCACATTACGCCAGTTTTAAAATCTCTGCACTGGCTTCCTGTTGCTCAGAGAATAGACTTTAAAACAGCACTGCTGGTTTACAAGTCTCTAAATGGTTTAGCACCAGAATATATCTCTGACATGCTAGTTGCCTATGAACCTCCTCGGACTCTGAGAACATCTGGGACAGGCCTTCTGCTCGTGCCCAGAGTTAGAACTAAACAGGGTGAAGCAGCGATTAAGTTTCATGCAGCAAAAATCTGGAACAGCCTCCCAGATGAAGTAAAACAAGCCTCAACTTTAACAATGTTCAAGGGGAGGTTAAAAATCTTCCACTTTAGCTCCGCCTACACCACAACCTAAAGTGTTTTTTCTTTTATCTGCACTCTTCTTTTTAAAATGTTTTTAATTTTTTCTAATGTTTCTTAATATAAATCTTATAAATTGTCTTTTATTCCTGTAAAGCACTTTGAGTTACCCAGTGTATGAATTGTGCTATATAAATAAAATTGCCTTGACTTGCCTTAACAACGTTATAATTATTGTCTTGCATTACTGTATTAACACCCAAGTATATGAGCTTGTTGTGGCTAGAAGCAATAGAAAATGCCCAGAAACAACTGCTGCTTTTTTTTTTTTTTTTTTTTACAGCTGAAGTTTTTAATCTCTAATTTTAAATGTAATCTTTGAGACATCAAACATTGCATCAGGCTAGTTATCGCATATCACATTTTTCTTCAATAACGAGCAGCCATAATACAAATTATTCTAGTATTCACAAGTATTTAGTTTGAATGCCATGAATAGAATTTATAAATGCACAGCCATGAACTTGCTGTATAATAATGATATTATAGCTTACTTAGTAATAAATATCAATAATTATTTTTTCACCTCTTTTTCAGTAAATCATCACAGCTTCGTATGAACAGATATGTGCAGACAGCGACTTCATGTTCCACTGAGCAAGCAGCTGAGTTTTCAGAGAGCATTCCAAGAAGACTTATGTTCAGAACTTTTAGTTAACTTTTAGATCTGAAAGTTAAGTTGCATGACATAAAGGCAGTGTTTTTGTATTATTATTATTAATTTAATGTATGCCTTAGTTTTGATACTTTATAAAGTAATTTGAAAGTAATCAATTTTATTTGTTTTTTCATCTCAGAAAATGCTTTATTTAAAACCCCAAATGAATGGCACTTAAATGCACTTTATTTTCATTGTTCACAGTACAAGTACGGACAGAGAAACAATGGGTAATAACTAAATGTTTATTTTTGATGTATGCATTGCATTCTATGCATTTAAAAAAATAAAAATTTATTTTTCAAAAAAAAAAAAAAAAAAAGGAAACGTAGTTCTTTTTAAGAGACCTAAATTTAATATTGCACTTTCAGTAAAAATACATTTTATCCGATTACTCGATTAATCAATTACATTTTCGGTAGAATACTCGATTACTAAAATATTTGATAGCTACAGCCCTAGAAAGTTATTTCATGTGATGTGGAACGATTGTAGACTGAATCATTTTCCGTCTTTCTGCTTTGTGTACTCTCTTTAATAATTAAATCACATAAAATGCTTAGATTTCCTTACTACCAATTATAACAAAAAGACCAGTAGATGGCAGTAAAACAAACTGCTTCATGTATGTATTCCTCTTGGTTTTGACACTACACTGACAAAAGCAACAGTTCTTCTGCAGAGTTCAGCAAACTGTAATGAATAAACACTGAGCGGCTCTCTTCAATCTTCAAAGGAGACAGTAAAAATAATCATCTAAATACATATCCTAAATATTAGGCAAGCAAGCAGCATACAGTCGTGATCATAAGTTTACATACCCTGGCAGAATTTAATTGTTTGGCCATTTTTCAGAAAATATGAATGATAACACAAAACGTTTTTTCACCCATTAGTTGTTTGCTGAAGCCATTTATTGTCAAACAACTGTGTTTACTCTTTTTAAATCATAAGGACAACATAAACTACCCAAATGACCAAATGATTAAAAGGTGATTTTGGCCTGATAACATCCACACAAGTTGACACAAACTGGTTTGAAGGGCTACTAAATAGGTAACCATTCTCATCTGTGATCTGTTTGCTTGTATTCAGTGTGTGTGTATAAAAGGTCAGCCACTAGGCTCCTGACTAGGGATGGGTATCGTTAAGGTTTTAACGGTATTACTACTCTTACCGATACTGCTTAACGGTCCGGTACTTTAACGGTATTCTTATCGGTACTTTGTGTTGTGTGTGTGTTTTTTTGGCTAAGTGGCAGTCGTTCACCCTATCCTCAGGCATCCTCCCACTAGCTGCCAGGGTGAAAGGGTTTTGGGCTTGTCTTGGACCAGAGGTGTTAGGAGGAGTTGGTTGGTTCATAGTAGCTGCAGCTTTAGAAAAAAAAAAAAATATATATATATATATATATTGTAAACTAACTTGAAGTGCTGTGCATTTAAGTTAGCCAAATAAATGTTTACATTTACAAACTGATTTTTCTTTATTTGGAATTTTAAAAACAAGTAGAAAATATGTTGATTTCATCCTTTCATTTCTCCCAAAAGAAATCAACAGAATTTCTACATAAGGTTAACAAAACAAAAAGATTTTACATTTATTTTAAATGACGTGAACAACGTTGAGTCAACATGACTTTAGCATACATACCAGACGTAGATGGGGCAACAACCAGAGACGAGCTAGCTAGGCAGTCGAAAACTTTGCATTTCTCTGTCTGCACATTATGCACTTTTGAAAGGTGCTAAGACAGATTGCTTGCGTTTCCGCCCTTACATGCAAACATTTTGTTGCACTTATGACAACGAGCGTTGTCTGCCTCAACTCTAGAGAAGTGTAACCAAACTTTAGAACGTTTTGCTCTCTCCGCCATTGTCACTCTTTGTATTAAGCGGGAGTTTTGTACTGTTATGCGTGTGCCGCGCTCGTTCTTGTGTTGTGTGTGTGTGACTGACAGACAGCCTCCGCGGCGCGCATGAGAGATCTCGCAGATCTCACAGACAAACGTCTTAATATGATCGCACATTAGAAATGTTTGGTGAGATAGAATGTGCACGATAACATTATTAAGCAAAAATACATAGTACATTAATTTTTCCCCCTCCAGTACCGAAAGCAGAACCGATAGCGTCAGATCTTACTGATACTACGGTCTTTCATAATTTAGCACCGAGGCCAGTTTACTACCGGGTTTCGGTACCCATCCCTATTCCTGACAGACCCTTGTATCTTTCAGTCAGTGACGCACTGATATTTCTGTATTCTGAGTCATGGTAAAAAGCAAAAGAATTGTCAAAGGATCTGCGGGTAAAGGTATTGACCTATAAAACAGGAAAGTGATATAAAAAGATATCCGGGGAATTGAGACTGCCAATCAGCATTGTTCAAAATGAGGGATTCTATTGAAACCAAACCAATGTCGGATGCACAATAAGGAGGCACTTCAAGACTAATGGGCTTAATGGTCGAGTCGCCAGAAGAAAGCTATTACTACGCAAATGCCACAAAGCATCCCACTTACAATATGTCTCAAAACTTCTGGAAAAAAGTAATTTGAAGTGATAAGACCAAAATTGAACTTTTTGGCCATAACCATAAACATTACATTTGGAGAGGAGTCAACAAGGCCTATGATGAAAGCTACACCATTCCTACTGTGAAACATAGAGGTGGATTACAAGGCCAAGTCGACCCGTCATTGGCTACAGCAGCATAAAGTGAAGGTTCTGGACTGGCCATCTCAGTATCCTGACCTTAATATCATTGAGCCACTCTGGGGAGATCTCAAACGTGCAGTTAATGCAAGACAGCTCAAGACTTTACAGAAACTGGAGGCTTTTTGCCAAGACGAATGGGCCGCTTTACCATCTGAGAAAATAAATACACACGTGGACAAAATTGTTGGTACCCTTCGGTCAATGAAAGAAAAACTCACAATGGTCACAGAAAAAACATTATTCTGACAAAGGTAATAATAAATAAAAATTCTATGAATGTTAACCAATGAAAGTCAGACATTGCTTTTCAACCATGCTTCAACGGAATTATTTTAAAAAATAAACTCATGGAACAGGCCTAGACAAAATTGATGGTACCCCTAGAAAAGACTGTAAATAATGTGACCAAATGGACATGTTAATTCAAGGTGTGTGCACTAATTAGCATCACAGGTGTGTACAATCTTGTTATCAGTCAGTGGGCCTATTTATAGGGCTTCAGGTAGTCACTGTGTTGTCTGGTGACATGGTGTGTACCACACTCAACATGGACCAGAGGAAGAGAAGGCTTTCCTTCTCTTCCTCTGGTCCAAGTTGTCGCAGGAGAATAGAAAGAAAATTATAGACAAACAGCTCTATGTTCACAGACGGAAAAATGAAGCATATCAAGAAAAGAACACTGTCCCTACTGTCAAACATGGAGGAGGCTCTGTTATGTTCTGGGGCTGCTTTGCTGCATCTGGCACAGGGTGTCTTGAATCTGTGCAGGGTACAATGAAATCTGAAGACTATCAAGGGGTTCTAGAGAGAAATGTGCTGGCCAGTGTCAGACAGCTTGGTCTCAGTCACAGGTCATGGGTCTTGCAACAGGACAATGACCCAAAACACAGCTAAAAACACCCAAGAATGGTTAAGAGGAAAACATTGAACTATTCTAAAGTGGCCTTCTATGAGCCCTGACCTCAATCCTATTGAGCATCTTTGGAAGGAGCTGAAACATGCCGTCTGGAAAAGACACCCTTCAAACCGGAAACAACTGGAGCAGTTTGCTCATGAGGAGTGGCCAAAATACCTGCTGAGAGGTGCAGAAGTCTCATTGACAGTTACAGGAATCGTCTGATTGCAGTGATAGCCTCAAAAGGTTGTGCAACAAAATATTAAGTTGGGGGTACCAACAATTTTGTCTAGGCCTGTTCCATGAGTTTATTTTTTAAAATAATTCTGTTGAAGCATGGTTGAAAAGCAATGTCTGACTTTCATTGGTTAACATTCATAGAATTTGTATTTATTACTTTTTTCAGAATAAAGTTTTTTCTGTGACCATTGTGAGTTTTTCTTTCATTGACCGAAGGGTATGAAACAATTTTGTCCACTTGTGTAGCCTCATCCACAGCTACCACAAAACATAGACTTAGACAAGACTTAAAGCTGTCACTGATGTTAAATGTGGCAATAGACGGTATTAAGAACTGGGGCATGTAACTTTTGATCAGGTCAAGTTTTGTGTAGTTTCTGTTGTCATTATGATTTAAACAGAGTAAACACAATTGTTTGACAATATATCAAAGTCAAAGTCAAAGTCAGCTTTATTGTCAATTCTACTATATATACAGTACAATACATATGGCTTCATCCAACCACTAACTATGAATGAAAAATAGTTTTTTGTGTTATTATTTATCTCTGAAAAATGGCAAATAAATATCATAGATTCTGTCGGGGTATGGTAACTTATGAAATGCCTCCTGGTCAGTGTTTTGAGTTTTTTTTCTGAACCTTATGGCACTGCAAGAAATGTGTTTCCACCAGGAGGTGGTGAACACGTTTAGAATGAAAACAGGCCAAGAAAGGAGCCTGTTTGGACAGGACTGAGGACTCTGATAACATCAACTGGGCCACTGTGGGATAATGTTTTGCAAAATGTTAGCAAACCTTTCAACTGAGTCAGAAACCTGAGTAGGTTTATCTGTAATAATGTTACTCTTAGGTTGTGTAAGTCTTTTCAAGGTTAATAGCTAACAACCACACCGATACATTATGGCTGAGTCAACTGTGTACTGTAGCCTCAGGGCTTTAATCATATTAAGCTAAAGAACGACACTGGTAAAAAAAAAAAAAAAAATGCCATCATAACAGCTGCTGTTGCCATAAGTGCAAGTTCAAACCCAAATAGGAAATAAATGAAGAAATATCAGTAGATTGTTAATTTACAATACCTTGAGTAATAATAAATGATGGCCTCTGAATTCATATAAGCAGTCTATAATGTTGTGTAACAGACATTTCCCTAACAATTTAGAAGAACCTGACAATTCCTTGATTTTGCACCAATGCACTTCGACAAATGGATACAACTGTGGTCAGACTCTGACTTGTGCCAAGCACAGGCCAAACACAATTCTGTCCGGTCCTTGAAAAAACGATCAACAAAACGTGTAACACTTGAGCAAGTGTCAGTTCAATTCAACTTAATTAATACCCAAGGGGAAATTTGGTTGTGAGGTTTTTTCAAATTAGTTGATTCAGATTTCTTCTGCCATTGACTGATTGAAGAGTCTTATTGTATGGAGTAATTTTTACTTTTTGCACTCATACATGCGCACACATGAACAGACAAATATTAATACCCTGGGCCTAGCAGCAGTGTCCACGTCTTAATTCAGTCCTTCTGGTGCCATGGCTTAGTTATTGACTTAAACATAACTATGTCTGAATGATTGGCCACATTTTTCTGTGAAGGAGGGCAGAAGGAGTTGCAAAGCTCAGCCGTTGCTTATCTGGTCATGTGCATCATCCTGAACACACAGGGCCGTGGAATTAAAGCTTTATCTGTGGATTACCACTAAATTTAGATGCCTGGGTTAAATCCAGCACAAAGTCCATGCCATGTATGTCCCCTGTCTGTTTCCATGGATTACGTAATACCATGCTCAGCTCGGTATTAAAATGAATGATGTAGCAGCAGATGTCTTCATCTCAGCATGTTCAGAAATATGTAGAAGTACTAAGGTGCCTAGAGTAGGCCTGCCTTCACCTCTTTGTGTCAAATTAGAGGATTCTTACATTTATGAAAGTGTTGAGGTTTCTCAGAAAAAAAAAAAGCCTCCTAAAAGTGTGATGTTTTGTTTTTCCACTTTTCAAAAACCACAGAGAAACATTCTTTAACTTGCAGATGATACCACCTACAATTCCTACCTTAGTTTTACACATGGCATATAAGCATGAAGCACCTAAAATACACTGGTTCACTGGGTTTAGTTGATTATGTGCTCAGACAAGCTTTTGCAATGGTAATACCTTTGAAGGCTGGCAGTTTCTGCAGCTCTCTGTTGTTGCTCAAACTGAAGCGAGAAGAGCTTTGTCTCTTGTCCTTTTTGACCGGAGTCTGGGAACCTGGCTGCTTCCCCTTTAGCAGCTGAGTGGTAGGAGGTACGCTGTTGCTCGTCTTCCTGTTAGATCCCTGCTGAAATGAGACAAATTCACATCAGTAACCTGCACTGCGAACAGTCTGGAAGAGCACCGAGTGTGAAAAGGAGGGCAATCACCACTCGGAATGTGATAAAACTATGTGGCATGAAGCAACATAGTGGAGGCATACGGTTGACATTAGTTAGTGAAGACAGTGACTATGACCACCAGTATAAGATTTGTAATCAGTGTACAAAACATTAGACAACAGATTTTTTATCTTTTTTTTTTTTTATAAAAAGGAACATGCTCCTGAACCATATTCAAACTTTTTTTTTTCCACAGCTGGATGCTAATATCTATAAAACATTAGAACATGAAAGAACAATAAAACATAGAAAATAGCCAATAGTTACTTGTAAGACTACCTTTCAAACAGCTGACAGATCAGTTCTATGATTAGTTGATGAACTTTTTGTTAAATAAAAAACATTTAAATTTAAAATAGGGGGGTCAACAGCAATGAATGTTCAGACATAACAGGCATACAGAATTACTGAGGGGGGCGTTCTTTAAGTCATTTTAGCACAAGGTTATCAACAAGTATTAGGCAGGAGAGGGAAACCACAATGTGTGCACTTCTTTCAAACAAATGCCAACAAAAATATCCACTGTGCAGAAAAATAGAAAATAAGGTCTGAATTTTTCCAATAAAGCCAGCTATGAGCTACCACTTGTATTGGAGATGAATAACATTTTAATACAAGTGAACACATATATTTACAATCTACTGTTGTAAGAGTATGAGGTTATATACAGACTTGGACATGGGCCAGAATACTAACACTACTGACCCCAGAATACTAATCCCACTAACATGGGAGGCCATTATCAAAGTATTCAGCCCATGGACAGTGTAATAGCTCTGCCATTTGGACTTTGACATGTGTCCTCTAAACCTCCAAGCAGTGTCACTTTAAGTTGTCGTGATTTGGCCTACCTCATGCTCTGAATTCTCCTGCCCTCCACTCTTACCCGATTTACCAGACTTGGGTGACTCCTGAAACAAAAAGCACTCAAGTGAACATGACATTAGTAAGTAGGCTTGTGAGACAGTACTATCTGCTACATAAAGCCTGCCTTGACCCAACTTTCTAGTACAGTAACTGCCCAAATGTAATTCTTTAAAAAAGCATGACACTCTTGTTATTTTTAGCATAGCTTTGATTAATGCAGTTTAGTTTTGTTTAAATGCCATTTAGCACACCTTTTCTAGTAATATTTGGATTTTAAAATACCCTTTTTATTTGTGTTTGGCTCATGGCTTCAAATTCTGAAAATACATTTTGTAGCGACCCAAATTAAATCTATAGCGACGACCCTTAGGATCAAGACCCTCTGCTAGCTACCAGTTTAGCTACGGTTACTTCAACGACACAATCAATCTCACGACTCTTATTTTACTATGGTTTAAATATAAAAGTTTGGTAAGTCTTGTTTATGCACGCAAACGTATAGTAAATAAACCGACATGCATCGAAAACATGGCCTCACTTCTGAATAACGGGTTTCTGTAAAAATAGAGGAAAACCTAACGCACGAAGGTAGGACAGCGGCTAGCAGTGATGATTGCTGGTTGGCTAATGTGATGGGACACTGCGCTAGAACCTCAATGTCTTGTTCTGGGGTAGGGTTTTATCTTCAAATACACTAAACCGTGAACTGTGCATACTTTATTTCTCTGTCTGTCTCCCCTGTTAGCAAATTTAACTCACCTTTTCTTTTTTCGTTTTATTCGGCATTGTACTAATGTAGCCGCCCTTGCTCCCCTCTCGAATACTCCTCCTCAACCAAAGCCCACAACTCTCGGTGAACCACACCGCTGTCTTGCAGCAGCCAATCACGTCCAGAGGACGGTCTGAGCGGGACTTGTGATTGGCTTCTGCGTGTCAGCTGACCCTAACGTCTCAAGCTGAAACTTGAAAATCAATGGCTGAAACACGCACAGTGATGGAGGGCACCCTGCTGGTGACAGCTATTTTCACATATGGTCAGGCCACAAACATACTGGTAGCTGTAGGTAACGCTCTCATTTATAGAGATGAATGTAAGAGCAAAACATTTTTAATTTCTGGTTTCTCATGCTCAGAGATATAGCGTATTGTCTATGTCTGCTCTTACTTTTAGTAAGTATACACAGTACAGTATACGCAAAAACACAAAAATATATATATATATATATATATATAAAAAAATAATATAGGCTAATAATAAAAATACAAAAACACAAGTACATTTGAATATGGATTTATAGTCTTTATAATAATCTTTTCAGTATTTTGCTGAACAATTGGGATATACGGATCATAAATATGCGTAATTTAAACAGGCTTTATTAAGTGATTCAAATGTGATAAAAGTCACTACACAATAGTACTACCCACTAACTAAATTTTTTTTGCGTTTTTCCTCTTGGTAGGAGTGAATGTTTTTAAGTTGTTGTATGTGCTTGTTTTATTGTTTATAATCAATAAGGCTAAAAAGCACTGCATTAAAGACCCCTTTTCTATTATAAAATGCTTTTATTATGTACTGTAACACTGTTCAGTGAATGAGTCAGTCAATGTAATGTTTCACTGTTGTTGCAGGATTAATATCCCTTTAGGTTGAAAAGATAACATCTGTGTCCCTTTTATGTAATATCTGTTAAGCCACATGACCAATGCTGTAGGATGTAACTTATCTTCTATAATCTTTTTTGATAAGTGGTTCTACACAATGTAGGTATTATTCATTACTCTTTTGCTTGATTTTCCAATGGGCTTGGGCTTATTTTTATGAATGAAAGGGCTGACATGACTCATTTAGTGTTTTCTTTAGTGACTTGATGTAGGTCACATCCTGATGTCACACCTCCTTTTTTAAATCTCTGAATAATGCTAGTGCCTTATATTTCTTTTGACTGCCTTCCATTTTACATCTGTTTTGGTAAAGAGGTCAAGTCTATGGTTTTACCTGCAAACTTTAGTCAGTTTTGTGTAATACTTTATAATGCTTTTATTCCAAAACAATGACATTTGTTTAATTGGTGAAAACAATATCAGTTTTATTTAACCCATGGACCTCAACAGTATTCATATATTTACAGTTTGAACATAGACAACACTGTAATGTCAATAAATATAAAATATGCAACTCAAAATACAAAAAGTGACAAAAGAATGGTCTGAACAAGGTCAATTAAAGGAAAAGTGAACTTGGTCAACATATTAATTGATGACAATGGACATTCCTGGTTCATTTACAACATAAACTTGATATTTTACATGGAATTACTTCCTTATTAAGTTATTAACATATTTAGTCAACTTCCTCCATTCTGGATGTGTCATCATCTCCTTCAAGAGGGGGCATGTCCTCCGAGGGAGCAGAGGTTACATCATCTGTAGCCATATCATCTTCATCAATACCTAAATGAGGTAAGCAAAGATAATGAGTGACTGTTTTACCATTTCAATGCTTTTTATAACATTACTGTATAAATATCTCACCTAGACCGAGCTTGATCATTCTATAGATGCGGTTGGAGTGGGTCTGGGGGTCGTCCAAAGTAAATCCTGATGAAAGCAGAGCGGTCTCAAACAGGAGGATGACCAGATCCTTCACTGACTTGTCGTTCTTGTCAGTCTCTGCCTTCTGCCTCAAGGTCTCCATAATAGGGTGGTCAGGGTTGATCTCAAGGTGCTTCTTCGCAGCCATGTAGCCCATAGTGGAGTTATCTCTCAAGGCCTGGGCCTTCATGATCCTCTCCATGTTGGCCGTCCAGCCATATGTGCTTGTGACGATGCAGCAGGGCGAAGAGACCAGGCGGTTGGACACTGTGACCTACAATAAATAAGAATTGATTATCTCAGTGACCTTGTGAAAAACCATACAATTAATGTAAAACTGTTGGCTGAAAAAAAAAAATTACCTTTTCCACCTTCTTCTCCAAGATGTCCTTCATAATTTTACAGAGGTTCTCAAACTGAGATTTCTTTTCCTCCTGCTTCTTCTTCTCATCCTCATCTTCAGGCAGCTCCAGCCCCTCTTTTGTTACAGACACTAGGTTCTTGCCCTCAAACTCCTTCAGCTGCTGGACACAGTACTCGTCGATGGGTTCAATCATGTAAATAACTTCAAGACCAGCTTTACGAAGCCGCTCCACAAAGGCGGAGTTGGCCACCTGATCCTTGGTCTCACCTGAAATTATGAACATGTGACATTAGCACATTATGTCAAACGCAATATGATTATAAACTCAAAACAGCCTGCTTACCAGTGATGTAGTAAATGTGTTTCTGGTTGTCTTTCATGCGTGTGACATAGTCCTTGAGAGAAACCATCTCATCTCCAGAGGCTGATGTGTAGTAGCGCAGCAGCTCTGACAGCTTCTTTCTGTTTTGAGAATCCTCATGGATACCAAGCTACAAAAAATATATATATTACTTATATATACACAAAACATAAAACAAAAGACAAGTGATGAACCATAATCTTTGAATATTGAATTGGCTTTATCATGTAGGATTACTTAGCTGGTTATAGTGTCATTATAAGTAATAAAATGTTGTAGCCGCAGATAACTAAAATCCATTTAAAAGGGTAACTCAACCCTTTGTCAGAGCATAAATATATAACGCTATATAAATGCACACCATTTACCATCTTTGTGAAAACTGCGGATAGCACTTCCTGGTTAGTGTGATGTCATTATGTGTTAAAACCACTCCCCATCTTTTGCATCAAGTAAGATACTTTAGAGGGAGCTTTGGGTCCGATTTTTCATCATGTCTATATCTACTTCAAAATTAATCAAAGCATTTCGTTTTTAATTTCTCATAGTTCATCGGTCTATGCTTCTTTTTGGTCAAAAGTAGGATTATAAACTATATTAATAAAGCCCTATTTATACAGATCAGCTAAAAAAAAGTTGGTCTGGGGTTGAGTTACCCATTAATGAAAGAAGATAGCAGTTAGAAGTTCTTATGTGCCACAAAGAAGCTTTTCACTGAGACAATATGGTGCAACAATCAGACAGATGGCTGCCACCTAAAAGGTCACATGGTAATCTTTCACAGAATTACCAAAGCTTTACACTTCAGTAAATATTTAAGCTTCATACTACCAGAAGTGAGAGAGTGCAGTGGTTTTAAGTTATGTTAGTCATAGTGACCGACTCAGGAATAATGTAGGGTAACTACACCTACCTTAATGTTCTTTGAGAACTGCTCGTAGTACTTCTTGTAGTTGTCTTTGTCCTCAGAAAGCTCAGTGAACAGCTCCAGGCACTTCTTGACCAGGTTTTTGCGGATGACCTTCAGAATCTTGCTCTGCTGCAGCATCTCTCTGGAAATGTTCAGGGGCAGATCCTCGGAGTCTACCACGCCCTTGATGAAATCTGAAAGAAAAGAGGTAAAAATGTAAGATTAAAAACATGTTACTCCTTTTGAAACTTTGTTATTATTCAGGTATACTTACTAAGATACTCGGGGATTAACTCCTCACAGTTGTCCATAATGAAGACTCTGCGCACATAGAGCTTAATGTTGTTCTTCTTTTTCTTGTTCTCAAACAGGTCAAAGGGTGCACGGCGAGGCACAAAGAGCAAGGCGCGGAACTCAAGCTGACCTTCTACTGAAAAGTGCTGTGGGCCAAATGATTAGACCTCATTAGTTACACATGACACTAGAAATTGATGTTGTCAAGTTTGTCATATGAATTTTCAACATTAAAAAAACAGCATAAAGTTACTAACCTTGACGGCCAGGTGGTCCTCCCAGTCATTGGTGAGACTCTTGTAGAACTCCCCGTACTCCTCGTTGGTGATGTCGTCAGGGTTACGGGTCCACAAAGGCTTGGTCTTGTTCAGCTCTTCCTCATCAATGTACTTTTCCTTGATCTTCTTTTTCTTCTTCTTATCTGAAGACTTGTCGTGGTCGTGTTCTTCATCTGAGCCAACATCTTCAATCTCAGGCTTGTCCTCGTCCTTGTCTTCTTCCTCGTCTTTGTCTTTTTCCTTCTCTTCCTCCTCTGCCTCATCGTCGCTTACTTCCTTGTCGCGCTCTTTCTCCACCTATAAAAATAAACCCAATAGTTAATTAGGAGTGATGTTAAATGATGAGCAATTCAGTACAAACATTTTCAGCAACTGCTTCAACGTATTAACACTTACAAAAAGTGTAATAGGGTAGCCAATAAACTGAGAGTGCTTCTTCACAATTTCCTTGATTCTTCTTTCTTCAAGATATTCTGCCTGATCTTCTTTGAGGTGCAAAATGACCTTAGTGCCACGGCCCATAAGTTCAGCTGTAGGCAAAAATATGCATTGATTAAAATAACATAACACTGCCCATAAGATGAATAAAAACTTCTGTGCCAATAAAATAAGAACAGCTTTTCTTACAGTTATCAACTTTGACTGTAAAGGAGCCTCCCGCAGAGGATTCCCAGGCGTACTGCTCATCATCGTTATGCTTGGTGATAACCGTCACCTTCTCAGCCACCAGGTAGGCAGAGTAGAAACCCACGCCGAACTGACCAATCATGGAGATGTCGGCTCCAGCCTGCAAAGCCTCCATGAAAGCCTTCGTCCCAGACTTAGCAATAGTGCCCAGGTTGTTTATCAGGTCAGCTTTTGTCATGCCAATACCCGTGTCACACAGAGTCAGGGTGCGCTCCTCTTTGTTGGGAATGATTTCAATTTTGAGATCCTTGCCACTGTCGAGCTTGGACGGGTCAGTGAGACTTTCATAGCGGATTTTGTCCAAAGCCTTAATATGAAATACATTGATAGACAAAATTTGTTCTACAAAAGCATTTTATAATTTTTTTATACATAATAAACCAAACTTACATCTGAAGAGTTAGAAATCAGCTCTCTGAGGAAGATTTCTTTGTTGGAATAAAAGGTATTAATAATCAGAGACATAAGCTGAGCAATCTCAGCCTGGAAGGCAAAGGTCTCAGTCTCCTCCTCCATTGGTTGATCACGAGCCTCAGGCATCTAAGCAGAGGGGGAAAAAAAAAGAGAAATAATTAAAACTTTCTACTGACTAACCCAGTGTTTTTCAACCAGTGTGTGCCGTGAGAGATCTTCAAATGTGCCGTGGAAAATTATTCAATTTCAGCTGATTGGTCCTCTAAGAGAACGGCGTGTAGTAAACATTGACACGGCGAGATCTCAGTCTCACATGGCTTCATACTTCCAAAACTTTGGAAGATAGTATTTAAATTCAGCGGTAAGTCTTGTTAATGTGTTCTGTTGAAGGTCATTTTGCTAACCGCTGTGTCTTTTTATTTAAAATGGCCTTAATTATGATTTAATTGATGACCGTTTTCGGACGAAACCTCATTATGAAAACGGGTAATTCTTAGTTATACTCTCAAAATACAAAGCTTTGATTCAAAGAATGATATATTGGTTTACAATATATGATTGTGCTACATCGTACTTTAAATTCGGCTCTTCTAATGCCGCTATTTCTGTTCTTTTTGGCATGTTTTGAGAAATTGTTTGTGCTAACTGCTTGTTAGCTCAATGGGTAAGGTAACGTGTTGCTAATGCTAAATTGTCCATGTTATAACTATGGCTCTTGGAGGTAAGGGGAAATTATTGTGAACTAATGAAGTGAACTTTATGGTAATTTTTTTTTTTTTTTTTTTAAATTGTGTATGACTGTAACTTGTAACTTAAAGACTGAAATGAGTTATTTTAAACCCCTGAATATTGATTTATTCTTGACTCAGGTCAGGTTTTTATTTGGGGATAAGACCAAAGTATCGACAGGACAAAATGTTCTATTCTTTTCTTCAACTGGATAAATGAGGACTATGTTTTTCCCTCTTCTATTTTTTTTTTTTTGCATCCTTACTCCACAACCTGTCTATGCGAGGTGGACTTTTTAAGCATGGCGGCCATAAAGACGAAAAAAGAGAGACTTAGATCTTTGTCTTCTTCAATTCCTGTTAGAATATTAAATTTGTGTTTAGCTAAACAGGCCCAGGTTTCAGTAAACTGGGTAAATTGAGACTAGATTTTCATTATATTTAAATAAATATATCCATTCATAAATATAGTTTGTGTGCCATTTTTGTTTTGTGGTGTGCCTTGTGACTTTTCTAATGTAAATTGTGTGCCGCGGCTCAAAAAAAGGTTGGGAAACACTGGACCAACCATTTATCCACCCAGCACTTTTTTGAAAAGCTTAGTAATACATCTTTGCAACTGCTTACAAGTTGAACAGTTATTTTGACATTACAATTTATACAAACAGAGAAAACGGCAAACTTATGAACTGTATATAAATTATTTGTAAAGCCCATTAAATTTGTGCTTTCCTTTTTAAATGCAAATCCACACAATAAAGGCATGGACTGTATAATATTTATCAGAAGCCCTTATTATAAGAATGATCGAATCTAAAAGATTCAATGTGCGTTTTAATGTTTACTATTCACTCAGTCTTAACAATCATTGTTATCAGAGGTGTAGCACATGGTTAGCCATTCACATAACAGAAACGACGCCACCTACAGGTTGTCTCTGGTGTAATGCAGGTTTCTAGAAGGTACCAATAAACGGAAAGAACACTCTCGCAGTTTCCATAGGAATAATACAAGCTCCACCTTTTATGACTGATCCGTGCATCTCTCAAGCATTGATTTATCTCTTTCCGAAGAGTAATAACAAAACTGAGACAAATCAGACAAATCAGACCTGTCTGACAAAACTATCAAAACAGCACTATGTGGTCCACATGTCTGATGTCTTACAGCTTCTGGGAAAGGACCGTTTTGGAAAAATGTGCCAATTCATTTATCACCACGTTATTACAAATATATATATACAAATATATAACTGTCATTATGGTATGTACATACTAATTTAAGTGTTTATAAATGCTTTGCCACTTATTTATCACCATTTAGAGTAACCCTATAGTTTATTTTCGTGTAATGAATGATAAAAAATAAAATAAAGAACTGGCCACAACGGTAACACAGAACGTACAAAGCCAACTTACACAGGAATTTGCATGCATTCTATTCTAGAAGTAGGTTCCATCTCTAAATGTTCATTCGCTTACCTTGGTCCTCGGCTAGTCGCAGTAGTAAGTAGATGTATGAGCAGTTTAGCCCCTCGTGATGAGCTGAGCAGCCGGCTTGTGATACTCCTGATGGCCAGAGCGTTGCGGCTCACTTTATAGTCTCACCGAGCGTTCGAGAAATCCCCAGCTTCCAGAACCATCTGGAATGTTCAGTGCCCGGTGTTGGCCTCTGATAGGCTGATTACATTGTCAGTCAAGATGTTTGCACAGAGAAGGCGGGGTTAAAGACTAAGGCGGCAATAACTGTTATTGAAGATTCTAGAACATTGCTAGTGTATCAATGAAAAATAGTAATTCAAAATGAATTAGAGGAAGAAATTATTTCTTAGAACATTTTATTAAAAATTCATATGCATATCAAAAGTTCTCATTCACTTACAAAAAGAGACATAAGTCATATTGAAAGTGACTTAATATTACTCTCATTGGTTGCCACAGATGGCCTTACTAAAGTTACTTTTACTGTTCACAATTTGGATGTGTAAGAATGTTGTTTGTAAAAACTAAATAACTTACAAAAATTAACAATCATTTAAGAGTCTACTAAATATTTTAGTCAACTTCCTCCATTCTTGATGTGTCATCATCTCCTTCCAGAGCAGGCATGTCTTCATCAGCAGGCTGAATGATGTCCTCAACTGCTGAATCATCGTCATCAATTCCTGGGAATGAGCAAAAAAGCATTTATTAGAAAATCTTTTTTAATTAGGCTAAAATAGACAGGTAATGTGAACTTTTATATTGCCAGTGTGTTACTCACCAAGACCGAGCTTGATCATTCTGTAGATGCGGTTGGCGTGTGTCTGTGGGTCATCCAGTGTGAAACCTGAAGACATCAGTGCGGTCTCAAACAGGAGGATGACCAGGTCCTTCACAGCTTTATCATTTTTGTCGGCCTCTGCCTTCTCCCTCAAGGTCTCAATAATTGCATGCGCGGGGTTGATCTCAAGGTGCTTCTTTGCTGTCATGTACCCCATAGTGGAGTTATCTCTCAAGGCCTGGGACTTCATGATCCTCTCCATGTTAGCTGTCCAGCCATATGTGCTTGTGACGATGCAGCAGGGCGAAGAGACCAGGCGGTTGGACACTGTGACCTGTCAAGAATAATATTTAGCATTTACCATTAAAATGCAAGTAGTAGTAGTGATGTTGTAGTTGTAGTAATTATAGCAAATCACATGTCGTAGTGCATTCTTGAGATAGTATTGTGTTCTATCAAACCTTTTACCTTTTCAATCTTCTTGTCCAGAATGTCCTTCATGATCTTGCAAAGATTCTCAAATTTAGTTTTAAGTTCTTCTTGCTTCTTCACCTCGTCCTCATCCTCAGGCACCTCCAGGCCCTCTTTGGTAACTGAGACTAGAGTCTTGCCGTCGTACTCCTTCAGCTGCTGGACACAGTACTCGTCGATGGGCTCAATCATGTAAATTACTTCAAGGCCAGCTTTGCGGAGGCGCTCGACAAAGGCAGAGTTGGCCACCTGATCTTTGGTCTCACCTGTGAAGGTTGGCATAAATGAGTTATTGATGTTTTTCTTTTACATTTTATATGCAATGTATTTTTTACGAGCTCAGTTTAATAAGGCAAAATGGGTTACCAGTGATGAAATAGATGTGTTTCTGGTTGTCCTTCATGCGAGACACATACTCCTTGAGGGAAATCATCTCATCTCCAGAAGCTGATGTGTAGTAGCGCAGCAGCTCTGACAGCTTCTTTCTGTTTTGTGAATCCTCATGGATACCAAGCTAAAAAAATAAGTACAAAAAATTGACTCAAACTTCAAATCAAAACAGTAATCTATTAGCAGAGAGTTGGTCATTCACAAGGATTTCCATACTTTGATGTTTTTGGAGAACTGCTCATAGCACTTCTTGTAGTTGTCCTTGTCTTCTGCGAGCTCACAGAACAGCTCCAGGCACTTCTTGACCAGGTTTTTGCGGATGACCTTCAGGATCTTGCTCTGCTGCAGCATCTCTCTGGAGATGTTCAGGGGCAGATCCTCAGAGTCTACTACACCCTTGATGAAATCTGGAAATGAATAAGAAGTGCACTTTAATTGAGGCAAAGTCAAATATCTCAAAGAAAATTAAAGGTTAATTATTGTTCATTGCAACACTTACTGAGGTATTCAGGGATTAGCTCCTCACAGTTGTCCATGATGAAGACTCTGCGCACATAAAGCTTAATGTTGTTCCTTTTTCTCTTGTTCTCAAACAAGTCGAAAGCAGCTCTTCTGGGCACAAAGAGCAAAGCGCGGAACTCAAGCTGACCCTCCACTGAGAAATGCTGCAGAGCGAAAAAATGTAATTAGCATTTGGTTGAAGTTCGCTTATAGACACTTTCTCTTTGACTGTTCTTGATAAACCCACCTTGACAGCCAGGTGGTCCTCCCAGTCATTGGTGAGACTCTTGTAGAACTCCCCGTACTCATCGTTGGTGATGTCGTCAGGGTTACGGGTCCAGATGGGTTTGGTTTTGTTCAGCTCCTGGGCGTCCATATACTTTTCCTTGACCTTCTTCTTGCGCTTGTTCTTGCCGTCTTTAGTGTCTTCGTCCTCATCTGCGCCCACATCTTCGATTTTAGGTTTGTCTTCAGCGGCTTCGTCTTTTTCAACCTCCTCTTCTTTCTCTCCCTCTTCAAGATCCACCTCTTTCTCCCTCGTCTTCTCCACCTTGAATGCAAACCGTTTGTGTCAGTATTTGGTTTTACATCATGTGATGGTTATTGTTGCTGATTGTATGAAAACTTACATAAAGAGTAATAGGGTAGCCAATGAACTGAGAGTGCTTCTTCACCACTTCTTTGATACGTTTCTCCTCACAGTATTCTGTCTGATCTTCTTTTAGATAAAGGATCACTTTTGTTCCTCTGCCAATAGGCTCCCCTAGTGAAAAGTAAAAAAATAAAATAAAAGTTCACTCAAACTCAAAATGATATATTATTTATTTTTATTATTTACACTCTAATAAGAATGAGTCTAAAGTTACCTGTGTCTGGTTTGACTGTGAATGAGCCTCCAGCTGCAGATTCCCAAATGTACTGCTCGTCATCGTTATGCTTGGTGATAACCGTCACCTTCTCGGCCACCAGGTAGGCAGAGTAGAAACCAACACCAAACTGTCCAATCATGGAGATGTCGGCTCCAGCCTGCAGAGCCTCCATAAAAGCCTTAGTGCCGGACTTGGCAATTGTGCCCAGGTTGTTGATCAGGTCAGCCTTGGTCATGCCGATGCCTGTGTCCATGAGGGTGAGGGTGCGAGCGTGCAGGTCAGGTCGGATTTCAATCTTCAGGTCTTTGCAAGAATCAAGTTTGCTGGGGTCTGTCAAGCTTTCATATCTGATTTTGTCAAGAGCCTGCCATTAAAAATTATGAGAGTTAGTGAATTGTGTAAGGGAAAAAAAACGTTTTACTGTTTACTTAGCATTTAAAACTTACGTCTGAGGAGTTGGAAACAAGCTCTCTAAGGAAGATCTCTTTATTTGAATAGAAGGTGTTGATGATAAGGGACATCAACTGGCGATCTCAGCCTGGAAGGCAAAGGTCTCCACCTCCTCCTCCACGACGGGGCCAGAGTTCTCAGGCATCTGAAGAAAAAAATCCATGAATAATGTTTGTATGTAATTAGTTTTAGAACAATATAAAATATTGAATGTGTATTATACTTAAACATAAATTAATTATTATTCTGTTTAAATGCAGTTTTTAAAGCAGAGAACCATTTGGATAAAGAGAGGGGGAGCTTTTGCAGTCCCTGCTGTCAATCATAACCCTGCCGTTTGGTAAGTGGGCGGGGTTTAATGCCTACTCCAACCTCCCTCCACTTCAACACGTGTCACATCACACCTGTTTTACTTTACAGACCACTTTAAATGTGATAAACATTGATTTTGGAGCTTAAGGTGTCTGTCACAGTACATTGTTTTACAATGTACTTGGAAAACAAAAATGTACTAAAATATAATGTCTTTTTTCTCAAGTAAATACATTTTTTGCTTTCTTCCATCGGTCTTTAATTTAGATTTTGAGGTCAAGAACTGCTCCTCAGCCATTACTGCTCCTCAGTCAGGGTCACCTTGCTGCCATGTGCTCCTGCCATTGGACACTCACAAAGGAGCCAATGGTACAAGAATGGTTTATCTCATTTACATTGGACCTAAGTAAATTAAGTTAAGTAATGTCTTAAAAAGCTTTATAAAGTTAAAATAATCTTATCTTTTACTTATAAGTTCCCCTGAGTTAAAGATTAATTTTTAATCTACATTTATTCCTCCTTATTTTACTCCAGTGATAATGGAGTGAGACTGTTGCATTAGGTAGTTTTGAATCAAATCTTACCTTGGAAATAATCTTTGTCTTCAGTTACTTCTCTGCAATAGTAGCCAATTGCTTTGTTGAGCTGGCCTTCTCTTGTGGAAAAGCTCCGGGTGTGTTCTCCTGTGAGGAGTAAGTCACTTCAACTGTGTTCAAGTGAGTGTCTCTCGACTCTTTGCAGGCCCGGTGTCATACTTGTGTCTTTTTATACTTCAGGGGAGTTTCTCGAAGCCCCCATTCAGAAGCTTCCAGAAGATACTACAGTACGGGGGGTGTTAAGAAGAGTCAGGAAGGGGGGTTGTGAGCCCTAACATTTATGTGCCCTTATAGGGCTGCAGAGTCACAAGTAGTGCCTGTCAATCAGCAGAGAGCTTTCCTGATAGCTTCTCTGGCCATTAGGCCCCACACCCGCCTTTACGTTGTCACAGCTGTGCATTGCCTTTCACTATCAGCTGCTATAACAGAAAAAAATAAAATAAAATCAGCTGCTGTAACAGTGCCATAAAGACAAACTTAATACTATATGACTTCTTGGATAGCAGTATATGATTTTTGCACATCCTAAAAACTGGAATAGTTCTTACTACATTTGATGTTATTTTTTTCTGTGAATTGGGATTGACAGCTGCACGTTCAAAAAAACATCCCTCCCATGTAAAGATGTAAACAAAAAAGGTAAAATGAAGACAAAGAAAAGTTAGTTCAGAAGTACAGCAACATTCGACCTAGACCAAGACATTGTCAATCCTCTATCTTCAAAACTATGTTCAGATGCCTACATCTTAACCTTTTTGTTATACAACCTGAATGACTGATACTCTTCAAGGACATATTGCAGTCTTAAGTAAAAAACAATAAAAATATTAAAAAGCAATCTCCGACATTTAAATTCTAGGACAACTTCTAGTGATAAACAGTATAGTTATGTATAAATGTGATGTGATCAGGGCATCCTAATGTGGGCATCAGGGTCTAGAAGTCTCTGGTCTGTGTTTTGACCCATGGCCATAGGATGGCACTGTACTTCTCCCTGGAGCGGTTATATAACCCAAATGTTTCCAGTTGACAGCAGACTCTACTAGAAGCTGACTGTTTGTGTAACTGTAGAAATGCCAAGAACTGTTGCAATCACGGTAAGATTCAATTTTCTGCGGCTATGCAAGTTAGAGTCCTAATTGTCAGCAGTTACTAAAAAGATCAGGTTTTCAAGAATTTTGAGATGACAAGCAGTTTTTCTTAGACAATATGTCCTTACTTTTCCTAATGTTTCATATGTATTTGTTTCCACTTTCACGTTTTAAGCTGATACACGGACTGAGTGTAGATTTTAAATGCAGTTGTTCCTGTTGTAAAACTCCAAAATAAAAGTAAAGCATAGGGGTAATTTTTGGACACCCTTTTTTTCACTTTACCACCTGTCTAGGTTAGATTACTGCCCCAGTTCATCTGCTCTGTCTCCCACTCACATTTTCTTTCTACTGTCACTATCCAATAACAGATAAAATGCCAAATATACATAAAAAAAGATACAGAATGTACTTAGAATCATATAAAACAATGTTCCTGTATCTGAACCATGTTTCTAGTCAGTGTTTTTGTATTCGTATTTATTGACCAAAAAATAAAAAATAAATGTTTGTGGTGCTTTACCCGATGAGATGGCCTTACTCTTCATTACAGACTCATTTGGTACTATTTGTCACATAGCTGAACAGCAAGTGGACTCCAAGACAGAAACATGATATCATTGCAATATTACAACACAATAAAGCTGAAACTAACAATTATTTCTATAATGATTAATCTGATAATAATTTTTTCAATTAATCAATTAATTATTGGCTAGAGAAGCGTGTGTAAATGCCATAGATTGTATAATAATTGCATGTATAAATTAAATATAATAATTGCATAATTGCATGGTAAATGCATGAGGACCTGATGGACAAGTGGTCAAAAACTTGAGGGGTTTTATTGTTCCGGCTTAAAACTGATTATACAATACAAAAAGAAACAAATATGGATTTTTACTAAATTTGAACTTGACGAAGCTACAAGTATGCCACAGAACTTGTGGATAGAGCATATATACACATAACAATGTTAACTAACCCTAACCCTTTTCATCAAAAACACAAAATGTACATCTCTTTTCCTGTGTCTGTGGATTTACTGCTCTGTCTTTGTAATAAAACACTTTTCTTTCAGCACATGGCAGGTTTCAGAGGCTATCAATACCCCAGATAGTAATTAATTGTTTATTAAATTAGTTGACAATTATTGTAATAATCAATTAATACGATTAGTTGTTGCAGCCTTACAACACAATAATTACAATAATACAATACAAACCTATGTTCCTACCAGATCCTTGCGCTCCACAAATGAACAACCTCTCGTGGTACCATCCACCTGTGTACTGTCTATCTACTTTTGCCATTTTTAAAAGCATAAAATGCCCCTAAAAGTAAAAAATAGCCTACTTAATATTTTCTGATGCATAACTACGTCTACTGCTCAAGTAAGACAGTGGCAAACAGAATGGAAATCTGGTTAGAATAGAACCAGAGTATGCACAATTAGGTGAGAACCACATAAAGTCAGGATGGCGGTGATGCATAGTTCAGATATAATTTGAACAGCATTTAAACACTACAGGAGAAGAAGAAGAAAAAGACGTCAAGAAACCGACGCGTGCGCAGTCAGCAACATCCGGGGCTCAGACCAGGATGAACGCCAATTTCCAAGATGGCGGCGGAGGGAGGAGGGAAGGAGATGAACGAAATTAAAACTCAATTCACCACAAGAGAAGGCGTCTACAAACTCCTCACTCACTCCGAATACAGCCGCCCAAACAGGGTGCCTTTTAACTCGCAGGGCTCCAACCCTGTCAAGGTCTCCTTCGTCAATGTAAACGACCAGTCCGGCAACGGCGACAGGATTTGTTTCAATGTGGGCCGGGAACTCTACTTTTATATCTACAAAGGCGTGAGAAAGGTAAACAGCATTGACTGACGGCTTGAAGCCCGCGGTGCCTGGAAGCAGCCCAGTGATTTGTAGTCGTCTAACATGATGTAGCTGTCTGGCTCCCAACTCTTTTTAGCTTCTGTCATTGAAGTGCGCAGATTGTCATGCCAAGGCCATATAGCAGACCCAGCTAAGTTAGACGCTAATTAGCATTACCGTCTTAGCTAACATAGCCACAGTTGTTGTTTTGCCCAAAATAGACTTCTGCACACTGCAGTTTTCAAAAATCACGCGGTGTAATTGAGAAAATAATAAGTTATTTGTAATATTGTGGCATTTGTTTATTTCAATTCTGGACGAGAATTGTTTGACAAGTTGTCTGTGGAGTTTTCATCATAAACTCTGGTGCTCAAGTTAACAGTGCATCTTTATTTGTTCAGTCTATGCTCTCAGCCCTTGAAGACGATGCAGTGAAATGCCAAATTGTTGTTGTTACATCCAGAAGAGATGTCATTGCACTAGCATTGAGACTTGTCTATCTTGTTTACCAGTGACAGCTGTTAATCATGCTGATAATGGGTTGCGCAATTAAGTTTAATTGATTGAAAGAGAGGTACCTAGTCAACCTAGTCCCATGGCTTAGTCTAAAACCTTTGCCTATTATGTGGTATGGATATTGGTCTACTGGTTTGAGTCATATTTCATTTTCAACTTTTACAACTACTACTTGTATAGTTTGTCATGTACAGTAGCAGCAAAGAGTGTTTATGGAATTCTTTTATTTGACAATTGTGTAGTTCCACATTTTATCTATTTTTGTTTACTTTAGACATTTTGTAACATGATCACAGATAAAATAGACAAAACATAGAAAAGAGACAATTTGTAAATGAACCTTATGCACGGTATGACTAGATGAGCAAAGAGTGTTATGTCACTCGAATAATGCTGTATAATGTTTTTCATTCCACTCCTCTGTTAATAATTCTATCTCACAATTAATTCCAGTATTTAACCATAAATCTAAGTTGTCAACGACAGTGAGCTGAAAATAAAATTATGATCAGTATGGGTTCAAGTGTCAGAATAATGCTGATCTTGCTTTTTCACTCATCCATACACTACACTACCTGATATGACCCTTGCTTTTAAGATTTATGAGAGTGAGAGTGCCCAATAGCATAACCAGAATCATACTTCGCTCTTTGCTTTAATTTAGAGATCAATGCCTTACTGTCTGCCAAGTTCAGCCATCCCCAAAAAATCCACAGTAATTACCACAAACACAAGCTTAATGTGGACCTCTGGCTGTGTGCTGTAGTTACGTTTTGATTTGAGTTACTCACTTTGGGAAGAGACTGCACTCACACTATGCTTTCCTCGAATTCCTAATTGGATTGTGGTGTTCCTCTTATCAATAAGTACTTTTCATGAGTAAAATTTATTGGCAGCAGCCAATTTTTCATTTGCTGCAACAAAATGTATACTTCAAGGACATTTACTGTCCTAAAAAGTTAAAAGATCTGGATTATATTTGTGGGTTGAGTTGGTGAAATATTTATTGCCTGCTGTTGAAATCAAATTTCTCACAGAAAAGCAAAATAAGAAAATGGTGAGTGTCACCTTACTGCAGTGGTAGTGTGTATGTGAAGATAGTGATGATGACATATTTACAGGGTTCCCACGCTTCTTTAAAGTACTTGAATTTCAGACATGCACAATATCAGGTTTTAGTGGAATATTACTACATTTAACCACTTTTTATAAATTTAAAATTCACAAATTCTTTCTTATTCAAATTGTTTACAAGAATATCAGTGAAAAAAAAACAGTTTAATGCAAGAAAATGTTTTTTGATCAATATTTGAGAAATTTTATTTGAATATTACCAGTATGAACTAAATTGACTTCATTAGATTTAATTCAATTTCTTTGAAGACAACTGCTCAAAACGGTCTAAATTATGAACTCTACACATTCAGAACATCATTATTACACTTTTAATGTAAATGTTAAGTGTAAGTGAATTGTGTAGTACTGTAAAAGATCTTTCAGTTATGCTACATATGTTGGGGTGTAACTAGGTGCTAAATATAAATTAATGGTGCATTTAAAGTCCTTGAAAGTACTGGAATTGATGTTCATGAAAGAGAGGGAACCTTGCATTTAACTGCTCACCCATGTGCTTGTTCTTATAGGCCGCTGATCTCAGTAAACCCATAGACAAGAGGATATACAAAGGAACACAGCCCACATGTCATGATTTCAATCCTCTAACAGCTACAGCAGAGAGTGTGTCTCTGTTGGTGGGCTTTTCGGCAGGCCAGGTGCAGCTAATAGACCCCATAAAGAAGGAGACAAGCAAACTCTTCAATGAAGAGGTGGGTTTTACTAGCTCTTTTGTCTTTAAAAGATATGCTGTGTGTTAACACTTGATGACAAGTCTCCATTCTTTTTTTCTTGTTTTTTTCACCAGAGACTTATAGACAAGTCCAGAGTAACATGTGTCCGATGGGTTCCTGGTTCAGAGAGCTTGTTTTTGGTGGCTCACTCCAGTGGCAGCATGTACCTGTACAATGTGGAAAACACTTGTGGCACTACAGCACCTCACTACCAGCTCCTGAAGCAGGGGGAAAACTACGCAGTACACACCTGCAAGAGCAAGTCAGCCCGTAACCCGCAACTGCGTTGGACTGTTGGAGAAGGGGCACTAAATGAGTTTGCCTTTTCGCCTGATGGCAAATTTCTGGCATGTGCGAGTCAGGACGGCTTCCTGCGGGTGTTTGGCTTTGACGCGGCAGAGCTGCACGGGACAATGAAGAGCTACTTTGGGGGTTTACTGTGCGTGTGCTGGAGCCCAGACGGGCGATACTTAGTGGCCGGGGGGGAGGATGACCTGGTGACTGTGTGGTCATTCTCGGACTGTAGAGTGATTGCTCGGGGCCACGGTCATAAGTCGTGGGTGAGTGTGGTGGCGTTTGATCACTGCACCACCAGTGTGGAGGACAGTGACCCTCCTGAGTTCAGTGGCAGCGATGAGGACTTCCATGAGCAGATTCACTTAGGCACTGGCAGAGACAGAGCTAACAGCTCACAATCTCGACTTTCAAAAAGGAACTCTACAGACAGTAGGCCTGTCACTGTCACATACAGGTTTGGCTCAGTGGGCCAAGACACACAGCTCTGTCTGTGGGACCTCACTGAGGATATTCTGTTTCCTCACCTTCCATTATCCCGCACAAGGACTCACACTAATGTTATGAGTGCCACAAGCTCTCCAGCCACTGGGCAAACTACTACTACTGTATCCTCCACTACGACCACTACTCCCAGTGGTACCAATGGTAAAGATGATGGGAGCAATGGTAGCACCAGTGGCAATTCAGCTAACTCCTCCTCCAATACTCTTCCTCGCTCCAACAGCCTGCCACACTCCAACCCAGCAGGGGGCAGCACCCCCAACAGTCACATAGACAGCACCACCACTACTACCACAACTACTACTTCTACTTCTACTACTACTACTACTACTACTACTACTACTACTAAGGGAAACAGTATCATAGACAGTGCTTTTATTGCCAGCGGCGTCAGCAAATTTGCAACACTGTCCTTGCATGACTCGCGAAAAGATCGACACGAGAAGGACCACAAGCGCAACCACAGTATGGGCCACATTAACAGCAAGAGCAGTGACAAGCTCAACCAACTGAGCTCGTCCCGGACGGCAAAAGCTGATGTTGCTAAAACTCTGGGCACAACTTTATGCCCTCGCATGGAGGAGGTGCCACTGCTGGAACCGCTGGTGTGCAAAAAGATTGCACATGAGAGACTTACTGTGTTGATCTTCCTGGAGGACTGTCTGGTAACAGCCTGCCAGGAGGGTTTCATTTGCACGTGGGCTAGGCCTGGGAAAGTGGTGAGTGACAGGGCAGTGGAGGATACACTGATGTGACACAAGGTTGCTGGAAGCTGTTTATACCACAATATGCAGCCACAGCTGTTGGGTGTGCATTGCAATACTTGACCCCCATGTGACGGCTAGAAAACCATGATTACATAGCACAATTTCCCTGCTGGCAGTATATATCATGGCCTTACTATTCTGCCATCTTTTACTCTAGTCCTGTTTGTTATCAATGCGTCTTATCTGTCTCTCCACAGGGACTGCTCTCATCTCAAAACAACCCAGCCAACTCTCCCAGTGGAACAGTAGTATAGCCCCAGTGCTGGTGCTGCTAATGACAGCTCCATGCAACAGAGACGGGGATGACCAAGGCCAAGGCCCTGCAGCGCTTCTTCTTAACACACATTCACACAACACTCGCATGTCTTCGTGTCACTTCTAATATTAAGTTAACTATTTGGCCAAACCAGAGTTAGAAGCTAAGCCAATTATATGTCCCATTACATGTCATCTTGTTGTCTAGATGGAAAATGAGAAACTCTACCCAATCCTTTGTGCCTGTAGATCTAAAAACAAAACACTAGAAACTTTGGTGATTCCTCAACCTAACCCTTTATGTGATCTCCCCATCTCTTTATTTTATTTTTTAATCATCCACACATAAAGGGAGTAAATGGAGGGATGTGTGACCATGATTGTTTTCAATTGTATTCAGGGCAATCATCATTTTTAACTTGATTTGCACAAATACACGTTTCTCATTCTCTTGTTTGTCTCATGAATCCATCACAGTGGACACTCGTAAAAATATTCTATGGAGAGGTTTTGAAGCACTTGGGGTTTCGCTTGTTCTTGCCCTCTGTGTCAGTGCTGGATGCTGCAATCATAGTTTTTTATATGAATAAAAATCATTTGCACTTAGTAGTTTGTTAGACGAGAATGGCTTTACAATTTTGCAGTGTGTAAAGACTCCTTGAAAATATAAATGTTTAAAAAGTTTGTATCTATTGAACATTTATTTTAATATTGTTTCCAGATTAAATGGGCTCTGTAATATATGTAAATGTTGTACTTGGATGATTTATGGGTCAAATGATCATTACATTAGCTGAAAGATCATCATTTTGAGAAGTGGTTATTTCTATGACAGAAAATCTTTAGCTAATATTAATGAGTCTTGAATATGCAGGTGAAACCTTTGCTGATGTATATAAAGAGAATTCAGGTGTATTTTTTATTAATAAAAAAAAAAGTTTGGTTTAGGAAATGTCTATGAATCCTCTTCTATAACAGGTAGTGCTGAATGCTAGCTAGCCTGTCGCTGCTGGCATACAACAGTAAAGTCAGCCATCATTCTGAGCTCAGGTAAAACGCAGGACGAGTAACGC
This sequence comes from Perccottus glenii, assembly GCA_024416835.2. Lineage (NCBI taxonomy): Eukaryota > Metazoa > Chordata > Actinopteri > Gobiiformes > Odontobutidae > Perccottus > Perccottus glenii. Next base: position 14,909,715 of record CM044564.2, read on the forward strand.
TGGCATGGTTCCCACACATTAGCTCTAGTCCCATCTATCAGTGTGTGTGTGTGCGTGCGCGCGTTTGGACTCACTAACAAACCCATCCAGTTCTCTGCAGACAGGGCTGAAATCTGTGACTCCTACTTGTTAAAATGCTGAACAAACTTCTGACACTGTGTTGATGACCGTCTGATAGATGTCATGTGCACGAGGTGAGGGTGTTTTTCCTTGCACCCACATAGAACCACTTGAGGATTTTAGCAGTGGGAGCCTTTTCTTCCGTGTGATGCCTATTAAAACTGCTTTGACAGATCACTGTTCTCTTGTATTTGTGTGTATTTGTAACACATTTTATAACATGACCCGCACAGTCACTGAGGCACATGTTGGAATAGAAATGTAGTCCTTTTGATTACAAAAAAGTGTTGTGCTTACCTACAATGTAATAACCACTATTAGGAGTTAGGCTACTGGAATGTGGACGTTGATCCACATAGAAAGTTTTTTTTATCGGGAGGAATATACTTTTATACAATATATAATATACACAATTTCTGCCAAGTAAGAATGGTTTCAAAACATCTGTTGCTATCCTGCTAATGCATTCAATAATGCTAACGCTAACTGAATTATATTATAATAGATTGCTCTTCGTGTCACTTGACCTTCTACGGCTTGTCATCTGGCTCAGATTTGTGACTTGACTTGAGGGTACACCTCAATGACTTGGATTTGCTTTTTATGGCTTGGACTCGTTTATTCTCAGGCACAAGGACTCGTGACTCGACCAGGACTTGAACTGATGACTTCGACACGGACTTGAGCAGCTCGCTCTCATTTAACTCCAAGCACTTAAATGTAGAAGGTTAAGCCTAAATAAATACAATTCAAAAATATTGGCCTATTTAGGCCACAGTCTTAATTGATATGCCATAATCAAAACTCCATTAAATGTCATGAAATAACATGACTAGACTCCCACAGTTTTCAGATTTATAACTAAATTTGGTGACTTGGACCTTTCTTTTTGACTCGGACTTTGACTTGCAGTTTAACTAAAGATAACTTCCACTTGAAATTTTTGTGATGACTCGGACTTATACTTAAAATCATGATGACCCGGACAGTCTTTGGTGACTTGGACGTGGACTTGAACACTGAGAACTTGAAAGTGACTTGAGCTTGAAAACTGCCACGCTGTCTCAAAACCCATTGATACTCTGTACATCTCTGTGTTTTGCACAAATAAAGTCTCTGGGCTGAATAAATTTAACCACAATACTAGGTAATACAAGGGGTGGGTGGCCCTTCACACCTGTCCATCATCAAATTAGGAACCTGATTGGTGCTGAGGTCATGTTGTGCTTGGACAGTAAAAAAGTAGCCCCTTTTTATTTTTTTGTAGTGTTTTTGTAATATTAGTTCCATCAAAACTATAAAAATATCTTCAAAAAACTTTCACAAGACATAAAAGATATAACAGATATAAAAAATAAATTTAAACATATGTTTTAACTATACATTATTATAGCCCACCTAGCCAATCGTTACCAGCCATCCCTATATGGCTCCTCAAATCATCTTTTCTTCATGTAAACTGCTTTTACTGCAACACTTCAGAGGCATTTGTTCAGTAGGAGGCAGTACCGAGAAAATGTCCCGTTAAATGAGGATCATCTAGCCCTGCCTATACATCTCACATGTACTCAATTACTCTTTGCTTCTCTCTCATTTAATTTCAAATGTCCTACGCCATCCTCTCAGTGATATATTTACATAGGCAATATTTTACCGGCCAGGAGGAGGGTAAGACTACTTTTTTATAATTCATGAGGCACTTTTAGAAGAAACACGAGCACTCACGACCATTGCACACACTCTGCAGTGGTCGACGAGTGGGAAGTGTGAGCGTTATTTCACACACACACAGTACAGGGAAATAAAAGGGGAAACCCAATCCTGTCTGACAGCACAGATATGAGTGCGCTGTCATCTGTTGTATTGTGCAGGTTAAATGTCAGACACACCTGGGGCAAACAAAGACCTATTGAGGAAGAGCTGAGCATGAAGTTACCCTGACATGCCGTGCCCAGCTCTTTCTTCACCACATTAGACGAGTATATGGAGTGCATTGCTAAGGCAGCTGCACCCAATCCGTCACTTTCCCTCCTTCCGTCACTTGTGAACAAGACCCAAACATACTTGAACTCTGATAGTCTGGTGGGGGCAATCTACCATCAGCAGAAATGACAGGCCACTTCTTTTGAATATGTCAGCTTCCACTTTAAGCCATAGAAGCTCTGATCATTAGTTCACTCTGGAGGCTAGGCTGGAACTGTTGGCATGTTGTACAAGACATTTTCTCAATGTCCCTGGTCATACCTGGCCACTAAGCTCCCCACCCCCAATAATCCCACACACTTCCCTGGAACATTTAAAGACTCTTGGACTTTTTTCCACTACTTCTTATTTGCGCTAACTAATGTAAATACATCATGTTCAGACAATAAACCTTACCTGCCTTTAATGTGTATATTTTCAGTAAATTCTTAGATTAAATTTTTGTAGCTTTTAGTATTCATCTTTGTTTTAATATTGTGTGTAACTTGTTATTTTGTTCTGCACCAATATGCCACAACACGGTTTACGCATAGTGTAAACGTTTTACCTTTACCTGGCAATTTTTTTTCCTAATTATCAGAGAAAAAACTAAAATCTGTCAAGGATTTAGTGGTTCATTTAAATGAGATGTAAAGGAGCCATGTTTGTAGTGACTTTACGACAAACAGTACAAATGTACAAAACAGCAGGTATGGTGGTTTGTTTTTGTGTTTTTTATTCTGTATTCACTGTCAGGATAGTCCCAGCCGTAACCAGTAGCAGCGCAGAACCTCCTCAACAGGTGTGAGTCCAACCTTGAAAAAAAGAGTCAAATGGCATAGTATAGAGTATTTGAATTATTTTAAGTAAACTTGTTGTGGCACAAAAGGTGTGAACCCAAAAAACAGACTTAAGACTGGACTGAAAGGTAAGTGGTTTATTTTCCAAATTGTAGCTGGAAAGTTGATCTTCAGGCTGGAGTGGAGCAGGCAGGAAGTGGGTGCTTGGTGCTAAGACAAATTGAAATGAGCAGCTATAAACGTCATTATCTAGTTGATTATTGATCTATGAGCTGATTGGAGATGAACATCAGGTGAGTTTTGTTAACTGCTCTCAGGAGACTCCGCCCACAAATACACCAATAAACACAAAAGACAAGAGAGCCAGTGTCACAGCCAGAGGTGTGAAAACTAAATTTATCTGAAGAGACCAGGAATAAATAGAGTGAAATAAAAGGCATTTACTAAAATTAATGTTTTTGTTATTATTATTTATATTATTTTATTATATATAATATATTATATATTTTATTTATTATTATTTATGATTTCTTTTAGAAAAGGTTAAAGCTAAAGGCATCTGGACTTATAGTTTTCAAGGTGAAGACATTTCGTCTCTTAATTCCAAAATACTTTTTCAATTCTGACTTTTTAATCTCAGAATTGCCAAAGTCCCTTGGACAAGGGATGTAACGTCATTAACTTGAAAACTAAGTACAAGTCCTTTGCTTTAACTTTTTCTTCAAGAGATTTTTGTTTTTGTTATTATTATTTATATTATTTTATTATATATAATATATTATATATTTTATTTATTATTATTTATGATTTCTTTTAGAAAAGGTTAAAGCTAAAGGCATCTGGACATAAAGTTTTCAAGGTGAAGACGTTTCGTCTCTTAATTCCAAAATACTTTTTCAATTCTGACTTTTTAATCTCAGAATTGCCAAAGTCCCTTGGACAAGGGATGTAACGTCATTAACTTGAAAACTAAGTACAAGTCCTTTGCTTTAACTTTTTCTTCAAGAGAACATTCACAGTCATTAATTATATTGAGTAAACCTCATCAGGTGTAAGAGAGGTTGATGGTCCATATGTTTGTTGAAGCTGGAGGTGATCACACAGGACCAGTGTGTGGATCATCCTGTGGACGGGCTTTAGCGCCCCTTAGACGAGGATCTTGATGGGCGTCGTGTTGTGGCTGGAGAGGTCTTGGAGGCAGTGTGCGGGTCAGGAATAGGTGAATGTGGCTTCGTGATCAATGTATCGACAAGACAAAAAGCAAATACAATAGTTGCAACAAGAACAAAAGAGCCTAAATATGCAGCGTACAGCAACGTCTTCACTATCGTGGCTGCTGTTGTGATGTAACCTTTGTAACTTGGACTCGGGTTAACTGTGCTTTGGATGTTGTGCTCACTTGAGCCAGCCGTATTTGAAGCACCACAGGTGTTAGATGTGGGCTGATGGGATTGATGGGATTGATGGGTTGATCTCTCTTCCTCTTCCCTACTTTGATTGATGTCGCCACGAGTCAGCTTCAATCATTTCAGTGAGACAAGGAACATGTTCCTGTTGAATGGTGGATTCCTGCTTGTCCCTACGTTGATTGACTTCAGTCTGGTTGTCACTCTCAATAGGACAAGGAACATTTTTGTTTTGGACGGTGGCTTGGTCTTGCTTGTCCTCAAGTTGATTTATGTGGATCCTAACTTCAGTCCCAGTGTCAGTCTCAATGACACAAGAAACATGTTTGTGTTGGGCAGTGGCTCGTTCTTGCTTGTCCTTACGTTGATTTATCTGGATCCTAACTTCAGTCTCGGTGTCAATCTCAATAACACAAGAAACATTTTTGTGTTGGGCAGTGGCTCGTTCTTGCTTGTCCTTACATTGATTTATCCGGATCCTAACTCCAGTCTGGGTTTCAATCTCAATGAGACCAGGAACAGCTTCAAGTTGGACGATGGATCCCTCTTCTTGTTGCCCAGATTGATCGATGCAGGGGTCTTCAGGAGTCAGCTTCAATCTCATTGCCTGTCTCAGTCAGACAAGGGATACTGGACTCTTTTTCTGACCCTGGTGTTGCGCCTGTTGGTTGTGGGGCAGTCTGGTCTCTGTTGTTGGGACTAGCCTCATTTTTGCTGTTCTCTGTTTCCAAATCTTCTTCTCTGCTTCCATCTTGAGGAGCACATCCTGGTGTTAAATCCCTAAGAGTAAAGGTCATTACGTCACGTGCCCACTGGGCATAATCTGTTTGGTTCTCGACCAGATACTCCATTGTGATGAAGGGATGCCGGAGTGCTTCGCTTGGTGTCATCCTTTTTTCCGGATCAAGATGGAGCAAGTTTTGAGTAGGCTCAGAAAAGCCATTCTGTCTATGTCCTCTGGAAACTTGACGGATCCACTGTTTTTTACAGCGTCATCTAAATCTATCATCGCATCAAGAGGACTATCCGATATAATGGGTTCCCTTCCAATTGTGGCCGTGTACTCACGAAGTGTTTTTAAGCTCCACTGTGGAGAACCATCTGTCCGAACAAAGTACTTTTTGGTGAACAGGCCTTTGTTCAACAGTTCATCGTTTGGTTGTCCCAGAAGGTGTACAATGGTCCTGATGTTCCCATAGTGGGAACTACCATTGAAGACCTCGCAGCCTAAGTACCACAATCCTATGCAGCAGCCCAAAGACCACATGTCCAAAGCCTCGGACAGTGGGAGGCCCAGCGTGACCTCTGGAGCCCGGAAAGCAATGGTCTGCAACTTCATGCCGAGGCGAAGTTCAGAGCTGTGTACCGCCAGACCAAAGTCAATTAGTTTGACTTTTAGAGGATGGTCCTTATGATTGGTAAGCATGATGTTGTCTGGCTTAAGGTCGGTATGTAGGATGCCAATGTTCTTAAGGGCCTCAAACGCCACCAGAAGCTGCTGTGTGATGGGCCGAATTTCACTCAGCTCAAACGCTGACTGACGCTGATTCATCAGGTCAAACAGGCTGCGGTCCAGCATTTCAAATGCCATGCACTGATAACTCTTGCAACTGAAAAAGTCAATTAACCTGACAATGTTGGTTTTGTCAGGATCTATCACTCTCAGTTCCTTAAGAACGGATACCTCTTGTTCTAAGTTGCTATTCCTGTTGTCCTTGAGGATCTTTATAGCTACCACCTCAGAGGTTTGGACGTTGAAGCATTTGGCGACCGTTCCAAAGCCTCCCTCTCCAAGAATCTCCAACACGGTGTAGTCGTTGAGCTTGTAGGGGATATCATCCGGTGATGAAGTTGTTGAAGTCATTTTTGCGCTGTTGTAGATCTGTTGTGTGAACACAAGCCGAACTATGTTGCTTCTATCAAAGTGTTTTGTAAACTGAAGAAGCTGTGTGGACTATCCTGTAGTCAAGAGATTTTTCACAGAGCTATGATGTCACAGGGTCTGAAGATTCTGTGATGTCATCAAACTCTGGAATTCCATTTTTCAGCTGCTTTTTAAACCAAAGAATTATATTCAATAAATATAATAATAAATACACAAATACTTAATTATTAATCACAATATGTTTGATTAAAACAGTGTTATGTTGTTAATGTTACTGTAAACCAAAAAATTAAAATTATATTTTTCAGAAATGCTTTTTTTTAAACAACCTTATGTAATTCTAATTAAGGCTATTTAATCAGTTCATTGATTGACTCAGTCTTATTTAACTTTATGCAGGTGAGAATTGCAGCTTTTGGCTCTACTCTATAATTTTTTTGGGTTTCTCATAATTATCATTGAATAATAATGGTCATATTTTTAGTAATTTATCATTGTGTTATTACATTAGTGGTAAGTTACATTTTTGACAAGCCTTAACTACAACTCAATTAACCATCGGAGGGACTGAGAAACTATTTATGAAGGTAAAAAGGTTACTAAGTTCTGCTTTAATCACATACTTTTGTTTTTTATTATTTTTATAGAAATCTGTTTTTATGAACCCAAAGCGGAAGGTGCTCAGTTAGTACCTTAGTTACAGAGGCGATTTCTTAAGACTGCAAGGGAAGCTCGGCTTCCCTTATAATGTCACAAAATTAATGGTCAAATATGTACTATTGTATTAACATTTTATTGACTAAAAATGCGTTAGAAAACGTTCATCTCAAAGTCGAGTTCGTTCAGAATCAGTTACATATAGCAGGTCGGCTGACTCGATTTCCTTCTCATACATTCCCGCAGCGTCACAGTGCATTTCCCTATTGAAGCCCAGCGTCCATTGACTTCAATGGTGCTGCTTTGAACAGTTTTTTTCAGCGCTTCGAAACTAGATGGTCATTGGATAAACGCAGCGATTATGTCCCGCCCACGGACGCTCAGCGTCTCTGGGGGTGAATGGGGAGTGGGCTGGCCCGGGACTCCGAGCTTCTGCGTGATGATTGGAGGGTCCTGTCGAAAGACTGCATCTCCTTTTGACTGACAGCGATTCTGTACTGTAAGGAATCACTGAAGCTATTCGCGCTCAGTCCAATCGCGGATTTCTCAAGTTCAGTCGAAATAAAAACTGCTGCAACTTTGATATTTGCTTGGCAAAATTGCTTGATTTTCATCATACATTTCACACAATTATACACCACATTCCTTGTTTCAGTTTTACAGAGTTTAATTTTTTTTTTTTAGATCGTTCATTCATTCATTCCTTAATTCCTTCATTCATTCATATAACGTTAGTAGGCTAGGCTAGCGTTGTGGGTGAAACTGCGCACGATGGCAGACGGTGCTAATATTGTCGACCTGATTTGTGAAAGTGTTCCTTACGAGGAAAAACTTAGAATTAAACAGCAGGGCAGATCAACACCTAAGATTGATTTAGTGCAAAAGATAGGGAAAAATAACAGGTCTTTTCAGCTCTCCTGGTATGACAAAGTTAGCTGGCTGACTGGAAGTGCTGTGACAAATAAAATGTACTGCTGGCCATGCCTCTTGATGAAACCATCTCACGGATGTGTTGTTTGGTCAAAGGTGGGGTTTGGAGATCTGTCTAACTTTGACAGGGCATATAAAAGACATGAAAAGAGCAATGAACATGTGAGTGCATGTGCAAGATTAAGTTGCATGGGCAGGATCAGGGTTGAGCATGCAATAAATGAAGGTGCTCTCGCATTCAAGTGGCTAAACATAATGAAATAGTCAAACAAAACAGGGCTTCCTAACCGCTTTATTGATGTGACATCCTTGCTTGGCCGGCAGGAGCTGTCATTTAGGGGACATGATGAGAGTAGTGAATCATCCAACAAGGGGAATTACAGGGAGTTCACAGAAACATTAGCTAAATATGACTCTGTCCTGTCCACACAATTCGAGTCCTCAACTGTGTTTTCTGGTATGTCCCATACTATTCAAAATGATTTGATCTCTGCTCTTGCAGCCCCCGTTTCTGATCAGATCAGAGATGAAATTCAGGATGCTCCCTTTTTTGGATGGCAGGTGGATGAAACAACTGATATATCCAGCCGTGCCCAACTCATTGTTCGCTATGTGGATAGTGCAGGTAAAATTCAGGAGCGCTTTATTGTATTTTTTGATGTTTCGGGGGGGCCCAGTCCATTTTTGAAATATTAAATGAGAACATGCAGGGCTACAATTTTAAGGACAAGCTTGTGGCACAGACCTATGATGGGGCTGCTGTCATGGCTTCAGATCTCAATGGTCTGCAGGCCAAAGTGAAAGCAATAGCCCCCAGTGCAATGTTTGTGCATTGCTATGCACACCGACTGAATCTGGTGCTGTCACAGGGGGCTAAATGCTTGCCTGAGTGCAGATTTTTTTTTGCATCACTCTCTGGATTTGCCACATTTTTTTCAAAATCCACAAAGAGGACATCTTTTCTGGAGTCTGCAGGCTGTTCAAGGTTGCCCAGAAACGCTCCTACTCAATGGAATTTCACATCACGGATAGTGAGCACTGTGGCAAACAATTATGATGGCCTCCTGCAGACATTTGAGAACATCATTGCAGATACAATGGATGATGATACACTGGATTGTGCCAAAGACTTTGTAAAGAAACTGGAGGATTTTGAGTTTGTGTTCATGTTGTACACATATGAACAAATCTTCTCTGAGACTGATGTGGTCTTTGATATTGTCCAGCAGTGGGCATGGATGTTCTTTACTGCAAGAACAGAATTGAATCTCTTCTTGCATTTGTCAAAGAGAAGAGGTCAGAGGGGGCTTTGCAAGCCATTTATGCCAAAACAGCAGATCTCACATCAGACCCACGAGATGAGCCCATGAGAAGCGCCGTCTGACCCAATTGCAGGATCCCCAAGTGCGATACAGAAATCTGTACATGGCCATCCTTGATAACATCTTGGAGCAGATTCCTCGACGTTTTTCAAATTTGGAAAGCATGCTCTTCTTAGAATTAGTCAATCCAGGGAAATTTGATGACATGAGACAGGTATTTCCAGAGGAGGCCTTCCAAAGTGTCCTGAAAAGTTATGCTGAACCATAACAACATTTGGGGGCGGGGTTTATTGTAATGAAAAGTTGTTCATTGTTTTCGATACAATTTTAGCAGCGACAGATTTTTTAGACTGTTACTGAGAGATGAGTCACTTCTATTTTGGTCACATGCTGCACACAAAGATGTCTATAGATGTAAAAATAGACAGATCTCACTGGTGAACAGTATGCCTGTGATTCATAATTTGACTGCTTTTCACAACAGTATTGAGGCCACTAAAGACCTCAAATCCTATTGGTTTAAAATTCTAGACTAGATTGTTATTGAATTGATAAACAGATCTGGGAATACATTTACACTTTAGTGGGAATTAGCCATAACCTACCTTTTATACACTTTTATACCTCTTTGACACTGCCAGTTCCAGCATGTGTCTTTTTTTAATAATTGACAGTAGCATCTGGACTTCACAGCAATGCACAAATCCACTCATGCAGCATTTTCATCCACATTTCTGCCCCATGTTTGTGATAGCCATAGCCTCCTGCTGATGACAGCCATGTTTTGTCTCTAATGGAGGTACATTGGAAGTGTCTTACAGGAAGTGGTTTAATAGAAGTGTGCTGTAATTGTAAATGTAAATGTACTGTTCTTGTAATCATACTCAAATGTACCGTCAAACAATGTAACTGCTTTATTTTTTGTAAAAAATGAATAAAATCAAGATTTATTCAAAACAATAAATCCCTTAGAGCAGGGGTCCCCAAACTGCGGCCTGCGGGCCAAATGCGGCCCGACGCCACATTTGACCCGGCCCCTGAGCACCTATATATTTTTTGTGTTATTTTATTCTGTGAAGAACCCAGAGAGGGTTATTTGATCTCAGAAAGGGTTATTAATATTTGGATATGTATGGTGCGCTGGAGTGTCAGCATGTTTTCTGGAAAACAATAAATGATTACAGTTAGGGACCTCCGCGATTATCACACTTTTTCTGTTAGAAACTGACCCTGGCCCCTATCAGAGAAGGGAAAAGTTATGTGGCCCTCACTGGAAAAAGTTTGGGGACCCCTGCCTTAGAGTCACACAAAAAATACTTTACAATTTGTATATTTGTAATCTTCCTAGACAGTACATTAAAACACTTGTGTATATTTATTATAGCTGTTGATTTATTTTAGGATTAAAGACTGACTTTCACACAAAAGAAATACGTTAGTGGTAATGAAGGTGACTTAAAGTGAAAATGCTTTGTTTCAAAAATTCATAACAAAATGATATAGTCAAAGTACTGTACAGGACATAATCTCTTTTTTCCACTGTCAACAGCGGATAAACAGTCCAACCTCTTTCTGCAGCTCCTCCTGTTTCCATTTCTACACTAGTTTTGTGTAATTCAACAAAACAAATAGTGCAATAGTGCCTTTATAGATTGCTCTAAAGTCCAAGATCAGTCTTGAGCGTTAACCTGGTCCTCTCCATTTTCACCCACTGGGCAATGAGAGCTGCTTCTGTTTTCCTGGCTTTAATAACTGACCCAGGATCAGCATCATTTGACCCTCTGTAAATACAAACAACTCACAGTTATGCCCCTTGATGGATGACTTTATACCTCAGATCCAGATGATGTGCTCCTTCTGGAATGTTAATGACCACCAAAGATGGACTCAGGGACTTCCTCACCTGAACCTTGTTTTAGGAAATCAGACATTTATTTGACCCAGTGCCAATTTTAAAATTAAGACTTTAATTTTATTATACAGTATATAGAAACCGTTTAGAGGGGGAAAGTACACATTTTTAACCCCTAAGAAGAATTCTTTGAAGATTACACTCAGCTCTTTTCAACACACCTAAATGTTTTATGTTTCAACACAAAAGACTTAATTGTTTAGTATCTTACCCCTCCATTGGCCTCTCTAGATCTCCATTGTAGATCACCATATGTTGCTGGTTGTGGATAGGGCTGGACAGAAGAAGACAAATAACTATAAGCCATCAAAATTGTCATTACATCTGGAAAATAATGGATTAATACTTTGACATGGGACACCGACAAACAGATGAAAAAATTGAAAAATACTAAAAATACAATACCATCTCCCCAGAACTGAACTCGGAGCCAGTTTGGACGTGGGATGACACCCCAGCGCTTGGAGCAGTACTGAGCTCTGTCCACTTCAGTGAAAGGCATTGGAGGAAACATGTCGGTCAGTTGCTCTCAAAACACAGATCGATCTCAGTGCAAGCCTGTGAGAAGAGTACACATGCATTTTTATCTTTAATTTATTACATGTATAGGACACTAAAAATGTCATGACCACTGGGTAAAATTCAGCCAGGTAAGCATATTGCAGTCAATCTTTGACAAAGAAGACCCACAGCAAATTTAAATATTGTTATAATAAAAACAATATATATTTTGTACCTGGTAGTCCCAGGCCAGACTGTTAAAGCCCAGGCCACAGCCAGTGGGGTCAGCACACTCCACAAAAAGACTGTACAGGTCAAAACACTTCAGCGCTCCGGTCCAGTTGTACACTATCCCTGTGTTGGAGAAAGTCAGAGACTATTACACTGCCCTCTTGTGGTGAGAACCACAAAACATACCTGTATCCTCTCCATTAAGTAAATCCAATTCAGAATGACACTAACAGCGATGAACAATATAAACACTCATGCTACTTTCATTTAACACTTGTGATATATGAACGATTTTGTGTGAATTTCTATCTTTACCTGCAGTGTTTCTAAGGTTACTGAGCAGATCAGATCGACTCAGGACAGTTTCACAGGCCACCTGAAAATAACACATACCTTCAGTGCATTCTAATTATTGGAGTTACCATACTAAGTCACTTGTTGTATGTCCTGGACCCAACTTTTCCTTTAACTGCCTCAAACAAAACTTTGATAAGGTAACATTCTCTTTATTGCATACAAACCTTTGTAGCTGCTGATAAAACTGACTTAACAGGTAATAGTTAGCATTGTCCAAAAGTCTTACATTTACCTCCCTCTTTATCTAATGCAATAATATTTATTCTAATGTGGTTTCACTCAGATACATCTGTTAAAGAGTAATATCCAAATACTGTGCACCTTAACAGGGTTGGCAGGCATGTTGCCCATGTGCTGTACGGGTAATCCAGCATGGCCATCAGCGGGAAGGCGTTCCTCAAGAGGCCGATCAGCTGGTGGATGTCCTGAGGAGAGGACTGGGGCTTACACAGGACAAACTTCTTCTGGCTTAGACTATATTCTGAGAAAGGAAAGATATTACATATCACTAATAACTGCCTCATAAAGAAAACTATACACTGTACTTTATTATGCCGCATCTTTATTTCAAAGGGTTTACAGTGGTATGTTTTATTTCATTAGAGCATATAAAGGAATCCAGGCACTGACCTTGCTTTTTTGCTAGCATTCCTGTAAGCCATATAATAAATCAATGGAACAATCTCCCAGATAGTCTGAAATTGTCCTCTGACCTGAGAGACTTTTCTCATAATGTTAAAAAAGTATTATTAGAATATTAAAGAAAGAAATTATTAGAGACATTTATGTCAGCACTGATTATGTTTATGCTTGGTAAGGTTTAAGGTTAGGTTTTACAATAGCAATTTTAGAAAGTTGAATATTAGGTATAGTGTGGATGCTGATTTTTTTATTTTGTGTGTGTGTGTGTGTGTGTGTGTGTGTGTGTGGGGGTGTTATTGATGTTTGAAGCACGCATTTTATTGTATCTCAATGTTTCTGCCCAGGGACTGCAGATGGAAATTAGCTTTAGCTAAATCTGGTGTAAAGCATCTTTTCTTTTTTAGATTAATGTGTTTGCACATGGTCCCTGTCAAATAAATAATAAACTAAACTAAAACTAAAAAAAACTGTGCTACAAAATACAATTATAATTATTACAATTATAGTAAAATTATGTTTTTGCTGGTACCTCTTCAGAACACCCCCCGATTGTGGCTCTAGACTCTGAGTAACTTGTTTTTATTAAAAAAAGGGTTATATTTATTTTTAATAATATTAATGTTAAAGTCAGGCGGGTCAGGCGCAACCGGGTCAGGCCTGGGGTCGAGGCTCACAGGCGAGCGCCTGGTGGCCGGGTCTATTCCCACGTGGCCCGGGCTCAGCCTGAAGGAGCGCCATGGGGACCGACCTTCCGTGGGCCCACCACCTGCGGTACTAACCGTAAGGGACCGGTGCAAAGTGGATTGGGCGTCAGTCAAAGGTGGGAGAGCCTAAGCTTGTGCGGGAGGTTGAGAGATACTGACTAGGGCTACTGACTTGGACTCTGGAACCCAAATCCTCGAGAGAGGCTGGACTCTCCACTACTCTGGAGTTGCCTGCGGTGAGAGGCGGCGGGCTGGTGTGGGCCTGCTCATAGCCCCCCAGCTCAGCCGCCATGTGTTGGAGTTCACCCCGGTGAACGAGAGGGTCGCTTCCCTGCGCCTTCGGGTCGGGGATAGGTAAAATGGTAGTGCAGAGTACCCAGCCTTCTTGGAGTCTCTGGGAGGGGTGCTGGAAAGTGCTCCGACTGGGGGCTCCGTCATACTGGGGGACTTCAACGCTCCCATGGGCATCGACAGTGACACCTGGATGGGCGTGATTGGGAGGAACAGCCCCCCTGATCTGAACCTGAGCGGTGTTCTGTTATTGGACTTCTGTGCTAGTCCCAGTTTGTCCATAACGAACACCATGTTCAAACATAAGGGTGGCCATCGGTCGGCCTCAAAGAAATTCTGACAAACCGTGTGGCGCCTCAGGAGGGGGAAGCAGTGCCCTGCCAACAATGTTTACAGTGGAGGTGGGAATCTGCTGACTTCAACTGGGGACATTGGACGGTGGAAGGAATACTTTGAGGATGTCCTCAACCCCACCGACACGTCTTCACCTGTGGAAGCAGAGGCCGAGGGCTCGGAGGTGGACTCGTCCATCATCCAGGCTGAAGCTCTTTGGTGATAAGGCACCGGGAGTGGATGAGATAGGGCAGACCGGCAGACTTTTCAAGAAGTCCTCAGCCTCCCCGGGAAAGTCTATGCCAGAGTACTGGAGAGGAGAATGCGACCGATAGTTGAACCTCGGATTCAGGAGGAACAATGCGGTTTTCGTCCCGGTCGTGGAACACTGGACCAGCTCTATACTCTCTCCAGGGCGCTGGGGGGTTTATGGGAGTTTGCCCAACCAGTCCACTTTAACAGTGCTTTATAGATCTGGGGATCTGTGTCCCTCGTGGCGCCCTGTGGGGGGTGCTCTGGGAGTATGGGGTCCGGGGTCCTTTGCTAAGAGCCGTACGACCGGATCAGGAACTTGGTTCGCATTGAAGGCAGTAAGCCAGACCTGTTCCCGGTGCATTGTGGACTCCGGCCGGGCTGCCCTTTGTCACCGGTTCTGTTCATTATCTTTATGGACAGGTTTTCTAGGGCCTGGTGGAGTCTGGTTTGGGGACCACAAGTGTGAAGCAGCTGGGATTAGTGATGGGTCGTTCGCGAATGAGTCGGCTCTAAGATCCGGCTCTTTTAAATGAACGTTGGGAGTCTCACATATCTGAAGAGCCGACTCTATTTTTTTAAATATAGCCTATAGTAATCAAATTATTATGTAATAATAAAATAATTATATATTATTGATATTGCACTGGCAAAAATGTTCAAATGCAAATGTTTAATAGTATTCTTTTTTATATAACAAATCAATGCATTTTTAAAGAAATTGTGAGACATTGTGAGTATGATATCATTTAATAATTTAATTAGAACTGTTTTCACACATATCACAGTCAAAGTCATAGTTAAAACATTTATTATTTAAAGAGCCATTTGTGAGCCAAAAGAGCCGGCTCTTTTTAGTGAGCTGAGTCAAATGAGCCGGCTCACGAAAAAGAGCCGGAATGCCCATCACTCCATCATATATAACCGAGGCCATTCTATCTTTGTCCTCTTCCCCAAACAGAAACACCATGGCCCCTCCTGGCACCGTGAGCTGTCCAGGGCCTCGGGACATGTATGGGGACTTCACTCGCATGTATCGAGAATCCTTGAGAAGTATAACTGTCACAATATCAGCCACAAAATATCTAGAGCCATGTGCTTTAGACCTGGACAATGACATGAACGGGGAATGTGACCCATGTGTGAGAATTAACAGTTTAACTAAGATACTAACTGAGCACCTTCCGCTTTAGGTTCATAAAAAACAGGTTTCTATAAAATCACCTTCATAAATAGTTTCTCAGTCCTCACGATGGTTAATTGAGTTGTATCGGTGTTTGAAGCGCGCACTATCCACCTCTGGTACATCTGAGCTGAAAACAATACTTGCAAGTTGAGCTGTTACCGACCCGACTCAAGTCTGGGGTCATGTTCACGTTCACAAGACAGTGACAAATTGCTTTATGGTAATTCAATATAAACATAGTGACCTCCTGCAGAGCGAATTGGCGCTTTCACTAAGATCATACCGAAACGACATATACTTTATTTCATCATCAGTCATGGTGGAACCACCGAAAAGACAGAGAAAACCTGAGTCCAGAGCTGCGCTAGGAGTTTTTACGACGATTCACTGAAGGAAATCTTACTTAGTCCTGCTTTAAAACAACACCAGACTTACTCAAGGTACATTCAGCAAGTGAGCTTTTCTTTACCTGAAGTCTTAAAGGTTCAAATCCTCCAAAAGTCATCATTGGGAATTACAGATGAAATGATCTACAAAAAAGCATTTAAAAGTGAAAGATAATGTTAAAATAAAATGACCGACAGTGGAAATGTTGTCATACCTTGGCTTTTCCCAGGAAGTCGCGTTCCTTGAGCTGCTCCACTTCCCGTTTATTGGGTCAGGACACCAAACATTCAGGGACGAGCAGCGGGGCCAGGACCTCCTTCCTCTGTCAGAATACACTTGTCAGTTTATTACCACAATTCAAACTTTTCAAATGTTCCTATTCTTAATAATAATAAAGTAGTTTTTTAATGCATTATGACCCAATTTATTCCTCCTGGAGATTAAAATGTCTTTTAGTGTCATTGTTCATTCAGCCACAATACAACTCTATGCAATCCTTAGGTAACAGTGACATTAGAAAGGCCGAACAAAACCCTTTAACAGCACTGAGATGTTCTTTCTGTTACTTTTTACTTCATTTGGCTGTTACATTGGCAAGTAATATTTGAAAAAATACTACTTATTCCTTCTCTTTTATTCTTTTATAGAGAAAAAGAGCTGAATGTCCCAGTGACCAAGTGGAAACCACCTACTGTGACATTTTTGTTGGTTAATTGTGAATTATATGTGACTGATAATGTAGGCCACTAGGCCAGTGATTCACGTTTTCCAGGAAATTTAAGTCCTAGTCCCTAATCCTCTGCCCTGCTCCTTGGACACTGTCTACAGGAGCTCCTTGGCCTGGTCCCAGTGGCCCATTTGACTGTACACCGCTGCTGCGTTATACAGTATATAATCTGGCAACACAGCACAGTTTGTATTTCATTATATTAGTGCAATTAGAGTAAAACAAGCCAAGTCAAGAAGAGACTACACTACAAATCTAATTTCTCTTCTAACTCACAATACACACAATAATAAATGTCTCGCCACTGCAGGTCCTGAGTGATACAGACCTAAGATCCAAATGTATGTGTAAATGGTGTCAGCATTTAGTTGTACCTTTCACAACTTTGTACTAAAGTGCCTTCTGGTTTGTAACCAAACCTCCCACTGCTGTGTTTGAGCTACAAATCCTGCATCAAAGCAACTAGTGCTGGGCAAGTTAATGCATTATTACCACGTAAACTGTCCTCATTAGCTCATTAAACACGCACAACAATACGTAAGTTAATGGTCATTTTGCAAGTGCCAGGATCCTTCCTTGGGAGGACTCTTCTGGAGAAAACCAGGTGCTGAAGGTGTGTTCCATTTGGTTCCAAACCCGACCTCCTTCTACAGAGTCTTCCTTTGGTCAAAATACCAAGGATGCATCTGTGAATCCTTTGTGGACTTTCCGTACCCACAATGCACCTCAAGTGTTTTGAAAAAAAAAAAAAAAGGCAGTAGAAGTTGAAATGTGGCTTAAAATGCAGAATATTCAGTTTAAATACAAGCCTATTTGCTGTGTTTATAGAAAATGTTTAATTTTGAAAACATTTCTCAAGTAAACTGCACATTTCACTTTTGTTTTGTGTCATTGAGATTATATTATATGAGAATAAAGGCTTGTCAAAAATGTAACTTACCACTAATGTAATAACACAATGATAAATGACTAAAAATATGACCATTATTATTCAATGATAATTATGAGAAACCCATAAAAATATAGAGAAGAGCCAAAAGCTGCAATTCCCACCTGCATAAAATTAAATAAGACTGAGTCAATCAATGAACTGAATAAATAGCCTTCAGCTGGACACGGCCTGTATTACATTAGAATTACATAAAGTTGTTTTAAAAAAAGAAGCATTTCTAAAAAAGATAATTTTAATGTTTTTGGTTTATTACAGTAACAACTATTTTAATCAAACATATTGTAAGTATTTATGTATTTATTATTATATTTATTGAATATAATTCTTTGGTTTAAAAAGCAGCTGAAAAATGGAATTCCAGAGTTTGATGACATCACAGAATCTTCAGACCCTGTGATATCATAGCTCTGTGAAAAATCTCTTGACTACAGGATAGTCCACACAGCTTCTTCAGTTTACAAAACACTTTGATAGAAGCAACATAGTTCGGCTTGTGTTCACACAACAGATCTACAACAGCGCAAAAATGACTTCAACAACTTCATCACCGGATGATATCCCCTACAAGCTCAACGACTACACCGTGTTGGAGATTCTTGGAGAGGGAGGCTTTGGAACGGTCGCCAAATGCTTCAACGTCCAAACCTCTGAGGTGGTAGCTATAAAGATCCTCAAGGACAACAGGAATAGCAACTTAGAACAAGAGGTATCCGTTCTTAAGGAACTGAGAGTGATAGATCCTGACAAAACCAACATTGTCAGGTTAATTGACTTTTCAGTTGCAAGAGTTATCAGTGCATGGCATTTGAAATGCTGGACGCAGCCTGTTTGACCTGATGAATCAGCGTCAGTCAGCGTTTGAGCTGAGTGAAATTCGGCCCATCACACAGCAGCTTCTGGTGGCGTTTGAGGCCCTTAAGAACATTGGCATCCTACATACCGACCTTAAGCCAGACAACATCATGCTTACCAATCATAAGGACCATCCTCTAAAAGTCAAACTAATTGACTTTGGTCTGGCGTACACAGCTCTGAACTTCGCCTCGGCATGAAGTTGCAGACCATTGCTTTCCGGGCTCCAGAGGTCACGCTGGGCCTCCCACTGTCCGAGGCTTTGGACATGTGGTCTTTGGGCTGCTGCATAGGATTGTGGTACTTAGGCTGCGAGGTCTTCAATGGTAGTTCCCACTATGGGAACATCAGGACCATTGTACACCTTCTGGGACAACCAAACGATGAACTGTTGAACAAAGGCCTGTTCACCAAAAAGTACTTTGTTCGGACAGATGGTTCTCCACAGTGGAGCTTAAAAACACTTCGTGAGTACACGGCCACAATTGGAAGGGAACCCATTATATCGGACAGTCCTCTTGATGCGATGATAGATTTAGATGACGCTGTAAAAAACAGTGGATCCGTCAAGTTTCCAGAGGACATAGACAGAATGGCTTTTCTGAGCCTACTCAAAAACTTGCTCCATCTTGATCCGGAAAAAAGGATGACACCAAGCGAAGCACTCCGGCATCCCTTCATCACAATGGAGTATCTGGTCGAGAACCAAACAGATTATGCCCAGTGGGCACGTGACGTAATGACCTTTACTCTTAGGGATTTAACACCAGGATGTGCTCCTCAAGATGGAAGCAGAGAAGAAGATTTGGAAACAGAGAACAGCAAAAATGAGGCTA
Source organism: Perccottus glenii (assembly GCA_024416835.2). NCBI lineage: Eukaryota > Metazoa > Chordata > Actinopteri > Gobiiformes > Odontobutidae > Perccottus > Perccottus glenii. Next base: position 14,928,960 of record CM044564.2, read on the forward strand.
GTCCCAACAACAGAGACCAGACTGCCCCACAACCAACAGGCGCAACACCAGGGTCAGAAAAAGAGTCCAGTATCCCTTGTCTGACTGAGACAGGCAATGAGATTGAAGCTGACTCCCCTGAAGACCCCTGCATCGATCAATCTGGGCAACAAGAAGAGGGATCCATCGTCCAACTTGAAGCTGTTCCTGGTCTCATTGAGATTGAAACCCAGACTGGAGTTAGGATCCGGATAAATCAATGTAAGGACAAGCAAGAACGAGCCACTGCCCAACACAAAAATGTTTCTTGTGTTATTGAGATTGACACCGAGACTGAAGTTAGGATCCAGATAAATCAACGTAAGGACAAGCAAGAACGAGCCACTGCCCAACACAAACATGTTTCTTGTGTCATTGAGACTGACACTGGGACTGAAGTTAGGATCCACATAAATCAACTTGAGGACAAGCAAGACCAAGCCACCGTCCAAAACAAAAATGTTCCTTGTCCTATTGAGAGTGACAACCAGACTGAAGTCAATCAACGTAGGGACAAGCAGGAATCCACCATTCAACAGGAACATGTTCCTTGTCTCACTGAAATGATTGAAGCTGACTCTCGTGACGACATCAATCAAAGTAGGGAAGAGGAAGAGAGATCAACCCATCAATCCCATCAATCCCATCAGCCCACATCTAACACCTGTGGTGCTTCAAATACGGCTGGCTCAAGTGAGCACAACATCCAAAGCACAGTTAACCCGAGTCCAAGTTACAAAGGTTACATCACAACTGCAGCCACGATAGTGAAGACGTTGCTGTACGCTGCATATTTAGGCTCTTTTGTTCTTGTTGCAACTGTTGTATTTGCTTTTTGTCTTGTCGATACATTGATCACGAAGCCACATTCACCTATTCCTGACCCGCACACTGCCTCCAAGACCTCTCCAGCCACAACACGACGCCCATCAAGATCCTCGTCTAAGGGGCGCTAAAGCCCGTCCACAGGATGATCCACACACTGGTCCTGTGTGATCACCTCCAGCTTCAACAAACATATGGACCATCAACCTCTCTTACACCTGATGAGGTTTACTCAATATAATTAATGACTGTGAATGTTCTCTTGAAGAAAAAGTTAAAGCAAAGGACTTGTACTTAGTTTTCAAGTTAATGACGTTACATCCCTTGTCCAAGGGACTTTGGCAATTCTGAGATTAAAAAGTCAGAATTGAAAAAGTATTTTGGAATTAAGAGACGAAACGTCTTCACCTTGAAAACTATAAGTCCAGATGCCTTTAGCTTTAACCTTTTCTAAAAGAAATCATAAATAATAATAAATAAAATATATAATATATTATATATAATAAAATAATATAAATAATAATAACAAAAACAAAAATTTTAGTAAATGCCTTTTATTTCACTCTATTTATTCCTGGTCTCTTCAGATAAATTTAGTTTTCACACCTCTGGCTGTGACACTGGCTCTCTTGTCTTTTGTGTTTATTGGTGTATTTGTGGGCGGAGTCTCCTGAGAGCAGTTAACAAAACTCACCAAAACTTCATCTCTCATCAGCTCATAGATCAATAATCAACTAGATAATGACGTTTATAGCTGCTCATTTCAATTTGTCCTAGCACCAAGCACCCACTTCCTGGTTGCTCCACTCCAGCCTGAAGATCAACTTTCCAGCTACAATTTGGAAAATAAACCACTTACCTTTCAGTCCAGTCTTAAGTCTGTTTTTTGGGTTCACATCTTTTGTGCCACAACAAGTTTACTTAAAATAATTCAATTACAATATACTATGCCTTGATTCATTTGACTCTTTTTTTCAAGGTTGGACTCACACCTGTTGAGGAGGTTCTGCGCTGCTACTGGTTACGGCTGGGACTATCCTGACAGTGAATACAGAGACATCAAGATTCAAGATTTTTTTATTCGTCACATACAAAATTATATATAGCATATATAACCAGCAGTGAAATCTGAGTCAGGTCCGCTCCATGGACAGTGCAATTATTAAAGAAAACAACACAGATGAAAATTTACATAAATATAGCTATATAAGAATGAAATAAAAGTAAACAATAAAAATATAGGAATAAAATATAAAAAATGTGTGTTGAGGAATTAAATATAGAATGCAAAATAATGTGCATGAATGTAAACTGTAGTCTTAAATATTAAGATGTACAGGGATGTACAATGTGCATATATGCATTTTACTGTAGTCTTAAATATTAAGATACACAGGAATGTACAAGAAGCTAATGTGCAAAACAGGGTGACACTGTCAGTGTGTTACATCCCGCTGTGTTTCTCCGAGTCTCTGTGTCCCAGACTCTTACTCATGCTCCTGACCATGCTCCATGAATACTTTAACCTCAGTCCTTCAGGTAACAAAGCAATCAGATAAACAAACTGCAGCTGTCATTTAATCTTGAATTCGGGATCAATAAAATATCTAATTTAATCTAATCTTTTTTATGTATTCATTTATTTATTGTGTGGGATATTTACTTGAATGTGAGCACCAGGACGAGTAGCTAAATTTTAAAATTAGGATATTTTATCTTCCTGTGCAGGAAACACAATACCGTACCTGCTGTTTTGTACATTTGTACTGTTTGTGGCATATTGGTGCAGAACAAAATAACAAGTTACACAAAATATTAAAACAAAGATGAATACTAAAAGCTACAAAAATTTAATCTAAGAATTTACTGAAAATATACACATTAAAGGCAGGTAAGGTTTATTGTCTGAACATGATGTATTTACATTATTTAGCGCAAATAAGAAGTAGTGGAAAAAAGTCCAAGAGTCTTTAAATGTTCCAGGGAAGTGTGTGGGATTATTGGGGGTGGGGAGCTTAGTGGCCAGGTATGACCAGGGACATTGAGAAAATGTCTTGTACAACATGCCAACAGTTCCAGCCTAGCCTCCAGAGTGAACTAATGATCAGAGCTTCTATGGCTTAAAGTGGGAGCTGACATATTCAAAAGAAGTGGCCTGTCATTTCTGCTGATGGTAGATTGCCCCCACCATCAGAGTTCAAGTATGTTTAGGTCTTGTTCACAAGTGACATATCTTTGAGAAGCTGCAGTGGATCTAGAAAAATGCAATGTTGTGTAGCTTCATGCTCAGCTTTTCCTCAATAGGTCTTTGTTTGCCCTAGGTGTCTCTGACATTTAACCTGCACAATAGAACAGATGACAGAGCACTCATATCTGTGTGTGTGTGTGTGTGTGAAATAGCGCTTACCTGGGATGAGGATCAGCACCTCCAAGTCTGAGACCATGATTCTCAGTTGAAAAGAATGGCTTGCCCCCTACAGGTTGGTGGAGAGCTCCTGCCTCAAGTGGAGGAGTTTAAGTACCTTGGGGTCTTGTTCACGAGTGAGGGAAGGAAGGAGCGTGAGATTGACAGATGGATCGGTGCAGCTTCTGCAGTGATCTGTTGTGGTGAAGAAAGAGCTACCGGTCGATCTATGTTCCTACGCTCACCTATGAGAGAACAGATCACGGATACAGGCGGTCGAAATGAGCTTCCTCCGTAGGGTGGCAGGACGCTCTCTTAGAAAATAAGGTGAGGAGCTCAAAGTGCTCAAAGAGCCGCTCCTGGACGCCTCCCAGGGGAGTTCTGGGCATGTCCCACCAGGGCGGAGACCCTGGGGAAGACCTAGGACACGCTGGAAGGGACTAAGTCTGGATGGATAATGTTTATGTTGAGATTTACAATATTTATTTGAACTGCTGCTGTGTAAAGGGAATAGTGCAATTAAAAGGCACCTTATTTATGTTTGCAAACCAAATGTTCTTGTACTTTTGTTCATATAGCAGTACTTTAGACATAAACGTGCACATAACACTACTTTTGAATTCATTTTTGCATGTTGCGCATAGCAGGACAATTAATCGCAATTGAAAAATGTATTTGTTGCTTAGCACTATTATATATACTGTATATAACTTATGATAACTGACTATTACTTTTTGGATCCAAAAAAAAAAAAAAAATTCTGCTTAGGTCAAGGTCGACACACACACATTTAAAACAACCATTGCTGCCCAAAGTGCTTTACAGGCATAGTATAGTGTACTTAAACAACAATATAAACAATAGAATTTAAATAAATCTTACAAGACATAAAAAGCAGGTAAACTAAAACTAATATATAACTAAAACAAATATAATAAAATAAATAAAAGCAATGGTCAAAGTCCAGCTCAACTTTTGTTAAAAGCCTGTGCAAATAATTGAGTTTTTAGAGAAGACTGTCACACTGGAGAGACTTTAGATTTTCCAAATGACTCCCACAGTATTACGGAGAGGACATGCAGAGTCCTCACAGAAAGGCCGGAGTTGACCGAGGATTTTCAAGGCCAGAGTTTGAACTCATTACCTTCTTCTGCCACAGTGCACCCACCCAGTTAAATCATAATGAATTAAAATACTTCAAACTTGCTGTTGGTTTTACTGGATTTCTATTATGGGTTCCCTACAAAAAATAAAATATAAAAATCTATGTATCCTGTACTTACTTGGGAAAATTTGTCTTGGGCACATGGAGCTGCATTACATCAATCACAACACAACCATAATGACATAACAATAATAATAAAGACAAGTGATAGCACCAGATGCCAATAAATTTAATTAAAATAGCCAAAATATAGAAGTAGGTCTAAAGTGCTTGTATGTTGAAGTCTGTCTAATATCCTATCAATGGCAAATCTTTTCCGTTTCCCTTTTGATTCCACATTGACCAGTGCTTACATATCGTACAGCACTAGTCTTGACTCTTCCTCCCTGTCCTCGTCCCATTACAGAATGCTCTACACTGACTTCCTGCGGCTCTGGGACGAGGCCGTGCAGGCGGTGGATGCTCGAGACTGGCAGCGCTCTTTGGCCAAACTGGAGCAGATCACCGAACCCACAGCCCACACTCTGTTCAACATGTCCTCTGCTCATCTGGCCGTGGGAAATCTAAACCTGGCCCTAAATGTATGCAGAATAGAAAATCATGCTTTGTTGTATTTGTAAAATCAATAGTAATGTTTTTTTAATTTTGTGTCTTGCGCAGGATTTGGATTTGGCTGTTGCTAAAGATGAGTATCTTGCTGTTGGCTTCTTCCAGAGATCAACGGTGATGCTGCTGCTGGACAGGTAGGGGGCAACATTGTGCTTTAATAATATTATCACTTTTTTTCATGTCTTCCGCTTAGGGGTCGTGGGTGAGCAACTTTAGGCATTAGTTAGTCACAGGGCTAACATTTAGGTTGAAATAATTATGTTGTACAGTACAAAGTTGTTTTTTGTACATTGCTTTTTATGATGTTTTGAGGTTTAACTTGAGGTACTTCTAGTGATTAGTGAGACAAAACAAGAAACAACTCTAGATTAGCACTTTATATAACACAAATATACAAACACTGATGGACAAATTTATTCTCAACTTTCAAGGACAGATGTTGAACTGCTTTTAATTTAACACCCTTCTTATCATTTGTCATAATGTAATGGCTGGTCTCTTCTGTATCATGTGCAGGCTGGAGGAGGCTCTGGCGGACTGTATCTGGGCCAGAAACACATGAGGTACTACAAACAGCTGAGCCTCAGATTCAAGCTCTACAGATGGCAGGTGTATGGAGACTGTCACTCACAGGTTCTGAGTGAGTGACCATCTGAGCGCTCTAATCTGCACACAGACTATCAGCTCAGAAAACAGCTACACTACCCGCCTGATCAGAATTCAATAAATTGAGAGATTCCTCTGTGGGGTGCTGTTTTAATCATCTTCTTGTGAATTCCCTCGTCCGCATGCTTCCCATATTGACCCAGAGTTTTTGTTTACCTAGCGATGTGTGTGCTGTGCTGCCGCAGCTATGAATGATTAATACAGTATCCTTTGCCATAGGGCTCTAAGAAATGAGTAAGCAGATGCTGACATGCTGCAGCAACTTCTCAGTGGCTTAGTTGAAGTAGGCTACTAAACAGAAAAAATGGCGTGAGATACAGGCTTGTCAGTGAAGGCCTTCCCTTTGAACAATCATTTTTAGAAAGACAGCTTCTTGTCAGGGCCTATGATTGACGTGCTTTTACTGCTTATTCTGATACTTTCATTAGGTTTATATTCTTCACTTATCTTGACTTTCTGCTCCCAAATATTAATTCAAAAGGCCTCAGTAGATTTGTGTCCCACTCTGGGTGCATCATATTTCAATGCATCTTTATTAGGCTTGACAACATTTTTATTTGATCTATGTTTAAGTTCTTAATGTATAATTCCTGCAGGGTATGCTACAGCAGTCAGAACAACCTTTCACACTTACCCAATCACGTGATGCATTGGTTATTGATCACTGAGAATAAGATGCAAGAAACCACTTTGTCCAATTTGTCAATTCTATTCATCTTTCCCCTAGGGTCTTTGCATAATTATTGGGTTTGCACTATGGGAGCAGCTATTTTAGTCATGTGACCCCCTGAGACAACAGCTCACAATCACACATTTTGAGTAAGTATTCAGCTAATAAATAAGTTGTTATGATTGGTAGATACATCACTAGAAACAATGTTCATCAATAGTACTGTACGTAGAGAAATTTAGTGCTAAGAAAATAAACCTTTTGTTGTACTGGACAGTATCTCAAATATGAGCTGCAGAGGCCAGTCAGAATTAACTATGCACTTGTATTGCTGATTTGAACAGTGTGCAGAAGTGATTGTTAAACAACACAGGAGGGGGATGGGGATCGATGCAGAGCCTCAGAGAAGCCACTGAGCTTGTGCCTCGGCGGAAACCATCGATTCCGAGCTGTGGTCTGAGCACTTAAAATGTAAATGCAACAAGAAGAGCGACAAAGTTGTATCAGTGTCTTGGGAGCTCTCCAGGTGCGTTGTGGGCATTTATCTGTGAAATCAAAATCCATGGGCAGATAGTGGAGCCCGAATTGATGCATTCTCGCTGAAGTGTTAAGCCACAGTGCGGCCACTTCAGGTAAATCAAATGAATACACAACTTTGACTATACAGAGATTTGAGAAAAATTTGCTGAGCTGCCCACTTTGACAACTACATACTTCAGCTGAAGTGATGGAAACGGTAGATGCTCACTTGTAACCTGATGAAAAAAAGGCTAAGAGGGAGATTATTTAAATAGGACAAGGTATCTCAAAGGATGTCTTTTGATCTCAGTCAATTTCTGTGGTATAAATATCTTCCAGTTCCCACTAATTATGCACACCACGTGGGATTTCTTTGTTTTCTCAAATTTATCATTGGCTCAAAGACAACTTTAGTGTTCTTCATTTTTAATCTACATAAATGATTATAAGAGAAAACACAACAATATATGATTTAGTATATTATGTTATATTTTACAAAACATAGCAGACCAGGATTCACTTGCTTTCAGTGTAAACACATTTGTGTCAAAAGCCAAAAATTCAACATTCGTTTTTTATTTGGAAGAGTCCAATAAAACAGGCAATATGAAGAGTAGTCCGTAGGGTTTTACTTTTAAAAGGCTTTTTTTCTTTATAGAGGATGCAAAAGAGACAAGAATATTTAATAGTAGTAATTAAGGTCACTGCAATCGAACATAACTTTTACAAAGTTCATGATCCCTGATATCTCCCCAGCCACCGTTTTTCACATGAGGGGCCACACCCCCGGCGCCATTAGCTGGAAGTCTCTTTGTGATCAGGAGGTTCTTGGGAAACAGCTGGTTCCCGCTGCTCTGTAAGATGTTCTCAATCTTGGTTTTCTGGCTGATTGGCATGCAAGAGGTTTTCTTGTGGTGCATGCCGCAGTCCCCAGCGTGAAAGATCCGGGGCGCTTCACTGACCATGACCTTCCAGTAGGAGGGCAGGCATGAAACAGTCAGGTATTGTAAAGACCAGTCCCAGTTGTAGTCGTCGTAAGTGCAGAAGGTGTCGGTGCACTTGATGAGCTTCTGGTATGTTTCTCTGCTGAGAGCCATACCCATGTTGTGCTCGGTGGACTTCCAAAGCTTTACCTCTACCTTGTTGGCTTTGCTGGAGTAGCTAATGTGGCTGTAGCTCCCCAGAGAGAGAATGTCACAGTCAGCGCACTGCTCCCTCTTGAGAACCGACATCAGCTTTAAGAGGTGGATAAAGTCCGGTGATAAGAAGTGGTCTTCCTCTATGAGAAGAACCAGACCTTTGTGATCTTTTAGAGCTCGTACTCTTTCCATTACAAAGTGCAGCTTCCACCACCAGTGGTGCTTAGTTTGGGAGAACTTAGCTTCACGATAGTGGCCGAATGAGTCAGGGTACTCTGCATTAATGCAGCCCATTTTTAAGGCGTCTTGTTTGGGAATGTCCCTGGGGCAGTCCCCGGGGTCATGTCCAGGGAACTCATGAGGGTACAGCTGAATGCTAAAGGGGAAGAAGATCTGAAGGACCTGACAGTAGTCAACAGACGCCACCACTTTATTAATCTCAGGGGACCAGAAATCATGGCTGAATATCAGCAGTAAACCTTCAACACCTCTGGCCTTGCGTAAACTGTCCACTAATAGTTTAAGGTAATCTGGTCGATTATGGACTTGCACCACCACAACAAGATTGTCTTTTTGGCGTGCCGTCTTAAATTTCTCCTCATTTCTAATTGTCTGGTCAAAGTTGAGCTGGAATACAATGCCACGGTACACTAAAGTGGCATTGTCTATATCTGGCTTATGTAACTTATCTTTTTCTTTAGGTTTTTCTGCATGCGTGTCATTTGCTTGGACCACAGGAGGTGGAACAGGTGCCCTGCTGACAGCTGGTGTTGCCTGCACCTGAATTGGATTGTTAATACTGCTGCTGCTGCCAATGCTGCTCTTCCTCACTACCTCCACTTCCTTAGCAAATGGGCCACTGTCATTTTTCTTCTGTCTTCCACTGCTCCAGAAAGCTAGGCCACAAATGACAACCACCAATGTCAGTATCACCACCTTCCTCTTGTAAATTCGGAATCTCATGATAGGGGTCAGCCTCTTGTGGAGGAGATGAGTTGTTATATATATATATATTTTTAGAAAGCACTGGCTTGGGAGTTGTTGGCAAATTGAAGCAAAAAGAGTTAAGAATGAGCAGCTAAGAAGCTATTTTTGGCAGAAATAGGTGTAAACATGAATTCCAATGGAATGTCATTGGTAATGGATAAAAAAATCCATAAGGCATGACAGGTGCTGGGAGGCAGTGGGGTGGACGTGTGCACGGATCACCTATGGGAAAGAAAAATCAATAAGAATCAGGTTAATCAAGACAGTAAGATGCTTGATGGGACTAAGCCATTACAACTAGTCCTTCAAAGTATATACATATTTATTTATTAAGCAATTTACAATGATTGCTAAAGAATCTGTTATCAGCTAAAAACGTCTATCAAATTGACAGAAACGCTTTAACTTTGTTCTGGTGGTTTTTATGGATGTGTCCAAGCAGAACAGTAAACTTGCCGTTTACTTTTGTCAAAAGAAAATAAATGTACGTAAATGACATACAACACCACAAACAAACCTCGGACATCTGAAGGCAAGTCACATCAATGAATATGGAGTGTTTAAAGCTAGCTAGCACTAAGACCTCTGGAGCAACCATACGGCAAGGACAGTAACACACAAGACAAGGGAAAATGAAAAAGGAAACAAACTTCCAAAATTGCAGACATGCTCATATTTACTTCTTGTTTTTTCTTTGGTCCTTGTCATGCTCCAGATAGTGCCTGTTACTTGTTTTAAGCCTAAAGTCCAGTTGATTACCTCTGAGTAAATTAATGGTACACATTAAATAGACCCTCTGATCAGTGATAGACCTGAAAAAGTCCTGATCTGAGCACCCTTAAAATTTACTTTAACAACAAAGCAAAATATCTATCCATTAATTGTGTAGTTAAGGGGAAGTCAGGGGAAGTAACACAATCTCAACAACATTCAATTATTAATTATCTAAACAGTATCATAAAATGTAGAACCATTGGACGTTTATTTGAACTTTTGCCTGTGCATACTTTTTCATTGACTTTTAGGCTTTTAACTATTGCCCACTTCTGTTCCTGCCTACTGCATCATTATATACATTATCAATATCAGTCAGTACTCCAGGCTCCTTTTCCCTTCTCGGTTCTAAGTGCATTATCAATATTGATCAGCCTTTACTGTTCAGCTCTATTATACCAGGCATCACTTTTTTAAATCGTTATGAAATACTCTGTCCTCTTCTTTTTCTGGGCCATTTGTCTGAGTTGGAAAGATACCTACTGCACCTTTGGGGCAGGGCTCATAAAAATGGATCATACCCTTTTTAACTGTGGTCTTCATGTTATTTTTTTTTAATCTGGAAAGAGCTTGATGCAGCAGTAAAGTCAATAAAGTCATTTTAGAATTTAAATGCCAGATCTGTTCCTTGCCCCGAAGGGTTCTGTTGAGTCGTTTCCATACCATTGCAGCTGGATGGAAAGTGAATCGTTTTCCCTGCAGCCTTAAAAGCACTGCACTCCCGTCTATGGCTTGCACCAGTATTTCACCAGAAATGCTTTAATCTGGGTTACTTTCCCATCACGTGAAAACGAAGCATGTTTATTATGAATTCTAATACGGATAGTTTTCCAAGTCCCCTCGCTTGATCATTAATTGACACATGGAAGCATCGACAGCGTTCATTAAACACAAATAAAACATAATTCTAATCCACCATTTTAGACAGTGATCTTTTAATCGGTAGAGCTCAAAAACGTCACACTAGTTTTTATATACTGGCGTCCTCAAAATGCTAACTGTGCGTTAGCAAATGCTCGGCTAGCGACTTGCACAGGCAGCGGCGTCGTCAACAGCAGCAGCAGCTAACGCAGTAATGTTTGGATCACTCACCTTTAGCTGCAGTGGTCGTGCAGTCCTTTCACTCAGAAATATTAACACGGTGGCGTTCCATTCTCCTCCACAGCGTCCATCTGGCTGCATGGAGGCGCAACTATCTACTACTGACCGTAAAAAAATCCCAAATACGGAACCACTGGCTGCCACTGTCCCACAATGCACTCGTCGAGAGGAGGGGTAGGGAGGCAAAAGATACCCCCACATTTATAAATATGTATCCTGCTGACGACCCAAAACTGTCTCAGCTTGGATATGTTTTCCACCAGGAGATAAACAAAGAACAGTTTAGTAATTAACTCAGGTAAATGGGCGTTTTTAACAAAACATGTCTAACAGAACACTGACCCAATTAAAAATAGAAAACAGTTGACAATGTGAGTTTTGTGTTATGAAGAGTCATTTTCACTCAATCTTGGTTAATAGTTAATATTTGCTTGAGAATAACATTGCTCTATCATATTCATAATTAACAGAATGTCTGCTGTAGACACTTTCTCTGGTTTATCTACAAATCAGGGTTGTGAGGTCCATGGAAAATTTCCACCCCAATGACATCTTAAAACCCACTCAAATTGAATGGAAACTAGCCCAATTCTAGTGTCCAATCAAATATTTTTTTCTATTACCCCTTCCTTATTCTTACAGACACTATATTTCTACACAATCTTTAAAAAATAAAATGTGTCTTCAGTCTAGTTTCTTCTCCTCTTTTCCTTGGACATTTTTGATGTACCTCTTGTCTCTTCTCACCCTACTGGCCTCAGACCATATTTATAAGTCTAAATCAATACTAGCTACCCATAAATGAGGGGTATTCTATTGTTCGTTTAAGCATATTAATGTTTATTATAATAATAATAATAATCACTATTTCACCAATGTGTGCAGGACTCCTGTAGCCTACTCCTTGATCGTACAGAAAGTCTCATGCTTGACTTAAGTTAAAGTCTGAACATTGTGTTGAGGAGCATAATAACCAGTTTTAATCAGATAACGAGTCACATTAATTGCCCCTTCCGCAGCAACACAGTCACCTCTGTCTCCTCCTCTCTCTGTCTTGACCAAATGTTGTAAATAAACATGGATATCGTGTGCCCATTGCTCCCCCATTCATTCACATTGGCCTTACAACAGGGCAAAAAAATGGCAGTTACATCTAGGCTTTTCTGCTTTAATTCATTTGTCAGAGTTGTCATGTAGTAAAAACTTAGCTCTAGAGACCAGAGCCATCTTCTGTATTAGGCTGTAAACATGATTTTTACACTTGTAAAGTTGACATTGTATTTCTCCTTATATTTCGGCTTTTAGAGCCGCCCTCTGGTGGACAGAGGTATATCGCAGTGTGGTGGTGCCAAGCCTCTCACATGGAACCTCTTAAATCGACCTCGTGTTAGGGCGCTGAATTTTTGATTAATATGTCCGTTTATGCTATCTGAAAACTATTGTTTTACTATGGAGTAAAAGCGGAAAAGCCCGGATGTAACGGCCATTTTATTGCCCTGTCATAATGACAATATTGGTAAATAGGGGACGAATGGGCAAATAACATCCACTTTATAAACAATCTTTGGGTGGCGCCCTTACTCTATGCCCTTTTACGGGGTTCCATAAAAGAGTCTTGGTCCTGACTCTGCTCTTGTCTCCTTAAACTGCTCTGCTTAGAGAGTGCTTTACAGAACAGTGGTGTCTTGAAACAGAGCTGCTATTGTTAGTGGGTTTAACTGACTCACCTAGTCTTGTTGCCGACTCACTCCAGATTCTCTATTACCTCGAAAATCTTTGTAATTTCTCGGCCTCTCTGTTGTGATCCTCTTTTTTGTGTTGAGCTCCTAAATAAGGCTAACTAGTCTTTTTTTTAAAATTAGTTTTAGAGCCGGTCACTGACAGTTTAGCTCTCCCACAGTGATGGGTTGGACCATTTTCTCACGAGTTGGGGGGATATTACAAAATATATCAATTCATTATAAATAAAGTAAGTGAAGTAAGAATAGAAAAAATAATTCAGACAAAATATTTTAAAATATAATTTCATCAAAGAAAAGTCCATTAGGTTCCAGGACATCTACTGCCCCCTGTCAGTGGCCTGCATTAAGGGCTGAGATGATTGACAGGGAAAAAGGTGGGGCAGAGAAAGCAAGGGAGACTCTCTCTGCGCTGGATCAAGAACTAATAATGTAGACTCCTGTTGCATTTTATTTTTCTTTGGTTACAAGCAAACATTTGTGTGGCTGGGGCGCATTCTAAAAATAGCCCAAGAAAACTGTAAACCTCTGAAAGTAGCCCAATTGTGCGGGAAAACCGCGAACCTGGCAACTATAATACAGATAAAACTATCTCCACATGTTTACGGGTGTCTATTTAAGTTGGGGTGTGTGAATACTGAGGTATCTTCCCTCTTATAATACAGCTGCTCCTAGACCTTTGGTTTTCATTGTCACTAGGCGGTGCTACTCAACAACACTACAACCGGAAATATGCTTCTGGGCGCTTATGTGCGCATGCGCGCATTCTGTTCTTCCTTTCCAACGCTCGAGCGAAAGAGACAAGATGGGCCATCAACAGCTCTATTGGAGTCACCCTAGAAAATTCGGACAGGGATCCCGCTCTTGGTCAGTCCCACCGTTATTTAACGATACCTTTATCTTTCATTACGGGGAAGGTGGTTTGGATGTGTTTAAGACCCGTTAATGTGATGTACAAAGATCGAGCCCTCGCGCCGCATGGAAAGCGCCGCAGAGCTAATATGGCGGTATGGGGTCCACTTCACCAACAGACAGCGCTCAAACATTGTATATATTACCATAAAATAAAATAAAAATTCTTGTCATTTTTGGTGAAATTAATTACTGGCGGGCTATGTGCTGTTGCGTCGTAGTGTAAAACAAAAGAAAATGTATTTTTGGTTTAAGCGTTAATCACATAAACTACAAAGAATCACAGGCTTACTGGTCAACATAGCTATTGGTCTAATCCGCTGTGGATACGGATCTGTTACCTAAAAATGTAATATGTCGCTATTGTCTCTTCTCCATCCAGCCGGGTATGCTCGAACAGACACGGTCTGATCCGCAAATACGGACTCAACATGTGCCGTCAGTGCTTCAGACAATACGCCAAGGACATTGGCTTTGTCAAGGCAAGTATTCCATTTAAATAAGCACTTGCTGTATTATTGAATCGTTTCTGTTGACAGTTGTCTTACAAAACCAACTGACTACAGAAGTGTAACATTCATGGAGGAAAACTGCAATTGCTTTAACGGTGAATACTGCTTTATATTTTCACAGCTGGACTAAATCTTCTGCAGATGTGTCCTGGGATGGGTTACATTATCTCTGCAAAGCCAGCCAAGATGGGATGATAGTTTTGCAAATAAATGTTTTTGTCCAAGTCAGTACTCTATGTGGTGTTATTTGATAAGCATGTGCTTATGTCTGTTTCAGAAATGGGATAACTGTACTAAGTCTTTTTTACTGTTAAAATCTGTCAGGTCTTAAGCAGTAAACAGTGATGAATTGGCAGTTAATGAATGTGACTTCAACTGCAAAAGCCAAAATGTTTTGTCCCTAATACCCAACTGTACCATCTATGCACCTGGCAGGTGATATTTGTCAAGTTTAATGGTATAACTAAATGGTATGCATTACTGCTTTAGTGCCCTTTGGACTGTTAACAAAAAGCCACTAAACTGTGAAGTTTAATCAAATTTTATCTCGAACAGGAAACATTTAACTTAAATTTATGACAACAGAAAACAAAGGGACGCTTATGTAAATCCACCATATTAAGATTAATATAAATTAACCTAATGCAAGGGTAAGTAATACATTTGATCACTCATTTGTGTGATTAATGTGTGTGATTTTTGTAACTACAAACTCCATGTTGAGCTGGTAAAAAAAAAAACAGTTCCATGGTATAGGCTATAAATAGGATAAAACCTGTACAGGGTGGATAGCTGCTTAATTTACTGTTTTACTTCCAGGCTTTAAATATGAATGTCACACAGCTGTTTGGTACTGCTGTAGTTACCTCAGGCACTCCTTTCCTCAATCTACTAGTAAAGAGATGAAGCACTAGATGGCAGCAACACTTCACAACAGATACTCGAGTGACATGTAGTCACAATGCACAGTAGCAATAGCTTTCTCATTTATAACAGAAAAAAACTAAACCAGAGTTTTGGTGTACTTCCTGTTTAATCAGAATAGGCATAGTAGGCAAATTTTGCTCATATTCAGCCAAATGCTTCAGAACTCATTGGACGGTGCTTCTTCACAGTGCAGATGGACAATGACCTGAAGCATACTGTGAAAGCAACCAAAGTGTTTTTTAAGGGAAAGAAGTGGAATGTTATGCAATGGCCAAGTAAATCACCTGAATCTGATTGAGCATGCATTTCACTTGCTGAAGACAAGACTGAAAGGAAAATGCCCCAAGAACAAGCAGGAACTGAAGACAGTTGCAGTAGAGGCCTGGCAGAGCTTCACCAGGGATGAAACCCAGCATCTGGTGATGTCTGTGCGTTCCAGACTTCAGGCTGTAATTGACTGCAAAGGATTTGCAACCAAGTATTAAAAAGTGAAAGTTTGATTTATGATTGTTAATCTGTCCCATTACTTTTGGTCCCTTAAAAAGTGGGAGGCACAAATACAAACTGTTGTAATTCCTAGAGCCAAAAATAATTGTGTCGATGTCCCAATATTTATGGACCTGACTGTATGTCTCTTTAGCCTACACAAAAATATCTCATTATAAAACCTTCACATTAAGTGTATCGATACAATTGCCAAGAGGTTGAAATTCAATAGGCCCTTGAAAGCGTCATATGAGGCCAGTTTGTTTAAATATGTGTCTGACTAGACTACAGTGAGTACTTTCTTTCATATATGAGACTACCTTACTTTTGGAGAGCGGGAGCTGAGTACATGTGTGCACTGCATTGCATCAGTCCGTTACACTGGAGAGTGGAAGGTGTTGTCTTTGATGTTCACTTTGATTCTTTCCCACTAGAGTATTACTGCTCTTGGTATGTGGTTTCAATGGCAACTGTAGATTTTTTAAAAGTACTGTTCTCAGTGCACAGGTCACTGCACTCTGCTTACCTATTTACACAATTGTGCTAAGTGGGTAGATACAACCAAGTTGGGAGTTATTCTTCTTTAAGGGTGCGTTAACATGTATATTTTGGAATAGTAAAAGTCAAACTGAACTACAGTGTACTACGGTGTACTACGGCTACATTTCGTGCTGTTCACCTAAATGTGTCAATGCTGCCATCTAACTTAGTTGTACACCAAGCTTAGGAAGAAAGACCCTTTGAAAATGTTCAGTCTGGACCTTTAGAACAGCAAAGACCATACTGATCATACAATCTGACAGCTTATTTCAGGCTGTCTACTCAGCCATTGTTTCAAATTAATTCAGTGGCAAAATTGCAGCTCCCATTACATTAGGCTTCTGGCATTTATTTTGAAATCGTCAGTAGCTGCAGTTTACTTAATGAAGTTTACTTAGTAGCCATCATTAAACAGGGCTTTTGTCAAAGTCGCTCTCAGAACCTTTAAGGCGATTGATAGCACGATTCAGTCCAGTTTTATTACTCCTTGGTGACACGTGTGCAATTATAATGTAGGAAAAATCTATAGTTTGTGGTCTGTGTGTATCTAAAGCCTTGAAGAGGCTTTCTATCCATCTGCAATATTGGGAAAATAAGTGAAAATGTTACTGTTGGCATGGGAAGAGTCCATTGGGCTTACCTGCTTTCAATTGTTATCAAGAGGCACTTCTTTGCAAGGTTTCTCAAAAGAGCTTTGAGTAAACACCCGACTTTTTGTATGAGAGAGATTTGTGTTGACTGAATCATTCTATTATAAAATACACACGGAATCCATGAAATGACAAGTGGTTTGTTATGCCCGTGTTGATTTGTCTTTTGATGACAGATCAAATAACCTGTTCTTCAAATTTCCTCTGGCTGTATTCCTACATGTGTTCTTGTGAGAGGCAAACTCAGTCTACACTAACCTTGGCTTAAGCACAATTTACAATCTGAATCACTTGGCAGACTATTGTTCCAGTCAAACAGGGCAGAATACACTATTCAATTCAATTCCATTTTATTTACAGTATTCTAGCTAAATATAACCACAACAGTTACCTTAAACTTAAAGGGCTTTACACCCTGTGTTCCCATCAGTGTAAAGAAAAACAAACAAAAACATGGGTTTAGACTGTGTTTGCCAATGTCATCTGCTTATGATAAACTTTTGCCATATTCCAGCAGGAAACACAGGTGTAACTAATGACTTTAAGGGCTGCTCTCCATTTTGGCCTGTTAGTTCCAGGACCCTGCTGCCTGTTGGCTCATTGGCAAGGCTGACTGGGAACATCTGAGTGGATTACGGCCATTGTTACTGCTAATGGTTACACCTGTGCTTTGGTCCAAGAGGTGCCAATTTATTTAGGATTTCACTTTTCTCCTGGCAGTGGGGATTTTTGAAATACAATGGCCTTACTTCCTGCCAAACAAATGGAAAACACTAACTAACAAGAGCTATAGTGTTGAGCACTATTCTCTTCACGGCGGAATGGTTTAGTCATGAGAGTTTGTTTGGAAGCAATCTTTTCAACATTGATGTATGAAAGTAATAAGATATTGCTTCTTACTTAATGTACCTCCTAATACTTCCATACATGTGTTTTCTCATAATAAAGTGCAATGTGGTCAAAAGCAAAACTTTTTTTATTTGTTAAAGGCTGATTTTTTTTTAGCCAATGGGCGTAAGAGTGTAATCCTTTAAAATAACTATTGTACAACAATGGTTGAAACCACCTGTACCATTTTTCCCTAGAAAATACTCCCTCAAAGTAGCTACTTTTAAATTGACTGCACTTGAGTTCACGCTGAGGAAAGCTATTGTTCGGAGGAGTTAAAATAGCTGTACTGTATAAAAGGTACAGCAGCATTTTTCATCAAAATAGCAAGGCGTCTTACATTGGGAGAACGGAGGGAGATGCACCTCTCTTAATCATAGCTCTATCACAGCTCCAATGAAGCCAAAGGTAATATGGTAACAAATGTGCATATTAAAATGACAATACAGATATATGACACCATGCAACATTTAATTAATTAGATTATGTTTTCAGGCTGATCTATAGTTCATTTCATTCAGAACTGACTAGCTTTTCCTCAAACACACGACACATGACTGATTGATGTGCTGTAATAAAGAGACTTTTAGCCTTATTTATTGCAACAATCAAATGGCCCTTTAACATTTGATATTATATATGGCATCAGCCCTCACAGCAGAACTGTGGGATCTATATATCAAATGCTCCACGGCAGCAGTTGGGAAAAGAAGCTGCAAAGTCCAAACCCAACAGTGGGGGCGGCATTGTGCCACAGCTGAAAGGAACAAATTCAGAACAGTGGAGAGTGAGGTGACAGGAAGTGCATAGCTACTCTCTGTCTCCAGTATCAGTGAAAAGAAGAATAAAAGATGCACAGAGGTAAGAACTCGCCGTGATCAGGCCGTGGACTTTGAGTGTTTCTAATTGAATACAGTATGCCATTTGAAGAATAGGCTACAGCTGGAGCACAAAAGAGGAGCATGCACAGGACAGGCTCAGTGGGAGAGCAGCCTTCACCAAATAAACATAAAAGACAACTCATGAGTGAATGCATTCGATGTTCAAACAGATGGCTTTGATCTCTGCTCTGTGTTCAACATTCACCAGTGTACTGAGTGTAAGTTTGAAAGGATAACAAGGGGAGAGGGCCATAGTCATTATGTACAAAAAAAAAACTATATGAGAAAGACTAAGTCTGTGAGAGCAATTCTGATTGCTCAGACTTCTACACTTTATTTAGATGCATCACAATTTATGTGGGTTAAGATTGATTTAAATAGCCTTGCACATTGATGTGTGTGTGTTAAATGTTCCCGGCTAAAAAGACAATTACTTGATTTTATAAAGTGCTGAATCAGATGGATGCACTGGTTGTATTAGTTTAGCTATTAGTTGAATTAAGTGTAGCTATTGATAAGGATAAAAGGGAGTTTATTTGGAACTAAACTAAAAGAATATCTGTTTGTAACGCTGCCAGGCTAATACAGTTTAAAATGATTTACTATGTACATATCTCAACAAGTAAAAGGCCCAAAATGAACCCTTAAATGTCCCCTACTGTATGTCTTTGAAATGTAAATCAGTGGAAGGACTTGTCAGGACCTTGTGTGGTCCTGTCTTAAAAGTTATTCATATTGGACAGACGTTATGGGAGACATGAAAAATATATTTGGAGTCACTTTCAGTCTGGATCCTGTGTCTCAGCTAATGGGCTTTAAAGACAGTGATGTTGGTTCAGGCTCCAGCAGACATCCTCACATATGCTGCACAAATTATTCTCCTGTCTTGGATCAGTGACAAGCCTCCCACAAAATATAACTGGCACAGATTTGTCCTGGAGCTTGAAATACTTAACCTCTATATTACATTTCAAAAAGGGACAGTTCATGGAGGTATGGGCCCTTTACCTACGCTTTTTCCGCCGCTGAGGAGCGGAGTGGATAATTGTGGATTTTTTTTTCTCTCTCTTTCTGAGCTGTGTTTTTTTGTTCTTTGTGTTCTGTTCGTTTGTGTTTTTCTTGTAAAAAGTAATTTCCAAATTCAAAAAAAAAAAAATTAAACAATGTGATTGGTTAAATCCTTTTTAATTTCTGCCTCAATTGTCCAGAACACTGTAGAAAAATAAGAGTGTAAAAAAACAGAGAGGAGATCTCTTGAGAGCTTGAAGATACAGGTCGGTTTGCATTTAGCAATTTAGCTAACCACTAAAAAGAGGTATTATGCTGCGGATATTAAGTTGTTTTTTATGTATTTTTTAAATGTTACAAAATGAAAAATAACCTTTTGAGATGCGAAAAAACCTTGTGTGACATCTGACACTTGAGGTTTTGAAACGTTTTCATGGTAACATGGATATTGATTTTTAGGATCTGTGGGTGGCTAATAAGATACTTGCTCTTTCTTAGGGCTTGAGTTTATACTTTTTTTTAATGCCAACCCAAAAACATAAAAAATATGCACAGTCTGAAATAGATATTTACTACATTTGACAGAGGAAGAGTTGTTTGTTTGTTAGTGTTTCCTCCTAATATGTTTCACTTCCACTCAGAATTCTAGTGCTGATAAAGGTGACAGCACCAGGTAGATAGGCAGGTACAGCCCCCAGTTTGGAAGAAGAATTGCTGTCCAGCCAATGACAGTGAAGAAAAAGAAGCACAGCAGCTGATGATGTGGGGCCTCTAATGAAGCACTCTAATGAATAGTATGTATGTCAATCCATGGTCATGTAACCCTATATGTAATCTGCTATTAAACTGTACTTTAATTTAATCTACTGAATCATAGTGGTCTTTTACAATCATCACTTATAATCTGAACCTAATCTTCACATCTCATTCTCTTTGTTGGTCTGTAAAACCATAAACTAATCTAACTAAGCTAATGGCGTAAGTTGGATGTTTGCTATGTCACAGTTAATATGACATATTACAGAATATTGCACAGATTGATTTGGGGTTTTTGATCCTGTAAGACGCAATGATGCAAAGTATGTCTATCCTGCTGACAAGGGATTTTGTCACTAGTAATTAATCTTTCATCAGCGGAGTTTAACAGTGTTTCAAGCGTTGTATTGACTTAACTTTAGTTTGTACCTGCTATGTTTTAAAGTTGGCTGGTTTATTAATGAAGGAAAAAAATGTTCTGCTATAACCCACACTTACCCAAAACCTTTGAGAACCTGCCAGACCCTACCAACAAGGTAAAAGGGTCCATGCTCCATCTTGCTACAAATACCCCAATTTTCTTTATGCATTTACAGATTTTAGAATGTTACATGAATAAATTAAAATAGTTAATACCCACATGCGGTCATATCGACAAAGCCATGGGGCATGCAACTTCACACGCTGCTTTGTTGCTCTGCATATTATTAGTTAGCAAAGGTTAGCCTGACTTGTACGCTCCGTGTGGCTTAGCAGCGGCACAGTGCTTTGGGGCAGCGGCAAAAATATATTACTCATAAATGGAAAAGATCAAATAGTGGCATTTAACAATCCGCAAAAAAATGGTGTCACGGAGGACTTCGTCTTTCAGCTCTCCTCGGGCTAAGAGGATGTGATGTTCTGTCAGCTTTGTAATTTATTTCTCGCACAGGTCATGGCTGGGGGAATCGCACCATATACTTTACTTTATTGGGTGGTCTCTGGCTATAATTCCCATTACGGTCATGCACAAGGTACATTTAGACCGGTCCATGTCTCTTTCTGTAACCATTTATGTAATACAGCAATATCTGCCCATAACCAAGTCTGTCAATCTATTCCGCGCAGTGGTCCGAATGTTAACCTTTTGAATTCCAATGTCTGGCCTCGACATGACCTATGCTAATATTTTTTCATAATAAACTTTGATAAAGGTCAGGAGAGAAAATTAATATTTAACATTGATTTTCATGACCATCATTGTGCATTTTAAGTAGATCCTCGGCTTGCCAGATGACAAAGGAAGGAAGAGGAATGGGGAAGTGACGGATGGATATGCAACTTTGCCAGGTATTATATACAGACATCTGTGATTTAAATTGTAAATGCCATAAATGATTGATATGATAAACAGATGCTAGGGTGTGAACAGCTGCCACCCCTGATCTTATCAAAGTAGTTGCTAATTCACTACATTGTGGAATGTTTTTTTTGCCATCCTATTGTCACACACATGAGACATCGTATGGAGAGAAGATGAACTGTCACACCAGTTCAATTTGTTTCCGTAACTACACCATTTAGAGCAGAGGTGTCCAAACTTTTTAAAAAGAAGGCCACATTTGATGAGAGGTACATTTCCAAGGGCCGACAACCTCTACCAGGTTTTAGTTGGATTTGAACAGGTTTTAGATGGATTTAAACAGGTTTTAGATGGATTTAAACAGGTTTTAGATGGATTTGAACAAGTTTTAGATGGATTTAAACAGGTTTTAGATGGATTTGAACAAGTTTTAGATGGATTTAAACAGGTTTTAGATTGATTTAAACCTGTTTGTTGCTGGGAACATAAACAATACATTTTCTCATAGAAACTGTAGGGCCACATAAAATCTCACAGTGGGCCATGATTGGCCCCCAGGCCGGACTTTGGACTTGTTTGGCTTAGAGTAATGAGCATGTGGGACTTTTTCATCCTTGTTTATCATCAGAATATTTCTCCCCACATACTGAAAACACAATGTGATTCTATTTATATCTACCTGATTCTATTTTCTGGAAAGAATGATGTCATCAGAAGAGATAAAAAAATCAACCCAGTTGCTCATACAAGATGATGTAGCCTTTTTCCTGCTACCCCTCTGCTTACTTATTTTTTTTATTAACCCCACTCCTGCCATCGCCATTACGCGCCAACACAACGCAGCGACCAACATGACAGAAAATGACTGGCATTAAATATGACACACAGTCCTTATGCCATCATTTTGGAGAGAGGTCTATTTTCCTCTTGAGTGAAATGGGGGACTGTGCACAATGGATATTTTTTGACAAATAGGCCCAATGCAGCTTTTGAGTGATGTAATATTCACAGACTCGTACCTGTGTGCAGCTCTCCGAACAACAACAAGCCTCTTAAGATCCAGACACAAAGGAACACTAGTACCTTTATGTAGGTGCATCACCTTTGTACCGTTTGACTTTATTTGCAGTGGTTACACAACTTTTGAAATGTAGATTAAAGAGCACATTTGGTGGATTGTCATGTTGTCATTACATGGGCTGCTATATTGGTCTCTTTTTTTGTTGTTTAAACTAAGTCTACTAAAAGAAGCACTGCTATTGTAATGTCATTTATTTCAACCCTTTAGATTGAGGTCATTAATAATTCTCTACCAATGGAGCAGCTTTTCCCAAAACCCTGTCACGTTTGTTTTAGCCTTAAATTTTATATTTTCAATTTAAGTCTCTGGAGGTTAAATTGCATGGTTACAGTAAAAGGAGATCTTGCCCACAGCAATGACAAGTGTCGGATTAAGAAGCTGCACAGAAATAGACAGTATAGTACATTGTTGCATACGGAGATGTCTCCCAATGGATTGGCAGACAGTTTGCCTGAGGCAGCATGACCTGCCCACACTTTGCTGCTGTGTGATGCTTCTCTGGGATCCTCTCTGAATTTATTGATTCCCAGCTGTCCGCCCACCAGAGGATCCAATAGCAGTTAACGTGATGCAGAGTCCACATATTCTGTGGCCGCAGCGTACACCAAACACAGCACACCCAACTGTGATTGCTGTAATGGAGAGTGATAGGAATCAGTCTGGAATGGGTTAAAATTGATTAGAAGTATGTGAATAAACAGATAGAAAGCTCAATAGAGGCAGGTCAATAGAAATTATAAGTGTTTTAACAAGCTCTAGTGACTGACAGCAAGAGTTAAGAGGTGTCATGGGCTAATGCCAGGACATTATTTGAAATTTTGCTTGCATTCGGGCCAGTTTTACGAAGATAGTGCATGGTTAAGGCTTTTTTATGATGAAGCAGAATGTAGAAAGATCCCCACATTACTGCTCTGTGCAATTAATTTGCTTTGAATTTTGAAAACAGAATATTTAAGACTGATTATTTATCAAATCTTGATGTCTACCAGCTCTTGATGTTTGCTCTTATTTGGGACAAAGGAAGATGATAATTATATATTATTTTTACATTATTTATGGCTATGTATCATCTATACGTCCTATTGATGATCATAAAAAAGGTTTTCCAAGCTACCATCTACCAAATACATCTTTATATTTAAAAATACAGCCTCTGCTTTTAACACCACTGCAATTGTTTTCTTATTTCTACTCAAACCACACGCCCCTGACTTCAAGTATGTTCTAAATAATGTACCATACCTTACCAACACACTCGCTTTTTATTTGTCTAGAATGGAAAATTAGAGCTTTGTCCAACCCAGTGTTATGATTGATTTCTTCCTTTTCCTACATCTGCCCAGAGTGGACAAAGTGAGCACTGCTAAAGGGTGAAGCGCATTTATTTTTATATTTTGTTTCTCCATAACAATCTTACATAAAAGCTTACATTTCCATAGGTTCAGAAAGAGGGGTCTGTGGTGTGGAAGTGCAACCTAAAAATCCATTATAACTGTTTCTTATACACATATAGGCATTTATTTGATTTTATAGCTATTGTTTTATTCATTTGCATATTACATGTGTAGCATTGATGTCTCATCATTCATTCCCTGTTCCTCCTTGCTCTACATCATTACAGTGGTACTCAATCAAGTCTCGTGATGTTAATAAAATATGTGCGTAATCCAGATGAGATAAAAGATAGCAAGAGTCAAGAATAAGCTCCTGCCCTCGTCCCACCTAGGAAGGGGTGTTCACTAGGTGGTCGTTCTGGGACCAATATGGCGATGGCCAAAGTGAGGGGAAGACAGGCTTGGCATGGCACACAAGCACGATAAGGGTTCTGCACCGCTGTGGACAGCACAGGGGGATTGTGGGAGCTTGCTTATCAGTGTGTGTCAGGGTCTATCAGCATCTGTCATGTTTACTCCTCAGATGTGCCTGCTGCTGGCACACTGCTCTGCCAAGGCGTCTTCATATCAGCTGCAAACCAGCACCACCTTTGACCTGCTCTGTGTTTGAAACTATTACTTACATACCACTGGAAAACTAATCTACCACACTTTCACAAATATGTAACAGTCATATGGTTTGTTCCTTTGGCCTCATGTCTATCCAACCTTTTAAATATATTGATTATGTTAATTGTTGCTTTCAATGCAGCCATTTTGAGCACAAGACATTGGACAATTATTGGGTTGCAAGTAGGCATGGAATAGTATGATATTCTGTCGGTATGATAACGTGACATTGCAGATACAACTTAAAATGTTTTATAATTTCCTGGTAAATTGAACATAGTCAAATTTTTGAGTTGTTAAAGTAGTTAAATAATGTAGCACAAAAGAATATTCAAATTCAATTCTTCCAAAAACAGGATCCTAATGACTTTTTGGTCTTGTCTCTCCAGCTCATTTTACATGAATGGTCGGCCACATTATTTGTGTTTTTCAGTATCAGGATTATTATGGACTTTGAAACCGCGGTAAACATTAAAACCGTTTATCCTTCTATGCCTAGTTAAAAGACATTCAAAACATCCTGATATTTAAAACTACTAAATGAGTTACCTTATGAAACAAAGCCAGAAAGTAGCTCCTAGTCAGGTGAATGGTATAAAGCAAGGAAATGAATGGTTATAAAACACACTGAATGTTAATGTTTGAATATAATCGTTTCATATAAGGTGTGAGCGCAGTAGATATAGAAGAGAAAATGAGATTAAGTTCAAGCAAGGCCAAGCGAGAGATTTGAGAGGGATTGTCAAAATGTCGCAGGTGGAAATGTCAGCGCTGAGGTGGAGAGAAGTCAAACCGAGCCGGAGCGGGAGGTTGAAGCCATAATTAGTGCGTGTGAGTAACAGTGAGTGGCCCTGCATGATGTCACTGCCTGCTCATGCTTTGTCTCTACAAGCAGTGGGACTGGCGAGCCCTGACCTATGACCTTTCCCGGGAAAAACGCTGTACTGTGCGCTGTTTTACTGCTGCTCTGCCTTCAGTGACCTCATATATAGTTCCTGCAGTAACATGTAGCACCAGGAATCCTCTTATCTTAGCTGGAGCGTAAGCAGCTGCTGCATGACTGACAGTGGAAAACCGTCTTGCTTGGCCATCTCACTATTAAATCGAAGCACACTGCACCAACACACTTTCTTTTTGTGAGAGTCAGATGGCCGGAGACTTTGTCACGCTGTGTTCTTCTCACTGTGGTATCACACAGAGCCAGGCGGCCAGCCGCTGTGAAGGAGTGCAGGGTATGACAAACACCCACTTGATCTTGTGAACCCGAAAAGAAATGGAGCTCAGAGTTTTGAACATGACCGCTGCGGTGAGGGATTGAGAGGTTAAAGAATACAGAACAAAACAGAAGTGAATTCCCCAAAAATGTTGCAGGTTGTGCATCAGTTCCTCAGATACAGATCAGATCAAAAAACCTAAATATGTGTACCCTCATACTGCTTTCCTTGAAAAGATGATAATGAAATCTTAAATGAACATCTAAACCAGGGGCGCCCAAACCTTTTGGCTCAGGGGCCATAATGACGTAAATAAATTGTCATACAGGCCACCATGAATTTTACATTCCACTGATGGGGAGGGGAGTTGCTTTTTTGTATTTCCTTTTAT
Source organism: Perccottus glenii (assembly GCA_024416835.2). Lineage (NCBI taxonomy): Eukaryota > Metazoa > Chordata > Actinopteri > Gobiiformes > Odontobutidae > Perccottus > Perccottus glenii. The sequence continues at coordinate 14,955,167 of CM044564.2, forward strand.
TTTGCTTTGTTCTACTATGCTTTCTGCTGCTAGGTAGATCTGATAACTGCTTGACCTGGATAAATGTAGGTTAAAAAAAATTAATGAATGCAAGTTTGGCCCCCGGGCCGGACTTTGGGCATGTCTGATCTAAACGCTCACTTTAAAATATTAATAGTAGGCAGATTCTCACCAAGGTGTGACAATTATAAGTCCACAATTATCTTTCAAGACCCTGACAGGAAAGTTATAGTTCCTATGCCCTAAATATAGCTACCAAAATTGCAGTGGAACCCAATGGAAGTTCCATTTTTTCCTGTTTCTAAGACTGCCCAGAGAAGACAAGCTAAGCACAGCTAGAAGAGAAGCACGAGCAACAACGTTTTAGCTGCAAAGACTACTCTCTGGTTCCACTGGATTTATTCAGAGATAACAGTATGTGCCTGCAGAGCCTCATCGCTGTTCACATGCTCTAAAGAGGAGTGTTGTTTGTGCAACTGCAATCTGCACCTTCACCACCAGATGTCATCCAGTAAAAACAACAATACAACCTACCCTTTAATGATGTTAATTGGGATGGAATAAAACGAAAAGTCATGAAAACACAACATAACATTTTTCATCTTTCATTTGTTAAGCAGATGTCACACATTTATTTTAGGAGTGGCCCAGGAGGAATGCGAATATGTGGAGTAAATACAAAGATTTCAGTGGCAGTTGTTCCGATAGTGTCTGGCACACAGTGTGCCAGGATTCACTGATTGTGTTAGTAATGCGCCATGTTAAACAGATGGGACAAAATGGAGGGAACAGCACAGTGCTGGTGTATCTGACCTAGTGATGCATTGGAACAGAAAATGCAGTGGGGACGGCTGAGGAATAATAGCACCCAAGTGGTCTCTCTTTTTTTTTTGTCTACCTCTGTGTGCAGTCTCATGACATTATTAAGGCCACACTTGGGTCTCTTTATCTTGGAAAATATGAATTATGTAGTCTCATCTGCCATTACAAAGAAAGTGTGAATCCACCTGGCTGGGACTGGCACAATGTTTAGTATTCATATAGTTCCTGTCATGCCCTGAATCACCACCTCCCCACACAAAACAAATGAACACGGCTTTACTTTGTGCTTTAAATAACTGTTGCATCAGGGAACGGCTGTCATTTCAAATTACCTTAACTTTTGTGCCTCGACTCAAAGAACTGCAGGAGTTCTCTCGGTCTATCCAAAAGCACTCAGTAAATGAAACAAACTGATGTGTTTTTGTGATATATTTCATAAATGAATCAGGAAAAAAGAGACAATACGTTGTGTGCATGTAGACAGAAACAAGACCGCACATGTGCACAGTCCTTTGGGAAACCTACAAACAGACCCCTGACATTCTGCTGCCTTTCATTAATTCATAAATGTCAGAGACGATCAACGGGGCAATGACAAAAAAAAATAAAATAAATAAAAAACCTCTGGAAATGTCTGCATCTTATTTATAAATGGTTTTTTTCTACATGGAAGGCTCTCTTCCCTCCATTTCTTTGATCATCAGAGTTTGTCATAACCCTCTGCCTCTGCTCTGGCCTTTTCTATATCAATCACTGTTTTATACACACTTCATCAAAGTAGCTTCGGGGCAAAATAGCAACACAAAGGCTCACGTTTGATTTTTGACATTGATCTGGGCCAAATGGGAAAGTCTTGTTTTGAAGCTTCAAACAATCTACTTCAAATCTAGACCCCTGTAGAGAAATGAGATGAGTTGTAGTGAGAACTAACGTTGTGCCGAAACCTGCCTAACCCTTAAGAAGAATAAGGTAGGCTATTGTCTGATACTTTTGTGTGCCTTTTTTCAAACTAAACACTTTTGAGAGTTCCACGAATCAGATGAATAATAAAGGTGCATCATGTATGTTTTTGTAGTCTGTCTGCACTTGAACAAAAAACTGTTGGTTAATACAATATTTTTAGTAGCGTTTAAACAGACTGTACCTGATTTTTTTTCTTCTAGTTGGGGGAAATGGTTTAAACCCCCAAAAATAAAATCTGCATACTGCCCTGCATTGGTCTGAACTGCAATTTTCAAGTTTTTAAAAAATGACTGAATTTCTCAAGAGCAGTGCATGACAGAAAGTATTCTATAATTGTAACACTACAGGAGTGAACTGTGTCACTAATGTGTTCAGCTCACCACAGTGACTCAGGAGGTATAGAGTAGGTAGAGTGGGTCTTCCAGTAACTGAGAGGTCAGCAGTTTGATGGACTGTCAAGTGTCCTTGGGCAAGACATCGAGCCCCTCCAGTATATGTGACAACAGGGTATGAATGTGAGAGTGCTTGTGCCTGTGCTAATTGTTTATTAGCATCTGCTGCGTACTGCATCAGCTACTCTTCTTAAGGTCATTTACATTACAGTAAATACAATATTATTTTTACAAAGAACGAACATTTTACAAAAATACATAAGTGAACCACAACATAGTATTTACAAACCAAAATAATAATTTCTTATGCTATACTAATACAGACAAGCTTGTGAAACACTGAGCTTCAGCGTGCCGTGTTAAGTATGGATGTGTGTTTCTGCTGAAAGGTAGTTTTTGGTAAAACATATATAGTGTTGAAATAATATTGATGTACCTGTGACTGGGTGAGTGAATCTGGGTGAGTGACAATGTCGGTAAAAAAAGTGCTATAAAAATAGGACTATTGGCTCTCTTGATTGAGAATGATAAATGTAAGAGAAAAGACCAACATCAACATCTAGAATATTAGTTCACGTCGACTTCTGCATAGTTCTGCTTAAATGTGCATTGTGTCATTTTCTGCAGTATACAACTGTAAACCCTGTATAGCTCCATAGAAAACATTGGAAATTCCATTATTTTCTGTTCTTGTTTTATTGCTGCCCCAAGACGAACTGGAGGACCAACTGAGCTCAGCTGGAGATGAAACACATTCCTTTTTCTTTCTTAAAGCCAAATCCATTTAAAAACCAAATGGATTGAAAACAGCATGGCCCTACAGAGCTACCGTAGGTGCACGGATGATGGGTGTTCTTGTTGTTGCCTTTGTAGTAATGGAAGAAATGGACAACTTTAAATCCAAAGTGTTTTTCTTAATCTGATATTTGAAGTGTTTAAAATAGCTCAGTAAGTAAAGTGTGCCGTCAGGTGGATGCAACCTTGACAGTTAAAAACACATTTTCTAATTGATTTCAGGGAATTATCTGTCCTTGCAGATCTTTTCCAATGCTTGTGAGTGACACTCCTGCTTCTTCACTGTCAGTTACATAAAAGGACTTTTTTTTCCCCTGCTTTCATCCACTCACACTGACAGAGTTTGTTAAGGTGACACTCTCTATTTGTTTTGAAGGCACTTCGATTTTTACCATCACTTGATCTCTTGTCCTTGTTTTCGCTCTAAGGAACCGTGAGTCTCACTCCTTGCGTAATAGTTTTCATCAGTGGGGGGTCCACAGCGGAGTGCATTACAGGAAGAAACGGCTGACGCTGTCTAAATGTGGCATGGTTCTGCACTTTCTTGTATTCGACCAAAGATATCAGCCTGTTTTCCAGTTTTTAGTCCCAGTCAGTGGATTAGTATCACACTACTGATACAACAACTCTGTTTCTGTCTTTGCCTGACATCTGACTCATCACTAACCGTCTAGAACAAAATGAATGTCACTAATAATAATAGAACACTACCTTGTATCACTTCAGCATTTCCACTGTTGGTTATTTCATACTAATGCTGTTTTTTTTTTACCAGCCAGTCAAGCTAAGCCTGTAAACATGGTCTTTCAGAAGTCTGCAACCTCCCCATGGCCACCAGAGCATGAGAATCACCACCAGACTACGTATGTGTACTTAACCAAGGGTATGGGTTCTCATCCCTTCACATTCTGTAGAAATATTGCACAATCAAAACCATTTACCTTAAATAGACCAAGTCCCGTTGAGAGTGACTCCTTTCTCCTTCCTTCGCTCACTTAGACCAGGACCAGAATGTGGTATTGTCTGGTTTATTCATGTCTGATAGTATAAAATCTGCTGTGGTACTGTGCCTCGGAGGGAAACAAAAAGATTGTGCTGTTAATGTGTAGCACACTTCAAAATCAAGCTTGTCGCTGTGTGAGTGATACATTCTCAAGTCAATACTCTACAGATTTGAATAGAAAACACAGATACGCACTCTTTGTAATGCATTTCTATGTAGTTCTATGCAACAAATGATTGCTGGTGTTTAAGAGAGGGGCTTGACTATTTAAACATCTAGAGCAGTGGCAGTTTTTTTTTTTTTTGCATGGATTGGTACTGTCCCTGGAGATTCAAATCAAATCCTCAGAGACCAAACTTATTCTGTGTATAAGAATCAAAGATGATTTTCGCTATATTCTTCTCGGGGTTTCTATTAACCATCTTCTGATAAAAGCCCTGTCTCTACATTTCCCATGAGCCTCCAGCTAAATGTTTAATACCAGGTAAGTGTTCGCATTATATATGTAAGGCCTGGTAGGATATTTTTAAAGAGCCTTATTAGTACAGCATGAATAATTCACCAGCTTTTGTTCTGACACTGGGTGTTATTTATAATCAAGAAGATAATGACAACATGGAGCTGATGATTTATGAGTGCTGGGTCAGGGTCTCGCTGTCACTGCATGTCTCTCTTCAGCGTAGATGTGGCCACTTAGAGACATACCCATTGGATTTCATCTTGGGGGAGGTTGCAATTTCATTACACTGTCCTGTGATCTGTCGCATGCTCTCTCAAACAAGCTAGGACCAATTATTTAGATTAATTCGATACAGCCTTCCCCAACCTCATTGGGCTCGCAGCATCTGCTTAGGCTCGAGGAAATGATGATATACGAGGTGTAATTTAGCCTTGTGCGAAAGACAGAGAGGGATCACTGTGGCCAGTTTGTGGCCAAATGGAATCCAGATGAACTGGGCTTATTAAGAGGTAAAGTCAACGGGAATGTACAGGTAAGAGGTTTTTCAGGGCTGATAAATGCTGCGGCTATGTCTTCTCCAGCCAAGAAAGAGGGCCTTCAATCCTTCAATCCTTTCCTGGACTCGTGGAAATATATCTCATTTGCTCATTGGTTTTATGCAAGGATCCACAGAAGCTGATTATGCCACAGAATCGACATCTTCTCTGGAAATCCGGGCCCAAAAAGTGGCAACAGCAATCCCTATGTCATTATTATTACTTAGGAATTACACAGGAGCTCATTTTAGCTGAGATGAAATCTTAAATGGGGGTTATGAGAACATCATCACTGCAGTGTGGCACCGAATAATGGATTTAAATGGGAACTCTGTGCTGCCCTTAATGAAGCGTGAAGAGAATTCCCAGTTTACACGCACACAGAGTGGAAGGTAATGATCAAATAGGAAGGTTGCTTGTGTCTGTTATAAGTCATACATTCAGATGAAGTGAAAATACCAGATTGGGTCACTTTATCTAAATGAACCTCACAGCGCAGAGGTTAGGCCTTGCACTGTGTTACACTATGGTTACAGTGTAGCAGACTCATTTCCGCCTCACACACCTCAATTTGGAGCAGACTGGATTGATTTGGATCATTATTCTTTAAAGCAGAGTTTCAGAAACTTTTTTTTATTTGACTCGTATTTTAAAAGACCGTAAGAAGAATCATGACCCAACTCTTCCATGGTCTGGTTTTGGCGTTGTTGTTTGTTTGTTTTTTAATGTATTTCATTTTTTGCATAGTTTCTTCCTTTTAATCCCTATTTAATGCTATTTTGGTTATTTGTGCCATGATTTTGTTCCCCTTTAAAGAATTTCAGCATAGTGCTTTTTTTACTGGCACTTTCTTGCTTTTTTATTAGATGACTATTGACAACCACAAATTGTTTTTAATTTAAAACAGATTTTTGGTGACCTAAAACGCACAGACCTGTCAGTACTGCCACATTATTGGACACAAGAGTTGGTAAGGCCAGAGTTACTTTGCTTGGGGCAGATCAAGATGGATTTTTGTGAGTTTGTAAACTCATTTCTTCTGAGTATCCAGTGTCAGCGCAAGATTAGTGAATGGGTTTGGCTGGTCGGATTTTACGCTCAGAATCAGCTGTTAGTACGTCACTTAAAAATCCAGTTTAAATCATAGGACCACATAATGATGTAATTTGAAACTGATTTACCATAAAATACAATTATTAAAACACCTGACAGATCGGAAAATACTGACCTTTGTTGCCTCCAAAACATGATTTAATGTCATATTGTTCATGAAGCATGGTCTGAGCACAACAAATATAAGATGATATTTGTCCTACTGTTTTTATCCACTTTAATATTTGGTCTGTCCCCCTTTTGCAGCAGTTCCAGCAGCACATCTCTCTGGCACAATTTCAATATATTTCCTGAGAACGTCAACACTAATGTTCTCCCAGGTCTTCTTCTGTGAAGGAACATGATTGTGTGACTGACAGTATAATAGGCTTAGCTTGTCTTTTGTGGAAAATAACCTAAATCTCTCATGATGGCTCTATTCTATATTTTTATAAAGCATAATGATGACTTTGTAGATTTATTTTATAATTTGTAATGTAATGGCCAATTCAACAAAACAACTGAAACCTCTTAAATATGACAAGTGTTCAAATAATTTTGGCCACTACAGTATGTCAAATGTTTTAAGCTATTTACACTCACAGAAATGTGATTTTGCTGTGTGCATTACCCTTAGTGCACATTTGTGATGGAATATTATTTTTGGATCCCTCCACAACAAAATATTAACATATGCCATTGTTGTCTATTACATTGCCACTTCAGATTCTTACAGTAGGCATCATTATTTACTATACTATAAACTAGGACTATAAATGTATTACCTTCTTTAATATATATTTCTGGTTTTATTTTGTCAAACAGAAAGGACGCTATTGGCCATGCCAACCATTGTTGCGCTAGGTTGCTAAAAGAGATTTTCTGTTTATCTTAAGAGGCCTGCCTTTCCGATGCACAGTATTTTCCAGATATACACTGCTCAAATACAATATGTAATGCTCAACAGTTCTTTATTACCATAGATATGAGATTCTCTAATATAAAGTCAGGTGTTATTATGGCTTCATTAACTTTTTCTAGACGAAAAACTCTATCACATAATATAAAAATGTGTCCGGAAAATTCATGCATAATGCTGTCTGTGTATCAAAGTGTATTATGTGTGAAGTGAAGCTTCGTCACTCACAATAACACTGCGGGGTGTGTTTGTTGCTACATGCGTCTGTTGCGAGCAATCAAAGAGCATGCCTTTCCTCATCTACACAATACAAAAAGAGAGTCACAGTATTTTGGAGCATTTTGCAGTTGACCCTAAAATATTGCTTTGCGTTTGAGACAAAAGAAGATAAATGTGCACATCGGACTAAATGCTTACTACTCTATTCTCCTTATAAACAAAAGCCTGTGTTTTAGTAACTCTGTTGTGTCTAAAGGTGCGTAGTAGAGTCCACACAGTGCTTTAGCTCCCTGCCTTTGTGGGCGTAGGATGCAGTCATGTTTGCTAATGAAGCCAACGCTATGAGAAGAAAGAAACCTTGTTTACTCAACAGAGATAACAACAGCTCAATCACCTACCTGACCTGAATGCCTAATTAGTATCATTATTAAACAGGCGACGAGTAAAAGAGATAAGTTTCCCATTTGCATTGCACGGTCGGAGATGATAACTGACTCCGTGTGGCACCTGTAGACAAGAGACCTCAATCATATGGGCTAGATTTATAGTTTGCTTACTTTGTAACAGTGAGCTGGGACGCAGTTAATCAGATTGCGCAAGAAGACAAACACATGCATATGGATATCTCATAATCATTATAGCAGGTTGCCCATATGGTGAACAAAAGTCGAGATATTGTTGGTGAAAAATCCTCCTTTTCAACAAATCCATGAAGCAGGCCGACCAGGCGTGAAGCTGCAGATGTGCTCATCAGTTGATCTTAACTAATTCATTTATTAGAAGATCTAATGTATGTATACTATTGCTTCAGGTTGAGTGTAGACCCTCTTCAGACCTTGCACTAAAATCCATAGAGAATAAGGCATATTTGATGGACTTAGAGCTTTTGGGAGGTGTGGTTCACATTTAAAAGACCACCTTCATCAGTGACATAGGATCTTATGACACAGTATATTATTCAAGCTTTTCATTACATTGTTTTTATATTCATAACAGCACATTTGTGAGTCATCAGGGTCTGCACATAATAAGCGACCATCAATAAAGCATTTCTGTTTAGAGACAGTCATTAGCGAGAAAGTTGTACCTCAATCTTTGAATGTTATAATGGTTAGACTCACAACAGGAAGTGACTTAACCAGTTGTTTAATCACAGTGAAATGAACTCTCTCTCAAGAAAGGTGCTTGTAGAGTTTATTATATTAAGTGTGAGCCAGTCGAACTCGCACTCAGGAGGATGAATGAAAAATACCAGGTGTGAATGAAGTCAAGCTGGCCACATGTGTCCAGAGGATGGATAGAAAGGCAACGTCTGAATGCTTGTATAAACGTGGATGCAAACAAAAGAGAACTTAAGTGAAATGTCACTTGTGCTGGTTTGCCTCACAGAATGGATAGATATTAATTTCAGTGGCCCACAGTGGACCGGAGTGCATGAGCGGATGAATAAACACACACACACACACACACGTAAGTCCAACAGCTGGAGCCCTTGCTTGAGATTTCATTATCGCTACGACTGCCATTACCGCTTCAGTGGCAGCCCATTCTGAAATGAAATGTCACTGTCCCTTGTTATTTGCATGACGGTTACAATGTTCCCGTTTGGTCTGCTGTCTGTACATTATGTGCATGGAAAGAAAAGGGTAGGATGTGCCCAGATCTGACTGTTCTTTCAAGGAGATTCAGCAGATAAAGTCTAGTGATATTATCAATGTGTGAAAATTGTCAGGCAACTCATTTTACACCCTGCTTATGTGACCAAACACATCTATTTTATACGTCCACGCTGAAGTGACACTCTCCTGGCAATGACTGCAAATGGATTTCATGAGCCAGCCTGCATATAGAGATGGCATAATGTAAAGTAAACAATAAAACCCCAATGGAGAGCAAGATACAAAAGAAAACTGAACACAATAAAATCTTGTAACAGTGGTATGAGCCAAAACGCACAGAAGTGACACTTAATGGTAATTATGCCTCATCGATATCCCTTCAGTAGCATTTGTTTTTAAAAACTATTTGTTGTAGCTTAACTACTTCACTCATCTGTGTACATTTATTCATTTATTTATTTTACAGGTATCCAAAGCATCTACTCAGCATTACTGCTCAGGACCAGGGAAGCCATATAATAGCTATAAATTGGTCCACATGCAATTGACTCTGGAGGCTTCAATTTGTCAGGAGCACAAGACAGGAGAGCTGAAGGGGCACATCCTTGGTTTTTTATTGATGTGCTCATTACTGTCATTTCCACCAAGCATGAATGGTTTCAGTTGAACAAGCCCACTTCCATATCTTTAAATTGGCATGTATGGAACACAGAAACAGACTTTATCCATTACCTTCTCTCGGCAATGTGCATTTTGCATGTCATTTAGCAGCCTCGGTGTGTCAGGTATCAAAAGCCATTACAACACTGAGTGGGAGGATAACCATACTCTCAAACGCTATCTTTCTATAAAGTCATTTGTTGCAGAGGTGTTTGAGTCAGGTCTCTGTCAGTGGTCTGGAATACAGAAGAGTGTGTGTCGCTCTCAAATGCACACAGCTGTGTGTACTTGTACCACCTGAATACAGATGGTGTATTATAGATATAGAGAGCTGAATGACAGCACTTGCTGTTCCTGCAGCTAAACAGCCAACAGAGGAACATTAACTACTCCACACACAGAAGTAAGATGGTGGCTCCTGAACAGAAAGTCTTTACAGCAATGGGTTCTCAGTCCAATGCAAAAATGCTTAAAATTCTTGTATAATGTCTAAGTGGATTCCAAACAGTGACAATTGTCCAGTACTGAAAAATAAAATACACTGCTTTAAAAAGAGAATTCTCTTTTAATTTCAAATCTGATCTTTTTTGACACACATAAACATTGTAAATTGTAAACTAATACTTTTAATTTTAATGGTGTGAGAGCCTTGCTTTCAAAGAATAAGCATGCCCGGTTTTTTCACTATTGCTGCCTGCTTTTTAATGATAACATCCCCTTTCACAGTACATCTGCACCATTTGTATACTTCATAGTAAAACACAAGCCCATATAATAGCATTGCAAAAACAGAATAACAATATATACTTCAAAAACGTGATGTCCAGTTATGTTATCAGTCTTAAGCTTAACTACACCTTAGCAACTCGGGCATAGTGACTGTCATCAAAGGTCTGCCAGTCAACTGAGGAGGCTGGATCAGTGGATCATGACAACTGCCAAATCAATTGAATCAGAAATGTCCAAACTTTAATGAAAGGATAAGTGCTCAAACAGAAACATGTGTGTGCTTTTTCTACAGCAGTGCTTGCTTTTGACGAATGTGGCAGGATGTGTAAAGGATAAAAAAAGTGTTGCAGTTCATCCCGGCTCTCTGCAGCTGTGCACACTCCATCTATAGACATTACTGTGTACATGGTCTGCACATTTCCAAGGATGTTTGACATTGTAGTGGGCACTGTTGACAGTCTACAGCAAACATAAAAGTCTCTTCAGGGTAGACAATAGCAATACGCTCTTTATATATCAATGGCAGTTCTTGTTTTTCATTTTATGCCGTTGTCTCAAAAATTAGGCTTTGAAGTATAGGCTCACTGGGCAATAAATAAGGTGTCTATTTGAAATGCATATTACCTGGCGTGAGACAATCAAGTACTTATCAAGTGAGGTGATAAACTATGCAGAAGAGCAGCGAAAGTCGAGGATACAGTAACTAATTTTGCAGACAACCTTTTATAGCAGATGTCTGCGTCAGTTATGATTAAAGCCGGTACAGCTGCGAGGCTATACATAAGTTTAATTGTGATTGTCTGCTGCTGACTTACAGACAGACAGTGGTAGTGTGAGACAACTCAGAAGAAAATGCTTTGCTGTTAGTTTTATTTTATTTATTTTTTTCCTTCACGATTCAGCGTGCTAACAACATCCTGCTATGGAGGACATGACGAGCTACATGAAGGATGTGGACGTTGAGTGACAGGAAAAGCACATGTAATGATTTGAAGCACACAAGCAGCTTTGAAGCAGCTGTGGTCTGAATTATTGGCTGTTATTTAGTCAGATATGTTTTTATTGTTGGTTTGAATCAACAAACACATTTTGTGCACATTTAATTGTAGCTGTAAGCACATGATTTGCGAAATGGACAAAAAAAAGCATTGGCCACAAAACAATAGCAAACTTTGGCCTAAACAGGATGGTTTTAGTAAATGGCAAGTGACTGTGTGCAGTCTGTGAATGGGTAAAGAACATTAGCAGATAGCAAAAGCAATAGCATAAACAAGATGGTTGTTGGCATGATATTCAGCTTCTCAGTTTATACAAGCACTATACAAGCCAAACCAAGCTAAATGCTAAATGTGACTACTAACTACATGTGCACAGAACGACAAATAACACAACAGCAAGGACCATAGATAGTATAATTATGGATGATATCCGCCCATTGGTCCCCTATTCACCAATATTGTCATTACGAATGGGCAATAAAATGGCCGTTACATCCGTGCTTTTTGGGTTTTACTCCATAGTAAAACAATAGTTTTTAGCTAGAATAAACCAACGTAATAATCAAAAATTCACCCCCCCAGAGTTGTCATGTAATAAAAACTTAGCTCTAGAGACCGGAGCCATCTTTTGTACCAGGCTGTAAACATGAGTTTTACTCTTGTAAAGTCGCCATTGGGTTTCTCCTTATATTTCCGCTTTTGGAGCCTGCCCTCTGGTGGACAGAGGTATATCGCTGTATTTCGCTTTAAAATCACCGTATGGCGGCGCCCTTACACGACGACCATTTAAGAGGTACCATAGAAGAGGCTTGGCAGGGACCAATAATTGTGTTTTCTCATCAAGCGCTATCTATCTGCCTGATAAGGTTAGCACTCAACATGCTAATCAATGCTAGCATGTGGTGTGCTTAACCTTAGGCCTTAAACAAATGCATAATAGGTAAGTTGAAACACTCACAAATAGGACTTGGGGCCTGTAAAAAAAAACCTGTAGGATCTGACCTTTCTTAGCACTATTGAGCTTTGCTGCTAATACATCACCACAGCATTGATACTTGAGTAGAACTTGAGATAAATGTAGCTTTGCCTGCAACATACAAAATTTTCCTGAATGACTGCATTTCTCTGAGGAACCTAACTTGTTTTTTTTTTTTTTTTTTTTGCTAGGCTTGTAAGCTTAGCGTTGAAATGTTGCTGCACTAGCAAACAGACACAACACAGATGAACATTTGACCAAATTTCTTTATTGATTACAGTTTGTCACCATTACATAGGGCTAAAATGTTGTCACGTAGAATTTAACATGGAAAGTATAACAAGTTCCCCATTTACACAGTTTTTAGAGAATAATTACCTTTGCTCTGCCATGCATTTTGTTTGTTTGTGTTGATGTGTGAATGTGTGCCGCTCTATGTGCCTTTTAAATTGCCCCACTTGGGGACTAAAAAAGTGAATTTAATTGAACAATGGAGAGGAAAAAAATCAGGGATTGAATGTGTTATGTCGTTGTCACAACGCTCAGAAATGCTAATATTACCCTTCTGCAGCTCACAACATATAATACTAAACAGTGCCCTGAAATGCACTGGCTCCTTGACATGTGTAGTGTTGGTAAAAGAGTGACAACCCAGGTATATTACTCTGAGACGGGGACACTTGAGGGAGATACAGGCTTTCGAGGGACTTTGTTAGTATCGAGAGTGGTTGAGCCTGTCTCCCAGTTGCTCAGGAGTCATCAATCTACTAAAGCTGCATCTCGGAGCCACATAGTTAATCTCTGCACTATCCCGCTCTGTCGGAATAAGTACCAATGCTAAGTCTTCATTTGCTTCCTCCTGCTGCGCACCTCCCTCATAAATAAACTAATTAACCGGGTCCGGCCATTGCAGAAATGTGAACCAGCCCTTGTTAGCCGACTTGTGCATTTATTCACATGGCAGTGCTCGCCGGGATATGCCAGCATATCCTCATATATTCTTGCCCGCTCCCTTTCCCTCCACGTTGTATGGGGTCCAGATGAATACAAATCAAGCCTCTCCTGCCTGTCTGGTTTAGAGGATTGCAGCTCAGTAAATAACCCGAAACAATGTGTGTGTGCGCGGCCAAATTGAAGAAGCGGTATCCCAAGGACTGACAGATACGTGGATAAACAGTTTGGCAGCCCTCTCATGACGCCATTAGTCATCAGCAGGAAGACAATATGCTCTAAATTGATTTCAACCACATGGATTATTATTTTATTTATTTTTTTCATTGAGAGTTTATGGGCTGTATACCCTTATAATTCACACTGCCAGTGCTCCAGGTCACTTCTATGTTTGGATTAATTTGTCTTGTGAAGAACTTTTAGAATGAACAGTAGCCTCTAAGGGAACTACACTTGTGTTCTGAAAGTCTTTGGTGAGAAGGTTATTAGGTCAACTTTGCATAGGTTTTGCACATTCAGGGAACAGATTTACTACAGGAACAATGCAATTTTTCATGTGTGAGCACCTGAGGTTAGCATGTCTTACTTGCAGCTGGAGCGCAAAGTTGATTTTGCTCTAGTGCCTTAATAAATATGTCCAATAAAGTGTTTTCTCAATGTGCGCAAAATCCGATTTATCATGGCTATGGGAGCTATAACTGCATGTAATTTTAGCATGTTTGCGAGGCACATATAAACCGTTTGCAGAGGAAAGACTGTTTGGTATTTCTGCAAAGATGAGGCATAGGAAAATTTCAAAATCTTAAAAAAATGTGTAAATTAAGTTTATTCAGTCTTTGAGTGTCTTGAACAAAGCTATGTAAGTGTTATGTATTATTATTATTATTATTATCAAGCTATGAGCGTAAGCTGTACATGTAAACATTCATTAATTCATTCATTTCCCTCCGCTTAGTCCCGTTAGGGGTCGTGGGTGACTGGAGCCTATCCCAGCAGCTTTGGGCCTGAGGCGGAGTACAACCTGGAAAGTGGCCAGTTAGTTGTAGGGCTGACATTTAGGAACGGACAGTGACAGACATCTATTCACTCTTACATTCATTCACTAAGGGCACCTTAGATTTGCCATTTCACCTACACATGCATGTCTTTTGGCAGTGGGAGGAAGCTGGAGTACCTGGAGAGAATCCACAGAAACACAGGGAGGACATGCAGACTCCTCACAGAAAGACCGAGTTGGCCGAGGTTGTTTGCGGCGGGTTTTGAACTTACAACCTTGCAAATGAATGCAGCGTGTAAACATAGAGCCTGTATTTAATGCTATTGCTGCTGGAACAGGTAAAAATAGGACAAATAATACCATTTATTTAACACAGACACACAGGACGTGTATAAAAATAATTATCTCGTCTAACAATCAGCTATTACTGGAAGCATTTATATTAGCTGCTGCTTTTTTATCTGCTTGACCTCTGACCTCAGACTGCATACAGGACAGTTGTTTTAAATTCATTAACATTTATATCTGGGGGTAAAACGGATAAACGGTGGCAATAATCCTTTATTAATGACTTATCTCAAGCTGCTGACACAAGTGCTTGTAAACAAAGAGGTGTTTAACTGCAATCTATTAAATCAGTTGTTCATTTGGAGTAAGGTAGATTCCAAAAGGTCAAAGGTCAACTGTTGTCCAGAACAGAGTGCACTAAAGCTCAACATCACTCAGTGAAAACTCTAGTGGAAATGCAAGATAATAACTGCTCTACTGTATCCTGTTTTGACCTCCTCAGCAAATCGTTTTCTCTACATTCACCCAAGGCTTCAAAATAACTTCTTCTGCTCCTGAGGGAAACAGATATTTTACAAAAAGCCAATCTATTGCAAAAGCCATGACAGGAATCTTATATATTATTTTTTGGGTGAGCGCGGCAGAAGACTATGAGTGGGGGAAAGGTAATCCATTTTAATAGAGCTGTCTCTGTGTTATTGGCGACTCGTCCTCCAGCGCACCTCTTTTCAGTTTCATATAAAACACAAGGCGCGCTTGGATAGTGTGTGTCAGCACAATACTGTAAATAAATAATAAAAGAGCAGCAGTTGCGATTGGAAAAGTGCGAGTCTTGAAATAGCTTTGAGGCCAGAGAATATTTATTCACTTTAATGATCAAGGCCTTTATTGACTTTTTGGAAAATCCAATATTCAGCCCACAAGCCAGTGAGAATCTCTCTCATCCTGCTGCAATTTCACCATGGTCCCTGCGACAATAAGCATTTATAGCTTTGGAAAAGATGTCACACTGAGACACATATAGACATCTCAATAGTCCCAGAGTGGACTGTGCTATTTGTGCACGTGTGGACATTTTTCATGTTTGACCAAGAAATGGCACTTCCTAATGAGCAATTATCGACAGAGCAAGACAAACAAATGCTGTTTTTTTATTCACATTCTGTACACTACATATGGCAGCGCATGTGTTTCCGTACAAACACAGGCTTTGTGTCTTCTCCATCGATGGTCACACCTGGCCGTCTCTCTCTGTCTCTCTCCGGCTCTCGATGTCACGCTCTTGGTCACCATCATATTTCTGCCGCCAGGGATGAGACAAAACATGATTTTGTCTGGCAGCCGCTTTGAAACATGGTAATCCAGCTGTCAGCGGGAGCGCGGTTCAGGGGGGAGAAGCAGAAAGGGACAAAAATATATCAGGAGTAATAGAAATGGAAGTCAGAGTAACTGACAGACGGGTGACATATTGAGTTGTAATATAGATAAGGTGACATTTTTTTACTTTAACTGAACTGGCAGTGAAAAGTTTTAAATATATTGGAAAGACAACTTTGAAGTAGTAGTTAATGTCAAGTCCATCAGACCAGTTTTCAAATAATGAACATTTCCACTTCCTATCAAGAGACTACATTGGTTTTCACACTACATTTGTAAATATGGACTTTTTTAAAGGGATGTTTCAATTAAGTCTTGCTCTGAGGATGAAAGCTTCCCAGTGGTACGAATACGTTTGACTCTGTACTTTTTCTAAGATTACGTTTCTTCTTAGCATGACATGAACACAGAATGCATTGAAGAAGAAATGTAGAAACAGCATATAACGTTTAAGCTTTCTGCAGCTTACATATCAAACTAAAATGAGTTTTTAATATGGCCCCTGGACGCATCACAGAGACACAGTAATGTAATAGAAGATGTGAGAGGACAGACAGTTGTATTAGCAGCTTATCAAAAGGGCATGTGGAGATGGCAAAGGGCAGAACCACCTACGCACAAGTAAATTGTGAATGGAATATCATTATACAATGGATCAGAACCCAAGAGAAACAATGTAAAGGTATTAAAACTATAAAAGTTCAAAAGGACAAAAAGTACCCAATGAAAAATGGAAATGATATATTCATTCTGAAAATCCCTCACTGTTAGCAGTACATTATCTGAAAATCTGAAATGAAGTTGTGGTCAGGATAGACAACTCCATCAGCAGCCCTGTCCATTAACGCACTCAAGGGAGAATCAGTAATATGTGTGTGTGTGTGTGTGTGTGTGTGTGTGTGTGTGTGTGTGTGTGTGTGTGTGTGTGTGTGTGTGTGGATAAATGCATTGCTCAACCTTATTACAGTCACTGGGAATATGTTGAAGTCTCATGTTGAGCACCATACTCTCCTGACTTATCCAAAACCAATCGGTGGTGTGTAAAAGCATCCATTTATCTGTGAGGAAAGAGGCCGTGTGTGCATTGATCAAACGTCTTCTGTCTCACTATTGATGATCTATTGAGTTTGCACTTAGGTGTTGGGCTTGATTTGATTGCAAATGGCCGGTGAAAGATTTTCAATAAAGAGGTTTGAGCTGTTCATTTTTGACTGATGTCTCAATAGCTTCTCGACCACTGATGGCACTACGTTGAAATCTGCTTCCTCAAAGCTTGATACAGGTTTGTGAAATGTACAGTTTATTTGATGTGTTCTGTGCACTCAAAACTGTTAGCAGTCGTAAATATTTGAGTTTGGGCATCAATCTTTAGACTGCTGCCCCCTTCAAGCAAAAGAAGATGAATAGATTGATGGGTAGAGTTAAACAGACTGTAATATCTTTTCTTCTAGTGAGTCTAAACCTTAAATAAAAAATAAAAAAATTAAAAATACAGGCTTTATGATGCCAGCTACTGTTTATAATAAGTTTTTTTAATAGATGAGAACCTGTTACTCAGGTGCAGAAAAGTTTGACCAATCACATGCTCGCAAAACCACATGCTCAAAAAGACCATTGGTCAACACCGGCTTGTCATATGACGATTAAGTGTATTTTCAACACTAAATATGTCTTTTAACACAAAGAAACAGCAACGTAAAACATATGTCCAATGATGTGGCACTACTGACAGGTCTGGTCGTGTTTTAGGTTTGAAGATGTAGCCACCGTTACAAACATAAACGACATGTTAATGTTCTGATTGGATAACAGCGGTTCATAAATCCAATCGCATTGAAAGTATCTTCCCTTGTGCAAACGCTTTCAACAGGACAGGAGCACTCCCAGATGGTTCTGTGGAGCAGTTCTATTTGGCAGAGTCAGGTTAGAAATGTCCCAGGAAAGACAACTTATTCAAATCACAGAAAGTAGATCATAAAAATTGACAGCATTAATGGAATAATTTCTCTTCAATAACAATATTACAATTAGACCATTATTCACGGTACTGTTTCCATCAAGGTTTTTAATCTTGTATCCTCAGGAGCTAAATCTAATAAAACTGTGTCATATATTTTTACTGTCTGAATAGCTGTCTGGTCAGAGATTTGTCATGGGTTTTGATTGTCCCTGAGTCCTTATTTCCCATCACTTCTCACACATTATCTTTTATTAAATATTCGATTTTACATCATTTTCTTCTAATTGTAAATGTGAGCTTTTTTAGTAAAGCGGAACATATGCCCCCCACTCTGTAGAGCTAATAAGCCATTGCATTGTAGAAGAATATCCATGTGTCATCTTCAGTTATATAGTATGTTGCTTATGTTGATTTGTTTTTCCAGTTCTTTATTCTGACTTATTCCTGTACAAACATGCCACTAATGAAAACCTTAGAGACATAAATGTAATTCTGTTTTTTGGCCGTTTCTCTTATTCATTCAGCATGAGTCAGTTTGATTCAGAAAGTAACATGTTTACCACTGTCTGCCACTGTTTACTCCGTGGATCAAATTCCAGGCGTACATGATGTGTTTGTAAAGATATGAAAAGTTTGCTCCCATAGTCGTAATAAACAAGTCCTGAACTCCCAGAGGGAAGAGCCGGACCACAACAACAACAACAAGGACCTATGTTGGCAGCTTTAGGATGTGAAAGTGTAAATGAAACAGCACCTAAAGCTTGATCTGCTCTCATACTGTTGAAAAGGTGGCTGCGTTAAGTGATAGCATCGGTGTGGTGGAGTCCTGATGAGGGCACTGTGGAGACGTGGAGTAAAAAAAACATACACATGAAAGAGTTACAGGAGAAAATGCTCCAACAGCAGCACAGTGGATCAGACTGAAGCTCGGTTATAATAAGGGCCATGGGATCCACTTCATCATTATGCATTTGAGACGTTTCTAAGAGTGCAGTGTTAGCGTTGTACATGGGCAGAAAAGTCACAGCGAATAGAGAGTTCAAATATATTTGACAAGAATGTTAAAAGTAATAGATGTTCTGCTCTGCATTTCTGATTTGAATCTTAGGCCGATACTTTGACCATATATAGGATTGGTACAGAGTTTGACTCCAGGGATGGGCGGAGCCTTTCTGTGTGCTCCCTGTGCTTGGGTGGGTACTCCAATCATCCTTTATTTAATTTATTTTATTGTAAGTAAAATCAGCATCAGATCTTATCTAATGTGTGGGGATAGCTGTTTCTCTGGAGTGGTGAAAGGTGACAGTGTCATAGTAATAATTGTTAAGACCAACAAAGCCAAGCTAAGGGATCGGGACAACTTAAGCATATTCTTCTTAAGGTTGTCAAATTTTGGTTGTTGAAAGAATAGTTCAGTTTTTTGTAAATGTGTTTCCAGTAACTTTGGAAGGACCTTCTTCAGTGGTTTAGATAAAGAGAATTGAAAATTGAATCAATAATCCTGATCTGAGAATGTTCTTTAAAAGCCCTTGCTTAATTGTCTCTTTTCAAATTGCACCATGATTAGATTATTAGATTTCATGTATTACACGGCATTATTATGTGCTTTTAAAGAACGAGACATGTTTTTCCGGTGCGCGTGTAAAACTATCAAAGGTCTATGTCCACTGTCTTGAATGACAGCTGCTGAATGGATGGCCCACCGATCGATAGACAGAGTGCTCAGCAGATGAGCAGGGGCAGATAATCATTTCTGAGGTAAATAGCCTTGTTCTTTTTGTGACCAATTGAGTGTGTCATTGATTAATTATTAAGCATACTCAAAGGAGAGTCTCAGAAAACTTGCAGAGACCGTTCTGTGCCTGAAATGTCCTTGGGCTTGAGGCGATGAAAAATGAATATTTTTTACTTCATGATCCTCAAACTGATAATGGGCAAAATGGGCCCAATGACATGAAGCATTCTCCTGAAGTATTGCCACAAATAGATCCATGGCTTTAAGGTTTACAAAGACTCACTGTCAGAGTCTTTAAATGCCTATGAAAGTGTTTGGAGACACTTAATCCAGCCAATTCTTGATCCTGGTGATTCATTACATAATGTTCACAAGTCATCTTGCCAGCACCACCCGGTCCTGTAGATTCATCCTCTACAACATTAGGTCTTTTCTATCTGAGCAGTCCACGCAAATCCTAATACAGACCTATGTTCCTACCAGATCCCTGCGCTCTCCAAATGAACAACGTCTGGTGGTACCGTCCCAAAAAAGAATCCGTTCCACATTGATGGAATGATCTACCTGCTGCTACAAGATCAGCAGATTCTGTAGCCATCTTTAAAAAACGCCTGAAAACACATCTTTTTCGTCAACACCTGACTGACAAACACTGAATTCTACTTCCTCTTCTATGACTTTTCTTTAAAAAAAAAAAAGAAAAGAAAAAACAAGAAAAAGCTTTGTATACTGCGCTGGCCTTTAACTGACTAGTTTTTGGATCACTTATGCATTTTGTTACCTTGTGTTGTTAAAATTGCTTCTATTATTTTCCTCATTTGTAAGTTGCTGTGGATAAAAGCGTCTGCTCAATGACTAAATGTAAATGTAAAATGTACACTCGTGACATTGTTAATAAAGCATGGGCTTGTCTTCATTTCATTGCTTTCCTCTTAGTTCTGCGGCCTTTGGGGCAATCTGTTTACGTTACAATTCCAATCACACTTTCTCATTTTCAGTTCTCATTCTTTTTATAATAACTGTGTGGGCTGGTTAAAAAGCTAAATTGTGTTTGTTTGGATTCTGTGATTACTTTTTTCAACCTACAATGGCTGAAGGGAAAGCAACACAGTTTTTAGAATTGGCACTCACTGAAAGACTCACAAGAACTGTCAATATACAGTATACGTACTACTACCGACACTAATATTTACTATTTAATATACTAAATAGGACGTGTAAAATTTGTTCTCACAAGATGGTAGTATTCAGTGTTGGTCATCTTACTTCAAAAAAGTAATTAGTAACAGTTACAAATTACTTCTCCCAAAAAGTAATTGAGTTAGTAACTCAGTTACCACATTGTAAAAGTAACTCAGTTACTCAGCAAAAGTAACTGAAGTTATTTTTTATGTTCTATAAGGGTACTGCGTTCTATAACAGCTTAAATATCAAAGATGTTTAAATTAACTGATTGAAGAATAAAAACACTATAAATACTATTTTAGAACATTTGGTATTTATTTAAACTCAATAGATTGCAGTCTGCCATATGATATACATAGAAATAAAAACATATAAAAAATGAATTTGAAAATAAAATTCAAGGCCAAAATTAAGTCACACAAATGTAAACTTGTGTAAAAAGAAATAAAGGAAGATCTGGCCATTAAGTAGTGCAAATCTCTGTACCTGTAAATTATTATTATTACAATAAACAGAACACAATCCAACTCTCTGTAGATTAACATGTTGTTCATTCTCAAAGAAAATGAATAATACATTATTCTATTATAAAATACTCCTCTCATCTAACAACTAAAGCAGTGGTTGTTGCTGACACGTAAAATCGAGCGTTGCTTGTTTTAACAGTGGCTCTGTCTCCTTCACTGGAACTCACGCAGCTGCCTTTGGGGTTAGCAGCAGCAACAAGTGTCGTGTTAGCATGTGTTGATGTGAGGTGCTTCAAAAGGTTTGAGTTACTTGAGGCAGACGGATAAAGTATTTTCTTTTCCTGGACATGTTACAGAAACATTCTTGCCTTTAATTTCAATTAACGAGAAGTAGTGCCGGTCCTTCCAGTTCGAGAACGCTCCTCGCCATTGTCGCTGATGCTGTCTTGTGTTTAGTGGAAGTCAGTCAGCGCGGGCAGTGAGACCGCGTGAGCAGGGCACCGCACACACACCGCTGCTCTCTCCAGCAGCAGCTGATGTGTAGCCAAAGCATGACACCTCGCGCTTTATTCAACTAAATTGTAGTAACGTGACACTTTACATTCTCAGTAACGATAACGGCGTTACAACGGAGGGAAAAGTAATTAATTAGATTACTCCGTTACTGAAAAAATAACGCTGTTAGTAACGCCATTATACTCTAACGCCGTTACTTCCAACACTGGTAGTATTTGCCGTAAAATATATAGGCCTAGTTAAGTATCTATTGAGCTGGGCACACTCTGTCTAAGTAGTTACGCATTCTTTTTTACGTCAGGAAATACCACATGACTTTAAAGTTATATTTTTAATAAAGATTTTTGTGTAATAAAAAGTTATACAACGTCACCTTCAAGAAAAGCTGGACTACTTAAAACAGAGGGTCAAACAAATGGCCCACAGGTGCCAAAACCTGCAGCTGACGTATAGACATCCTCATATTATCCTGAAGAATTGTCTGATATATTTGTGAATTCATCTTCCCTAGAATAATTGCAAGCTGACCAGGCCCTGATACAGCACAGCAGGCCCACATCCTGATGTTTCCTCTACTATAACTTACAGTTGGAATGATGTTTTTATGATGATATGCCGTGCCCTTTCTACGCCAGATAGCGCTGTGTGTTTGTTTCCAAATTGTTCATCAGTCCACAAAACATTTTGCCAATATTTTGTAATGTCCTGCCGTGGATACCCTGCTTGTTCAGTGTTTAATGTATTGTAGACTCATGAACAGAGATGTTAGTAAGTTCTAATGATTCTAATGTCATTCGAGGTTGTTTCTTTACCTCATTGATGAGTCTTTGTTGTGCTCTTGGTGTCATTTTGACTTCTTGGTAGAGTAGGAACAGTCTCAAAACATCTCCATTTGTAGATTGTTTGCCCAACTGTATACTGGTAAATTTCTATAGTCTTTGAAATGACTTTGTAACCCTTTCCAGCTTTATGTAAAGCAATATTTCTTGATCGTAGCTCCTCTAAAAGGTCTTTTTGGCGAAGCATGGCTCACATAAGCGTGTTCTTCATGTGCAGAGCAAACTCCAAAAGTTTAAAAGGGTGTTTCAATGTAGCTGTAGTCCACACCTCCAAATGTATTATCTTAACGAGACTCTAGGTGTGCTGAAACTTGACTCCAATTAGCTTTTTTAAGGTTATTAACTCAAGGCGTTTCCACAGCCACTGTGAGGTTTTTGGGTTGTTCTCAATAAAGACATAAAAGATCATTTTTTTGTGTAATTATTTTTAGACACATTATGTTTGTCAATACCCTTGACTTAGATGAAGATCAGATCACATTTTAAGACAAATTTATTCAGAAAACCATAAAATTCCAAAAGGTTCAAATGGGAAACCTGTTTGTTTTGATGAGTAGCAGCAGGTTTTAGTGCTCAAGGAATGTTTAGTACCACTGTGACACTCATCTTAAAACATCTTTCAAGGACAACTGAAAATAGAGACAATAAATGAATTGTTAGTGGCTTTACCTGTAGCCAACAGGTCAGTGATGCAGCAGTGAGAGTTATCTACCTTATTCCTACCAAAATAGCATTAGCATCAAAGCCATATTGTGAGAGTGAGTTTGTGAAAACATAGATGCTGAAGGCTGCAGAAATTATTGTCTGGGAAACAACAATCTTTTGCCATACAGGTGACTTATCAGATGTCAGAGCACAGACAACATCCATGTGGACTTTGTATTTATGGGACCTTGCTGCAACATGTGTAGACTCCCTCATGACTTTTAGTATGTTTGCCGTCATAACAATATTAAAGATTAAAGTGAAATAATTTGAAATGAAGAGTAATTGACAGAGCAATGTAATGAAGTGCAGATCGACAGAAAAATCAATGACCGTATGAAGGACGGTGAATGTTTAGAAGAAAAAAAAGAGTTCTCAAAGGATTGACCCTCAGCAGGAAGTAAGCCAAAAGCCAGATTCTCAGGTAATCAGCAAAAATATATTTGAAGAACTGCATTTCACACGTATCAAACTGAGAGAGGTGCTCAAATTTGTGTTTAATTTGACCCTGGGGACAGTGAAATAGGTCGGCGTTCCTTCCCCCGTCATTTCTAAAGGCGATCTCTCATTTGAAAGGCCTGGTGAAACCTGAGGACATGAAAGAAACTCATTAAAGATACATATTTTTGAGCGGATTTTATGGTATATCAAGAGTCTCTTTCAGGTTGGGAATCTAATTAGACTACCTTCTAGGGAAGTGCTGTGCTGAGGGGAAAACTGCAACAAAGACCGTGTTCGAGCGTTAAGGACTATTTTAGATGAAACGCTTCTTTGGACTGGAAATCAAGGAACTTAAGTGTGTGCCTTCTGCTTAAGACATGTTATAAATCATTTTCGAGATGTGAATTTTTATCAACAACTGTAATTGAACTTGCATCTTCTTTATTTAAACAACTATTTTCTCCTAAAAGGCAGAAACTGCAATGTCATTTTTTTTTTTTTTTGTTGCATTTACTGGAACTTATTACTTTTAGATTAGCCCACTGTTTGCCTGACACACTACAGAATTTTAAAATTTTACTTGATTTTGAAATAGGTTGGCATTTTCACACAGAGAGAATCTTAACATGACTTTAGCACAGGTGTGAAATATGCTGTCTTTGAGCAGTTTTGTGCTCAGTGTGTACAAGTTGTTGGTGGTGACTTTTGTTGAGATAATCTTACCAAAGTTGAAATCAATTGGAATGTTAAGGACACATTGCAAATTGTAAAGTTTAGGACCAAATCTATGACTGCTTGAGAGTTGGGGCACAAATTAGTCCGATTACCCAAAGTGTGAACAAGGCTTAAGTGAGCTGTAAAATCCATATACTACACAAAACAACATCTTTCTGACAATATAAAAGCTCAGTCTTGTGTACTTCAAAATAAACATGTATTTTTTATTTGTATTTATTTATTTGTCTCTTGAAACAGCAGAAAGCTTGTATCTAGCTGAACACTGCGTTACTGAGACAGCTCTCTGGAAGTCTACTGCTGGTAATATACAGTATGTGTGGCTCATGCGTAAAAGGAACTAAAGGCACTGCTTTTGCTGTTAGTAGTCAACAAGTAAAGCTGGTAAAATTGCCCAGGGGTTTGGAATCAGACCAGCGCTTACAATTGATTCTGATGTTTGTCCACGCTCTTTGCATCTAAATGAGGATCTCGGATGTGATGAATGTAAAACCTAAACATTTCAGTGCAGGTCATTCCAGCTAACCTGTGGAGGACATTTAATTTGGTGCATACTCAAGTTTCTGTGTGTTTATTCACGAGTGTATGGAAATGCAAATGAGTTGTTCAGGTCCACAGACATGACTGAGGTTACACATTTGCACTCTTTTTCCTCACAGACTGTGCTCAGTGAACTGCTGCCTTATGCCTCCTACATTCTGGACATTGCATCTGACCACTGTGTGACACCGTAAAAAAAAATCGAAATTCGCCTTACATGGCCTGTGAAATGAAAAAAGACATTTCACAGTAAGTTGTTCTGGAAAATAAGAAGGGGTAAAACTGACAAAACCCATGCTGCACAGAAAATCTGAAATCAAGATGTTTTTCTTTAAACACCACATGAAGGTTACAGGCACCATGTCAGCAGGGGGCCGTGGCATTTTGATTGACATATCTCAGCAAGCTGTGCTGTGCTTTCATCGTCAACAAAATGTTGGCAATCTCACCAATATGTGTGTCAGATATGTAGAAATTATGAATATCCATAAATCTGCATACAATTAATTCACAATAAGAGTTGTGCATTATTTTATTTTTTATCATAATATGGAATTTCCTCTTTGGAAAATCAGCAGAACAATAAGTTTCAGACACTTTTTTATTTAGATTACTACCTCCCATAAAAAGATAAGATAACATTACAGCATGTTACTGCATGTTTATGTGATGCCATGTATGTCATATTATTATTATCATTTTCTTTTGTCACTATCACTTGGTTTTTCCAGAATAATTGTAAGTAAGTTGTTTGTGTTTCTAATTACCTATACTTGAATGCATGTCTCTTTGGCGCCTGCTACTCCCATGTAGACAATAAGAAAAGAGCAGCCGGTGAAAGCTTCTCTTTAAAGTCACATTTCAGTGCCTGAGCTGAACCATACCTTTCTATACTTAAAATATATTATTCAAATTATTCTGGTTTGTAAAGCTCAAAACACTGTTGTGGGTCCAGTTAGAACTCCAAATAAACAGTCAATTATAGTTGCATAAAGCTGCACTGTCGTCATAGTCAACTGTCCAAGCAGAGTGTGTGTGGCCATGCAGGGGACAGGAAGAGGGAGCTTGTGACATTTAAAAGACTCACTTTACTGAGTAGTTGTCTATTGCATCTCATCTGTTTTTCTTGTTTGCACTTGGGTTGTACATCTACCTCCTGCGGTAATATCCATCTCACAGATAAGAACCCCAGTCATCAGTTTTCTTGTTATGTTCTCGGTGCAAATAGGACTCATTTAATTAAATGGTGAATGTTTATTCCAACATTTGTGACATAGGTACATAGTACGTCCTTAATGCTTGACCAGCACTTCTTATTAGGCAACCTTGAGTGTCCAGAAAGGCGCGTTATAAATAAAAGTCATTATTATTATTATTATTACAGCATCAATGTTTATTTTCTTATGACATCCTCGGCAGGAAACCAGGGGTGGCTCTTTATTTATTGCAGTCATCAAACCTATAGGATTTCCCCAAAAATGTTTTTCTCTCGATCATTTTAGAGATATGACAAAGTAAATAATAATTTCATTGGGCAAATAGAGATTCATTGTGTAAAATTGAAAAAGCCCATTTAGGGTAAAATGGGGAAAAGAAAAAGACTACACCCATTTGTTGTCAATGCAACCAACAAGCTAACCTGACTGCCAGATAGAACTGCACCACAGAACATATCTGTGAAGGTTCTCAGTCATCCAGGTCATCTTGAAGAAAAGGTTAAAACAAAGGCATCTGGACTTGGTTTTCAAGATGAAGACGTATCTTATTCCAAGAGACTTTTTAAATTCTGAGAACCTTAAAAAAAAACAAGTCCAGATGCCTTTGTTTTAACCTTCACAGATCATAGTAACCAAGAAGCACCAGGTGAAGTGAATCAGTAATTAACCTATTTTTTTGCAAAGAGGTGATTGATTTATATAATGAACCAATAAGCACATTGTTAAGAGACTAAAATTAGGATTTTAACGACAAATGTGCTTTTCGAGAGGTCAAAGAAGCATTTAGCTTCTAAGCTAGTGTGAGAAAGTACAACTTAATAATCACTGCTCCAGTTAAAAGACCACTCTTTACTCACTAAATGCTTTGCTAATGGTGAGCTAGCTAGTTAGCTATGCATCTTTTGTCCTCAACTTGGTTCTGTGTGTTGCTCACAATAAATCTTTGAATTTAACATAACATACAAATAAAAAATAAATACTTGCATCCTTATTTTATATTAAACAATATGTAGCCAACTACAGGCTAACTTTAGGGATAACGTGAGCCAGAACAATTTCCTGGCATCCATATGTCAGACATTATTTAAACAGGCTTGTAGACGTTAACCAATACTTTAGGTATTTATGTTAAATGGTAAATGGCATGCATTTATATAGCGCTTTTTTGCACCCATCTCGGGCACCCAAAGCGCTTTAAGTTAAGTATAACATTCTGTCTTTTACAGTGTAGGCTACAAAGATGTGCCATAACGCTAATCTTTGAGTGTTTGTTGTTTATAGTGGAATAAGTCTGTAGTGTGTACTTTCTTTTTTTTTTTAACACATTGCCCTATACAAACTTGCTCATGCCTATATGCTTTATTTG
This sequence comes from Perccottus glenii, assembly GCA_024416835.2. Taxonomy (NCBI): domain Eukaryota; kingdom Metazoa; phylum Chordata; class Actinopteri; order Gobiiformes; family Odontobutidae; genus Perccottus; species Perccottus glenii. The sequence goes on from CM044564.2 coordinate 14,982,669, forward strand.
TTTTTCTGCTGACTATTAATACAGTAAAAGAGGAGGAGTTAGTTTTATGTTACAGTCAGAGGTGCTCAACATTTTAAGCAATGTCAGTGTATACTATCTGCGCCGCTTTAATTCTTTCTGAAGTAGCTTCCTGGAATTGTCTAGTCTCAGTGTAACGCCAGCTAATCCTTACACGCCTGTCAAGTTCCCACATTGTAATGCTGTGTCTTCTGCTTGGAAAGCTGCCACATTAATTCAGTCTCACCTTTTCCAGTAAATGGGTAGGCTTTAAAAGTCCCCAAAGTTGCTTATTCTTTTGTGTCACACTCCAATAGAAATGATATGAATAGAAATGTTGTTTTTTTTTACACACTTAAAGCAGCTCTATGATAATTACATATTCAGACGAGTGTACTGGGTGTGCCTATCAACTGATTTGGACAGTTTAAAAGAGTCGTTTACAGTTTATTACATCGAAGGTCAGTGACACTTGTGCTTGGTTCTAACATTTATTCACCGGCTGTGTTCTAGACATTATTGCGACACAACCTAAATATTATTGGCTGCAAGTGCCGTAAATCTTTTCGTCATTATTTCAGTCAAGAAGTGGGGATTTTGGAGATTAGCTGACACCTTATATTTCCTCACATTTTGTTACTTGTATTACTGAATATTTATGCGAACCTCCTCAGAAGCAAAAGTGACGTCTTTAATTTTAGCTGAAGGTGCTTTAGACTTCAGTGGGGCAAGATGGAGTGCATTAATGTGTAGTGTAATTGCCAGTGCTTCTCTGTTGCTCTCTCAGTCGTTCATAAATATTGTTTGTTGCAGCTTGATGTATGTGACTCTTTAAATCTGGCACAACAGACAGGACGAGGCAGAGATGGGACTGATCCATCATACACATAGAAACGCGAGAACTCGACCCTGTGAGTTAATGCTGCTGACAGGCATAGAGAGGGTTGAACTTATTTATTGGACTGTATAGGGTCTTCATCTGATGTGTGAGTAATCCTTTAGGCTAACCTAAGTTTCTAATTTCTGAATGTCTGATTGTTTGCCTTTAATTTGCTGTTGTGAATTTACCTCCTCTGGGATAAATATTAAATCTATGTTAACTCAGCAGTGACTACAGCAGAGTGAATGGTGAGTGTGGTATTGCCAGGCAGTGTCCCAATCAGGTCAGGTGTACTTAAGACTGAGCACTAAAGAAGGAGGCAGGCTGTAATTTTTGGTCGGACTAATGGGCTAGTTCTCACCTCTGTAGAGCATAACTCCACCATCTGCTGCTGGGAGTTTCTCTCAGCGCCTCGGGCCTCTCTCTGGAACACAGAATGAACAAACTGCAAGCTGAGAGCAGCTGAGTACGGGACTCCACACACATGGAGCTCAGGTTAGTCTCATCCTGTGTCCTCGTCTAACTTTTCTTTAGTTTGTCCTCAAAATGTTTTTATTTTTTATTTAACCTTAATTTATCTAGGAATGTCCCAGGAATCAAACCCAGTACTTTCTTGCTAACCAGTCTGCCACCATGCCGCATACATTGGCACAAATTTCACTCTCAGAAAACTATGACACACATGTCCGACAGAAGTATCAAACAATAATGATAATAAAACTTTTTTTATTTTATTTTGTGGCTTCACATCCTACACTGTGTACACTGTGTATCAAACTGCATCATTAGTGGACCTGATGGTAGCAAGAACATGTGATGCATAAGGCCGGCTGTGCAGTAATCTTTCAATATCCTTCCTCATCTACTTCTAAATAGCATTTTTCACAGAAATAACTGCCAACACTCACACTCACTGAACACCTTTTTAGGTACACCTTGCTAGTACCGGGCTGGACCCACTTTCGCCTCCAGAACTGCCGTAATTCTTTGTGGCAAATATTCAACAAGGTGTTGGAAACATTCCTTACAGATTTTGGTCTATATTGAAATGATAGCATCACAATTTTACGGCTGCACTTTATGACTTCATGATGAGACTCTCCTGTTCCACCACATCCCAAAAGTGAGTAAAGTCAACTCATTATCATGTTCAAGAAACCTGTTGGAGATGATTTGAGCTTTGTGACATGGTGCATTATCCTGCTGGAAGTAGCCATCAGAAGATGGATACAATGTGGTCATAAAGGGATGGACATGGTCAGCAGCCCAAAGTGTGCCAGGTAAATATCCCCCACATCATTACAGCACCACCACCAACCTAAACCGTAGAGACAAGGCAGGATCCATGCTTTCATGTTCTTTACTCCAAATTCTGACCCTACCTTCTGAATGTTACAGCAGAAATTGAGACTCATCAAACCAGGCAATGTTTTTTAAATCTTATATTGTCCAATTTTGCTGAGCCTGTGTGAAATGTGGTCTTCTGCTGCTGTAGCCCGTCTGCTTCAGGGTTCAAGAGATGATATTCTGCAGACCTTGGTTGTAACGAGTGGTTATTTGAGTTACTGTGGTCTTTCTATCATCTCTAACAGTCTGCCCATTCTCCTCTGACCTCTGACATCAACAAGGCATTTTGTCTACACAACTTTCGTTCTCTTTTTCGGACCATTGTCTGTAAACTCTAGAGATGGTTGTGTGTAAAAATCATAGTAGATCAGCAGTTTTTGAAAAACTCAGACCAGCCCGTCTGGAACCAACAATCATTCCCCGTTCAAAGTCACTTAAATCCCCTTTCTTTCCCTGTCGGTTTAAACTTCAGCAAGATACCTAAATACAATGAGTTGCTGCCATTTGATTGGCTGATTATCAATTTGTTTTACCAAGCAAGTGAATAGGTGTACCTAATAAAGTGGCCAGTGAGTGTATATCTACAGTCCAACTTAGTAGAAAGTGTAAATAAGTGTTTAAATTAGGACACACTGCCAGTCTACGTTAAATGTTTGAACACCAGGACTGTGACAAAATAAGCCGAGGCTGACGAGACAGACTCTCTGTAAAGTTTTCTGCTGTGAGCTCAGATAAAACAACCTGGAAGAGATGCTATCGGACCGTGGGTTCAAGAGAATGACAACTCCATCAGTAAAAGGAAGCTCTGTGTATAGGATCATCTGAGGTGACTGACAAGTTTCAACTGTCACCTCCCAACAGGACACAGAGCAGTGCATATTGAACTGTTGGATGTACTGTGTGTGATTATGTCTTCTTGTCACTATTATCTAAATAACTTTGTGACCTGACACATACATTTCCGAACCTCATCTCAGCTGTGAGTTTAAGATTTAGAAATCAAAAAGAGTGAGAGGCTGAAACAGTGGGATATGACTCTGTGATGTAAGACAGGAGTCATCCATCAACATCAATTTGTCTGCAGTATATTTGGGCCATTTTACTATTTCTGTCAGACAGACTGCTCCAATGGGAATCTGGACATCTTATCAAGTTCTTTTCAAAGCCTTTAGTTTCCATTGACAAAATGTTAAAAAGATGTTTATTGGCACGAGGGGTGGGCATTATATTATAACCTCATAACCTATAACTGTCTTCATGTGAATATTAATACTGGTAAATAGTTTGACATGGGGCCATATAAAGTTTGACCTACAACCTAAAAACCTAATGCGGCTCTTTAATGTGACATTTCCCATTGTTGCCAATATTGTCTGAATTAGGGCTAAGCTTTTAGCAGCTCACTGACCTGAGGACAGAGACAAGGTGAAATGTAAAAGGTTGTGTGACCGCAGGCCCGTCCAGGAGAAAATTACAACAATTTAGCACAGTGACAAGCCCCGGCCCGCAAGCATGGGAACATATCACTCATGTTCCCTCTTGTAGGACAGCCGGGTCACGCTGCCCTCTCTACTGCCACCAGAATACCATAATGACAGCACATTGTATTTATCTGTGTGGGCTTGTGTCGAAGTGCATGTGTGTGAAGGAACAATCCTGAATGAGCTTTGCCCTACAAGAGGAGCCATGTTTCCTCTGATGAGCCCCACTGTCGGTCGATTAGGCTTTGTTGCTGTAATATGGTGGCATTCTGCCTCCGGCTTTTGGGCTGCACCACATCCCTTGAGCTGTGGTAACATGTACTTGGTATTCCTGATAGGAGCGAGCCTGGCTAACTGAGCTTTGGCAGTCTGGCGGATCAGTGGAACGCAGCTCTGTGACGGCATGTTAGAGCGACACTACAGAAGACAACAGCAGTAACTCACATCGGCTCTGACTGAACAGAGCGAGGCGGTTGTGTACTCATGACAGCAGGAAAATAATTGATCCAATTTATGTTGTGTGGATTTATCGCAAGCTGTCACACATTTGGTACAGAACACTTGAGTTTTCCCCCTCTCTGACTTCTCATACATGTGTCTACATTGTTGTATGGGATTGGGATTGATTTGAACAATGTGAAAATACATCTGTGCTCTTGTACATGCTCTCAGAATCATACCTTTCCAGTGCAACCCAGAGCTGAGCCTATATCGTTACTGTACTTTGTGGTGCCATCTGTTGCATATGTATTGCATCTAAGATCTGTCTGTCCTGCCAGGTTTTATGAGTGTTAGTCTTAGAGATCAATGGAGCGCACTCCGGAGGATGCAAGAGTGAAAGGAAAATCCTTGCAGTCATAACTGTCAGACGGCAGGATGGATAATGTTTTGTTCTGCAGAGACATTATTGTTATGTATAGTTATGTAGCCACAAATTATTAGCTTTCAAATCCTGTGCCGTTGCAAATTCCATATTATTGTATTTCCAATGGCAAGATCCAAACCACAAACAACACCTTGATTTACAAAAATAAGTTGTCAAAAATAATTGTGTGACCAGTGGTAGTGTATTTCAATTCATTTAAATTTTTATGCTACATTTACATTTATTCATTTAGTAGACGCTTTTAATCCAAAGCGACTTACATTAAGCATCTATTCACCAGTGTTACAGCTGGAACACCACTGGAGGCAAGGGGTTAAGTGTCTTGCCCAAGGACACAATGACAGTATGAACTGTCACATAAAAAAGATTAAAATAGTAAAACCGTAATAAGAACAAAGAGGCAGTTGTGCCTAAAATTATTATTGCACAAAGTCATTAGGTAGATGAACAGCGGGAAAAAAAATAAAAATAGAAGAATAGTTTTGAGTTGACTGTGTTGCTCACTTATTTCACTTTTTTTTTTTTTTTTTTAACCAGGATAGTCCCACTGAGATTAAAAATCTCTTTTGGAGGGGAGTCCTGGCCCCTTGTACATGTTTTTGGTGGTAGGGGAAACCGGAGTACCTGGAGGAAACCTACGCAGACACAGGGAGAACATGCAAACTCCACACAGAAAGGCTCTGCCCTGGATGGGAATCGAACCCAGGACCTTCTTGCTGTGAGGCAGGAGTGCTAACCACTCTTCCACTGTGCCGCCACATAAAATTTAACATAGTATCTACCTTTTCAAACTATTCTCACTACACTAAATCTGGTTCAGAGCCCTCCCAAATGTCAGAAAGGGTTTCTACTTTCTTATGAATAACTTTGCAATGTTTCCATTCATAACCCATTTACAAACTCTGTGCAAGATGAATTGTCTCATACTGGACTCAAACTGAGATTCTCAAGGACTCCTGCTGCTTCCTTTACACAAGCTCCTTGCATCGATTGTTCTGTTATCCCTCTGCCCCCGAATCTTGGGTTAAAATCAACTGGTTTTTTTTCCACAGAAGATTAATAAGAGCCACAGCAGAGGGTCACTGGAAACGGCTGATGAAAAGAATCGTGGTTCACAGAGAAGGTCGACTGCAGACTTGGAACAATTTAAAAAAAGACAGACATGTGAGTGCAACATCATACATTACTGCACTTTTCTATCCTTTAAGCATACATGTATACATTAGAATAGGTTTGTTTTGTTCTTTTCTCTCCACATTTGTACTTGATATGAGACCGTTTTGGATGCAGCGGTTGTGTTTAAAATGGCGTTTAATGCTGAAGCATAGAAATGTGAGATTTAAAGGCTGTGGGCTGCCGCCATGGAGCTACCAGATGGATAAGGGCTGTCTGTTGAGATCCTCCAGGAAATTAAAACTGTCTTTATTACCTCTCATTCCCATCCCGTGTCACATCCCCCTGCATGCACACACACACTCCAACACAATATTTCACCATTATCACCACAACACAACCAACGCAACGCTCAGGGAGAGAGGAAATGTCAGGATTATATAAAAGCATGAGCGGTAATGAGATGATAATGGCTTGTCCCATGCTGACGAGTTGACAGTAGGATGAACAGGCTTCTGGGACGTTACTGTCAATAACCTCTTGAAGCAGATAAAATTACATTACAGTCAATTAGCTCTCACACTTACATGGATGCTTTCTGAAGCACTACGTTTGTTAAGACAACACTTAAACTCCCACAAATCACAATGACACGTGCTGTGTTGCTGTCACCCACAGCCAAACATGTTTAACATGTTGTGTATAACCACCAATGGTCTTTGACAAAATAGCTCTTAAAAATAAACTTGTGTGACAAGATGGAAACTTGCTTTTTTAACTTTTTATAAAACCTCCAGAGCATACCCCTCAGTAAGCACAGTAACTTGTCTTTTTCTTGTGCTTAAAGCCAGATATATACTTGAGTACACACATCTACACGTACGATTGACACATCTCTGATGCAGGGCTGCAGAAAGGAATATCTATATATCATAATAGTCTACATAATATTTGTTTTTATGTATACTTCCTCTCGGCTTTGGCAGTGTTTGTGTAAATTAACAAACCAGTGTTTTTCTAATTAGGGATAATGATTATTGAAAAATATCCAGTTTTTAATCAAACTATTTCCTTCGGGTAATAATTTTTATTTTGCTCAAGCAGAAGCAATTATTCAGTTTCTCTTTTACCAAGCTTTAAAGGAACATTACAGTGCTTGTACAAGGTGTACTTGTTCGCACAAAACATAACTCTCTGCTGCCGTCACAAACGGGAGCGCACAACGTTAAAAAAACTCACATTATTTATTTGACCCCCGAGTGTAGAGTGTGCTTCATCTTGGTAAACTCACCTCACCTCCACGCCTCTCCCCTTTCTCTTTCAGTGCACCTCTTGCTCCTTCCATGTGCTCACATCACCATCTGGGAAAGCCTGATAAGCTCCAAGGCAGACACCAGCGTTTGGGCATTGAGTTGAAGAGCTGCCTTGAGACAGTTGGGAGGTTACAGCACCAAAGTGCAACCTTTCAAGCACAGAGGTTAGGAAGTGGTCCCGGTTCTGTGGCTGTCACTTTGTCTGTTTTTTTTAGTCACTGTCAACCCTAAAAAAAAAAGAAAAAAAGAAATAAGTAAAGGTACAAGCGCAGACATATTTGTTCAAAGACTTGGCTCATGTGTCATCCTTCAGGTGTGAGAGATTATCCTCGTCTGACAGCTTATGTGCTCTCAATGTAAGGACTTTTCCCTGTCATAATTAAACAAAGCTCATGTTTTTTTTATTCCCTCCTTAAACACGAACATGATTAACATGAAGCTCAGTCGTCACAAGCTGAGGCACACTTGTCTAAACTATTAGTCACAGTCTTTGTAGAAAGGTGTCTCTGACACACATAAATATACTCGCAAATGATACTTTACAAGAGCCCCGTGTGCTGTCACTGCTGCCTGGCTGCGTGTAATATGGTTGGAAATTTCTTTCAAAAAGTGAGGATTACGTTTTTGCAGCTTAGAATTTGGCTCGAATTTTTCTGAGGCGCTGTCCGTGGTACCGACGTAGCAAGTACAGTACTTCCATTAAAAACCCATTAACTCTATCACGCTTATCTCACGTCCTTAATTCTACTTTTTTCTTCCACATTTACACTGCTCTTCCATTAAAAACCCATTAACTCTATCACGCTTATCTCACGTCCTTAATTCTACTTTTTTCTTCCACATTTACACAAAAAATTGCTCTTCAACTAAATGCATTTAAACTTTTTCTTTTATTTTAATATTTTATTGACAAAGCCTGCTATTCTTCAGTTTGAGCTTCACATGACATGGGTTTAATCGGGTCAGGTTCATAGAGCTTTGCATGAAGCTCTTTTTATTGCCTGTCTAGTCTGTCTATGTTCTAATGAACTACAGAAATTATGGTTTTGTAATTGCTACCAAGTTAAATTTTCATATTAAATGTGACCATTTGTGATCATTTACACAAATAGCACTGTTTTGAGGCAGCCTACTATATGCTTAGATTTATTAAATTAAAGGTTTTTAATGATGCTACAAACGTCAAAAAAAAAGTCAGGGAACTATTTTCTGTCAGATTTTCCATCCACAATAATGAAACCTTTTTCATGAAACCAGAGCAGAACAGATCCTGGGACTATTCCTAAATGGACTTTGTGCAACAAGGACAAAAAGGGGACCCTAGAGGAAATCTAAAGAGATCTAGACAAGCTTCTTGGACACTCACTTATTCATGTGGGACGTGGGAGGATGCCGGCCCAGTAAGCCCAAGGTTATATAGACTAATGTAACGCAAGATGAGTGTGCTAAAAGGCTGGCAGGACAGCTATCAGATAAGGTCAGGGAAAAGGGGATTTGCCATCTATTCCTGGGGATTTGATAAGTAGTCGACCATTGCAACAATGTCCCCAGTAAAACTGACACCCCAGCTTTAGTGGGAGGATGAAAGAGCTGATGAACAGGGAAACATTGTTGGCTCAATTCTACTTCAGATGATGTTTGTTCAATAATTTCCGTTCAAATGTAAAATTTAGCAACAGATGCATCAATTGGGACTAGAAATGTTGCCAAATATGGACAGACAACAAAAAGAGAAATTAAGATATGAAAGATAAATGTGATGAAATAATTGCCATCTTTCTGGCAGCTGTCCTTTCACCTCAGAAGATAATTATAAGCCCTATTCCATAGAGGGAGAATTTATTCAAATTAGTCATGTCCTTATCGCTGATGTCTAGTCACTGACAAAATGTCCTCTCTGCCCAGTCTGACCCTGTCATCAACAACCAGGGGAAACCTGCACTAAAAGTAAGCGGAACTGAGGCCTCCATCCAAGTATAAGATCATATGTCACTAAATTCAATGAAAAGCATTGTGCCCCATCCCTCCAAGACAAGAGCGGTGCTTACTGTATACAGTGTCCTTGTGCATCTGTCGAGTGTGAAGAGCGGGACTAGATAACTGGGGTTAGAGTGTGAATATAAAATAATGAACCAAAGGAAGATGGATCACATTAATCTCCTTCCCTGAGTCGTCTTTTTTCCGGTGAATACAGCAGTTGTGGAGCTGACACTGCAGCCTTCCTATTTGATGAGCAATTAGCATTCCCTCGCCTGAGCTTGTGTCGGGATGATCCATTCATTTCCATGGTGTAATTATGTGTATAAGGCTACTCATTTGGAAAACATTGAACTCATCAATCTTTTTGCACCCATTTACTAATTCGGCCCATTGAGAGAACCCTGGGGGACACCGAAACCCCACTTAAATGTCCTCATTCTAGACAGATTCTAATTACACCCAGTGCTTTAGATCTTGTTAAAAAACAAAAAGTTCAACATTGCCACTTGGAATGTTTTTTTCTTCTGTTGCAGATCTGTTCTCACTGAGTGGGGAAAGAATAACAGCAAGAGAAATTCCCCCGTCACCTTGCCCTCTGGCAGCTGCGCCCCGGATAAACAAACACGCGCCGCTGCACATCAGTTAGCCGCTTAGAAGCTGGGGTTTGATTAAAAAGCTCCCTCCGCTGGATCTCCATTGCTTTTCTCCTGAATGTGAGTGCCCAGATAAATAAGTTAATAAATAGGTCCTGTAAACTAATGTAGAAGTTGTGCAATTGTTCCACTGTAAATGAATCTCTCTCATTGCTCTCTGTACCTTTTGGTTTGAGCGAAAACTTGCGGCCCACATTCCACATGAGCACAGATGTGAAAGACTGACACAGATGGTGTACTCCAACTTGGCTGCTCATTAAGTCAAAAGCTGAAGGTAGAAAAGGAACATTTTGTTTGCATGAAGGACAGAAGAGATTGGCTGGCCCTGCTCATGTCATCCAAGGACATGAGCGCACCTCCACCGAGACACGGGAAAGAGAGCTACTGTCTTTGTAGAAACTCTACTCAGCAGGAAAACAATGCTTCTTAGAGAAGGTAAAAGTGCATTTTATCCTTTAACGTATTAAAGGGAGAAACAAAAACAGCTCTACAAAGAAAAAAGTCAAGCATGGTATGTTGTTGAAAATTGATTTAAGGTTATTCACAATGTGTGCACTTAAGGTTCCTGGAATCACAGCCCACATCTAGCTTCATCGGTTCAAATCTCACATTTTTATTACATTATCCATACTATTTTTTAATTCCCCTGTCTCAAGCCCACCATCAGAAGTATTCATCTATATTACAAATGTATGGACATGCATCTGATTGTAATAGGCTTTACCTACTTTTCTTACCTACACCACTTATCCTCATTCAGGGTCAGCCACTTATTGATTCTACTATTGCTGAATCCATTCTAGATTTGCATTCAAACTGAACAGTTTTTTCTGAAACTAAGTACACTTGGAGAGATCTCTTAGTTTGTACTATTGAAGTTGTGAGTTTGGTCTCTTCTGCCATTGAGCTGAAGGAGACATTACACAGATGAGAAACACACAAGAAAGCTGCCTCCTGCACATCATCAAGGTCTCATCTGTAAGTAAGGTTGAGAGACAAACATCTTAGAAGTCTACAACACAAAATTTCTATGCATTTCTAATATCTTTTTTATGTATGTGCATTCTGGTTTTCAAACTGATTTTCCTTGTTTTGTTTTTAAAAGCTTATAGAGAGGATGAATGCTTGAATGTGCTGAATGAGTAGTGGCTCTTAATTTATTACATGTATACAATGAGCAGCAGGGGCTTATGTGCAGCCCAGGACAGTCTCCACAGAGCACACTAGCACGAGGATGTGGCCAAGGGACAGGCTGCTTCATCATTTTATCGATTCGTACCAGTGCTTATTCACTGGATTGTAACATGGAGTTTCATGATTGATTATTGATATCAGCAAATATCATCAAGCCAAAACATTAATGAATCTCTCTTTGGCACTTACTTGACACTGTAGAAATAAAATGGAGAGCGCAGAGGCTGACAAAATGTGTGCATGTGTGTTTCTGAAGCAAAATGAGAAGAACCTTATCTGCAATCCAAATGCTGATCACGTTTGTTTGTGCAAACTTAATTTCAAACACATATTTAATGTTTGAAGTTAGTCATTGCACACATTTTATTCCACTCCAAAACGTGATTTACCCAGTTTCTGTTATTATCAGTAACACCCAGTCAGTGGTGGAGTTACTGTTGGAACACTGTTTTTAGTTCTAACATATATATTCTCAAAATAATTTTGATGGTTCTTAAACATGGGCTCAGTAGTTATGTCTCACTGACCGTACCCTCAGCTGGACACAAACCTCCAATGTAACTTTCCTGTCCCCAGTGACCGGACTCATTGTGAGAGATTACATGAGTGACACTTTTCACGGCTCTTAAACAGACGGAGCAGAAATAGGCATTACTGCCATTTTACAGGTAGCTCGCAAAAGATTTAGTGAATGGCCCGGTCTCAAAACCATTCTCATGCATCAGCTACGTAATGGTTAGTTTTGGTGCCTGTTTAGTTTGGATAGCATTTATGTTTTTATTTTATAGTGTGGGATACACAGGAAAGAAATGCATATATATAAACAAAATGCGTTTATTAAAATGAGTTGTGGAGACCAACATTTTGTAAAAGTTCAGGGTTAATGTTCTGGCAAAACAAAATTCATTTTGTTTGTGTTTAAAAGCTATGAGAATAAACATTATAAACATGAGTAGCTCTCATTTTCATTTTGTAAAAGTAGCTCTGAAGAAAAAAGGTTGGACACTCCTGCACTGGACCCTAGCAGAGTTGTATTTTTTAACAAATTACGTTAAAATGAACTTCCGTATGCGGGTTGTGGAAGAATACATTTTTATTAAACTAAACAGGATATATCTAATAATGACATTTAAAGATTCTGGTGTTATCATGATTTTTATTTTTATTTTTCTTATTTATTTGTGATGTAGTGATTGATATGATTTTAGGGACTGGACTGTCTTTTACTGAGAAAATTTTATAAATATTATATTTATTCTTATTTATTTCAGCTTTTCCTGTTGGTGTGCATTTGTATTCTGAGACAAAGAGTTATGCTCTTTGTCTTTAAATTTCCCATTAAAAATAATAATGGGAGAAAGTTCCTTAAGGGAAAGGGGCCCATTTAATGTTCATTACCTCTGTATCATTATTGATGTAGAAATTGCAGAGATTTAGCTTCATATTGTTAACACAAGCACATGCCTTTAGCTGTTTACTAACGGAATATCAATGTCACGCAATCAATTCCCCAAAGGACAACAAAGCCTCATTGTAACTCACAGGCAGAGCATACACAACCCACAGTGACAGAATCAATTACCTCAGACATACATAAATACGCCCCAAAAATTAAACTATTGTGTACTTTTTCCTTTTGAAACACAATCGGTGCAGTGATTAAATGAAGTATGTGCTGACAGTTTCTCTATTAATAAAATGTCATGCATATTAAAAGTCAGAAGGCTGCATCCTGGCTCACAGACTCAAAGCTCATCTCAGGTGGTCATTTGTGACCTAAGATCTTGTACCTGTAACTTTTCCCTTACAGTTTACTTTGAGCTTTTGTCAGACACCTTGTCCTCGAGCTGTAAACTTCCAGTTACATGTGAACTTATTCTGCTCTAGCCACCTCCTGAGGGACAAGAAGCACTGCCAAAGCAAGTCATGTTTACGTGTGCACTTTCCAACTGCACTTTTGAATCTCTCTGGAGGAAATCAGGCAACATTCACAACACGCCAAACGTCAACCTGCCTGCTCTTTTTCGCCCACACACACAAAAGTTAGCAGCTGGGTTTTCAGTGTAATAAATTGGATGGAGTTTGAGTCTTTGGGAACACAGACTCGTGGGTGTGAGCGCTGCGACTCAGAGGTGGTGATGGGCAAAATTACAATACCAGACATATTTTATTTTATAGGATTATAATATTAGATAGATGAAGCATTAAATTAACGTTAGTGGACTGAGATGTTGAAAAGGGAAGGTGAAAAGAAGATTTGCCTGTCTCATATTTCTGCTCAATCTCCATTACCAGGCAACAAGAAATAATATGAATGTGGAATTATATTAACAGGAAAAAAGTTACTGCGGCTCGAGCTCGCATTTGTTTTTCACGCTACCATGATTTTCTACTTTACGGCTTAAACCGCATCAGACTGCTAATGCAAAAGTGTCATTTCAGCGCATCTGCTGTGAAAACACATGAAGTCATAGGGAACTTTTGTGTGGTTTGTGTTGGGTTCAGCGGTGAGGGGGAGCTGTCCAGGTGCTGCAGCCCCTGCCTCGAGCCTTCTGCCTCATCTGTTATGTCTGCAATTCACCTCATGACCATTATGTAATTCATCCCATCTGTCTTTCTCTTTCACGGCCGAGAACTAAATTTAGTGACGGTGCAAAAGTAGAACATAATGCAGACTCCAGACTGTGATTTATTTGGATTTTCTTGTTTTGTCTGATTCCAACCACAATAACCGCCTATTTCTAAATTAAATGGAATTAGGAATTACAGCAAAAAAAAAAAAATAATCTGACTATGGACTTTACAGAATGTAGAAGAGTTTGTCATTTTGGGTTCCTTTAAAATGTTTTATGGTAAAAGGGTCTATGGTGTTGGACCTCAGGGACAGTTTTTGGTGACACAACTGCAGCGTTGAATCGATCTGTTGCATTCATTAACATAATTTAGTTTTTAGTTTATTTAGTTTATTTCGGTCAACAAAAGAAAAAAAGAATTCAAAATCTTCCAATAAAAAAACATGAAAAACACATCTCCTTCCCTTCCCTTTTGATTTTTTGTTTCAGCGGTGCATGTGTGTGGCAGGGGGCGTGGCTAGCTTTTCCCTGGACTGCAGATGAGACACACCTGTTTCCATTCTCCTTGTTACCTCTGTACTTAAGCCTGCTCTACTCACCTCTATGCTGCCAGATTATTCCATCCTGTTTGGTAGAGTAATGCGTGCCTCTGTCTACTCACCGCTGGAATGGCTTTTTTTATGTTTTTGGATTTGCTTGTCCTCCTGCCAGCCGGCCAGCTCCTTGTCATCGCCACCTGTTCAAGTTTTTGTTTGTTGCTCCTAATAAATTCCTAGCTTGTACTTTGGCTCTGCCTCTGTGAAAACCCAACACTAACCCGTTTAACATTTTAAATCAAAACACTATGTGATACAACAAAAAAAGGCAATAAAAACACAAGACAACCACAACGATTTACAAAACAGAAGAAAAAACATTATTCCTGCCATTTTTTTATAATTATTTTTAACTAATATTTAAAACATTTAAACATATCTTTGTTTTTTTATATAGTAAGCTCAACATTTGAAATTTTTATAACATTTCTTAAAAACTTGATTCCACTCAGACCTACAAATAATGGGTTTGATGTGATACTTTACTCCAGAATTTTTGTCCTGAACCTGGGTTTAGATTTCTGTCACTTTTAGATTGTATTGACTTTCTCTTTTTTAAACCATTTTTGGATTCATTCATTTGGAACTGTTTTATTTACATAATTTGTAAGATACTAAAACAACTGTCATTAAATACAAATAATGGGTTTGATGGATCTCTATGTGTAATTTATGAGATTTCCAACTCAAGTCTTTCCCTTTGAATATCATTTCCATCTATTGATATATCAACCTTTTTCTTTTGTCATTGAATAAAATTAAGTTTTTTTTTATATTGAGTCAAGGTTTTACTTTTTTAAGCTCTTCGTTTACCACCTTTGTTCCTCATATATATAAAATAAAATAGAGTTGTATCATCAGCAAAATATTTCATGTACAAAGTAAATAATTTAGGCCCAAGTACCGAGCCTTGGGGTACTCCTCATTTGATGTCATACATATTTGATTTTATATTATTTATCTGCACATATTGTTTTCTTTTTTCCAAGCAGCTTTTGATCCACTGATGGACTATCCCTCTGATTCTGTTTCTGAAGTAATCTTTCATGATTTATCACATTTTTCAAGTCAATGAAAATGCTTACAAAATATTGTATATTTAAGTAAAATAAAAAAGTTAATTCCATAATTGCCATTGCTGTGGAGTGCTTTGTCCTAAACTCATATTGACTATATCAATAGTTTTATCCAACCTCATTACAAACATCTTCTAATATTTTGGAAAACTGTTGAAGCAACAAGACTGGCCTGTAGTGTACATAACATAACCAAACGTAAACATTTAATCACATAATAGAGTATATGTTTTTTTAATGTTTTAGTAGTGAGAAATTAGACAAATTCTGAGTATTGCAGACTGATATTATGCTTGTTAGAGTAAACAGTTTTCAGTGTGTCCCTCCTTTTCTCTGCTCAGTGCGTTTGGTGTCGACTGTGCTCTTATTGTTTAAGTTTCGGGCCACCGCTGGCACTGATTATTTTTAGCCCGACGTTGTGCAGATGTGCATCGCGTCATGCTGTGCTGCATGTGTTAAAGCTGAGCAGTCGTAGCCGAGTTAACCGCTCCGCTGCACTCTGTCATGAGGAGGTATATGATGAATGAGGCGTTGCAGCGAGACGCCACATTGTTTTCACATTTCTACACAAGCTTTCTTTTGATACATGACTTTGGAACACTGTGGCTGAGAAAACTTCTTCCGGGATCAATAACAGTGGTTCAGATTGGGCATCCGAGCTGAAGAATTGTGTAAAGAAGCCATTGTTATGAGCACTGGTGACTCCAAAGCCTATTTATCTGAATGTGACAGTAAAGCTGGACTTTTCTGCTGCTCGCTTCTCAGTCATATCAAGAAACTTTTCTGTCAAAACAAAAAACAGAAACATATTTCAGTGAGTGAAGATTCTGAACTGTTTTTATTATATTTTCTGTTGATTAGTGCATTTAAAACGTCACGCTCAAGTTGCCATCTTTCCTAAGAGTGCATCTGCTGCATTCTGTCTCTTGGTGATGGTTATATGACGCATGTGGAGGTGACAGACTGAATCAGACCAGACTGTCGGCATGTCTGTCAACACTGTGGAGATAAATCTCTGTCACATTCTCATACAATAGACTACAAATAAAATCTGCTATTGTTGCTATTGGAAGCATCCACGTCCTTCTGTTTATACCAACAATAAGTCATTAGTTGCTCCCATTCCTGTGAAATGCATCTGTGTTTATGACCCGATGTAGCTTGTTTTCCCATTACCAGCTCTCTGGTTTTGGAAGTATTAAAGAGCCATTTGTAAAAAGTCAATAAAAAGTCTTGATGAAGCTTGACCTTATCTTTAAAACAAGCTACTTCAGTGTGTCGTGGGACTCTCGATCCAGGTCCGCCTCGCTTTCATAATGGAATTGTCATCTGCAAAACAGTTAAGAGAAACTGTAGATGGTGCTGTGGATAAGCGCTCAACGTGATTGGTCATAATGTTAATGTTGGGACGTGTCCATAACAATGATGGCAGCGGCAATAAATGAGATTAATTTTTTTTTTTTTTTTAAAGGGTTAAAGCAAAAGCATCTGGACTCAGAAGGTGAAGATGTTTCGTCTCTAAGTCCAAGAGACTTTATCAGTTCTGAGATCAACTGACAAAAGAGCAGAGCTTTATCTCTAGAGGGAGGGGTTTGACCTGAAACTAAACCTGATGGACCAGGCTGTTAAATGCACTCATGAAAGAACATATTAATAAATTATCATCTAGTTCCTCCCTTTTAAGGTAAAAGTACATGCCTCCAAATAGTGGCTGTACTTTTAGTGAAATGATGGATGCACATGCAAGCTATTGATATTCATGTGAGGGTCCAGCACACTAGTGCCTCTCATTTGTACCTAAGGCACATCATAAGTGGCAGTCTTTACCCTAACAATCTGCCTCTTTGACTTCAAAGGCTTTAGTGAAGAAAGATCCTCTTATTCGGTTGCAGCACAAATTATTAGACTCCAAATCTCTGATGTGGCTGTTGAGGAAAGTAAGTGGCCTGTGATTGTAACACTAGTATAACTCCCAGTTTGTCTTTTTGTCAAATACAGCCACTCAGGTCAAAAGAGTGTCAAAGAAGATAAAAGAATTCAGGACGCATCATGTTGCATCATCATTTTCAGCTACGCTGGAAAATACAAAATACAAAAATGAAGCAAGCCTGTACATTTACTGCTCTAGTGTTCTCCTACATGTTTCAGTAAAGATAATAAAAATGTACAGATGTGCCATCATACAAATGTGTGTAAATACTAAAGTATGCAGAATAATGCAAACGTACGAGTGCCTCTATCTTCATAATTACACACAATATACGTATGTGCATTTGCAAATTGAGGTTTAAAACGCTTTTGTTCATTAACTGCACACTGATTAACACATTCACACGAGTCCATTTACGTCAAAGTAAAATATAGACTTGTTGGTACCTTAGTTACATTCTACTTATTTATAAAGTGTGCTCTGTATTTGAAATACTCAATACAAAAAAACTGACTGCATAATACATTAGCGCAGCATGTGGTCTGCTTTGGTTGCTTTGGTATGGTTGAAAGATTTCCCTTAAGGGCACATTAAGGGCATCTTGATCTATGTTTATTCTGCATGTCATAAACGTTTGGTATGTGAGACTGAGAGAGTAGCTGCAGAAACCAGCACCACATCTTGAATTGATTAGGATTGGTTGCCAATATATAAAAAGCATTATCACATGTTTGATGCACATTAATATTCTATAAACAACACTTGTTGTTGTTTGATGGCATGGATTTCAGAAGTTTCACCTAAAATGTTCTTGACTATAAACATTAACAGAAATGATTTTGTTTTTTCTTCAGCTGTTGCCTTTGGCACAACACTGCAGTTGATGTGCTTCCAGGCAATGGCCATCCAAGCCCCTCTGAAAAATGCATGACTGAAGCATCGTTCACTTCGATCCTCAATTCCTGCCTTACACTACATACCTCTTTTCTGGTAAGTGCACACATACATCATACGGCTGCAATAAACAGCCACAGACCTATAAATCATGCAGTAAGATGCATTTCTAGGGCCTATAAGCTTTTGTCCTCAATATCCAGCGCCTCTTAAGCTATTTTTCAAGTGAGAAAGACCATTATAGACACTATATGCACAAATATTAGCTATGTGATTATACAGTTGTTTTATGTGTTCACTTCTTGTGCCACCTGTTGGAGGCATAATTGATGGGCTTTACTGTATAATAGACTATCTCTTGTTTGATTGAAGACTGAGCTTCCTTCTAAAGACGCAATGTTCAAAGTGACATTTGGCTGCGTTTCCATTTTTAAAACCGATCAGACGTCTTTTTTTTATTATCTGGCCAAGTTGACTGGAAACTATTGCGAGAGCTTCATTAGCGGAATGAAGATGGAGTGATTCTGCCGCAGCTTTTTCAAAAGCAAATTCATGAGTACCTATTGGCTCGAGACGTCAGACGGGTTGTTGGTGAATTGTTTTGCAGATGAAACGGGCAGGTGACTGGAAGCAAAAGAGCATATCACCTGCATAGATCTCGCTCTCGGAGCCTAGCTGATATGAGCTCTTCCACTTCGCTGACTGTCCCCACAAATCCAACTACTTTCCCATTATGCAAATGATTTCCCCTCAGAAAAGCTCCACGCCGGGTGCCCATCAATTCAGTGAGGTCTCCAGTTTGAATACAGCCTTCTCCCACCTCCCACTTCCTCCCTTCATACTTCTGAAAAGAATGTCTATTTCTGATGCAGAGTGCTAGTGTTCACATTGCTGTGGTGGGGGAATAGAAAGAGCTCTGACCCAATCAATTTATACAACACCCTTTGAAGAGTATGGCTTTTTCTGTGCTGAGGAGGGAAATTATACAAATGTATGGGGAATACCAGCTGTAAAAAAAAAAAAAAATGCAGCCACGGGTTGTTTAGAGTGAGGCTGTTTCCATTCTTTAATGCATACTGCATACCAGGGTATTTAAAGAAAAGTTTTGCAAAACACTTGATTAACTTCTGAGAAGGCCTGGAGGTCTGGAAGTGGCCTTAAAACCTCACAGTTTAATCCTCTCTTCTGCAGAAAATTCCTGGAGTAATAGCGTCAAATACAGCTTCATTCTCTGCATGGCCGTGGGCATGGCGGCCATCTATAAATACACAGACGCTTTGCATTCATTTTGGAAATACTCTGTCTATACAGTTTAAAATCTATAATACTAGACTAAACATTTCAAAGCATGCAGAAGAAGAAATTTTCTGGAGTTTTCTTTTAAAATTTATTAAAAGCACCAGGCACATTGGACTTAAGAGTGCTTACAATTTTGTTATTGTCTGTATATTCTGCTTTTGTAAATCAAGAAGTCCGCTTTATAGTCTGATTTTATTTTTATTTTTACAATTATCTATGCAATTCAAATCAACTTTACGTTTAAAATCAGAACCTTTAGTTGCTCTGCAAAACACTTACTATGTTCCACATTAACGTCTCTAAATTGTCTATGAAATGAATATCTTGGTTACTTAATGTCTAACAGAGAACTTTTATTAGAAAATTTTAGTTGCATGAAATGTACTTTCTTTAAATGAAGCAGAATAATCAAATAACATTATCCTTTGCTATTTTGCACATTTACTAGCTACATTTGTAGTCTGACAAATAAAATCATTGGGAATGAAACCACAAACAACGATGAATGTGGAACGTGCAGCTCATAAATCACATTGATCATGACCCTTACACGGACATATGAAGCCATATTCTGCATATGCATACATTTCAGAAAGGCGTAATTGAAAACCCCGTGTGTCCCGTTGAGTTGTCATTTTGTACTTAAAGCACAAGATGGCAAAGATTCATGTTCATTCCCCTTTGAACTTGTCACATCAGTAGACGTTTGATCGATACAACCTGACAGCTCTCTCTTTCCACGCTCCGACTGTGCACAATCTCTGCACGGTCGACAAATAGACAGCACACTAATTCACCTGGACCACGAGTTAATTCACAAGACTAACAGTCCCTGTCAAACATGGCACACAGTACTGCTGATCCCCCACAAAACATTTGTTCTTTTCTCTGAAGCTGTCACTGGCAGCACACTCAAAAACGAGGTTTCTTCTCGCAACGCCAAACGTTTTTATCCCATCACAGGCAAAGAGATTATTGCTCCAGGTTTATAAAACCAACCCATGGCAGATGAAGAGGAGGCACGCCTCTTAATGAGCGAGTGGCCCGAGCTAGCTCCTTGCGATTCAGCAGAGATTAGTGTGATTATAGTATGACAGCTGTGTAATTACATGGAAAAGCCCAACAAGAGAGTAGGTGACATGTTTGAACAGCTGCAAACACTGCCATTGTCCCTCTGTCACTTCTCTGTCTGTATCATTCCCTCTGTGTGTACGAGTCTGCATTTATTTGTTTTCAGGCCAACGTTGGACAGACAGCTCATGTCTTACAAGAATCAGTGCCACGGAGCCCTGCAGAAAGTGAGCAATGTATGGGCTACACTTTGATGAATTCATGGACACGGGTTACAAATTCCTTGAAGACTTATAAATTTGTTTCCACCTTCTTTGATTTTGCTTCAATGTTTTGATTAATTTGTAGAGCATGAAGTAAGTGTTTATACAGAGCAGCGTCTCCTTAAGGCATGAAAGTTGTATCTTTAACTTCTAAAAGAATAAAGAGAATACTGATTCAAAACAAATGAACTGTATTGTATTCTGTGTTTTGGTGCAATCTCTCTACGTACTTGTACATCTGAAGAATCCATCAAACCCTTGGAGGTATTTTGAGTCAAAAAAACTGATGAGATGTAAACCAGCTCAGCACGTATGCACACATACTGTAATGTAACCCAGCTCTTCCTCAATCTTCACTATTTCTCTAGTTATGAATATGATTATTTCTGTTTTTAGTTATTCTTCTCACGCGGTGTCTAAATAAATCAAAATGGAAAGCAATCTCGACTGCAATATGATACATTAATGATTCACTGAATTTGTCAATAGCTTGAGTTAAATTTCCCCAGATTCTTTTAGTTGTTCCCTTTCTGCATATTAAGTAGAAGGCAGCCCACCTCTTGATGCGGCGCTGAGGTTTTTATTTAACCCAATCATACAAGGACGTCCCAACGGAATTACAGCGCCGATGTGGAAAGTAGTGAACAATAGCAATAAACAATGAAAAAAGTTAACAGTGTGTGAGTGGTTTAAGGAGGTGCAACTGAGATCATCATTTTCAGGCAGGCAATTATATTTTAGATTGAAAATTATGTTTTTGGGGTTTTTTTTTTTACATCTGTACAATCACAGTCAGGAATAAATTCTCTTCTTAATAATTTATTTCATTATAATTTGAGTCTCTCAGTCAAAAAATTGAACAATAAAATAACTTCCTTAGCTGAACACACGCAGCTTGTAGAGGTCAATACCATTTTAAAAATATTTTTGCCTTGAAGCAAACTCCATTATGTCCTTTTCTGTAGTTTTTCATTTGATTTTATTGATGCTTTTGTGCCTCTTGAGCCCTATCTGACATGAAATGGACAAGGCGCTGCTT